>OY997272.1:553987347-554636252 GCA_963921465.1 Triticum timopheevii | reverse complement strand
CGAACTCTCAACATAGCAGAACCTGTATTCCAGAGGGTTCAGGATGGTCTAACAAGGTAGATTATTTCGTAAAATATTCATGCTGAAGTTGCTGGATATGGAAGCATATTGTTTTGTTGACCATAGAACATGACTTATTTTTATTTTATCTCCTAAGCCCGAGGCTTTGAGCTCCACGGAAACTATTTCTATGGTGAAAACTGAAAAGTGTGAGAAGTCAGCCCTTGGAGACATGGAACACACATAAATTATTTGAAGATCATATTATTCGGGAGACCAATAATAGTTATGTCAATCTGCCTCGATTATTATGTGAGAAACCCTTACTTTCCCCCAATCCATCAAATTTATCAATCTGGCTACAAAATGTGATATCTTTATGGTCGGTAGAGCTTTATCGCAATCTTTATGAGATTAATTTATAACTTTTAGTTTCAGAGACCACCTTTCTGTTTATCATGAGCTAATAGGGAAAAGCTATAGAAAGCTGAATATGGCGTTCGTGTTAATTTCTTTTTTTTCCTTTCTTTAAATTGTCATCTTTACAATCATTTCTTCAATCATACATATTTAGGACTTGCTGTTTAAAATATTGCCTCCAATTTTGTGGTGGTTTGATCGCACAATGCTGCTCACTACGGTCAGATAAAAATGATGTTTGTCCTTTTAGGAGTACTTGAGTATTATGACTTACTGTTGCACGGCCACTCTATTGTCATACATGACATACATGGAATTTATAAAGATATGTTCTGGCTAGGCTGAACAAAGTTTGATTGTTCCAAGTGGTACAAATAACTAGATTTTTTCAAGATATTTCTATAATTCTTTTGTCATGTGCCCTATTTTTTTAACTTAATTTGGCGGGCGCAGCAACACGCGCTTTTATGGTCTAGTACTTGGGGTAACAAGTGTGACGGGGTTGAAAATATTCAAGCGCGTCTAGATCGAGCAACGTGTAATGACAAATTTATACGGATGTTCCCGGAAGCGGCCGTAGAGCACATACTAACAGAAGAGTCAGTCCATGTGGCTCTTGTGATCCGGGTAAGATCGTAACTGGCCACTAGCGAGCGGCCGGCTTTTCATGAGTGCAGAATTCGGTTTTCCTTTATCATCATAATTAGATGATAGACCAAATTTTCTTGGTGGCAACATGAAGTTTAGTCGTGTGAACAAGGGTGGCATATTGTGCGATTTCATAATTGGGGGGGGGGGGGGGGGGGGGGGCATACTATCGCATAATGCGTATGTTACGATAAAGGTTTTTCTCCCGCTTTATAGATAAAGCACCATCCGATACAGCCAGCTCGCCAGGGCCGCATCACAAACAAGCCCAAAGAAAAAAGAGAGAAAAAGAAAGAGAAATAAATGCCAACAACGGCAGATCAATGAAACGAAGATGGCTGGCAACCGTTGCACCTTCGGAGAAGTACCACCACGCACCCAGCGCTCCGAAGTGCCATGTATCAAGCAACACCTTCAAGAAGGAGGCGGCGATGATGCCGTTGTTGCCCGGACTAGTCCTAGGGTTTCCCCCGGTATGCGGGGGGGGGGGGGGGGGGCAATAGGGGTGGGTGTACCCGACGCCCTTCAGGAAGGTTCGGCGGCACCCGCAGACGTCGCCGCCAGGGATTTCTCCCGACCCAAACCCCACCACCACCCCAGACAATCCAAAGTGCACCGCCCAGCACGCCGCCCACCAACATGTGCCACCACGGTTGCCGAACCAACTCCGCCGCCTCCCTGAGGCTGCCGACACGAAACCTGGACGATGGGAGAAGAGATAGTGGGCTCTGGGGCATCCACAACACAGCCGACGTGGGGGACATCCACCACTGCCGCCGCGGAGCCGATCAGACACACGGAGAAGGGGCCTACCAGGCGCCGAGGCCCGGCCGGACCCAAAAGAGTCCGGACAGCCCCTGCCGCCGCGCTGCAGCTCGCCGGCCGACAAAGTCGCCACCTCCCGCAGACCACCGCCTTCTCGCCACCAACACCAGGGAGCAGCATCACCATGCACCGAGCCGCCGGCCTGCCCAAGCCCAGATGGAGCCCGAAAAGGCCCAGATCTGGGCCCCGCGCACGCCGCCGGCCACCAGCACCACCACGTCGCCCCGCGACCAACGGCTGCGCTGCCGCACCGCGGACCTCGAGGCCCACGGAAAACCCGCCACCGATGAGATTCACCGCCGCCATCGGAAGACCCCCGCGCCTCCCCATGCGCGCGTGGGGAAAGGACAGCCCGCCGCCGTCGGCGCCGCATGGGTAGGGCCCGGCGGACCTCGCCGACAGCGACGGGAGGAGAAGGACGGCGAGGGGGCGGAGGGGAGGAGGAGGCAGGGATCCGCCCGTCGCCCGTGGGGGGGGGGGGGGGAGGGAGTGAGCGAGCGGACGGGGAGGCACGGAGGAGAGGGGGGAAAGGGAGGAGGGCGTGACGCGCACGGCCGGCGCGGCGGAAGGGGAGGGCGGCCGGCGGCCGGCGGCGACGGGGGGGTGAGGGGGAGGAAGAGGAACCCTAGGACGGGCGGGTCAATTTGGTTCCATAATGCGCATGTTCACTCCAATATAATCCGATCTGCAATCTGTGCGCCGATCTCTGCATTATTTAACGCATATATCTCTCTCTAGATTCTGAGAGAGGAGGTGGTGGTCATTTCCTGCCATCTAACTCAAGCAAGAGGTGAGGTGAAGAACTGAAGATCGATCATCAGATATATATGAAGTGGAGCAGCCTGGTTGCCCTTCTGCTCATCATCGGGTACCTCGCGGTGCCTGGACACTGTAAGCGTATCATTTCATCATCATACATAGCACATTGCCCCGTTATTGCAGGGCAGAGATTTACTTAATAAGCGTGCCCCTGCTCAATTGCTACATGACATGTATGCCTAATTAACAGGCCGTCTCAGAGCATCTCCAACAGTCGTCCAAAGCGCGGCGTCCAGAAAACTGGTTTATAGCGTGCAAGTAGTTTTTTTAGGGCGCTAGAAGAAGTTTGCTCCAACAAGCGCTGAAAAATATGTTGGGCGCGCGAGTCGAACGGTCTCATCTGCAGCAACCCAGAGTTTGCAGCGTGCGCAATCGGACGCACTAAATATGCTGCGCGTGATGCCTTTTAATATGCGCGCTGCATTAGTTATAGCACGGACGTGCTTTTTGTGCGGCTGCTGGAGACTCTAAATTGAATCCGTGCACGCTAAAAGCAATTTTTATACCGCGCGTCGTTTATATAACGCTTCTGTTGGAGATGCTATCATCAACATGGACGGGAGGAGCCACCGAGGTCCGAGGTAGTGGTCACGCCGACGCAAACACAAGCCAGGATGGTGCCCTGCACTCGAGCGGCAATCTCTCGTTGAAATTCTGTGTTGCCAGGGACTGCAAGACCAAAGGTGAAGCTGAGAATAACACCGATGCCACTAGGCTGCAACCCTGCATGCCCCACCGATACCTATCAGTTGGGAGCGGCGACACATGGCTAGATCTTTGCCTCCGAGGCACACGTCGTCACCCGTGTGAATAAGTAAATTACGTAGTATGTAGCCTGCGGAAATACAGTACGGAATATAAAAAAAATTGAACACATAATATTTTATTGATCTAGCAACAACGTACATGTACAAATGTGCATTGCAACACTGGAGATTACGGAATAGTAATTGAGATGGAGGATTGTGTGGGCTAGCCTGGTTTTTGTTTAGGAGATGAGAAAAAGTGCACGAGTGGGAGCTCAGCCAGGCCATCAGCTATTCTTTCGGACGTCTGTCTGCCTGATTGTGTGACTTTGACCGCGAATCTATTTTATCTTATGAACTGTATGTCCAATTTATGATTTGTTTCCAGACTTATGTTCCTTCTGATGAGACTTAGAAATGACACCACTCTTGAATATGTTTCGATGAGTCATGATATTCAAAGTCTGAACCATGGTGAAACTCTACGAAACTACACAAAACTATGATATACTCCCTCCATTTCTAAATATAAGTCCTTTTAGAGATTCAAACAAGGGACTACATACGAAGCAAAATGAGTGAATCTACACTCTAAAATACTCCCTCCGCCAGAAATACTTGTCCTCAAAATGGTTGTATCTAGACTTATTTTAGCTATAGATACATCCCTTTTATCATTTCTAGGACAAGTATTTCCGGGCGGAGGGGGTATGTCTATATACATCCGTATGTAGTTTGTATTGAAATCTCTAAAAATATTTATATTTAGAAAACGGAGGGAGTAGTTTGTTAAACTTGTTTCATGACCCAGACACAGTGGTGTACCCTTGAACACGATGCCACCAAATGAAACTGTGTATAAACAATTGTAGTTTATAAACTTTTACAATAGTAAACAACTAAAAAGATTTATATCTAGAAATGGAGGGAGTAGTTTGTTAAACTTGTTTCATGACTCAGACACAGTGATGTACCCTTGAAAACGATGCCACCAAATGGAACTGTGTATAAACTATTGTAGTTTATAAACTTTTACAATATGAAACAACTAAAGGAACACTAAAACACGATGAAACAATATGGTGCACTTTGGAGCAAGATGGCCCACAATGAAACTGAAACTTTTGTTGCAAATAACTAAAATTTATTGTTATTTACAAGCTCTGAGATTCTATGAATCAGTTTGCTATGCGTTGACATACAAATATAACATTATGGTACAATACAAAATACGATGAACCAAAGCTGCATGATTGATTTTGTGAAACAGAACGAAGCATTATTGATTTCTTCTGGTTCCAATTTTTTTTATCATGATTTAAAATTCGATTTGCAAAGGTCACTGAATATTCAACATTAGTGTCCTTTTTTTTGCGGGGCAACATTAGTGTCCTTTGCATAAACAAAAATATACAAAGCGATTATAAATCATATTTTTGACTTGAAAAGTATAATTGATACACATGAAAAAAATGGGTGGGCGAATGAGTGAAAGAGAGAGATAAGTGGAATGGGTTACTATGTGTGGTACCCAATGTTGTACCTCCCAGAAAGATCACAAAAAAGAGTACACATCTGAAGCAATGTATACTGTGTATAGAAGATTAAAAATTTGGTGTTGCTAAAACTCAGTCGACTAACTTAACCAAGTCTCAGTCGACTATGTAGCCGTTGGATCTTTGCACAAAGATTCGTCCTGAATTGGTTATAGTCAAACAGCCCTCACGGCATGTCGTCCTACCGCTTGCAGCACGTTGTTCCACTAGTCTCAAAGTCTATTGTTGCCTGTTACAGCATGTCATCTCAATGATAACAGCGTACACCCTCGTCGCTAGCAGCTCATCGTCCCACCAGTCGCAACATCCACCATTGCTGCTTGTAGCATGTAGTCCCACCGGTTGCATCATTTGTTGTCGTTGCTTGTAGCACACGTCGCAATGTTTGTCATCACCGTTTGCAGCATTTGTTGTCGTTGCTTGTAGCACACGTCGCAATGTTTGTCATCACCGTTTGCAGCATTTTGTCCAACGAGTTCCAGCATCGTAGTTGACCTCACTTGACTGAGACCGAGTTCTAGCCACACCCTTAAAAAATCATCATGCCATTTTCCCATTATTGTTGGTGCATCTAAACGTCATAATGAAAATTTTCCAATTATGTTGTTGGTGCACCCCTGTCTCCCTCGCCGCTCGGCCTTGTCGGCATTTCGTGCATCCGCTCTATCAATTACTAGATCATGAATAGTAGATTTGAGCACATAATCATGGACAAGAATCATGATGCATGATGAACTAGATTTGAAGAATTTTCGCAAAAAATATATAAAATAAATCATGCTGAACGCCGGTGAACAACTGTTCCATTTGTACTAAGTATATGGTAATTGGTACGTAACCTCGCAGATAAGTTGCCGTCGCCGTTCGGCATGCATCGAGTCCAGATTCTAGAACGAACGTCATGACATATGGAGTTGTCACCGCCGACCTCGTCGTGCAGCGTCCGTGCCGGCCGGCAAGCCTCGACCACACACGACGCACCCGACGGACGCCGCAGACAGGTCGACGTCGTCGCGGCCAGGCGCGCAGCCGCCGCACACCACGGCTCGCGGGAGCATGCCCTCGCCGCACGCGCCGCAGTCGCCTCCGTCGCCGAACGGCTCCTGCCCGCAGGCGCGGCACCTGAAGCCGCGGCCGCCGCGCGTCCCGCCGCACGAACGGCACCGGTAGCCGCGCGAGCTGGTGCCGCACTCGCTGCACTCGGAGTCGTAGCTGCCGTCGTCCTCCGTGTCCATGTCCATGTCCGAGTCCATGCCGCCTTCTTCCTCCTCGCCGTCGACGAACGGCACCAGGCTTGCAACGGCGACGCTGGAGGCCGGAGCGGCGAGGTTGGGCGGCGTGGCGTTGCCGTTCGCGCCGTCGGCAGGCTCCTCCTGGAAACCTGCAACGTGCTCAAGCCCCTCCTCCTGGGTGGCGTTCTGGGCGTCATCCGAACGATGGCGGCCCCGCGGCTCTTCTTCTTCCTCGCTGTGGTGGCCGTGGATTATAGGGTCGTCTTCCTCCTGGCTTTCTGCCGACGGCGAGGCGGGGACATGAACTTCCATGGCGTGGCGACACGGGCAGGGAAGAGCGGAGAGAGGCGATGGGAATGGGGATCGATTTGATGGGATCGGGAGCGGCGATGGGTGCCAATGGACTGGAACCGAAGCGTCCAGTGGTTTGACCGGAGAAGGTGAGGGGTGAGGCCGTGGAATTTGTTACGGCTCTCGGTAATATAACACCTACGAGAATTCCGGAGGAATAAATGGCACTGGTCTCTGTGTGCTGCGCTTTGAGGGCAGAAATCACACATTTGACATGAGGCCCAAATCAAATCACAAACTGACCTGGTCACGAAAAAATTTCACTCTGCTGACCCTTCAGTGTGACGCCCGGCAGCTGGGCGCCGCACCCTACTGTGCAGCGCCCATCACTTAGGCGCCACACTTCCTGCCAACGTGGCAGCCCTGGTCCAGCTGCGGCCCCACAGACAGCACTGCAGCGCCTAAGTCTTAGGCGCCACACTTGTACTGTGCAGCGCCTAGCTCGTGGGCGCTGCACAGTCTGTGTTTCACTTGGGCTGGCCTCACCCTCTCTCCCCTCCCACCCCCACCCCACACACCCCCACCCCACCCAAACCCTAAGGCTTGCGGCCCTCCTCTCTTCCCCTCTTTCCCCCTCTCAAATCCTTCTCAAATCTTGCAAATCCGGAGTATTTGACCGTGGATTTCGAAGCCAACCCCTCCCTTAAGGTAATCTCATCCGATCCCCTCGTTTTCATCCATAGGAATTGTCACATTTGCTCAAATCTTGCTAGTTTGGGGGAAACCCTAGTTTTGACTTGGATTTGCAAATTTGTGTTGAATGATGTTATGTTTCTTTGCTACTTGGGTTGGTTAAGCTTTCATAGTATGCTAGGGTTAGGGTTATGTGTGTTTGATGTTGGTGTTAGGGTTATGCTATGTTTATGGTTGTTATATATGTTAGGGCATATGTGTGCAAATATTTTTCTTAAGTATTTACTTGATATATGTGTGTTTTTTATTATTGTAGGGATGGGGAGAACATGTGTTTATGTTCATCATGTGGATAGAGAGGCCTTTTTGAAAGGCAATGTTGAGACGGACCCGGATGAGCTTGACATGGTGTTTGAGAGTAGTCCTAGCTATGCGGAGCTTTTGGAACAAGTGAGGAAAGATTTAAATTGGATGGACCCAAGTGACGTTGTTGAGTTCGAGGGAAGGCATAATGTTGGTTTTGGAATGCACATCCGTTGGAAGACAATGCGTGTGAACTCCGAGCAACGTTGGGTTGCATATAAGGAGACGGTTGCCGAATCTCTAGACAAGGCTCTTGAGTTATTTGTCTCCAAGAAGGTTGAGTCTACTTTGAATTTAGACTTGAACCGGAACCCCTCCCCATTGGTTGCTAGCACTCCCCCACCCATGAACCAAGATCAAATGAGTGAACCTCAATTCACGCAACAAGATTGGCCAACATTGAGCCCGACTCCAAACAACCAAAATGAAGGTTTTGAAGAGGAGAATGATGAGTACGAGGAGGATGACAACGAAGTTGACCTCCATGACAACAATGTGGGTGATCTCGACCAATATCATGTGTAAGAGACAATGGACCAATCCATCCCTTTTTCCCGTGCATATGCATCGGACTCGGATGATGATGGTCCCGATGAAGAAGTTGATGAGGAGGGGTTCACGCCGAAGGAGGCCGAAGCATTCAAGAAGGTATTCGGGCGGGATCACAAGACACCATTGTTCAAGGATCTTAGTCTCGCGGATGAAGCCGTTGTGGATGGTGGCAAATGCATATCTCTTGGAGCTAGGCCAAGTTCTCACCGTGATTTGGAAGACGGCAAGAACGGGATATATCCCGGTTGTGAGTTTCAATCCTTCTTGGAATTGAAGATGTGGCTCGACAACTACTCGGTTAAACATTATCGTCCACATAAAGTGGCCAACTCGGATGTTAATGTGTGTTACACGGTCAAATGTGAAGTGCCAACATGTCCATGGATTGTGCGTGCAAGGCCATGGAAAGGAGGTCCCACTTGGCGCATAGTGAGTTGTCTACCAACTCACATGTGCCGGCACATGAATGCGGATGGCAAGCTTGTGTACCAACAACACAGACAACTCACGTCCGAGTTCATTGCTTACAGGCTGTCCAACCAAATATCCACACTTCCAATAATGAGCATCAAGAGTGTCATTGACCTTGTGAAAGCCATCTTTCATTACAAGGTGAAGTACGGCAAGGCATGGAAGGCGAAGCAAGCCGCATTCAAGATGTTGTATGGCAATTGGGAGGAAGCATACAACCGACTCCCTAGGTTGTTGTTAGCTATGGCCGCCACAAACCCAGGCATGGTTCACATGGTTGAGCCTCGTGGGCACCAAACTTTGATTCATAACGGGAGGACCGTCCGAGTATTTGGCCGTGCATTTTGGGCCTTTGAGCAATGCGTGAGGGCTTTTGAGCATTGTCGGACCGTCATCGCCATTGATGGCACATTCTTGACCGGACAATACAAGGGCACTTTATTGGTTGCAATAGCAAGTGATGCCAATAACCGGGTGTTGCCTTTGGCTTTCGCTTTGGTTGAGGTGGAGAACAATGATAACTGGGAGTGGTTCTTGCGTCAACTGAGAACAAGGGTATTACCGGCTAAAAGGGAAATTTGTGTCATATCGGATCGCCATGCTGGAATTCTAAATGCGGTGGTGATTGACATTCCCGGACATAGAAAGTTGCATCATCGATGGTGCATGAGGCACTTTTGTGCAAACTTCTATAGGGCATGTGGTATCAAGGAGTTGGCCGATGATCTTCAGGATTGTTGTCTCGCTTTCACCAACAAGCGGTTTTCCACATTGTTCAATGCATTGCTCAGACACAAGAAACTTGACCCCGGCGGTCAGGAGTTTCTCAATAAGAACATTGCCGAAAGGAATATGTGGGCACGTGCTTTCGATGAAGATGGCCGGAGGTACGGTCAAATGACAAGCAATATGGCAGAATGCTTCAATAAGGTGCTCAAGGGTGTACGTGCATTACCCGTGACGGCAATAGTTCAATACACATTTGACAAGATGAATGAATACTTTTTGAAGCACTCAATGGAGACTGATAAGCAGATTGCTGGTGAGAACAAGGATAAGCACAAGTACAATTTCCCACCAAAGGTTGAAGAATGGTTGGAATTTCAATCACGAAAGGCAGACTCAGAAGAAGCTATACTATATGACGACAACGAGTGGAAGTATGAGGTGAAAGAGCCCGGAGGAACCACAAACGATGGCCGCCAACACGGAGGCCGGGCTTTCAAGGTCTCCCTAACACGGTGTGATTGCAGCTGCATGAGGCTGTCTTTACTTCATCTCCCATGCTCGCACTTGTTAAATGCATCCCGGGTTAGGAATGTGGACGTCAATCACCCTCTTACCGTGAGGGAGTCCGAGTTCTCAATCATGACGGTAAAGAATACATGGACTCCACGGTTCCAGCCATACTTGGACCAATCACAATGGCCGGAGTATCATGGAGTTCAACTATGGCTGGACCCGGAATTGAAGGTCGTTAGCCGGGGAAGACGTAAGACAAAGCGTCTTAGAGGTGACATGGACGGATGGGGCCGTGGTGGCGGTGGAGAATACGGCGCCGGCCAATTCCAAGAGCCTCGTGAGGAATCCCGTTGTGGGGGCTGCAGTAATGGGGGACACAACACAAGAACTTGTCCCAAACCAAGAAAGAGATCAAAGAAAAATGGTTCAAGCACAAGCCAAGCAAATGATAGCCAACCAAGTGAACCAAGGGGTAGCCAACCAAGTCAAACAAGTGGTGGAGTGTCAAACCACTCAAATCAAACAAGTCAACGAGGAACTAGGCAACAAAGAGGGAGTCAACTTGGTCTTAGAAGAGGCCGTGGTGGTGGTAGAGGCCGTGGTGATGGTCTTGGCCGTGGTGAAGGTCTTGGCTGTGGTGATGGTTTTGGCCGTGGTGGTGGTAGAGGCCGTGGTGATGGTCTTGGTCGTGGTGATGGTCTTGGTCGTGGTGGTGGTAGAGGTCGTGGTGATGGTCTTGGCCATGGTGCTGCTAGAGGCCGTGGTGGTGGTGGTGGTAGAGGCCGTGGTGGTGGTGGTAGAGGCCGCGGTGGTGGTGGTGTAGGCCATGGTGCTGGTGGAGGCCGTGGTGGTGATCTTGGCCTTGGCGGCGGCCGTAGTGGAGGAATGTTCTCTTGGCTCAATGGACCATTGCCGTATGTGACTTACTATGATCTTGTTCTTTTGGCTCAATGCTTGTGTTGTCATTTTGTATTGTGTGACTAACTATTATATTGCCATTTTCATAGGTATGGAAACAATGAAGGGGGTGGAGGACATGGAGGGGGAAGGTGAGACCCCTTGGTGGTGCGAGGAGGGAGAAGAATAAGAAGAAGAAGAGAGGAAGAAGAAGAAACTACATGGAGACCCTATGTGTGTATGACTATGTGTGTATGACTATGTGAGGGGACTAATATTTCCGTGTATGACTATGTGAGACCCTATGTGTGTATGACTATGTGATTTGGACAAGTATATGATTTGGACTAGTATTTCTGTGTTTTGGATGTGATTATGTGGCATCTTTATGAATCACAAAACAAAAAAAAACAGTAGGTATTTGAAAATAGCAGTTAGTGCAGCGCCCAAGGTCAAGGCGCTGCACTGTGTAGTGTGGCGCCCAATGGGTAGGCGCTGCACTATGCAAAACCTACTGGAATGCTCCTGGTGCTCTCTGGACTGGCATGTCCAGGTGTGCAGCGCCCAAGGGAAAGGCGCCACACTACACAGTGCAGCGCCTTGCCCTTAGGCACTGCAGACATGGACATGCCAGTCCAGAGAGCATCAGGAGCATTCCAGTAGGTTTTGCATCCCCAAAAACTGCTAAGTCCGTGTGCAGCGCCTAAGGCAAAGGCGCCACACTACACGGTGCAGCGCCTTGGCCCTGGGCGCTGCACAGTAGGGTGCAGCGCCTAGCCTTTGGGCGCTGCACACTGACTTAGCAGTTTTTGGGGTGGAAAAGCTACTGG
The DNA here is from genome assembly GCA_963921465.1 of Triticum timopheevii. Lineage (NCBI taxonomy): Eukaryota > Viridiplantae > Streptophyta > Magnoliopsida > Poales > Poaceae > Triticum > Triticum timopheevii. The sequence continues at coordinate 554,624,667 of OY997272.1, read as the reverse complement.
AATGCTCCTGGTGCTCTCTGGACTGGCATGTCCAGGTGTGCAGCGCCTAAGGGCAAGGCGCTGCACTGTGTAGTGTGGCGCCTTTCCCTTGGGCGCTGCACACCTGGACATTTATTAGGCTGCACCAACTCCCTCCCACCCATCCTCACCCCACACACCCCCACCCCTCAACACAAACCCGAAGCTCAGTGCCTCCCCTCTGCCCTCCTCTCTCCCCCTCTCAAATCCTTCTCAGATCCGGAGTATTTGACCGTGGATTTCGAAGCCAATCCCCTCCCATAAGGTAATCTCCTCCGATCCCCTCGTTTTCATCCATAGGAAGTGTCACATTTGCTCAAATCTTGCTAGTGTGGGGGAAACCCTAGTTTTTGATAGGATTTGGAAATTTGTGTTTCTTTGCTAATTTGGTATGGTTAGGCTTTCATAGTATGCTAGGGTTAGGGTTATGTGTGTTTGATGTTGGTGTTAGGGTTATGTTGGTCTTAGGATTGTGTTCATTGTTAAGTGGGGGTTATGGTTGACCAATAATTCTCTGTTTTGTAGGCATGGCTTCATCCGGTTCCATGACGAGGCCACCGTGTGCTAACCAAGAAGACATGCCGAACAAGTGGGAGGACGCATCTTTGGACAAGGTGAAGGAGAAAGATGTCAACATCCCGCAATGTTGGTGTGCAGATGTTTGCAAGGTGAAGGTGTCCACCGACCGAAAGAAAGCATGGACGGAAGGGCAGAGATATTTTGTATGCCCGAACTATGCTTATGATCGTGCACTTCCAACTAACGCCTATGATCAACCACCGGTAAGCTCGAGAAGTAAAATGTTACTCTCAGATGTGTGTCAACACTAACAACAAATTTTTATGCAGTCACCGCCTCCTCTATGCAAGTACTTCACGTGGATAGATCTTGAAGTGCCAGAAGATGTGAAAAAGGACCAATACGCATATTGTCTTAGGCGGCAACAGAGGTTCGAAGAATCGTTTCGAAGAGGCTTGGAGGAAGAGCGTCGTCAGAAGGAGAGGATGGAGCGGAAGAAACGAGAGGAGGAGAGGGCACGCCAAGCGAAACTTGCTCGTGAGGAGGAGAGGGCAAGAAAGCTTGCAAAGGCTCGCGAGGCGCAAGAGGAGGACTCGGCACGTGACAAGAAGGGGAAATGGCCTCGCTCTACTCAGTAGGGACTTCGCTTCGGTGCACTCGTCGTCAACTACCTTCTAATGAATGTGTCGTGAAGTTGTGAGGGCATGTGAGATGTTGGTGAACTATCTTCTAGGGAAAGCTGCCATTTGTCATTTGTAATGAATGTGTCGTGAACCATGTCGTACTAATGTTTGAATTATCTTAAGTTATGAACTCGTCGGCATAAAATTTGTGTTTGTTCAAATTGCTGTGATGCTGCAGTCATTGTAAGTATTATGGATGTAGTGGGAGTAGCCATGGGAGTAACTGTTGGCTTTCTGGATAGCCATGGGAGTAGTGCAGCGCCTAAGGGTAGGGCGCTGCACTGTACAGTGCAGCGCCTAACTGTTGGGCGCCACACAGTACAGTGCAGCGCCTAACGGTTGGGCGCTGCAGTGTTGCTATAAGCAAAACTGCAGAAACAGATGCCATTTTGGCCTCTTGCAGCAGCACTCACATAACTAGAACATCAATAAAAGTACTATAAACTGGACATGCTAAGCAAAGAGAACTAATAACTTGAACATCACATCATTTAAGACAATTCAAGTTTGCTTCAAGTTTGCAAACACAAATACCATAACATAACCTCACAAGTTAATCAACCTCACAAGTTCATCATATAACATAACCTCACAAGTTCATCAACCTAACACAAAGCACTAATGCCTTCCACGCGTGTTCCTGGTGCCACACCTGCAGGTAATCTTCTTCTTCTTAGGAGCACGAGGCTCCTCTTCGTGCACTTCCTCCTCCGCCTGCGGCTCCGCCTCCGCCTCCTCCTCCGCCTCCGCCTCCTCCTCCGCCTCATCATCCAAGCTAGCCATCCGCGAGGTCCCTACAACCACCTTTGGGTTGCCTCTGTTGTCATAGTCGTTGGGCGTGTACCGGCGTCTGGGCTGCCTAGGCTTGAACACATATGCGGACCGAGCTTGAGCGTCCGCCAAAAACATGTCATCATCAAGCTCATGGCCCTATCACACAACGAAACAATATGGTCAAGGCCGGTGTCGTAATCAAGTGAGAATCACATCTAAAGGCTTAGTCATACCTCTTGGGTGAGCGCACCCTCATCATCCATATAAGCATAAGAGGAACTCGCATCGTCCCCCTCATGGTGAGATGCGGGGTCTGATGGTGTACCAGACCTAGAGGCAGATGGTTCATCATATTCAGGATCACGGCAACCGAGAATGTTCGACAACCGCCTTAACTTCTTGGCCTGACGCTGTAACATGAAGAAGTGTGTAACATATCAAACTTCGCAACATAGACTGGCTCTCATAGTGAATGCGATATGTACCTTGAGGAATGCTCGTAGTGAACCATCATCATTGCCAGTTCCAACCGGTGTCTTCTCCAGAATAGACTGGCTCTCATTAGCTGCTTTCTTGATCTCGGTGCGCTAAGGATGAGAAAGAATGAATGTGTTAGCCATTCAAACATGTGTAATACGGTCAACGGGAAAGTAAAGAACGGAACACTTTACCACATAGTTAATCACTGGAACAGCAGGCACTCCTTGCCCTTTCCTGACATCTCTGTTGTACTTCCCCTTTGCTAGATCCTCATAGTTTACTGGTTCTTCAAGAATATCCTCATTATATGCCGGCGGCAATATCTCAACTCGAGTAGTTCCAATAAACCATCGTACGTAGTTATCAAAAGCTTGTTGGCTGTGCTCACGAAGCGGGGCGCGTGCAATGCTACGAGCTTGCTCCACGGAAAGCTGGAAGCGGGTAACATACGAAGCATGATGCTTGTCCCAGTCCTTTATCTTCCGCTGCCTTCTCCTGTCCAACCTGCGTCGTATAAAACCAAGCATTAGCACAATCAAAAGGAGTCCCGATGCTTAGACAATACGTAGACATGCTCTCTTACCTATGAAGTGCTTTGTCTGTGTCCACCCAGTCCGGCGGGTGAGGTTGGAACAGACCAAACTGACGATAAACGCGATGCGGCAAATGAAACTCAACCGCCCAGTTGCATATCAGTGGGCACCGCATAAGCCAGAGATCCTTATCCCGCAAGCACATCGGGTTGAGGCGGAACTCCTCGGTGTACCCCAAGCTCTCACCCGCGCCATATGGCTGCCATTCCACCTATGAAACAGGGCAACAATGCAAATTTGATGACTATGTTTCAAGCAAGCATGAGAAAGGACTGAAGTAATGACCTCCTTACCTGCTCAGCCGTAATCGTGTCCAACTCGGCAATGTACTTTTGGAACATGAGATTGACATCGCTCGTCATCTCGGAAACGATATCCCACTTGTAAGCCCACGTGGGGCACCGTAATTCGTCATGTTCATCTGCATACCAAGGATCAAACCTGACGCTCTTCGGGTGTCCAACAGGCAGACGCTCCCAGCTCCATACAGAAAGTAGAAGCAGATTACCACCAATGCCTGCACTATCTGTGATCCTGCAACACGCATCGTCCAGCTACATATGAAAGAAAAAAAACAATGTTAACTTGACAGCAAGCTTGCATTGCTAATGAAGAAATGAGTTGATCACAAAACAGACCAACTACCTGTCGGTACAAGTAGGCAAGAGTCGTTGAACCCCAGCTCCATTTGCTATCGAAGACGGTCAACGCCTTCAGCCACATCCATGGAGCGTTCTTGCCAGTGGAGTCAGGAAACAAAGTCCTCGACACAACGTACCACATATACACACGAGCATGTGTCTGGATCACATCATCAGTGGCATCCGGAGGGCACATCGCAAAGTTATTTTGAATCCACGTGAAAGCAGCTCCGGATGCTTTCCTTTCCCTCTTCTTCTTCTCTTCTCCCTCCTCTACATCAGCCTCAGCCTCGGTAGGAGCCATACCGATAAGAGCAATCATCTGCTCGCGCCACCCATCAGAATCGGTGCTCATACAGAGAGGCCTCCCGTCGATAGCAAGACCGGTGATCAACGAGACATCCTCGAGCGTCACGGTCATCTCCCCAGTCCGAAGATGGAAACTGTGCGTCTCCGGCCTCCATCGATCAACAAGAGCGGACACCAGTGGAGCGTTCAGATTCGGCGTGGACCGGCTGACCAACAGAATCCACGGGAGTAGTCCTGCCTGCTTGATGTACGGTGTGTACCGCTCGTCGTAAGGCATGGCAGGACCAGAGACCCCGTGATACCAAATCTTCAGAGGTTCAAGCTTCTGCAAAAAAAAAGTAATGACAAATCTTAGGGCATGTAAATTTCAACTAAAGGCAAATTTGCAAAAGATTTAGAGTACTCATTATTACCTTATCCTTCTCGCGCATCATGTAGGACCGGTGTTGCACGTCGTAGACATCGTCAAGAAGCCAAACCATCCTTACAATTTCAAACAATAAACATACATGAGTTCATCTCAAATATCGGAAAACACTCAACATTTCATTTGTGTTCATCTAAACATCTCATATGTATTCATCTACAAGAATCTCAACATCTCCTTCTCACACAATGAATAAATGATTGTAAATTCTCATATAAATCTCGTATGACATATGTGTTCAAATAAATCAACATCTCATATTTCAAATAAACTCAACATCTAATATATATATCTAAAAAAACTCAACATCTCACATATAGCTACAATACTAGGCATCTCATATATGTCTAAAAAAATAAACAATCTAGGTTTCACTAACAAGAATCATATACTACCGGATATGACTACACATCCTCCATCACAACACACAATCTTGGACAAACAAAGATCCAAACCAAGCAAAACTAAGTTTCCACCTAATCTTGGGCAAATCCCTAAAATTGCAACGATTTTACGGAGGAAAAGAAAGGGAACGGAGGAGTTTACGTACTAGGAAGGATTGGAGATCGAATCCAGGCCTCAAAACTTCAGATCTGAGAGGGGGTGTGGGGGGGATCCGAAGGGGGCGCCGCCGCCGCTCTTTGTAGACAAGAGAGCAACTTCTCAGAGGTGGAAGAACTGCCTGGGAGGGGCTGGCCCGATGCGGCCTAAGTCAACGTGCAGCGCCTAAGACACGGGTGCTGCACTATACACAGTGCGGCGCCTAAGACTTAGGCGCTGCACTGCTGTCTGTGGGGCCGCAACTGGACCATGGCTGCCACGCTGGCAGGAGGTGCAACGCCTAAGGCAGAGGCGCTGCATAGTAGTGTGCGGCGCCCAGCTGTCGAGCGCCACACTAAAGGGTCAGCAGAGTGAATTTTTTTGAAAGCAGGTCAGTTTGTGATTTGATTTGGGCCTCAGGTCAAATATGTGATTTCTGCCCGCTTTGAGTCACGATACTTGCAAACCGAAAAATCCCGTAGTCACAGAACTTGTGTTGCCGGTACAGTTTGATCACATACGTCATCTGAACCTGCCAGCCGCTCGGTTTTCTCTGTTTTACGGTCACGGGCGAGGCACGTGACGCCGGTGGGGGCTGGTAGTTTTGTAGAAAAGACCGTGTTGTTTTAGTATGAAGGGCCGTATTGCAAAATATCCAGTTTTATAACTGAATCGAATTGAATCCCTCGTTCCCAAATCGAAACCAAATCCCTAACTTTCCCTCTCATTTACCTTGCGGCGGCGGCGATGACGGCAATAAGGAGTGCAGGCAGCTCCCTCGTCGGAAGTAGCCGTGTCGCTGTCGTTGTGGCAGGAGTGTGGCAGACGCGAGTGGGAGAGAGGAGAGGCGTGGCACTGGGTAGTCGTGTCGGCATCGCTGGAGGTAGTGCCAGCGCTGTCGTTCGAGGGAGGTCCTCGGCGTCCGCAGTGGCATTCTTGCATTTCGTACTCGTATGTCTTCCCTCAAGAGGTGTGGCAGCGCGGCGAGCGAGATATGCGGCCCGAGCACGACTACGTGTCATCGCTCGCACGGCTGGCATGGCGGCGCTCAAGCAGGGGTTCCGCAGACGTGCCTTGTACGCCACCATCCTTTGGACAGCCGCGGAGCGGGGGTGACGCGGAGGCACTGGCGACAGCGATGGAGCATCATTGTGTTGTCCGGCGGGCAGCCACGAAGGTGGAAGTGGCTTGCCCACCGTTCCACTTTTTCGCGCGCTTTAACTCAAAGGAGGATTGCACTTGTGTGGTGCACACGTCGGAGCAGCGACATTGGAGCGGTAGTAGAATTGGTTTTCAATGCCGGCCAAGGTTCTCGCATGGTACCCCAAGGAAACTCAAGACAAGACGACACTTGATTTGGATGGGCTCCCGAAAGAGGCTTGGGATCCGGACATTGTCAACCTAGTGCTCACCGTGTCGACAACGAGCTCATCGACATGCTCCTGGCTATCGACAAGTGGGTGCTGCCTATCACCGGGTGGCTACGCGACCCTAGTGGTGTGCCAAAGGTGCTCACTGTCTCTGTTTTGGAACCTCCTCCGCAACCATGGAAGCTACACTCCAACGACGAGAATGCTCATTTGCAGTCGCCTCTAAACTCCCCAACAGAGTATGTCACCATTGATTTCCCAGTGAGCTGAAAGAGGTCATCAACCGTGGCCAATTGCTAACTGAAGACTTGGCTGATGAATTTCTCCCCGACGAAGGTGTAGACCTTAGCCGCAAGCACACTTTCACCACCTGGCGCGACAATATATATGGCACTCGCCCTGGTCAGTATGGCAAAAGAAGTGGAGCTGGAGTGTTAGAGATGTTGATTGCAGTTTGGTTATGTGTTGTAGCCTTGGCTACTATATGTTAGAGATGTTGATGCAGTTTGTTGGATGGGTGACAGGTGGGCTAAAAATTTGACCTCCACCGGCGACTCCCAAATCTAATTTGGCATCAGGTCATCGAAGTTTGCTAGTTCCTGGACTTGATCTAACATCATATCCAGAAGAGTTGCATCATGCTCCTCTTGTGCCTGACCTGACGTTAGAGATAGGAAACCTCAAGATCCAATATGTTATGGATCCGGATTCTTGACTTTTGGCTAGATCCAACTGAAGGAAATATGCCCTAGAGGCAATAATAAAATTGTTATTTATACTTCCTTATATCATGATAAATGTTTATTATTCATGCTAAAATTGTATTAACCGGAAACTTAGTACATGTGTGAATACATAGACAAAACAAAGTGTCCCTAGTATTCCTCTACTTGACTAGCTCGTTAATCAAAGATGGTTATTAATCCTAACCATGGACATGTGTAGTCATTTGATAAAATGGGATCACATCATTAGAGAATGATGTGATGGACAAGACCCATCCGTTAGCTTAGCATTATGATCATTACAGTTTTACTGCTACTGCTTTCTTCATGACTTATACATGTTCCTCAGACTATGAGATTATGCAACACCTGAATACCGGAGGAACACTTTGTGTGCTATCAAACGTCACAACGTAACTGTGTGACTATAAAGATGCTCTACAGGTATCTCCGAAGGTGTTTGTTGGGTTGGCATAGATCAAGATTAGGATTTGTCACTCTGTGTATCGGATAGGTATCTCTGGGCCCTCTCGGTAATGCTCATCACTATAAGCCTTGCAAGCAATGTGAATAATGAGTTAGTTACGGGGTGAAGCATTACGGAATGAGAAAAGAGACTTGCTAGTAATGAGATTGAACTAGGTGTGATGATACCAATGATCGAATCTCGGGCAAGTAACATACCGATGACAAAGGGAACAACATATGTTGTTGTGCAGTTTGACCGATAAAGATCTTCATAGAATATGTAGGAGCCAATATGAGCATCCAGGTTCCGCTATTGGTTATTGATCAGAGATGTGTCTCGATCATGTCTACATAGTTCTCGAACCCGTAGGGTCTGCACGCTCAACGTTCGATGACGATTTGTATTGAGAGTTATGTGTTTTTGATGACCGAAGTTTGTTCGGAGTTCCGGATGCGATCACGGACGTGACAAGGGGTCTCGAAATGGTCGAGACATAAAGATTGATATATTGGAAGGTTATGTTCGGACACCGGAAAGGTTTTGGAAGAGTTCAGACATTTTTTGGAGTACCTGGAGCTAGAGGTTACCGGAACCCCCTGAGGGAAGTAGTGGGCCTTAATAATGGGATTTAGTGGAAAGGAGAGGAGGGCCGCAGGGTGACCGCCCCCCCCCCCCCCTTGGCAGGTCCGAACTGGACTAGGAAGGGGGCGACACCCCCCTCTTTCCTTCTCCCTCTCCTACTCCTTCCCTCTCTCCCCTCTTGGAAAAAGGAAGGGGACTCCAACTAGGATTGGGAATCCTAGTTGGACTCCCCCTATAGGCGCGCCTCTCCTAGCCGCCGGCCTCCTCCCTCCCTCCTTTATACACGGGGGCAGGGGGCACCCCAAAGCACAATAGACAATCTCTTAGCCGTGTGCGGTGCCCCCTCCACAGTTTAACACCTCGGTCATATCATCGTGGTGCTTAGGCGAAGCCCTGCGCCAGTAACATCATCAACATCGTTGCCACGCCGTCCTACTGACGGAACTCTCCCTCGACCCTCTACTGGATCAAGAGCTCGAAGGATGTCATTGTGCTGAACGTGTGCTGAACACGGAGGTGACGTACGTTCGGTACTTGGATTGGTGGGATCATGAACACATTCGACTACATCAACCGCGTTACTAAACGCTTCTGCTTTTGGTCTACGAGGGTACGTGGACACACTCTCCCGTCTTGTTGCTATGCATCTCCTAGATAGATCATGCATGATCGTATGCTTTTTTTTGAATTACTACGTTCCCCAACACCAACATCCGAGCCTCGAGAAGTGCCATCGGATCCTGACTCATGGTTGGGTCCGATGAGTGATTTTCGTACTTGTCCTGGGTCCGATTTGACATGAGAGTCGGGCAAGTGCCTCATGATGGTCCTTCCTCTGGTCTGACACCTAGCTCGTGATGGCCAGCTCCTGTGGGAGTCCGTGGTATATTCCATGTCACTGAATCTGACTATTCAGCCTGGGGCGGAGGTTTCGACTTGACCTAGATGGTCGGTCGAATTTGCAAAGAAGGCGATGCTATCGAAGACCTGGCCATGAAAGTCATGCTGGTGCTCTATTGGCCGATCTTGATACCCATCGAATCACTGCGACTACGTAGCGGGGCCTGTATGTGCCACCAATGATGGATCAAAATCTGATAGATCTCAGGCAGGAGGTCCCGAGCTAGTAGTCCAGACACCATGGTAACAGTGGCACATGTTGTTACCCAGGTCCGGTCTCTCATCTGAGATAAAATCGTATATATGTTCTGTTTGTGTTTTGTTGCGTTTGGGTGGAGTATAGAGTACATGTGATCTACTGCAAGATCATTGTGTGTCCTCCACGTGCCCTACCCCTCGGTTTATATAGGTACCGAGGGGGGTCTAGGGTTACATCCTAGTTGGCTACGTACACAGAGAATGGGTTGTAGATGACCTCTAACATCCTGGAGTATACGACAAGTCTTCAAGAGCCTTCCTTTCACGTGCCATGGGCCGTCTTGACGTGACCCATCGATGAACCGACATGGGGTCCTCGACCCGACCCATTTGCACTACTAGGGAAAACCTTATACACAGAACTTTAGCAGTAGCGTGGGTCAAAAAAGAGCACTGGTGCTAAGTAGCAGTAGCGCTCCTGCTCAAACCGCGTTACAGCTAAAGTTCTAGAAGTAGCGCGTCTCCTGCTAAACATGTTACTACTAAAATTCCCACGGCTTATCCCACAGGCTACACATAGTAGTAGCGATCTACGAAGAACAACGCTACCACTAATTTCTTTGTAGTAGCGCGGTTTCCTCCAAACTCGCTACTGCTAAAGGATTTAAAATTAAATGGGAAGCGGATACAAACACTAGTGCAGAACCGGGCTTTAGTGCCGGTTTGCCAACCGACACTAAAGAGTGGGGACTAAAGCCCCCCCCCCCCTTTAGTACCGGTTCGTCACGAACGGCGCTAAAGTGCCACCACGTGGCACGAGCCAGGCCCAGGGTGCGCGTAGGGCATTAGTACCGGTTGGTAACACCAACCGGTACTAAATATTTGGGGGGGGGGGTTGATTTATTTTCCATTCAATTTTTTTGTTTGCTGTTATTTCACGATACTACAAATTGTACACGTTATGCATATATATAAATAGATTTTCTCGTACGTAGAACCGCACATATATACATACATACATACATATATATATATATATATATACATATATATATATATATATATCATCGGATGTCTCACAAACCAACACCATTAATTATTCACACATACACATGTATATATATACACAATTTCTCCTACATATATATGTTGCCTTTGGTGCCTCCGGAGCACGATGACAAGTGGTTCATGGGGGCTGTAGCGGGTAATAGTATTCTCCTTTGGGATCTATGACCTGGTCGAGCAAAAATCCTGCTATTTCCTCTTGAAGTGCTAGTATGCGGTCCGATGGTAGCAGTTTATCCCGCACTGATCTGAACTGTTAAGAAGGAGATCGATATGCATGTGTGTTAGTTGTGTGACTAGATATCGATAATGGTGTGAATAGTGTTCTGACAAACGTAACCAGTCCTGTCTATCAGATCTGCTCCTTTCGCACGTCATCATGCGAATGTTCTCGCAAACGTAGTATGCACACAGATTATTCCCCAGCGCCTACCTCAGGGCCTTTACGAGAATGGAATTGAATCAGATAATGATTAATCAAGCATGATAATTAATTAATGATATTGAAACAAGAATTAAAGAGATGGTAGCTAGCTAGTACTACTTAATTACTTACCTTGGGTCGATGCCAAAACAACTTTTTTGGCCACGTGCCTGGAGTCACCTTGATGAACTTTGCCCATGCCCTGCCCGCCGGCAAAGAAAATTAATAAAGGGGTTATTAAATAGTTCATATCAGGAAATGATGAACTAATAATTAATAGGCCGAGAAATAGTTAATAATGATTGAAATTACTTGTTGACTATCCCCTTCATGATGGTGTAGTCTTTATCTTCTTTAGTTACTGAGTCCAGTAATTCAACTTTTCCTTCCTTAACTTTAATGTCTAACAAGACCCAGTGCCAACTGCATACGCACACGTTTGCATGTCTTAATTAAGCGGGTATGTGCATAAAATTAATCAACTACCGTAAACCGTATACACTTAATTATTAACATCTAGCTAGCTAGTAAGCAAAAACAGAATTTGTAGTACAAGACAGTGTGACTCACGGGAAGTTGTAAGGAAGTAGTATATCTTCATTGCTATTGAGGCGCTTCAAGAACTCTAGCATGCTTTCCTCTACAGCATCTTGACAATGTTCAATCTGCCATATGTCCTGATTAATGGTATTTGGGTCAATGAACCTAACGCCATAGCGTCCAGCTTTTTAAATTTCATACATCTTCATCCTCCATATAATACCACAGAAAAAGAATATAGTGAGGATAATTACATATAATGATTGATCAAAATTATCACTACATAACTAGCTTGAGACTTAAATTACAGAAAGAAATCACTTACAGACAATAGCAACTGACGATAGACTTGTCGAGTGCGTCTTGATTGTATAACTGAAATAGTTCTGGATACTCAATGGTCAGAGCTTTCTCATGGTAATAATGCTCATGCTTGACATTAACCATGAGGGACTCTCGATTGGAAATCTTGGTAATGTTCATGTACCATTGATGCAATTGATACATTCTCGTTGGGAGGTCCTTGACCTTGTCTGGATGGACCAAAGGTTTGCCCCAGACATATTGCCATGCTATTTCCGATTGTTTAAGCATAGGCATGGGCTCGATTTCGAGGAGTTGTCCAACAGAGATATTGAGCATTTGAGCCTGCATTATATGATCCTCTGTTATTACCACATCGCCATGCTGGGGAACACTAACGGTTTGCCCACAATAATATTTGGCGCGCGTACTACTCCTCTCATGTGTTGTTGGCACAACAAGCGGGGGGATCGCTTGCGCTGCCTGTTCTCCCAACTGGGGAACGGTTTTCCCGCATTTTTTGCCAGGTGCTTGTTGGCTCGAGCTTGAGCTCGCTTCCTTCTGTAGTCGTGCTCAATGTGCCTTCCTGATTTGGCGCTCATAGTCCGAGTCAACAGGCTTGGGAGCTGGTTCTCTAGCCAGACGAATGAAGTGGTCAATTACTTTCTCAGGCACTTTCTCCTTTGGCGGCGGTGCCGGTTTCGGTCCAAAATGGGCGTCCACTTGGGCTTGCACTATGGCTATGTTTTGCTCCTTAGTCATGTCGTAAGGCCTCTGAGGAAGAGGAGCGAGGCTTGGACCATATTTATATCGCTTGTCTCCGCCTGTACTTCCTGAACTACCTCGACTCGTACCGCTACACACCAAAGTTGCGGCATATCTCTTCTGCGATTGCTGAGACGGCGGAGATGGCTCGCGTGGAGTTGGACCAGGAGAAGTGGCCTGACGATGTGCCGGACTTGAAGCAGGAGGTGTGGCCTGACACGGTGCCGAACTTGAAACTGGAGAAGTGGCATGACGCTGTGCCGGACTTGAAACCGGAGGAGTCAGCTCACGCGTTTGGGGACTTGGAGGAGGTGGCGGACTTCGAGGAGGAGTCGTCTCACGCGTTCGTGGACTTGGAGGAGCAGGAGTCTGCTTACTCAGTGGCGGACTTCGAGGAGGAGTTGGCAGACGACGTGGTGTCGGTGGACTTTGAAAGATGATGCAATCCTTTCTCCATAGGATGATACGATGTATGGCCTCTCCCAGTGTGCGCTCGTCTTCACCTCCAGGAATGTCAAGCGTTAGCCCCGAATATGGGTCCACCACTTCATCAACCATGACACGAGCATAGCCATCTGGAATTGCGATGCAATGGTAGGTTGCTTTGGGGGTAACTGGAAAAGCAACGCCGTCCGCCACCTTCATGGATATGTTCTTCATTTTGAAGTGTAGCTCACAGTTAGTGTTCTCTATGATGTCATCCACAGGGTATGTATCCAGCAATGTGTCGCCCGGGGTAGAACCAACGCTGCTTCTCGGCATGGATGGGACGGTGCTATCCAATGCTGGACGATCATCCCCTTGCTGTTGCCACTGCTGAGACCCCCTTTCCTGGCTAAGTGAGTCGATCTGCTGTTGCTGCTACTGGAATTTGAGTGCCAGGTCCGCGTGCCTTGCTTCTAGGCCTTGAAGGCGTTCTGCGTCCTGCTTCCTCTGCTCCTCCTCCAGCTTCCTTTTCTTCTCATCCTCCATCTTCCTTCTTGCACGGGTCCTGTAGTCCTTGTTCCATTCTAAAAAGCCCTCATACCAGGGAATAACGCCCTTGCCTCGTGTTCTTCCCGGGTGTTCAGGATTTTCCAGGGCGCGCGTAAGCTCGTCGTTCTCTCTGTTGGGCGTGAACACCCCCTTCGAGCTTCTTCTATTGCGTCAATTATCTTTTGTTCGGCTCCTTTTAGACTTGTCTTCCGCGAAACTTCGCCTGTCTTCGGGTCCAACGCTCCCCCATGCGCATAGAGCCAAGTTCTGCACCTGGGGGGCCAGTTCCTAGTAACCGGAGTGACCCCTACATCCTCCATCTCTTGCTCAGACTTATCCCACTTCGGCAATCCCACCGCGTAGCCACCTGGACCTAGCCTATGGAACTGCGTCTTTCTTGCGGCATTTGCCTTGTTTTTCATCGACCATTCCTTAGATAATTCTAAATCCTTGAAGGTCACGAAATCGTCCCAGTGCTCTCTTTGCTTCTCCAGTGTTCCCTTGAAATCTGGAGTCTTGCTTTCATTAGCGAGGTAGTTGGCCCATACAATTTTCTTATGGGTGTTGAATGCAATTGCCATCTTCTTAAGAGCAGCGGCCTTGACTTTCTCCACTTCTGCTTCAGTGAAATGATCTGGTAGGGTGAAATGTTCCATCAGAGATTTCAAAAGGTCTTTTTTGGCTCTGTTGTCGACCCAAGTAACACCTGGACGTTTAGTCTTTGGCTCTTTCCATTCTTGAATGGAGATCGGGAGTTTGTCCTTCACAAGAACTCCGCACTGACGAGTCCACTTGTCCGCAACATTCTTAGGCGTGAGGGGTTCACCACTAAGTTTGATGGATTCGATGTGGTACTTTACACCTTCCTTCAACATTCTGCCCGGGCCTCGCTTTGTCTTGCTGTCTGTAGAAGCAGATTTGCTCAATCCGGAGGGCTGAAAGAAGAAAGATTGATTCGTTAATATATCTTCAATAAAAAAACATGTGATGATCACCACGATGCATGCTTATATAAATATACCTCGCCCGTAGTCTTTGTTATTTGAAGATAAGCATTGTCTGTGTCATCACAAACATTGTCTGTGTCATCATAATCATAATCATAGTTCATGACTTCATCAGCTTGGTCGTCAAGATCGAATATCTTTTCATCACCCTCTCCGGTATTGTTCAGATATTGGCAGCCGTCATCTGCTTCATTCAGATCATCTAGCCTGTGAGGGCTGCGTATGATGTCGAACAATTCCTCTTCTCTCTCTCTGCCGGTATTGTCCGCCATAGCTTTTACTTTACTAATACAGAAGAAATATAAAACAATTTAGTATTCAAATTACAATGCATGGATGCAATTAATCAATAAGGAAAAATTGAATCTTGAATACATCGTCTCGAATATATAATCTCGAATACATCATCGTCTTAATATATATAATCTCGAATACATCGTCTTGAATATTATATATCGAATACATCACTGGCTAGGTACCTAATAAAGGTCGAGTACTACAGAAGAATCTAGGGCGCCACTCACGGTTCCTGGGGCGCGGGCGGTGCACACCCAAAGAGAAGGAACCATCACAGGATCATATCTCCGGTCATCTGCCCAAAGAACCCGCCAAGTAGTGGAGAACCTGACGTCGTCCATAGTAGCCATGTAGCGATGGACGTGCTCATCTTCCTACCTGACACGGCGACGCACCACCTCCGGCAGGGCCGGCTGCCTCTGCACCGAATGTGGCCCACGCGAACGCCACCAAAGAAGATCAGGGTCGACGACGGGACCCGAGGTCGGGTTCCTCACCAAGCGGTGCGCCCCTCCAGGTAGCACCTCCCAGTGCCAGCCCGGCGGAGCCCAGTCCCAGACATGGGTCCCCTGAAGCAGGACGTCGTCGCAAACGGGTCGACGGCGAGGATGCGGGCCGGGCATATCGTCGAGAACAAATACTATATGCCCACAAAAAGTAACATTTTTTAAATGATTGGATTGTGATAACTAAAATTCTATATATATATATATATATATGCAAATTCTAACAATTTGACATTAATATAATTCATCTAATTAAAACTAATTCTAAAATTTCCTGATTATATAACTAACATTTCCATAGCAATTCTAATATTTATATAACTAAAAAACAGAAAAATTGCTAACATTTCTATAAATATTTCTATAACTAAAAAACAGAAAACATTTATAACAATTCTATATAACTAACATTTCTAATATTTATATAACTAAAAAACAGAATAATTTCTAACATTTTATAACTAAAAAACAGAAAAATTTATAACAAACAAACTAATGTGTGTGTGTGTGTAGTGTGTGTGTGTGTGTAGTGTGTGTGTGTGTGGATATGGCGGCCGGAGCGAGCTCACTGGCGAGGCGACGACGACGGGGCGACGGGACGGGGCACTGACGGCGGGGCGATGGGATAGGGCAGCGACGACGGGGCGGGGCGGCCGTGGCGCGCGATGGGACGGGCGGCGACGACGGGGCGGGGCGCCGGCGGGGCGCGGCGACGGGGACGACGGGGACGGGGACGGCCGGGGCAGCGACGTCGACGGGGGCGGCGACGAGGGGCGGGGACGGCCGGGATCGGCGACGAGGGGCGGGGGTGGCGACGTCGACGGGGACGGCGTCGATCAGGGCAGGGCGGCGCGACGGAGGGAGGAAACAGAGAGAAACTGAATTTTTTTAAGTGTTGTATATATAGGATGGACCTTTAGTACCGGTTGGAGCCACCAACCGGTACTAAAGGTCTATTTTGGCCAGGCCAAGCGGCGGGAAGCGCACCCCCTTTAGTACCGGGTCGTGGCACCAACCGGTACTAAAGGGTGGGTCTTTAGTACCGGTTGGAGCCACGACCCGGTACTAAAGGGGGTGCGCTGGCTCGAGGCAGTGCGCAAGTTTAGTCCCACCTCGCTAGTCGAGGGGCTACCGCACTGGTTTATAAGCCCCAGTGCGGTAGCTCTCTCGAGCTCCTCTCCTAAGCAGGCCTACTGGGCCTACCTGTCCTCTTCGCCCAGTGGGCCTAATGGGCCTTTGCGGGCCTGCATCCTGGCCCAACTAAAGGTTGTGTTCATAGTCGTATGCAGGCCGCTTTGGCCCAGTAGGCGGGCTTTTTTATTTTCTTAATTCTTTTCGCTTTATTTATTTTTGTTTTATTTATTTTTGAGTTATTTTTTGCTGTATTTAGAGTTTCTTTGTGAATATTTTTGCTTTAGGTACAAAAAATTACAAACTTTCTGTTAGTGCCGGTAGTTTTCAAATTTGAATAGTTTAAATTTTGAATTATTTGAAATTTGTGTGAATCACTAGTTTGTGAATAACTTAACTTTGAAAAAAGTTTTTTCAGTGATTCTTTTTTCTTATGTTTAATATTAGTGTGTTTTATCATTATATTCAATTTGGTAATGCTTAGGTTATTTAAAAAATGAAATGCCTTTGTAACAGTTCAGTTTTCGTCGGAAACCCTGATACTTCGAAAGAGATTGTCGATTTTGTACATGAAGTGCGTCCAGTTTTTGCCGTAACCCTCTCTACTTTTTTGCACATGCTATTTGTATGAAATTATGATACCATGCCAACTTTCAACCTTTTTTAAGTTCATTTGAAATGCTTTTCAATTTCAGGGTCATTTAGCTGGAAAAAAATCAGTAAATGCATGAAAAGAATTTGTTTGCACATAAAATTTCTTCGCGTTTCAAATGCCAAAACACATAACTACCCTAACTATTACAGACATTCCCTCCTGGGTGTGAAACACAGAAGAAAGTGATGATAGTGAAGCCGATCACATCCCAGATCTTTGGGTGTGAAACTTTTTCTTCGCGTGTGTCCCTTTGCGCCGTAGCCATGGAAAATTTTCATCATTTAACTGGATGCTCGGGTCAATATTCACTGTGAATGGAGCAATTTCATCAAACTTTTCATAATCTTTTGACATGTCTGTCTTGTCATCCACTCCCACGATGTTTCTTTTTCCTGAAAGAACTATGTGGCGCTTTGGCTCGTCATATGATCCATTCGCTTCCTTATTTTTTCTTTTTCTCGGCCTGGTAGACATGTCTTTCACATAAAAAACCCGCGCCACATCATTGGCTAGGATGAATGCTTCATTTGCATACGCAAGATTGTTGAGATCCACTGTTGTCATTCCGTACTGCGGGTCTTCCGTTACCCCGCCTCGTGTCATATTGACCCATTTGCACCGAAACAAAGGGACCTTCAAATCACCTGATCCATAGTTAAGTTCCCATATGTCCTCTATGTAACCATAATATGTTTCCTTTCCCGTGTTGGTTGTTGCATCAAAGCGGACACCACTGTTTTGGTTGGTGCTCTTCTTATCTTGGGCGATCGTGTAAAATGTATTCCCATTTATCTAGTACCCTTTGAAAGTCATTATATTTGAAGATGGTAACTGGGACAGCGAGTACAGGTCATTTTGAATATCGCCATCATTCAGGGCACATTTCTGCAACCAACCGGCGAAAGTCCTCGTTTGTTCGCGTGTAATCCAGTCGTCAGACTTCTCCGGGTATTTGGACTGTAGAAAATTCTTGTGTTCCTCCATATACGGAGCCACCAAGGCGGAATTCTGTAGAACTGTGTAGTGTGCTTCAGTGAGAGAATGCCTGTCCATACATATTATTTGATGCCCTCCTAGCGTGCCTTTTCCTTCCAGTCTGCCCTTATGCCGCGATTCAGGAACACCAATCGGCTTAAGGTCAGGAATGAAGTCAATACAAAACTCAATGACCTCCTCATTTTCATGGCCCTTCGAGATGCTTCCTTCTGGCCTAGCACGGTTATGAACATATTTCTTCAAGACTCCCATGAACCTTTCAAAGGGGAACATATTGTGTAGAAATACAGGACCCAAAACGTTAATCTCTTTGCAAAGGTGAACTAGGACGTGCATCATGATGTTGAAGAAGGATGGTGGGAACACCAACTCGAAACTGACAAGACATTGCACCAAATCATTCTGTAACCTTGGTATGATTTCTGGATTGATTACCTTCTGAGAGATTGCATTGAGGAATGCACATAGCTTCACAATGGCTAATCGAACATTTTCCGATAGAAGCCCCCTCAATGCAACCGGAAGGAGTTGCATCATAATCACGTGGCAGTCATGAGACTTTAGGTTCTGAAACTTTTTCTCTGCCATATTTATTATTCCCTTTATATTCGACGAGAAGCCAGACGGTACCTTCATGCTGAGCAGGCATTTGAAGAAGATTTCCTTCTCTTCTTTGGTAAGAGCGTAGCTGGCCTGACTCTGATGTATGCCGTCTTTTCCGTGCATACGTTGCTGGTCCTCCCGTGCCTCTGGTGTATATTTTGTCTTCCCATACACGCCCAAAAAGCCAAGCAGGGTCACGCAAAGATTCTTTGTCACGTGCATCATGTCGATTGCGGAGCGGACCTCTAGGTCTTTCCAATATGGCAGGTCCCAAAATATAGATTTCTTCTTCCACATGGGTGCGCATCCGTCAGCGTCCTTCGGAACAGGTTTTCCGCCAGGACCCTTTCCAAAGATTACCTCCAAATCCTTGACCATATCATGTACATCAGCACCAGTATGGTGGCGAGGCTTCGTCCGGTGATCCGCCTCACATTTGAAATGCTTGCCTTTCTTTCTTACGGGATGCCTTGTCGGAAGAAATCGACGATGTCCCAGGTACACATTCTTCCTACAACCATCCAAATATATACTGTTGGTATCATCCAAACAGTGTGTGCATCCGCGGTATCCCTTATTTGTCTGTCCTGAAAGGTTACTGAGAGCAGGCCAATCATTGATGGTCACGAACATCAACGCCTTTAGGTCAAATTCTTCTTATCCGTGCTCATCCCAGGCACGTACACCTGTTCCATTCCACAGTTGTAATAGTTCTTCAACTAATGGCCTTAGGTACACATCAATGTCGTTGCCGGGTTGCTTAGGGCCTTGGATGAGCATTGGCATCATAATGAACTTCCACTTCATGCACAACCAAGGAGGAAGGTTATACAAACATAGAGTCACAGGCCACGTGCTATGGTTGCTGCTCTGCTCCCCAAAAGGATTAATGCCATCTGTGCTTAGACCAAACCATACGTTCCTTGGGTCACCTGCAAACTCCTCCCAGTACTTTCTCTCGATTTTTCTCCACTGTGAACCGTCAACGGGTACTCTCAACTTCCCGTCTTTCTTACGGTCTGCTGCGTGCCACCGCATCGCCTTCGCATGCTCTTTGTTTTGGAACAAACGTTTCAACCGTGGTATTATAGGAGCATACCACATCACCTTGGCAGGAATCTTCTTCCTGGGGCGCTCGCCCTCGACATCACCAGGGTCATCGCGACTGATCTTATGACGCAATGCACCGCATACTGGGCAAGCGTTCAAATCCTCGTACTCACCGCGGTAGAGGATGCAGTTATTAGGGCATGCATGTATCTTTTGTACCTCTAACCCTAGAGGGCAGACAACCTTCTTTGCTTCATACGTACTCTCGGGCAATTCGTTGTCCTTTGGAAGCATATTCTTTATCATTACCAACAACTTTCCAAATCCCTTGTCAGATACACCATTCTCTGCCTTCCATTGCAGCAATTCAAGTGCGGTGCCCAACTTTTTTTTGTCATCTTCGCAATTCGGGTACAACAATTTCTTGTGATCCTCTAACATGCGCTGCAACTTCGTCCTCTCCAGATCACTTGCGCAGTTTCTCTTTGCATCGGCAATGGCCCGACCTAGATCATCAGCAGGCCCATCTGATGCCTCTTCTTCAGCTTCTTCCCGCATTGCCGGCTCAGCTTCTTCCCCCATTGTTGTATCATCGTATTCAGGGAACCCATGGCTAGGATAGCCGTCGTCGTCCTCTTCTTCTTCATTGTCTTCCATCATAACCCCTATTTCTCCGTGCTTGGTCCAATCATTATAGTGGGGCATGAAACCGGACTTAAATAGGTGGACGTGAATGGTTTTTGACGTAGAGTAATTGTGACCATTCTTACAGCCAACACATGGACAAGGCATAAAACCATCCGCTCGCTTGTTTGCCTCAGCGGCCCGCAGAAAAGTATGCACGCCATTAATGAACTCGGGAGAGCATCGGTCATCATACATCCATTGTTGGCTCATCTTCATTACACGACACCGAATAGACCAAATTAATACAAGTTCATACATAAAGTTCATATACAGCACTTAATTAAATGCAACATACAAATAACTCTCTAGCTAAAGAATTTAAATGCAACAACAAATGCGATGAAGATCACAACGAAGGTAACAATTGATCCAACAACATAATGATACCAAGCCACACTATCAATGGCACATTTTCTAATCTTTCTAATCTTCAACCTCATTTTCTCCATCTTGATCTTGTGATCATCGACGACATCGGCAACATGCAACTCCAATTCCATCTTCTCCCCCTCAATTCTTTTCAAGTTTTCTTTCAAATACTCGTTTTCTCTTTCAACTAAATTTAACCTCTCGACAATAGGGTCGATTGGAATTTCCGGTTCACATACCTCCTAGATAAAAATATCTATGTCAACTTGATGGGCATAATTTGTCATCAACATGAAATGCAACAACTAGTTTTAAAAGAGAATATACCACATCCGAATCATAACAAGGACGAGGGCCGACGGGGACGGAAATCAAAACCATGGCACTATGTATAACAAACAACGTACGGGTAAGATAATTATACGATTAACTATATATCCAAATCACACAAACATCCACTACAAGAAATATGTCAACTTGTGACTGCCACTATTGGTCACTGAAAGGTCACTGTTTTCAATTTGTGACCTTTTTGTGACCAAAAACATAAGGTCAAAAGCTGAGGGTCGTTAACTGACTATAGCGACCTTCTCTGTGAGAAGGTCGTAGACGTTTACGACCAAAACAGAAGGTCGTTGAACCCATGACCTTTTGTTTTGGTCACTAGCTGTCTGCCCAGGCCACGTCGGATCCGACGTGGCAATCTGACGTGGCAAAATTACGACCAATTCAAAAGGTCACTGACAAGATTCAGCCGGTCCAATTAGGTATTTTAGATGGGCCGAGCCCAACAAATCAGCCTTTTATATATTTTTTTCCTATTAATTTTGGTCAGCTACATGGGCCA
Organism: Triticum timopheevii; assembly: GCA_963921465.1. Lineage (NCBI taxonomy): Eukaryota > Viridiplantae > Streptophyta > Magnoliopsida > Poales > Poaceae > Triticum > Triticum timopheevii. The sequence continues at coordinate 554,603,219 of OY997272.1, read as the reverse complement.
GGCCCAACATTATAGCCTTTTTATTTTTGGGTTGTAGTCTTTGTTTTTATTCTTTTATGCACCTTTGTTTTTGGACTGTAGCCTTTGTTTTTCTTTGTTCTGTCAAGGTCATGTTCTTCATATTTCAATATACCAATACAGAAAACTGACGCAATACTTCAAATAACAGTAAGAAGCAATCTGCTATATCAGATAACATACATACAAATGTGATCAGCATCAAGTTTACAATTAGATAACAGCTCTACAAGTGTACAGTCTACCACATACAAATTAGATAACAGCTCTATCACATGAGCCCTACAAGTTCTGCTACATCACACATACAAATAGGATCAGCCTAAAGGGTTTCATTACTCCCAGAACTAGCTCCAACTAGCTTCTTCCAACTTCTTTGTCTTGATGCTCGTGAAGAAACATGAAAGGCCAGCATCTGCACGTTATAGAACAAAATGATTAGGAACAAAATATAAGTAAATCTAACAGCATATTTAACAGTAAATAACAGAATAATGCAATAAATTGGTACAGAGCACAGGCCAGGCCAACAATAAATTGGTACTAAATCCAGAAATAACCATCTGAAATGAACTTAATGAGACATTTTAGAATCAACTTGACAGTTAACAGTAATGTTTGCATTGGACACATCTAGAACTAGAACTGAAATCATTTACTCTATCAAGCATATCTACAATGATGCAGCACACAAAAAAAGAGGTGCACAACAGAGCAGCATCATATATCACACAACATGGACACTCTTTGAACAAACATAGTGTTCCGGTCTAAAGCCAGTCAATTTCGGAAGCATGTCGAATAACTAAACATACATACATGTGAATAATTAAACATACATACATGTGTATATAGAAGCAGCAGAAGCAAATAATAACTAGAACATGATAAGCTTAGACACAAGTGATCGTGAGACACCAATATGAGCTTAGAATTCACAAGTACACATTAATTGTAATCACTTGGTAGTTATCCGCCTAAGCAAACACAGAAGTACAATGCTTCAGATACATGTATGCAGCAAGAAAAACAGGCAATGTGATGACAGTATGAGCGCACAATAATTCTGGGAGTAAAAAGAACATAAATAAAACAACACAATACTTGAGATACATGTATGCAGCAAGAAAAACAGGCAATGTGATGACAGTATGAGCGCGCAATAATTCTAGGAGTAAAAAGAACATAAATAATACAACAATCTCTGGAACACCTAGGTATGGTTGCTTGCTGTTCATGAGTGTCAACCATCTGTATGTGTGTACATCAAAAAGAAAACAACAGGATTCAATTCATCTTGCCCATATACAGCAACCAATAGACATCAAACATCATTAAATTACCACAAACTGAAATATGAAATCACGATGATAGGTCTACATGCTTCTATTGTCAGCATGATAAATTGATATGCATCGAACTTGCATGATGTTTGATGAACTTTGTGCACTACTGTATTGATATGCATCAGTTCCAAATTGGTGTGCACTACTGTTGTCAGCATGATAAATTGATATGCACTATTGTTGTCGCTGCTGTTAAACAAATCACTACTGCTACTCCTGAGAGCAATTCCTACTCCAACACAGAAAGTTTACTCCTAGGAGTATACTGGAAAAGTTTACTCCAGTAGACAAAGAGAAGAGAAGAGAGAAGAGAAAGAAAAACTTAACAGCAGTAACCAAGTCCTATACTACTGTTGTCCTACACTAAACTACTGCAACCAGTACTGATGCAAGCTTAACAGCAGCAGCAAGTGCTATACTACTGCTGTCCAGAGTACACTTAAATGAAATAATTCATTTATTTTTAAAAGTACTGATGCAAGCAATAGACTACACAAAACCTTCATTAAAGGAGTACTCCAATTCATCTTTAAAACAGTTCATGCAAGCATTAAAGGAGTAGTTTCAGTTATTTTTAATTAACTGGGAAAGTTTTAGCTAATTTTATTAAAGGAAAAGGTTTAGTTAATTTTAATTAAAAGAAGAGAAGAGAAGAGAATAGCAGAGCAAGCAATGCTGCTGCTCCAAGCTAATCTGACTGCAAATCAGAAATTACTGCAAGCAGCTCCATGAAAAGAAGTACTCCAAGCAGGCTACTCCAACAGTACAGATTTAATTAATGGAAAAGATTCACCTAGCAAGGTTTATTTGACATGGAGTAGTTTAATCGCTGCTCCAAAACAAGCAAACATGCTACTGATGCATGACAATATGTGTCAAAGAGTTTCTGCAAGAAGTTACTCCTAATGCTACTAATGCAAAACTACTCCTAATGGACTGCTACAGCTATACTGTAAGAAGTTACAGCTATACTCCATGTACTGTTGTCCAGAAGTATTCCAATTCATCTTTAAAAAAATGTTCAAGCACTGACTGAAAAAGGAATGCAAAAAGAGATGCAGTACCCAGCTGTATTCAAGTGGAGAGCATCCGCCCAAAAGAAAACAAAGATAATGGCTGAAAAAATCACTCCAGTTTACACTCCTCTTTTAGTAGTACAGATTATAGCTAATGCAACATCATGGGAGCTGATGTCCAGGAGTATTTGCAAATGATATAGCATCATGGAGTAGGATAACATGTTTTAGCAGTACAGGTTATAGAGTAAGCAAGGAAGCAAGCAATCATGGGAGATAATGCTGCCAGTTAATATCAACACATGACAAGACAAAAAGCATGGCATCAACACAAGCATCAACAACATACTAACACCTAAACTGATACTAAATTGATGGAGTCCCATCCAAGGTGGTGAAGCGGCCATCATAGAGGCCATTCTCATCAATGTGACCAATGATGATCTGGACAGAGGCGTGGTCCTTGGCCGTGATGATCCTGTTGGTGGCCGAGCTGCAAGAAGCAGAAGAAAATGATTAGCACACATCCACCAGTGCAAAACACACACCATCAGACTAAAGAGGGTGTGCATACCACTTCCTGGGGACGTAGAGGTCCACCATGTCATCCACCTCGTTCTGCATGGTGGAGGCTGGTGGGGGAGTGGCATAGCAACAACGACTGCAAATGGCAGAAACAGTTGTTGAGGCACAAACTAAGCACAAGAGGAAAGGTCATGGTTAGCCAGCCACAACCTTGTGTCCAAGAATCTAGTGACATCATTCAACAGAAATATTCTTATCAACCCTAACAAATGGCATGAATCCATTGCTACTTAATTACGAAAATAGTAACAGGATCTGGGTCGCAAACTCGCGATTAACCACGAATCCAGGAGCATAGTTGCTCCATCTTGCGGTTACAGGGACGAAAGTATGCAAAGCATCGCATACTAGGCTAGTCATAGATCCTGACCAAGCACTTCTTTCTCGTTCTTAATTTTGTCTCTGCTTTTGGGTGTTGATTTTATCTGAAAGAAAGAACCAGAGTGGAAGAACACAAGTAATTTTAGGAGCGTGGGTGCGTGCGTACCAGGCGGCGAGGGTGGTGGCGGAGGAGGCGGCCCAGGCGGGCGAGGGCGCGTGCTCGATGTGGTAGGCAGCGCGGTTGGCGGAGATCTCGTCGAGCCGCTTCCTGATCTGGTGGACGCGCGCCGAGAGGTCGTGGCAGAGCGCGACCTGCAACACCACGCAGCGCGGCCGCCAGCGGCGCCAGCTCCAGCGCCACCCGGAGTAGCACGCCCCCGTGCCGGGGAGCAGCAGGGCCAGGGCGCGGCGCCTCCGGCGCGATGGAGGAAGTCGTTGAGCGCGGTGGAGGCGGCGTAGGGGAAGGAAAGGAGGAGGCGGACGGTGCAGGGGAGGGGAGGGAGGATCCGGTGCTGCACCTCCAGCCCGCGGATCTAGAGCTCGGCCGCCATGGTTGCGCCGCGGGCTAGGGTTTCCTGCGCTTGGGAAAGAAGGAGAAGGCGCGCGCGGTCTCCGGCGCGCCGGCGGCGATGGTGGTAGAGGCTTGGGGGCACCAGCGGTGGTGGGGTAGAGGAGAGGGTGGGGGTCTCCGGCGGTCTCGGAGGAGGTGAGGGCGCGCACGGGCGGCAGTGGGGCGTGCGGCGCAGGGGAAGGGAGAGAGGAAGGAGAAGAGAGGGAGGGGAGAAAGAAAGGAGGCGGGGGTGGATGGAAAAAGTCCACGAGCTAGGGTTTCGGCTTATGTGGGCTTGGGGTGAGGACTACCGTTGGATCCGCGATCATCCGACAGTGTTCCATGCATGATCCGCGTGAAGCGCCAACGGACCAATCAAAATGCAATACACACGAACGATGTTATGACCTTCTAAATAGGTCGTGGTTGACTAAAAAATTGGTCGTAGTTGACTAAAAATTCATTTTTAATTTTTCAAGCGCTCAAAATGAGTTTTTTTGTGAAGGGTCTACAATATATTTATTGCAAAACTGGACCAAATCAATTTTTTAAAATACCAGGCCATATTTAATGCATAAATGACCAAATGGTTGGGTGTCAAAAGCTTTGGTCCATCTCTGGTGAAAAAGACAATTTTTCGCCGATCCAGCAGGAAGCGGGTCAAATTTGAACTGCAGCTGCCTCATAGTTGCTATTTATTTTTTTTCCAAAAATCATTTCTAGGTAAATAAGTACCTATTTAATCAGAGAAACATCAAAAGTTTTCCAAGATTCAACCACTAGCTAGGAACGGTCAAGCCCGTTGTTTTGACCGCATTTTGAAATGGGCATAAAAAATTCAAAAAATTGGAAAACCTTCACATTGTGTCATTATATGTGACTAAGTTTCCAAGAAAAATAATAAACTTGTAACATGGTAATTATTTTAAAAAAGTGTTCTCAGAAATGAGCTATCAAGTATGAAGATTCATGGCTTTCAAGCCAAATGATCAATCTTATGGCCACATTCATGGCATGGTTTGTTCAAACTATCTCATATTGTGCACAAGGGGGCATCTTGGAATTCCAAACAATGTTGCCAAAGGGAGTTTTCCTTTTCTTTGCACAAAAAATTCATTTTCCATTTTTCGAGTGCCCGAAATGAGGTTTTTTTGTGAAGGACCTACAATATATTTATTGCAAAATTGGACCAAATCAATTTTCTAAAATACCAGGCTATATTTAATGCACAATTGACAAAATGGTTGAGTGTCAAAAGCTTTGGTCCATCTCTGGTGAAAAAGACAAATTTTTGCCGATCTAGTAGGAAGCGGGTCAAATTTGAACTGCAGCTGCCTAATAGTTTGCTCTTTATTTTTTCCAAAAATCATTTCTAGGTACATAAGTATCTATTTAATAATAGAAACATAAAAAAATCAAGATTCAACCACTAGCTAGGAACGGTCAAGCCCGCCGTTTTGACCGCATTTTGAAACGGGCATAAAAAATACAAAAAAAAATCAAAAAATTGGAAAACCTTCGCATTTGTTTCATTATATGTGACCAAGTTTCCAGGAAAAATAATAAACTTGTAATACGAAAATTATTTTTAAAAAGTGTTCTCAGAAATGAGCTATCATGCGTGAAGATTCATGGCTTTCAAGCCAAATGATCAAACTTATGGCCACATTCATGGCATAGTTTGTTCAAATGATCTCATATTGTGCATAAGGGGCTTCTTGGAATTCCAAACAATGTTTCCTAAGGAAGTTTTCATTTTCTTTGCACGGAAAATTCATTTTTCATTTTCCGAGTGCCGAAAAGGAGATTTTTTGTGAAGGACCTACCAAATAATTGTTGCAAAATTGGACCAAATCAATTTTATAAAATACTAGGCCATATATAATGCACAATTGACCAAATGGTTGGGTGTAAAAAGTTTTGATCCACCTCTGGTGAAAAAGACAAATTGCCGTCGATTCAGCTGGAAACAGGTCAAATTTGAACTGTAGCTGCCTCATAGTTTGCTCTTTATTTTTTCCAAAAATCATTTCTAGGTACATAAGTATCTATTTATTCATAGAAACATCAAGAAAATTCCAAGATTCAACCACTAGCTAGGAACGGTCAAGCCCGCCGTTTTGACTGCATTTTGAAACGGGCATAAAAAATTCAAAAAAAATCAAAAAATTGGAAAACCTTCACATTATGTCAATATATGTGACCAAGTTTCCAGGAAAAATAATAAACTTGTAATACGGTAATTATTTTAAAAAAGTGTTCTCAGAAATGAGCTATAATGCGTGAAGATTCATGGCTTTCAAGCCAAATGATCAATCTTATGGCCACATTCATGGCATAGTTTGTTCAAATAATCTCATATTGTGCACAAGGGTGCATATTGGAATGGCAAACAATGTTGCCTAAGGAAGTTTTAATTTTCTTTGAACGAAAAAACCATTTTCCATTTTCCGAGAGGAGGTTTTTTTGTGAAGGACCTCCCAAATAATTGTTGCAAAATTGAACCAAATCAATTTTATAAAATACTAGGACATATTTAATTCACAATTGACAAAATGGTTGGGTGCAAAAAGTTTTGATCCACCTCTCGTGAAAAAGACAAATTTCCGCCGATTCAGTTGGAAGCGGGTCAAATTTGAACTGCAGCTGCCTCATAGTTTGCTATTTATTTTTTCCAAAAATCATTTCTAGTTACATAAGTACCTATTTAATCATAAATACATGGTTTGGTGGCGATACGTCGAGGTTTGGGCGGTGGCCGTGGGCCCCAACTCTAGAGCGCGTAAACTCGCATGCCCGCCGCATGGTCACCGCGTGACCGTGGTGTTGCTATGTGTTCTAAGGGTGGAAACAAATCAAATTTCTAAGATGAATCATAAAACGAGTAAAAAAATTTATTTTTTGTAAGAACTAGTTGAATTAATAGAACTAGTTAGTAAGAACTTGTTGTATATCTTGTGTTGCTCAAATAGGATATGTGCTTGCCCAAGTGGCTGGTCATGTTTGCAGGTTACACCTCCGAGTGGCCTATGTTTTGCCGGAGTGTTGATTCATTTTCGTTCCGGCAAATTTCAGGCGCTCGATATGTCCTATTTTAGCAAAGGTCATGCCGGATTTTTCCGTGAATTTTGGCATGACTTGTGACAGAATATTTAGGAAATATCGAGTGCCCCGGATTTGTGTGTTGAGTATTCTGGTAGTTGTCTTTGATTAATTTTTCATTAATGTTTCAACTATGAACATAGGAAATGTCTGACGACGAAAAGAATTTCGGTATTTACAAATACTGCGAAGACGAGCGCGGCCTGTGCGACGGAATCTTCCAATATGATGATAGGCACTTCAACATCAAGCTGGACGAGAACTTTTAAGTGGATACAGTAAGTCACAACGACAAGTCGTTTTTCGTAATTAAGCATGACATCTACTTCAACTTATATTTTTTTTACTATTTTACTAGCGTATCCCCTACCATGCAAGAGTTTTGTATTGGATAAGATAGGTTTCAGTCGTACTATGGAGGTAAAGAAATTTTACTTGAAGACCGAGCATGGTTATATTTTCCACACAAAATTATATAATCAGACGACTACACCTATTTTGGATGCAAAACATGCGAGCACTATGCAAGACTTATGCATTTGAGCCTGATATGGTTATCACCTTTGATATTTGTCCAAAAGATGATATTGAAGGTAATACCAACATCTGAGTTGATGTGCAGACGCCTTCAGTTATACCATTATGTAAGTTTCTCAACCATATTTATGTCTTTGATATTGTTTATTCAAAACAACTAATTTGTATTGTCAGTTTATTTCGGTTCAAGCAAACATGTCCAGCGCTTGATAGACATGACCCACTACTGTGTCGGGGCTGAACTCAACTGCGAGGAGCTCAGTCATTATGTTTCATGGCTTGCGGATCTTGATACTGTCAAGACAAATTTTCTTTCTGCATTTAGAAATGTTAGTACTGAAAACGTGCGACCAATAGTGTTCGTAATGAACTACGGTCACATATATTTAGGAAGGATGGCAAGATTTTTTCTATTTGTCCTCAGTGCATCTTTTTCATACATTATTTTTGAAGCTAAACTTCATTGCTAAGTATGTTACAATATACGATGTTCTTCAACAGGGACTCCCGATGAATGTTTTGCCTTATGGGATCGAGACTAAAGGTACCATGAGTATTATTAGCTTACGACCAAGATATCCTACAGATTACTTTAGTGCATTCAGGATTAGCGACGGATTATTAATAGTGCAAGACTGAACCAAATGTGTAATGGAGGAGCGCAGAGAAGTACTAGGGGGCAGCAAACAAAAGCGCAACCCACGATTAGGAGACATGTTCATCTGCATGCTCCAACTTGATGAAGGAGAAGAGCTACACATGTTTTATGTTATTTTACCTAAGAGAGAGCAGCAGGAGTGATTAGCTAGCTAAAAATGAGTTTGAAGATGATGATGTGCTATACTATTACTATGATGATAAAATAGCCAGTGTTGGTGGTAATGACTATGATGATTATTATTAGCTAGTGTTAATGGTGATTAAATAAATACTGTTGGTGGTAATGACTATGATGATTATTAAATAGCTTGTGTTGGCGGATTAGTTTCAAGTGGAGGCAACATGTGGTGCACATCGAAAGTACTACTAATCCAAACTAGATCAAGTTTGGATTAGTAGTATACTTTTGACATGCACCACATATTGCCTCAATTTAAACCTAATCCACCTTCATTTGACACACTGTTATGGACATAATAATATAAACCTCATAATTGGTATTGTACCAAAATTTGTATAACGACGGATAAATACACTAAAATAAAAAAAGAAAAAAGAAAACTAGTAGCGATTGTTAGTAACACGCTGCAACTAGCCAGATTAGCAGCAGCGCGGGATAGAAGAAGCGCTGCCGCTATGTGTCTTAGCAGTAGCGCATGTAACACGCGCTACTGCTAAGTAATAGTTGTAGCGCCTTATTAGTAGCGCGGCAGCGCGCGCTACTAGTGGGCTCTAAACCCGCGCTACTACTAGGGTTTTCCCTAGTAGTGTTGGCTGGGAGATGACATAGTAAGAGGCCCCTAGTCTGCGACGTTGTCACTGGCAGGTTCATGTCACAAGGCCATCGTATGGTCGCGACTGGTGCCCAACCTGTACAAGTGATGGCGTAGTTCTTGGACCTGTGTAGTTGGTGAGTGTAGAGGGTGATCCTACCGTAATTGTTAATTTTCTCACGTGCCAAACTGATCTAAGCGGATCCATGGTTGGGATTGATCGTGATCGATGAGTACAAGGTAATAATTTCAGGGATTGAGAGGTTAGGGTTTTGATTTCGACCGGTCTTATGAAATCGAGGTTTAAAATATACTTCACTTAGGTTTCCAGAGAAAAAAACATTGGGTATTGAGATACAAAATGGCGCAAAGCTGTAAGCATTCAACCAAGTGTTGGCTTATAAGCATTCAACCAAGTGTTGGCTACGACCACCCTCGACCTATCCCCGTGTTGTAACATTGAGTCGTCTTGTGTAAACTTTCCTTGCTCGCCCTCATCCTCCCACTCCCTCGCTCCTGAATCAACGACATAACGTGAATGCTATCCACATTCCTACTCTCATAGTAAATCAAAAGCGAGTGAATAAGTGAAATAAGGCGACGGTTACCAGGTTGTAGTATACGCAAAAAAGGCAAAAATAGAAGTTGTTGATTCATTTTTCATTCATGGATAAATGCACGTCAAGTTTGTCGTATAAGTCGCAAAAGATCAACACGGTTCCAAAAATTTGAACAGTAATACAATCTCTCTCTCCCTAAAACGAAATCACACTTTATTTAAGTAGTACAAATAACGAAATAATTTAATAACATATTTTATCCTGAAATGGATGAATTCATTTTGTCTTTAAGCGGTTTCGCGCTTGAGGCGGGTATTTTTTCTTGGGGAAGCAAAAAAAAATTGCGCCTACAATAATCATTCACAAAAAATACATGAAACTTATCCTTTATTCATGCACACGGACGTAAACATGTACTCCCTCCGTCCGGAAATATTTGTCGTAGAAATGGATGAAAATGGATGCATCTAGAATAAAAATACGTTTAGATATATCCGTCTCTCCGACGAGTATTTCCGGACGGAGGAGTACTATATACCTTTTTCCGCGGGAAATAAACACGTGTATACCTAGTTAATTTTCGTATGGAGCTTCCAATTCGGCATATTTTATCCAAACGGGACCAAAGTTCCGAAATACGGAACAACTCAGGGGGCAATTCGCAGTTCTCCCCACCACCGTCGCCACCATTTCCACTCCTCCAGATCCACCCTCCATCCTCCTCCTCCTCCCCGCTCCCCGCTGCCTGCGTGCTTCCTTCCCGCCCCAACCACCTCCGCAGCCAGATCCCGCGAGCTCCCACCCCCACCCCCACGCCGCCGGCGCGCGCTCGCGCGCCCCCCCCGGGATCCCAAGCTGGATACCGTCGAGAAGATCGTCGAGGACTTCGCCTCGGACATGGCCCTCAACCCCTTCTCCTCCGGCACCCGCCTCCGGTCGAAATTCCCCCCCGATCCGCCGCGGCAATGCCGCGAATCGCGCCTGCTTGCTTGCTTGCTCTGACCGGCCGAGCTTCCTTCCTCCCTTCCGCAGGGACATGATACGGGCGATACGCGCGTGCAAGACGGCGGCGGAGGAGCGGGCGGTGGTGCGGCGGGAGTGCGCGGCGATACGGGCCGCGATCAGCGGGGACGGGCAGGACCTGCGGCACCGCAACATGGCCAAGCTCATGTTCATCCACATGCTCGGCTACCCGACCCACTTCGGCCAGATGGAGTGCCTCAAGCTCATCGCCGCCGCCGGCTACCCCGAGAAGCGGATCGGCTACCTCGGCCTCATGCTGCTGCTCGACGAGCGCCAGGAGGTCCTCATGCTCGTCACCAACTCGCTCAAGCAGTAGGGCCCACCCCCACCCCACCCCTGTCTCCTCCCTGCTGCTGCTGCAGAGTGTTTGCTTTCGTAATTGAGTAATGCTAGTGCTTGATTTGGGGGCAGGGATCTCAACCACTCGAACCAGTTCATCGTGGGGCTCGCGCTGTGCGCGCTCGGGAACATCTGCTCCGCTGAGATGGCCCGGGATCTGGCGCCTGAAGTGGAGAGGCTGATGCGAAGCAGGGATGCTAATACAAAGAAGAAGGTGCTTATTTTTGTACCGCAATTCAGTTTATAGTCAGTGAATCCACTTATCCAGTAGAGCTAGAGCATGTCCAGAATAAGCATCTTCCCGAGGAATTGTTTGTATGTTAAGATTTGGGGTGAAACCTAGGTTGATTACGAAGCTGCACATTGCTATTGAAGCCATTCACTTTGGATTGTCAAGTGCACAAATAGTAAATATAAATCTGGGTGCTCTGTTCTGCAACAGTATGAGTGCATCCTGGCCCATCATTATTTTTGATAATATTTTATTTATTTTTACTTGGCAGTTATTCATTTTTGCTTCACACTTCTACACTATGGACACAATACTTTCATGATATTCTTGTCTCTGTTTATTAGGCTGCTTTGTGCTCTGTAAGGATTGTAAGAAAAGTCCCGGATTTGGCGGAAAACTTCATGGGTCTTGCTGTATCATTACTGAAGGAAAAACACCATGGGGTTTTGATATCTGCAGTTCAGCTCTGCACTGAATTGTGTAAAGCCAGCAAAGATGCACTGGAGTACCTGAGAAAGGTAATGGCATTCTTTTAGTGTTACACCTGAGGTCCTGAGGTCTGTTTTGACAATAACTGGATTACGGCAATGATCGATAATTATATTTATAGTTGTAGCCCATCATGTGTTAATGTAACATCTCAACTATTTATGATAGTGAAGTTTATTGGTAGAGAGTTTTACACCTTGTACTTCTAGCGGTCAAGAATTCAAGCTGCAGTGTTTCATAATAAAAAATATTCTTTGACCTGCAGTCTACATCTTATGTTTCAAATTACTCCAATTGCTTCCATATATTATCTCCCAAGATCATCAATACATCACCTTTTGTTTTCTACTCCCTCCGTCCCAAAATAAGTGTCTCAACTTTATACTAACTTTAGCACAAAGTTATACTAAACTTGAGACACTTATTTTGGGGTGGAGGGAGTAGCATTTAACTGAGTACTTTACAAGTTCTAAATGACACTACCTGACACAAGACCTATCCTCTAACTCAATATTTCATTGTAGAACTGCATCGAAGGTCTGGTCCGAATACTTAGAGATGTCTCCAATAGTTCATATGCTCCTGAGTATGATGTTGCTGGCATTTCGGATCCTTTCTTGCATATCCGGGTTCTTAAACTTATGCGTATGTTGGGTCAAGGTGACGCAGATTGCAGTGACTATATGAATGATATTCTCGCTCAGGTGATTGCTTAATATCTGTCATCTTTGGTTTCACATGCACATGCACAATGCTGTCATTTATTGTTGTCCGTGCAAAGCATGATGATTTGATCAATTCCTATTGCTTGAGTTATTTTTAATTCTAGTTTCATCTGGTTCCTTAATCTGCATTGGCAATGGTTAACTATGTATTCTTTTTAAGAGGATATGCAACATCAGTAAGTTAAGTGATCTTGGGCAACCGAGCTACAATGTGGGGAAACATATATTTTAACTGTTCAAATCACAATGGTGGAAAGCGTCAGATAACAATATCTGCTTGAAAGTGCAATAATAAATCATGACAATTGGCAAAGCCTTGATAGAGTAAAGAGCAGCAGATTGAGGCTCTGTTGAAAAAGGCGACGCCTAGGTGGCGCTTAGTTACGCTTAGGTGCTAGGCAAAGGCTAAATGCCTCACCTAGGGCATAAGCAGTAGTCTAGGTAGGGCAAGCAAGAAATTGTCCATTCCAGCAAGAAATCATACCGTATTGCACTTGCAGGACAAATGAGCCATATTCCAATGGTAGCAGCTGGTAGTTTACTCATTTACATGTTATAAATTAGTGGCATACACATATAAACCCAAAATACAACCCTGGTAGTAAAAAATGTATGTCCGCCTAGGCCGCGCCTACGACGCTTAAGTGTCGCCTAGATGACGAAAGAAACTGCACACGCCAAACCAAATTGTTCTAAATTAAAACACACTGACAATCTTAGAACGAACAGTCGTGAACTTCTAGACTCGAGCAACTTAGCAGCGTGAGATGAAAGAAAAACCTTGCTGAACTTTATTGTTACATCACACAAGTAATAGAACCCAGCAACTCGAAACACAATGGAAGCACATAATACATGGCTCAAGAACCAAGCTAACAATCCTACAACAAATCTGCAGTAAATTCTGACATATCTCTTGTTGACCTTCTTCCAGTCAGGGGATTTGCTTATAATATTGTAATGTTATGCAACACCGTGAGCTCAGTTTTGCTCTTTTTTCCAGGTCGCAACAAAAACCGAGTCAAACAAGAATGCTGGAAATGCCATCTTATATGAATGTGTTGAGACTATAATGGGTATTGAAGCTACTAGTGGTCTACGTGTCCTGGCTATTAATATTCTGGGTAGATTCTTGTCAAACCGCGATAACAATATAAGGTTAATTTTTTATTTATTTTGATCTCGATTGCTTATTTTTTCTGTAAAATAAGGTGTCTGAAGACTTCTATTCTCTCTTTTACCTGCTAATTGTAATAGGGAAGTACATTGAACTTGCAGCTTTAGTTTATAACTGTAGCTTCAGCTATAATTGTTCTCTGGTGGTGATGCATCAAACAATTGTCTCTATTTTTTCTCTGAGCAATTATATCAAGAAAAATGTTTATCCATCTGTTCCGTTCTGGGGTAAAAAAAATTCATCTATTTTTTCTTTCAGATATGTTGCTCTGAACATACTTATGAGGGCCATTACAGTAGATGCACAAGCCGTACAGAGGCACAGGGTGACAATATTGGAGTGTGTAAAGGTAACAGTATGCCCTGTCTGATATGCTGAGTATTTGTCTTCTACTGGGGTTTGGGGACCAATGTATGTTCAGTATCAGAATAAGGGCTCTCTCGTTAATTCCTCAGCTTCCGTAGGCCCACACTTGTGAAAATTTCAATACGTTAGTACAGTCTTCCCAGAAAAAAGAGAAAGAGAAAAATCTGTCTTAACTTTGCTTTATCTTCTATGATGTTTGTATTTCTCTCATCATCTCTCTCTTGAATTTTGCGAATCAAAACATGTCCCTGTACAAGAATAGCCAGAAATGCTAGGTTATTCCTTATACTACGAGTCTGCTTGTGTTGTAAATACCTTTCCCCAATGCTTTGCATATTTAGTCTAACTTCTTATCATGAATCTCATTTTTCCCTGCTCCCTTGGAATATATAGCTTCCTACTTGCTAAAGCTTGATTCATTTTGTCTGGGCCTTTGGGGGCAGTCATGTTTGGATATTGCTGCTCTTTCACAGCAATATTTAACTCTCGGTTTTACACCACACTGATATATAAGTAACTCAAACCTTTCTGTACAGTAATTCAGTGGCGCAATCTTTCAGGCTGTAATTAACATTTCCATTTATTAATTCTGGAACCTTAGTTCTGCTATTTTGGCTTGTAACATTTTCAATCACCTGTGCACTTTTCAGGATGCCGATGCCTCCATTCGCAAAAGGGCCCTGGAACTTGTTTATTTGTTGGTCAATGATACAAATGTAAAGCCTCTGACCAAAGAGCTAGTCGACTACCTACAAGTAGCTGATCCAGACTTCAAAGAAGATCTCACAGCCAAGATATGCTCCATAGCTGAAAAGTTGGTATTTCTCTTTTTTTTTTTTGGGGGGGGGGGGGGGGGGGTTCCTTACGATGTATGGCACGTTTAACAAGGTTGCATCTCTAATAGGTTTTCTCAAGAAAAGTTATGGTATCTTGATCAGATGTTCAAGGTTTTATCCCTGGTAAGTACCAAAATAAAGGTGGATCTATCTTGTATCTGAAAGGTTTACAATCCAGAACATATTGGTATTAGCAATTCAGCTTCTTTGTTACGATGTTGTTGGAGCTAGTAGGAAGACTTAGCTATCATTGTTGCTTTCTCGATCTGGTTTATGGGGAAGTCTGTGCACAACTGCACATAGTACACACCGGGACTAACAAGTGAGGGTATCACAGACTATCACTATCATTGACCACCATTGACAATACTGCATGAGAATATCAAGGTCGCAGAAAGAATTTGATTTTGCGGGCTACTGGTGGTACCTGTTAGTTAAGTGGTTTGATTTTGGTTTTGCGGGCTAGATTGCGAAAGTTGGTTAAGTAGTTTGAAATAGTTGGCTGACAAAGATTTTACTAGAATCATCAATCATGTGTTGTTCTTGTTCACGATCATTAGAAATCTAAGAAAAGTCTAGCCATCTAGGAAATAAAATGTCTAATAATGGCTATTGGAAATGTATGTATTCACGTTGATACTATTGAATGCATATGAATGCTTGCACCTACAAATGGAACAACACATACCTCCATTTCTGCAGTTTAAATGTTCCTCAATGACCAATAGATAAAAACAAATTCGAATTCATGTTGCACTTTTATTGATTAACAGGCTGGAAATCATGTGAAAGATGATGTGTGGCATGCCCTTATTGTTGTAATAAGCAATGCGTCGGAACTTCAAGGATACTCAGTGAGATCATTATACACGGCTTTACAAGCATACAGTGAACAGGTATGGATTTAGTTTTTATTCTTCATAATGTATGCCATTCCATTCCATCCATCTTAATATCTCAGTCTGTCTGACGTGTAACCTTGCTGACACTACATATTTACACTACAGGGAAGTTTACTGAGAGTAGCTGTTTGGTGCATTGGTGAATATGGTGAAATGCTAGTGAACAATGTTGGCATGCTTGAAGCTGAGGGACCAATCACGGTGAGTGCACATTCTTGTAGGCCATGCTATTCTTGATGTTCTGAATTACCTAGACAGCTTCCAGCTCAATTTTAAGTTTCACCAACTCCAATAGCTGGCACATATATAAAGGGCAACCTGGTGCATGTAGCTCCCGCTTGCGCAGGGTCCAGGGAAGGGTCCGACCACTTTGGGTCTATAGTACGCAGCCTTTCCCTACATTTCTGTAAGAGGCTGTTTCCAGGACTTGAACCCATGACCTCATGGTCACAAGGCAGCAGCTTTACCACTGCGCCAAGGCTCACAATATTTTCATTCCCCATTATTGTTTTCATTATCCTTTCTGCTTTCATGAACTATCTTTCAATAATTGCTGGTAGTATTTCTCGGCAGAACATTCATTTAATTATTTGGTGTTTAGTTCAAGAGAATCTTATTAGGATGAGTAAATTGCATTGTGGGTAAAAACAGCTTGTGAGGTGGATGCAACTATGTACGGAACTTTACAATGGTTTGTTTCGGTCACAAAGCTTGATTAATGGGCTCAAAGACCAGTTGTGCTAATAATGCTTAGTCAGCATCCAACGGTGAAGTGTTGTGGTCGTGGGCTCTCAGTCCCATGAACTTTTGCAAGGCTAATATTCCATCTGGTAGTATTATTTTTCTGTGGTATTGTTGTCAGACATCATGCCAAGCACATCAACCTGTGCAGGTAACAGAATCTGATGCTGTGGATGCTGTTGAGCTAGGTCTTAACCGTTACTCTCCAGATGTGACAACTAGGTCCATGTGTCTAGTTGCTCTTTTGAAGCTCTCCTCACGGTTTCCATCTATGTCGGAGTAAGATATCTTTCAACTTGACCTAGTACTGTAGTTGCATAACTTCTAAAAAAAAATACTAGTTCAAAGCTGCACTGTTTTTTAATAAGGAACCATTTGAATTTGTTCTTTTGGTTCTCCCGTATCCATAATTTTTCCTGTAATTTCTGAAACTGCAAACCTATGTAATGCTGTATTGATGTCTACACTATGGTAGTCATATGGTGTATTTGTGTATGAGTTTCTCATCTTTTTGTACATACTACTGCCATTGTGTATTTGTTTATAATTTTCTCATCTTTTTGGCATCTCTGCAAACTTACTTTCTGTACAAATTCACATCTTTTAGATGCTTGCCGTGGCACCAGGTTCTAACCTGGAAATGCTTTAGCATGTTAATGTAAATAACGTTAACTACTACCAACTGCTTCTTACATTATATTACTGTTATGTTAAATCGTATGATTTAACTTTTTAACAGGAGGATAAAACAAATAGTTGCCCAGAATAAAGAGAATATGGTGCTTGAACTACAGCAAAGATCAATTGAATTCGGTTCCATTATACAAAGACATCAGTCTATCAGGTGGGTTACAGAACTTCTAAATATTACTGCATAAACTTCTCTTTTATCCTGGTACTTGTGAATGGTATTAACCTTAGAGAAATGTGGAATTTGCAGGTCATCTTTGCTTGAACGTATGCCTGTACTGGATGAAGCTGCTTATCTTGTGAAGAGGGCTAGTGCTACACAAGCAACTATTCCAGCATATAAGCCTGCAGCAGTCACTCCTGGAGGCCTTAAGCTTCCTAATGGTGTAGCAAAACCTGTTGCAGCTCCATTAGTTGATTTGCTTGATTTAAGTTCTGACGATGCACCAGTCACTTCCGATGCTTCTGCTACTACAGCACCTAGTGATTTTCTACAAGACCTTTTGGGTATTGGTGGGACAAATCTATCAACTGCAGGTATTTTGTTTTGCATTTCCATTATTGTTCTCATGGACGTGCCTTGTTATTTTGCTTCTCACTTGACGTAAATGGAGCTAGATGGTACTTCATATCCTCACCATAGACATACTAAGTTCCTTTCGTTTTTTTCAGGAGCACCTTCATCTGCAAGCACAGATATTCTAATGGATCTTCTATCCATGGGATCATCTCCATCACAGAATGGTCTGCCAACTCCAGGCTTGAGTTCTCCCGCACAAGGTAAAAGTATCTAGTTGTAACAATGACCTTGTTTTCTGTTTTTGTAACCATTGCTGATCTGTCTTACACTTCTGTATAACAGAGAAAAAACCTGTTTCTGTTGCACCTCAAGTTGGTTCTCTTGTACCTGAACCTATGGATCTACTCGGCAGTTTGTCATCAAGTGCATCTATTTCTGGTTAGTTTTGTTGATGCTTACAGTACCAGTTGCTTCCTCTGTATCTGTTTATCGCCAGTGCCAAATTGTAACACTTGTGCCTCAGGAACAAAATCCACTATTGCTACACCTCAAGCTGTGGATCTGCTCGACGGTTTGTCACCAAGTACATCCGTTTCTGGTAAGTTTAGTTTTAGAGTTTTGCAAGGAAGAACTGACCATGATATGTCAATGTTTACTAAAAATTCTATTTGAGCAGGACTTGAAGATTCTCGCCCGTCAATAACGGCTTTCCAGAGTGCAACTTTGAAGATCAGCTTCGATATCAGAAAACAGCCTGGAAAGCCCCAAGAGACTATCATCCATGCCACTTTTACAAATTTGACATCTAGCAATTATACAGATTTCGTTTTTCAGGCAGCTGTTCCAAAGGTAACATCATGTTCCCTTGGTCAAGGAAATATAGCCTGAAATTGTGGTGCATTCTTGTTTCTTTGTTTGTTTTATTGACTAAAGGCTAAAATATTTTCTGATATTGATGGAATGTTCCTTATGCTTTCCAAAACGATACTGCAGTTCATTCAATTGCGACTTGATCCAGCTAGCGGTAACATTGTTCCAGCTAATGGAAAGGGTTCAGTCACACAAGGTTTCAGTGTCACGAATAATCAGCACGGGCAGGTTTGATTTGCATCCTTCACTTTGGGTTCATCTTCCCGACTAGATTGAATTGCATTCCACATTGGGAATTTATGCTCGGTTTACAGCTGAAACTATTCTATAATGCAGCATCATTTCCATTCATGTGCTAGTTACCAGCATGACAGCATGTACATAGCAGGCTGAGAAGTGAATGGTCCGTAGATTTCGATAGTGCTATTATAAGAAGAGAGTTGATTATTCCATCAGTTATCAGAAACTAGACTCTAGATTGCGTATCATGTCGTCGTACTATGGTAGCACCTGCATAAATAACCTTTTGATACATGAACACGGTTCTTGAAATGCCATGATTACAGAATGAGTTTATTTGGTTTCTCTTTGATGTTTTGTACTTATCGTTTCTGCCCTGCTGCGATGGCTGATTTATCTTCGTCCACCTCTGTTATGATTTTTGACGCAGAAACCGCTTGCAATGCGTATCCGGATGTCGTACAAAGTGAACGGCGAGGACAGGTTGGAACAAGGCCAAGTCAGCAATTTTCCACCTGGAGTATAGTGCCACTTGTGTGTAACCTATGTTTTGTTGTGATAGCTATGTTCATTTCATGTGTTCGGGGCAGAGGGGAGATTCTTATCTCTTGTTATACTTTTTCGGCTCCTATTCCCCATTTGAGGGCACTTAAACAGATAGTCCGGCTTGCCCATCATTGTCTCAATATATAGTGTATAGTAGTTACAGCAGTGTAAAATATTTGGAATCATCATAATGTATTTTCATGCATGTGTATTTCACATTCAAAGATCAAAGATAATCAAAATTATTTGGCCTGCCCCTTTGAGTTATTAAGCAATCGATGGAAATACTTGCCGCAATCATAGTTGTTGGGGAATTTCCATAGTTCATATTAAGTAAACCATGATGGAAATCAAAATCTATTAAGACCAAGACACTTATTTTGGATAGGAGGGGGAGTATCAACTAAGAAACTATTACTCGTGCAGTTAGGAAAAAAAAATGGAATACTATATAGTCCAACACAATCAGACAATATATGTGTACCATAGAGTCCAACAAAATTAGACAATATAGATGTGTACCATAGAGTCCAACACAATTAGACAATATATACGTTCATCACAAACCGTAAGCATATTTATAGAAATCAGATGAACGAGTAGCCAAAAGAGAAAAAAAGTCACGTGAATGATATCTTTGTGTATTGCGTGGTGCTTTGAAAGTGCTGATGTGATCCCGAGCTCCTGTGATCCCGGATGAACAGTAAAATCCAAAAAAATAGTAAAACAATTCAAAAAAAATCTGATTTTTTTTTGACAACAAACTTTGGTGTTTTTTCTACATGCATGCAAAATTTCATGACGAAATTACATTTGTGGAGGTGTGGGTAAAAAAAAAACAAAATTGATGTTCCAAAGTGCTTTCAAAAACACTTTCGGAACATCAATTTTTTTTGCCCACACTTCCACAAATGTAATTTCATCATAAAATTTTGCACGCATGTAGAAAAAAACATAAAAGTTTGTTGTAAATTTTTTTTCAGACTTTTTGATTTTTTTACTATTTTTCGGATTTTACTGTTCATCCGAGATCACTGGAGCCCGGGATCACATACTCCATGTCCGTGATGCTTTAATCTCAATGAAATTATTGGTGTCGTAACCGCCTCCTCCCCAAATCACCATTTTCGTACAAATTCTCTAATCCGAGCCCCTATTCTAAACCGCCATAGACCCTTTGGTGCCTCTTTGTGTCTCCACTTTATCCGTTATTGGACAAATGACCTTCTACAATTCGACCGCACATTTCAACCAAATTGCCATGGATCCTTTGGTTCTGATGTGTGTCTCCACTTCATCCGCTATCGGAAGATGGATTGGCTCCACACGGCCAACACGACCGCTTCTTGGTGCGCCTCCTCCGTCAGCTCATCCACACACTCGACCGCTTCCTGCCTCCTGATACGGACCTAAAGGGCACCAACATCTCTCCAGCATCACCACCGTCATTTCTTGCCTTCATCATCCACAAAATTGTTTACCGTGCTCGCTGGCAACAACTTCAACATAATGGATCACATATATAGTTTTTCTCCTCCCTATCTTCGACGGTGCCCTCCGTCACCACCGACTCGTCCAGTATTTCTCGCTCCATCATCCATTACATTATGTACGGTGCTCGTCAGCAACAACTTCAACATAATGGACCACATACATATTTTTTCTCCTCCCCGGCATCGAAACATACCATGATGCAATGTATACACATGGCCTTTAGAAGCTCTATATCATTCCGAAGTCTCAGTTAGTGTAAGAAATTATGGTGATATTGTCTAAATTTATAAACATTATTTCATTTACATTTTTAATCAAATAATCTTAAATGATATTTTTTTTGAGTTGAAATTGATTGTTATTTATTCAGATTTCTGGGGCAAATCCGTGTTCAACACATCCCTTATAGTCCGATCTTATACATATTATAAATACAACCTTCCTAACTAAATTATGAGCGACACAACATGTCATTCGAGGACCATTAAATACCTTTGGAGCACAGAGTAAAACATTGTTTTTTACTATTGGTCTAAAGATGAAAATACTATTTTCCCGATCAGATAGTTTCGACACCATTGTTTTGAGTCTTATTAAACAAACTTTATTAAAGGTCATTTTTGTATTATATTTTTGAATTTTGGATTGGGATCTTATTGAACTAAATATAGTTTAAATGTACAAAAATGATAAAAAAATAGTAAATAACAGTTAGCCATGCAAATTAAGTGTCCTTTTATTTGATACTAAACTTTTTTACCTCCTATAACTAATTTGTCTCTAAATTGTAAATATTATTTTCAACCATATTTTTCATATTAAATTATCTTAACAGTTTTTCTCTTGTTGTAGTTCATACACCACAACATTGATAAATCCAATATATACAACCGAAACTTTACCATTAAAGGTACTATAGTACTGAAAGTATGAAAAATGATAATTGCTTAACTATGCTTTGTTATTTATTTCAAACAATTATAATTTTCGGTGTTGTAGTTAATCTATCAAAATAATAATTTAGTAGATACATGTGTGACATGCATAAACATCAGATACTATAATAATGTGTAGAAGTTTTATCATAGATAACATTCCCTTTATATAACGTCTATTGTATAAATGAACTCTACCAGGTGTACATGTACATGAATAAAGTTGGATTCAACTTTTGTTACTAATTTTAAATCTAGTTTACAATTTGCTTAACCACCTTTTTATTGCCTATTTTTCTATAGTATATTGTAAAATAAGTCAATACAACAACATTTAGCACATGCAAACTGAGCTTCACCGTTAAATATATCTTGCTTATACTTCACTTAAAGTAACCTCAGAGCACTTGGAAGAGATCATATTTTGGAGTCTTCTCGTGAGTCGATGATGCAACAACGGGGCAATTTCTTTAGAATGTTAAAGAAAATTGAAGCTGCCCCTAGAACTATGGAATGTGGTCATGAACACATTCTCCAAATATATACATGGGCATTCTAGAGTCTTATGAGGGCATGTACATTGGTGCTATTTTAGGAGTGCCACGTAGGATAAACGTGGAGGTGGAGGAGAGAGAAATCATAAGAAAATGTTTGTCTTCTCTTATTTAAGAGATGACCTCTTAGCACAATATGCCTCACCATGTTTTTAGGAATAGCTAGTTATTAAAATTAAGACTAAGACATAACCCATTGTAGACATACTTTTATTGTCATCCCTAAACTATATGCAAGGCTTAAGATAAGACTGTCTTATCAACCCCTGATAATCTTGAATCATGTGTATAGGAAAGGATAAACTGCAAGCTCAGATATGAAACCTAAGACACAACTTTTGACAGTTGAGCTGGAGTTCCACCAATGCATCTTTCACTTCTCCTACATCTTTCCTAATTATTTTTATTCATGTGCCCACTGCCAGCGTGTACACACCAGATTGAGAAATATATAGTCTGCAGATTTTACATAGTCTAAATGCTTGTAAGTTCAAGATTATTTTTAGAAGAAAAGAGTCAATCCTTGCATCAGTTATTATAAGAACTAAACTCTAGAACATCTAGCATGTCATACCATGATAGTACATAAACACGATTCTTTAAATGCCATGATTACAGAACTTGCATTATGTGGCCCATGATTATTGCTGATTTATCTTTGTTACCTCTATTCCATTGAGCACATAAAAACCGCTTGCCAGGTTTATACGTATGTCTTGCAAAGATAAAGGCCATGACATGTTAGAACAAAGTCAAGCCAGCAATTTTCCTCCTGGGTAATAGTACATTTTGTGCGTATCATTATCATGTATGATGTGATGGTTCTCTTCATCCCACGTGTTTGGGACGTAGGGAAAATATCTTTTTATCTCGTCCTGCTTACTATATAACGCAGTAACCGCAAATGCTTAACTCCCACCCGCGGCCCATTTTGGTGTTTTGACGCCTTTGGCGAAGTTTAGCCTGATCTGACCCCGGTTTGAAAATATTTCGAGATTTGACCCTTTTTCCTACCGTAGGGGATGCTGGCGGTAGGGCTGTACATGCTACCACCCATCGCTTTGGCGGTAGCCCACTCATCCACGCCAGCTCTAGTAAACGACAGCTGTCTCCTGTCGTCCACCCTACTGCCATGGACCCTGGAGGTAGGATGTACAACTCTACCGCCAGAGACCCCGGCAGTAGGTGCTGAGCAGTTATAAACCCACGGGGGCCGGGTCGCGGGGTCCACCCACGAACCCAACCCCCATCTTCTCCCCTGCGTGACCACAAGAACAAAGAGGGGTTCCCTCTCTCATCCCCTCCACTACCTCCTCCGATCTCCTCCGTTTCTCCACCGTTTTTGTGGATCGAGATGGCTCTAAAACGAGAGAAGTAAGATCTATCAATCCCTCCAATTCGTTTTAGTTAAAAAACTTTCAATTCGATGCATTATTTGGCACAAGATGAACCCTATTTCATCTAGTAAATTTTAATTTTTGTTGTTGTTAGGTTTGTTTAGTTTGGAGTAATATGATGTATGAGGTTGGAGATGAACCCTAGTTCATGTTTCTATATAGGGTTCATATTCATAATTTTTTTTTTGAATTTTTTCATTGATGTTTGTGTTGGAAATATGCCATAGAGGCAACAATAAAATGGTTATTATTATATTTCCTTGTTCATGATAATTTTCTATTGTTCATGCTATAATTGTATTGACCAAAACCGTAATACATGTGTGAATACATAGACCAGAACATGTCCCTAGTGAGCCTCTAGTTGACTAGCTCGTTGATCAACAGATGGTCATGGTTTCCTAACTATGGACATTGGATGTCATTGATGACAGGATCACATCATTAGGAGAATGATGTGATGGACAAGACCCAATCCTAAGCATAACACAAGATCATGTAGTTTGTTTGCTAAAGCTTTTCTAATGTCAAGTATCATTTCCTTAGACCATGAGATTGTGTAACTCCCGGATACCGTAGGAATGCTTTGGGTGTACCAAACGTCACAACGTAACTGGGTGGCTATAAAGGTGCACTACAGGTATCTCCTAAAGTGTCTGTTGGGTTGACACGAATCGAGACTGGGATTTGTCACTCCGTATGACGGAGAGGTATCTCTGGACCCACTCGGTAATGCATCATCATAATGAGCTCAATGTGACTAAGTAGTTGGTCAGGGGATCATGCATTACGGAATGAGTAAAGTGACTTGCCGGTAACGAGATTGAACGAGGTATTGGGATGCCGACGATCGAACCTCGGGCAAGTAATGTACCGATTGACAAAGGGAATTGTATATGGGATTGCTTGAATCCTCGACATCGTGGTTCATACGATGTGATCGTCGTGGAACATGTGGGAGACAACATAGGTATCCAGATCCCGCTGTTGGTTATTGGCCGGAGAGCTGTCTCGGTCATGTCTGAATGATTCCCGAACCCGTAGGGTCTACACACTTAAGGTTCAGTGACGCTAGAGTTGTTATGGGAAATAGTATGTGGTTACTGTCGGTGTCAAAACCGGCGGATCTCGGCTAGGGGGTCCCGAACTGTGCGTCTAGGCGGATGGTAACAGGAGACGAGGGACACGATGTTTTTACCCAGGTTCGGGCCCTCTTGATGGAGGTAAAACCCTACGTCCTGCTTGATTAATATTGATGACATGGGTAGTACAAGAGTAGATCTACCACGAGATCAAGGAGGCTAAACCCTAGAAGCTAGCCTATGGTATGATTGTTGAATGTATGTTGTCCTACGGACTAAAGCCCTCCGGTTTATATAGACACCGGAGAGGGCTAGGGTTACACAGAGTTGGTTACAATGGTAGGAGATCTATATGTCCGTATTGCCAAGCTTGCCTTCCACGCCAAGGAAAGTCCCATCCGGACACGGGACGGAGTCTTCAATCTTGTATCTTCGTAGTCTTGGAGTCCGGCGGACATTGATAGTCCGGCTGTCCGGACACCCCCTAGTCCAGGACTCCCTCAGTAGCCCCCGAACCAGGCTTCAATGACGATAAGTCCAGCGTGTTTATAGTCTTCGGCGTTGCAAGGCGGGTTCTCCCTTCAAATTCCATGTACCTGCCGAACAGTGTCCGGCTTCATCTTGAATACTGTGTCCCTCGGCTTCTACGCCAAATAATGGCCCTCTTCCACGCGTCGCACGAATGCGAAAAGCCAGGGTGTATTTTGCATTTCACCCCCAAATTGTGCGAGTCGCCCGCCTATAAAAGAGGCAAGAATCCAGATCCAAACCACACCATCTTCCTCCCGCGAATACTCCATCGAAGCGCCTTTGACCTAGAAGTCCATTCCACCATGGATCGTCAACGCGACTCTTCTTCACGCGCTCCCAGCCCACCGCCGGGGAATTGGAGGAGGTGCTCTATTTCGCACAACGAGCTCGAGAAGCTCCAAACGGGGGGATTCCTCCCTCCGGCCTTCATGATCCCAGTCCGGGCCGGACTGGTTACTTATCAAGGTGGGAGACAGGCGGAGGACACTCCAAGCCCCAATAAGGGGGAGCGAGTATGTTTTGTCCCTTATCTGACAAGGGGACTCGGATTTCAAATACATCCGTTCCTCCGCGGGCTCCTGAAGTTCTACGGACTCCAGCTCCACCACCTCACGCCCGCCTCTGTCCTGCATATCGCGGGCTACGTAGCTCTTTGCGAGCTATTCCTGGGCATTGAGCCCCATTTCGCATTGTGGAAGAGGCTGTTTTGCCTCGTACCCCGTTCTTACCAGGGGTCCATATATCAAGTGGGCGGCGCCGAAATATGGCGCATCGCCGGGACCGGATACCTATCCAACACTCCCAAGAAGGCGTCCGAAGACTGGCCCTCGGAATGGTTTTACATAGGAGATGCTCCGCTGCCAGACCCAGTTCGGATCGGCCTCCCAGAGTTTAGTGCTGCTCCCTTGAAGAAACGCCTCAGCTGGCGCCCACGGAGCCCCCGATTGGAGGAAGACAAGAGCGTCCATTACTTGATGGGCCGGATAAGATTAATGGCTCATTCCGGCTTGACCATGATCGGAGTCATGGCGACATGCATCAAGCGAGGGGTACAACCACTGCAATACAGAGGCCACCCTATGTGGGATTTCAACGGGGAAGACGATGCTACCCGGCACGGCCGCAAAGGGCCGGATTCGACCGAGGATCTAGTGAAGATCCTGTCCAGCCTGTACAAGGGGGAGAAGGAGGATTTCCTTCGAACGAACCCTTTGGATGGGTTCTCCATGATCAACCCCAGAGGATGGGTAAGTGAACACCTTGAAGAGCCCAACCCATGCTTTCAAAGTTTAAGCTTCTTACATTATGTCTTCGGCGCAGGGTCTGCGCCGGACTGTGAAGGACATGGTAAGTCCTGCTCCGCAACCCGAGGATCCAGAAGGACCCCTGGATCCGGCCTCCGAAGAGGACCCAGATATCGAGGTGGAGCTGATCGACGGGGTGTATCACCAACTCAGCATAGACAATGCTTTGGTCGCCATTACGGCGGACTACCCCGGGCTAAGTCCGGCTTCCCAGGTGACCGCGACCGAAGTCCGGACACCATTATCTCATCCCTGCCCATTTCTGACCTTCGCGAACGATGGTATTTTGCAGGAAGCGCCTTTACGGCAGGAAGCCGAGCCCGCGGCGGCCGACCAATAGAGGTCAGTCCGAACCAGCAGGCGGAAAAGGAGCACAGTGCGGACGGAAACGCCGCAAAGGTATAGCTCGTATTTGAATTTTTAGAGCAACGTTCCGAGGAAACGTCTGAGTGCTCATGATCTTTGTAGGAGAAAAAGCACTCGCCGGACTGCGAGCGCAGGAATTGCCAATCCGACCAACACCGGCCAGGCTCCAGCGCCCGGCCTGGAGGGGGAGGCAAGCGCAAGACGCGAGCCGGATCCTTCTCCAACGGAGGATACCGACAGACTGTCCGCCACCAAGTCTGAGGTGGAGAGCGCCATGAACCATAGGCGCCGCCGGACAGTATTCCAAGAAGCGTGCTTTTCCCCTGAAGCATTGGATGCTTTTAACGCAGGGGACGCGCATCTCCGTGCTGCTCAAAATGGTTTTACTAGAGCCACGGAGCAGTATGTGAAAGACATACGGGTAAGGAAATTTTAATGGTTGTATATACCAGTAGCCCCCGAGACTTAAATTAGTTATGCTAACTGATTTAAGGATCATTGTAAATTTCAGGCACTTAACGAGAAGAACGCCCAGCTGTCTCGGGAGCTACAAGATTGCAAGGCCCAACTTGAGGCCGCGCTTGCTGCCGCAGGAGGAGACGGAAAGACCCCTCCTGGTAACACATTTTTATTAATAAATATAAGCGCTGTGCGGCGTGCGCGCGAGTCTAATAATGACATGTGCAGGTACCGCCGGACAAGATCCGGACAGGCAAGCATTGCTACGCCAGCTAAAGGCCGGCGAGAGTGTGCTGAATAGGGTTCAGCAGGAAAGGAACAAGCTCCAAGATGCCAACGCCAAGCTCGGAGAAGAGCTGAAAGGCGCTCAGGCCGAGCTGTCCGACTCCGTTAAGGAGAATCAACGGCTTCGTCGCAGCATTTATAGTAAGTGCTTGAGCGAACTCTTTTGAAAAGAAGAGTTCGGCGAGGAAGTATTTTGACATGATATGTCTTGTAGGTATACTCACGGGTCGTCCTGCAGAGGAGATGCCCATATCAATGGGTGATCAACTTCCCGAACTGTTGCAGCTACTCGAACGAGTTCGGCAGGCAATGAGCGGCGTCGTTCAGGCTTTATGGCCAGCCCTCACCCTACCCGAGGGCCTCGGGGAGCTTGCGGAGAAGCTTCAGGGAGTGCGGCAGCGCTTCCGTTTGTGGAAGATTTCGGCTTGCCGTCAAGGTGCCAGGGAGGCGTGGGCCATGGTGAAGACGCG
This sequence comes from Triticum timopheevii, assembly GCA_963921465.1. NCBI lineage: Eukaryota > Viridiplantae > Streptophyta > Magnoliopsida > Poales > Poaceae > Triticum > Triticum timopheevii. The sequence continues at coordinate 554,575,178 of OY997272.1, read as the reverse complement.
GTACAAGAAGGCGGATCCCAACCACATGGCCGAAGTTGGACCGGTGGGGCCCGATGGGAAGGAGATCCCTGTGAGTTTAGTGTATAGCCAAGTAGAGTTGGCTGCTAAATTTTCCCAACAGGACTGTAAACTAGACAGCCTGTTAGACGAGATTGAGGAGGAATACAATCAATAAATTTGACAATGTATGTTATCCTGTAAAGTGACATGTGAAATGCCTTCTAGCCGGATTGTAGATCGTTTGTCTTTGCCGACCTTTTCGCTTCGACCTCGGGACCCTAGAGTCCGGAGTGTGTCCGAATACCTTTTTGGTTAAGAAACAACCGTGGTATGCATGGAGACCAGGCGTAGGGGTCATTAGTGCTTTATCAGACAAGTGCCCAACTAGTCATGTTATATTACATGGTTAGTAAGAAACATCTTCCAGGGAGAATAGTTCCATTAAGGGATCCTTTAGCTGGGAGACATGCCCTAAAGTGCATGTCCGGACTGCAAAGAAAGCAGTAAAACATCTGGGGGCAAATAGATAAATAGGTAAAAATTCATCTTTTAAGTCACCGACCGAATATTCCCTTAAGAACGCTAGCTTTCGGCTTCACCCAGTCTGAGGTACACATCCGGCTGACCCGGCAGTAACAATCGCAGAGGTACTCCCTTTACCTCCTAGCCGAACAATCGGGAACGTAGGGGTAAGCACAGGAGCCAGGCAACCCAGCTTGGCCAAAACTTAAGTCATATCGATGCATATAATGGCGAGTAAAAGGTACATGTGGAAGCTTGACACATGTGCTGGGCATAAAACCCGTATAGTTGAGCTTCTGTAAAAGAAGCCCCCAGGAATAATGAGTGCGGATGGCACATCATGCGTATAATTGAGCTTCTGTAAAAGAAGCCCCCAGGAATAATGAGTGCGGATGGCACATCATGCGTATGCAAAGAATGCAAAAATAGGCCCGGAAGGGCTTTTAAATGACAAGGATAAAAAGAGAAACAAAAGACAGCCGAAGTGTAAAAGTTTGGACGGGGGAAGGGGACGAACTCTTAGTCCGGCGCTAGGCATAGAATCGTCGGAGGCGGGCTGCGTTCCATGGGTTCGGCTCGAGTCGGTGATCCGACGCATTTCATAGACGGTATGCTCTGCCGGTCAGTACTTGATCGATAATGAAGGGGCCCTCCCATTTGGGCTTGAGCTTGTCCTTTTTCTTGTCCGGCAGGCGTAGAACTAGTTCACCAACGTTGTAAGTCTTGGCCCGTACTTCTCTGCTTTGATATCTTCGGGCCTGCTGCTGATAGAATGCGGAACGAGCCTTCGCGACGTCAGGTTCTTCCTCCAATGTGTCCAAGCTGTCCTGCCGATCAAGCTCCGCCTCTCTTTCCTCATACATGCGCACTCGAGGTGAGTCATGAATAATGTCACAGGGCAAAACTGCCTCTGCGCCGTATACCATAAAAAATGGTGTGAATCCGGTAGTGCGGTTAGGCGTTGTCCGCAGCCCCCAGAGTACGAAGTCGAGCTCCTCGACCCATTGTGTGTCGGATTTGGTGAGTGACCTCACTAGTCTGGGTTTAATGCCGCTCATTATTAGACCATTTGCTCTTTCCACTTGACCGTTGGTTTGAGGGTGATAGACTGACGCATAGTCGAGCTTGATGCCCATATTTTTGCACCATGACTTAACCTCGTCGGCTGTGAAGTTTGTGCCGTTGTCGGTGATGATGTTGTGGGGGACTCCGTAACGGTGTACCACCCCTGATATAAAGTCTATCACTGGTCCGGACTCTGCCGTTTTGACCGGTTTGGCCTCTATCCATTTGGTGAACTTATCCACCATGACCAATAGGTACTTTTTCTTGTGGGTTCCCCCTTTAAGGGGTCCAACCATGTCAAGCCCCCAGACCGCGAATGGCCAGGTAATGGGTATGGTTTTGAGGGCGGTGGGTGGCATATGGCTCTGATTAGCAAAGAGCTGACAACCAACGCATCGCTGGACCAAGTCCTGTGCGTCTGCCCGAGCCGTCGGCCAATAAAATCCTGTACGGAATGCCTTTCCTACAAGGGCCCGGGCTGCTGCGTGGTGTCCGCCTAGTCCGGCATGAATTTCAGCCAGGAGGTTTCGCCCTTCTTCTTCGGAGATACACCTTTGAAGGACTCCGGTGGTACTTTTCTTATAAAGTTCTCCCTCATGGACCTTGTAGGCCTTCGATCGCCGGACTATGCAGCGGGCCTCATTTTGGTCTTCGGGAAGTTCCTGCCTAAGTAAGTAGGCTAGGAAAGGTTCTGTCCACGCGGCGATTACTGCCATTATGACGTGGGCGGAGGGTGTTATGTCGTCTGCCGAATCACCAGTTGGTGCGGTTTTCTCCGGTTTGTAGCTACCGGGCTCCTCTTCCCATAGTACGGATGGCTTGAAGAGCCGTTCCAGGAAGATATTTGGAGGGACAGCATCACGTTTCGCACCGATGCGTGCCAGGACGTCGGCCGCTTGGTTATTATCTCGGGCTATGTGATGGAATTCGAGTCCTTCAAACCGAGCTGACATTTTTAGGACAGCGTTGCGATATGCTACCATTTTCGGATCCTTGGCATCGAAGTCTCCATTTATTTGGGATATTGCAAGGTTCGAGTCCCCGCGCACCTCTAGGCGTTGAATGCCCATGGAGACCGCCATCCGGAGACCATGTAATAGGGCCTCGTATTCGGCTGCATTGTTGGAGTCCGTGTACATTATTTGAAGTACATACTGGACTGTATCTCCGGTGGGGGACGTCAGTACGACGCCAGCCCCCAGTCCGGCCAACATTTTGGAGCCGTCGAAATGCATAGTCCAATTGGAGTATGCGCCGTACTCTTTAGGGAGTTCGGCTTCAGTCCATTCGGCGACGAAGTCAGCCAAAACTTGTGACTTTATAGCTCGTCGAGGTTTGTAAGTGATGTCGAATGGTAAGAGCTCAATGGCCCATTTTGCTATCCTACCCGTTGCGTCGCGGTTATTTATAATGTCATTGAGTGGTACCCCAGAGGCCACTGTTATCGAGCACTCTTGAAAGTAGTGCCGGAGCTTTCGAGACGCCATGAACACTGCATATGCTATCTTCTGATAGTGCGGGTAACGGGATTTGCAGGGGGTTAACACAGTGGATACATAATACACTGGTTTTTGAAGAGGGAATTTATGCCCTTCTGTCGCTCGTTCGACGACGAGCACTGCGCTTACAACTTGATGTGTTGCTGCGATGTATAACAACATTGGTTCGCCCAGAGTGGGCGCAGCCAGGACCGGATTTGTTGCCAGTATGGCCTTTATTTCTTCGAGTCCGGCAGTGGCAGCATCCGTCCACTCGAAGTGTTCGGTGCGCCTAAGGAGGCGATAGAGGGGCAACGCCTTTTCTCCTAAACGGGAGATAAAGCGGCTTAATGCTGCCACGCATCCTGTTAATTTTTGTATTTGTTTGAGGTCTTTTGGAATATCCAACTGTGACAGAGCTCGGATTTTGGCCGGATTTGCTTCAATACCTCTACCGGATACAATGAAGTCCAGCAGCTTTTCGGCTGGTACGCTGAAAACGCATTTTTCCGGATTCAGCTTGATGTCATATGCTCTGAGGTTGTCGAATGTGAGCCTCAAATCCTCTACTAAAGTTTCGACGTGTTTTGTTTTGACGACTACGTCGTCTACGTATGCCTCGACTGTTTTGCCGATCTGGGTGGCCAGACATGTTTGAATCATGCGCTGATATGTTGTGCCGGCGTTTTTGAGTCCGAAGGGCATCGTGTTGAAGCAGAATGGTCCATATGGAGTGATAAATGCTGTTGCGGCTTGGTCTGCTTCTGCCATCTTGATTTGATGATAGCCGGAGTATGCATCCAGGAAGCACAACGAATCGTGCCCTGCTGTGGCATCGATAATTTGATCGATGCGGGGGAGGGGGAAGGGATCCTTTGGGCAAGCTTTATTGAGATCTTTAAAATCGACACAGAGGCGCCAGGATTTATCCTTCTTTGGTACCATCACCAAATTTGCTAGCCAGTCTGGATGTTTGATATCTCTAATGAATCCGGCTTCCAATAGTTTGGCTAGCTCTTCTCCCATTGCCTGTCTTTTGGGCTCAGAAAATCGTCGAAGAGCCTGTTTGACTGGCTTGAATCCTTTTAGGATGTTGAGGCTGTGTTCTGCCAACCTGCGAGGGATTCCAGGCATGTCTGAAGGGTGCCAGGCGAAGATATCCCAATTTTCCCGAAGGAATTCGCGCAGTGCGGCGTCTACTTCGGGGTTCAACTGTGCCCCAATGGAGGCCGTCTTTGTTGGGTCCGTTGGATGGACTTGGAATTTTATTATCTCGTCTGCTGGTTTGAAGGAGGTGGACTTGGATCTTTTATCGAGTATCACATCGTCCCTGTTCACCGTAGAGCGCAGCGTGGTGAGTTCCTCTGCCGCCAAGGCTTCGGATAGTGCCTCGAGGGCTAGTGCGGCTGTCTTGTTTTCGGCGCGGAGTGCTATGTCCGGATCACTAGCGAGAGTGATTATTCCGCTGGGCCCAGGCATTTTAAGCTTCATGTACCCGTAATGAGGTATTGCTTGAAAAATTGTGAATGCCTCTCGTCCTAATATGGCGTGATATCCACTGCTGAATGAGGCCACCTGGAACGTGACTTCTTCGGATCTGTAATTGTCCGTAGAGCCGAACACCACATCGAGTGTGATTTTTCTGGTGCAGCGCGCTTCCCGGCTAGGGATTATTCCTCTAAAGGTTGTGCTGCTTCGCTCAATACGGCTCCAATCGATTTCCATTTTTCGCAGAGTTTCCTCGTAAATGAGGTTTAGTCCGCTGCCGCCGTCCATGAGGACTTTTGTCAGTCGAAAGCCGTCCACTATGGGACTAAGTGCCAGTGCGGCTGGGGCTCTGGTTATTCGGAATGTGGGCTCGTCGCTGCCATTGAAGGTAATGGCTGTGTCGCCCCATGGATTTGCTGTTGCTACTTGGTAGACTTTGGCGAGTTCGCGGATTGATCGTTTTCGCATATTATTTGATGCGAAAGTCTCGAAGACTGTTGATACCGTGCTGGTATTGTTGGAGTGGTTTCCCGGAGCTAGAAGCTCTTCGCCACTTTTGGCCACCTGCCGTAATATCCAACATGCTCGAAGGCTATGTGTTGGGACGGCTCCCTCTATATTATGAAGCTTACAGGGTCCATTAAGCCATCCCTCCAGTACGGTTCCGTTTCCCTTATTGGGTTTTTGTTTTTTCATTTTTGCATCTGGGGCCTGAGTGTAAGGTGCCCTTTTGCTGCGGACTGGGTTTGGGGCCGGATTATCCCAAAATTGATTTTCGGTTTTCCGGAAACTCTCCATCGCACAGTACTTTCGTACAATGGATGCCAGATCGGTGAAGCGCGTAATTTTGCGACGATCAATGGCGTTTAGTATTCCCTTGTCCGTGCAGTTATTGCGGAAGATTGATATTGCGTTTTCCTCTCGGCAGTCCTTTATCCTGTCCATAACCAGGAGGAATCTGGCCCAGTAGTGATGTACTGTTTCTGTAGGCTCTTGCCGTATTAGAGATAGACCGCATATGTCTGGGCGGGTGGGTGGAATAAAATCCGGATCCCTGCCCATCTTGAGGCTCAAAGGCCAAGGGGTTTCCGAATTCGGAAGTGTGGTTTGCTGGGGATAATCCAGCGAGTCCGGGGCGATGCGTGATTTTAAGTTCAATGCTCGATTGAAGTCCGTCCCCCCGCGGGAATCTGGCATGGGGGGTTCGGGAATCTGGACATGAATTGTTTTCAACACTGGCAAAGAGTTGCCGTATTTCTCCTCTACCACTGCAACGTGGTGGGTGGCCTGGGGAGAGTTAATCTCTCTCAGATCGGTTTTAAGCCCAATCTGGTTGTAGTCCGTAGCGACTCCCAGGGCGGCGATGCGATCCAAGAGCTCGTTAACAGACGAGAGCTCTATTGGACCTAACTGTTCGGCAGCTTTAGAGCTGACGCGAAGATTGCTTTCGACGACTTGAGAAGTCATTGCCGAAGCGGCGGCCGGACAGGGGGTCATAAGAAAACCACCAAGCCGGATAGTTTGGCCGGCGGCCAAGGCCCCTCCGGCGAAAATACCGTCTTTGAAGATGGGTGGAGGCATCCGCTCTATCGGTGACGACACAGAGGAACTCTCAATGAAAGCACCAATGTCGGTGTCAAAACCGGCGGATCTCGGGTAGGGGGTCCCGAACTGTGCGTCTAGGCGGATGGTAACAGGAGACGAGGGACACGATGTTTTTACCCAGGTTCGGGCCCTCTTGATGGGGGTAAAACCCTACGTCCTGCTTGATTAATATTGATGATATGGGTAGTACAAGAGTAGATCTACCACGAGATCAAGGAGGCTAAACCCTAGAAGCTAGCCTGTGGTATGATTGTTGTAATGTATGTTGTCCTACGGACTAAAGCCCTCCGGTTTATATAGACACCGGAGAGGGCTAGGGTTACACAGAGTCGGTTACAATGGTAGGAGATCTATATGTCCGTATTGCCTAGCTTGCCTTCCACGCCAAGGAAAGTCCCATCCGGACACAGGACGGAGTCTTCAATCTTGTATCTTCGTAGTCTTGGAGTCCGGCGGAAATTGATAGTCCGGCTGTCCGGACACCCCCTAGTCCAGGACTCCCTCAGTTACCGAATGTTGTTCGGAGTCCCGGATGAGATCCTGGACGTCACGAGGAGTTCCGGAATGGTTCGGAGGTGAAGATTTATATATGGGAAGTCATCATATGGTCACCGGAAGTATTCGGGGGTTTGCCGATATTGTACCGGGACCACCGAAGGTGTTCCGAGGGTCCACCGGGAGGGTCCACCTGCCCCGGAGGGCCCTATGGGCTGTATGTGGAAGGGAACCAGCCCCTAAGTGGGTTGGGCGCCATCTCCCCCTAGGGCCCATGCGCCTAGGGTTTGGGGGAAACCCTAAAGGGCGCGCCCCCCTTGGCTTTGGGGGCAAGCCCCCTCCCCTTGGCCGCCGCCCCCCCTCTAGATCTCATCTAGAGGAGCCGGCCCCCTTCCCTCTTCGCCCTATAAATAGAGGGGAGGAGGGAGGGCAGCAGCACCTCATCCAAGGCGCAGCCCTCCCCCTCTCCAACACCCCATCCTCCTCCATTTGAGCTTGGCGAAGCTCTGCCGCAGAACCACTGCTCCTCCACCACCACGCCGTCGTTCTGCCGGAGTTCTTCCCCAACTTCTCCTTCCCCCTTGCTGGATCAAGAAGGAGGAGACTCCCCGTGCTGCACGTGTGTTGAACGCGGAGGCGCCGTTGTTCGGCGCTTAGATTGGAATCAACCGCGATTTGAATCGCTGCGAGTACGACTCCTTCATCCGCGTTCTTGCAACACTTCCGTTTCGCGATCTTCAAGGGTATGAAGATGCACTCCCCTCTCTCTCGTTGCTAGTCTCTCCATAGATTGATCTTGGTGATGCGTAGAATTTTTTTAATTTCTGCAATGATCCCCAACAGTGGCATCATGAGCTAGGTCTATGCGTAGTTTCTATGCACGAGTAGAACACAAGTTGTTTTGGGCATCGATTATGTCAATTTACTTGCCGTTACTAGTTTTATCTTGATTCGGCGGCATCATGGGATGAAGCGGCCCAGACCGACCTTACACGTACGCTTACGTGAGATAGGTTCCACCGACTGACATGCACTAGTTGCATAAGGTGGCTAGCGGGTGTCTATCTCTCCCACTTTAGTCGGATCGGATTCGATGAAAAGGGTCCTTATGAAGGGTAAATAGCAATTGGCATATCACGTTGTGGTTTTGGCGTAGGTAGGAAATGTTCTTGCTAGAACCTATAGCAGCCACGTAAAAAACTTGCAACAACAATTAGAGGACGTCTAACTTGTTCTTGCAGCATATGTCATGTGATGTGATATGGCCAAAAGGATGTGATGAATGATATATGTGATGTATGAGATTGATCATGTTCTTGTAATAGGAATCACGACTTGCATGTCGATGAGTATGACAACCGGCAGGAGCCATAGGAGTTGTCTTAATTTATTTTATGACCTGCGTGTCAATGAAAACGCCATGTAATTACTTTACTTTATTGCTAAACGTTAGCCATAGTAGTAGAAGTAACAGTTGGCGAGACAACTTCATGAAGACACGATGATGGAGATCATGATGTTGGAGATCATGGTGTCATGCCGGTGACGATGATGATCATGGCGCCCCGAAGATGGAGATCAAAAGGAGCAAAATGATATTGGCCATATCATGTCACTATTTGATTGCATGTGATGTTTATCATGTTTTTGCATGTTATTTGCTTAGAACAACGGTAGCATAAATAAGATGATCCCTCATAAAATTTCAAGAAAGTGTTCCCCCTAACTGTGCACCGTTGCGAAAGTTCGTTGTTTCGAAGCACCAAATGATGATCGGGTGTGATAGATTCTAACGTTCACATACAACGGGTGTAAGCCAGATTTACACATGCAAAACACTTAGGTTGACTTGATGAGCCTAGCATGTACAGACATGGCCTCGGAAGAAAAGAGACCGAAAGGTCGAACATGAGTCGTATAGTAGATACGATCAACATGAAGATGTTCACCGATGATGACTAGTCCATCTCACGTGATGATCGGACATGACCTAGTTGACTCGGATCATGTATCACTTAGATGACTAGAGGGATGTCTATCTGAGTGGGAGTTCATTAAATAATTTGATTAGATGAACTTAATTATCATGAACTTAGTCTAAAAATCTTTGTAATATGTCTTGTAGATCAAATGGCCCACGCTAATGTTGCCCTCAACTTCAACGCATTCCTAGAGAAAACCAAGCTGAAAGACGATGGTAGCAACTATATGGACTGGGTCCGTAACTTGAGGATCATCCTCATAGCTGCCAAGAAAGCATATGTCCTTGATGCACCGCTAGGTGAAGCACCTGTTTTCCTAGCAACTCAAGACGTTATGAACGCCTGGCAGTCACGTAGTGATGATTACTCCCTGGTTCAGTGCGGCATGCTTTACAGCTTAGAATTGGGGCTCCAAAAGCGTTTTGAGCAGCATGGAGCATATGAGATGTTCTAAGAGCTGAAAATGGTTTTCCAAGCTCATGCCCGAGTCGAGAGATATGAAGTCTCCGACAAATTCTACAGTTGTAAGATGGAGGATAATAGTTCTGTCAGCGAGCACATACTCAAAATGTCTGGGTTGCACAACCGCTTGTCTCAGCTGGGAGTTAATCTCTCGGATAACACGGTCATTGACAGAATCCTTCAGTCGCTTCCACCTAGCTACAAGAGCTTTGTGATGAATTTCAATATGCAGGGGATGGTGAAAACCATTCCTGAGGTATTTTCAATGCTGAAATCAGCGGAGGTGGAGATCAAAAGGAACATCAAGTGTTGATGGTCAAAAAAAACCACTAGTTTCAAGAAAGGCAAGGGTAAGAAGAACTTCAAGATAGACGACAATGGAGTTGCCGCGCCCGGTAAGCCAGTTGCCGGGAAGAAGCCAAAGCATGGACCCAAACCTGAGACTGAGTGCTTTTATTGCAAGGGAAATGGTCAGTGGAAGCGGAACTGCCCCAAGTACTTAGCGGACAAGAAGGTCGGCAACATCAAAGGTATATGCGATATACATGTTATTGATGTGTACCTTACCAGTACTCGTAGTAGCTCCTGGGTATTTGATACCGGTGCCATTGCTCATATTTGTAACTCAAAACAGGAGCTACGGAATAAGCAGAGACTGGCGAAGGACAAGGTGACAATGCGCATCGGGAATGGTTCCAAGGTCGATGTGATCGCCGTCGGCACGCTACCTCTACATTTACCTACGGGATTAGTTTTAAACCTCAATAATTGTTAGTTAGTGCCAGCTTTGAGCATGAACATTGTATTTGGATCTCGTTTAATGTGAGATGGCTACTCATTTAAATCCGAGAATAATGGTTGTTCTATTTATATGAGGGATATGTTTTATGGTCATGCCCCGCTGGTCAATGGTTTATTCTTATTGAATCTCGAACATGATGTTACACATATTCATAGTGTGAATACCAAAAGATGTAAGGTTAATAATGATAGTCCCACATACTTGTGGCACTGCCGCCTTGGTCACATTGGTGTCAAGCGCATGAAGAAGCTCCATGCAAATGGACTTTTGGAGCCTCTTGATTATGAATCATTTGACACATGCGAACCATGCCTCATGGGCAAGATGACCAAGACTCCGTTCTCTGGAACAATGGAGCGAGCAACCAACTTGTTGGAAATCATACATACTGATGTGTGCGGTCCAATGAGCATCGAGGCTCCCGGTGGCTATCGTTATGTTCTCACCCTCACTGATGACTTAAGTAGATATGGGTATGTCTACTTAATGAAACACAAGTCTGAGACCTTTGAAAAGTTCAAGGAATTTCAGAGTGAGGTAGAGAATCAACGTGACAGAAAAATAAAGTTCTTACGATCAGATCGTGGGGGAGAATATTTGAGTCACGAATTTGGTACGCACTTAAGGAAATGTGGAATTGTTTCACAACTCACGCCGCCTGGAACACCTCAGCGTAATGGTGTGTCCGAACGTCGTAATCACACTCTATTGGATATGGTGCAATCTATGATGTCTCTTACCGATTTGCCGCTATCATTTTGGGGATATGCTTTAGAGACAGCCACATTCACTTTAAATAGGGCACCGTCTAAATCCGTTGAGATGAAACCGTATGAATTATGGTTTGGGAAGAAACCTAAGCTGTCGTTTCTAAAAGTTTGGGGATGCGATGCTTATGTCAAGAAACTTCAACCTGAAAAGCTCGAACCCAAGTCGGAAAAATGCGTCTTCATAGGATACCCTAAGGAAACCATTGGGTATACCTTCTACCTCAGATCCGAAGGCAAGATCTTTGTTGCTAAGAACAGGTCCTTTCTAGAGAAAGAGTTTCTCTCAAAAGAAGTAAGTGGGAGGAAAGTAGAACTTGATGAAGTATTTCCTCTTGAACCGGAAAGTAGCGCAGCTCAGGAAGATGTTTCTGTGGTGCCTGCACCGACCAGAGAGGAAGTTAATGATGATGATCAAGGTACTTCGGATCAAGTTGCTACTGAACTTCATAGGTCCACAAGGACACGTTCCACACCAGAATGGTATGGCAACCTTGTCCTGGAAATCATGTTGTTAGACAACGGTGAACCTTCGAACTATGAAGAAGCGATGGCGGGCCCAGATTCCAACAAATGGCTTGAAGCCATGCAATCCGAGATAGGATCTGTCGGTGTCAAAACCAGCGGATCTCGGGTAGGGGGTCCCGAACTGTGCGTCTAGGCGGATGGTAACAGGAGACAAGGGACACGATGTTTTTACCCAGGTTTGGGCCCTCTCGATGGAGGTAAAACCCTACTCCTGCTTGATTAATATTGATGATATGGGTAGTACAAGAGTAGATCTACCACGAGATCAGAGAGGCTAAACCCTAGAAGCTAGCCTATAGTATGATTGTTGTTCGTCCTACGGACTAAAACCCTCCGGTTTATATAGGCACCTAAGAGGGTTAGGGTTACACAGAGTCGGTTACAATGGTAGGAGATCTACATATCCGTATCGCGAAGCTTGCCTTCCACGCCAAGGAAAGTCCCATCCGGACACGGGACGAAGTCTTCAATCTTGTATCTTCACAGTCCAGGAGTCCGGCCAAAGGTGATAGTTCGGCTATCCGGACACCCCCTAATCCAGGACTCCCTCAGTAGCCCCCGAACCAGGCTTCAATGGCGATGAGTCCGGCGCGTAGATTGTCTTCGGCATTGCAAGGCGAGTTCTTCTCCAAATCCCGTGTACCCGTTGAATAGCGTCCGGCTTCTTGTAAATATTGCGCTCCTCGGCTTCCACGCCCAATAATGGCCATCTTCCACGTGTTGAACGAATGCGAAAAGCTAGGGTATTTTTACATTTACCCCCCTAGCTGCGCAAATGAGCTGCCTATAAAAGAGATGAGGATCTAGGTCCGAATCACACCATCCTCCCTTCGCGAGCATTCATCAGAGAGCATCTAACAGAAATCCATTCCATCATGGACGGTCGACGCGGCTCCTCCTCTTGCCCTCCCAGCCCTCACCCTGGAGATTGGGAGAGATGCTCCGTCCCGCATAGTGAGCTAGTGGGCAAGCACACAAGTCGCCGCCACTACAGTTTGGTTAACTTCAAATAGCCAGTTGGAAGGAACCATTGGCCGAGTTGCTTACACGGCTCATACGGGATTATTTATAAACCGCCGCAGTCACCTCAACCTTCTGTGGATTCACATCATGCTATCAACACCAATGATATACAAGTTATGCCGGTTTATATCACGGTCGAAATATGGAGAATCTCAAGCCAACTCCTCGAGTCGCCTTGAGACTCGGAGGCTACCATGATATGACTCAAGCAAGGGTTGCCGATTTTTAGCAAATTTAAGAACCCCAGGACGATGGAGGAAAAGATAACCCGTTCCCGGAGGCTACTACTATATTGATGAAAATTTAAAGGCCGCCAAAAAATTTCCGGCTTAGAAAGCATATAACAATTACAAAATCCCGGTTCAATGAAGAAGTTCCAGGTCATCAAAAAGGATCCGGTTTATAATCCGGTTTAAGGGAAATCTATTCTCCCACAAAGCTCTGAAGCGTTCAAATCTGGTTTAAAAATGTCCGGTTCAAAAAGGAATTAATTTCTCGCAAGTTCGAGTTGAAAGGCAGTCAGAAAATTTCCGGCTGAAAATGAAGATTCCGGTTTAATATCCGGCTTAAGGGAAAGTTATCTCCCACAAAGCTTTGAAGCTCTCAATATCCGGTTTAAGAATTTCCGGTTCAAGAAGAATTTATCTCTTGCAAAAAGTTAAAGGTTGTCAAAGAGGACCTGTTACCCTGACGCGCGGTTCAAACATGGGTATCCTGCCTTATGGGCTCATCTTCATATGATCACTTGGGGGCTTCCTGTTCAAACATAGGTGTATTCACCAAAGAGAACATGGCGTTGTTACCCTCTTGATGCAGCTATCAAGCCAATATTATCATAAGGGACCAAAGAGAGTTTGTTGCACAGCACAACTCAAACATAGGCCCCGGTGAGCACAGCTCAGAAATATATCACATGGGGGCTTCTGTTGCAAAGCGGAGTCATGTCCATTAATCCGGCTATCACGCCACAACAAAGCTTGGGAGCTTCACACCCAAGGGGCCAAAGAGAGTCTTGTTGCTATGCACAACTCAAACATAGGCACCCAATGAGCACAACTCATCATGTTACTTGGGGGCTCCTTGTGTCAAATACCAAGGAGTTTGAATGGACCCTTGTAGCCAGGTATCGACCCACGGCTTGGAAGCCTGGTATATTTACCTAAAACCCCGGGTTAACCTGCCTTCATCAAGTAAGACACTCCTATCCAGGTCATCCTGGCATGACCCTCCGAACGTTTGACAGTTACTCTCATAGAGACCCTGCACTTGTCAAAGTTAAAACGGTGATTGGTTGTTGGAGGTCCATCTTAAAAGGCTTTGTTAAATGGTTCAACTCAGCGGCCTGGCAGCCCAGGAAAAGCCTCGAATTTGGGCCTGGCAGCCCTTGAAAAGCCTCGACTACACGGTTTTATTTGCCTTTGTCAAGATTTTTCTCTTTTGATAAATTTTATGTTGAACCGGCGTCTCTCGACCCGGCCAGACTATATGTCTTCATCTCAACCCGGTGTTTCTTAACCCGGTATGGCTTACAGTTATCAGCTGTTAAGCATATAATCAATGGTGAACCGACATCTTTCAATTCGGCCTGGCATTGACTATAAGTCGCCAGGATGATCATCCGGTGTTTATTTACAACCCGGCACGGTTTTATTACAAACCGGCAAAATATGAGAGGAGTTATCAGTACTCGAAATTTGGGTTATCACCCTTACTACAAAAGTTGGTAAACCAACGATGTGATTCAATGTCACAGGTATGCTATATTTCCTATTTGATTATTATTAAGTGCAACCTTGGTTATAAACCTGTGTTATATATTGGGCATTATGACCCGTCCGGCGGTAAACCGCCAGGACACTGTAAACTTGTTGTATGCAGAAACAGGTTGCGTAAAGAATGATTGTAAATCGCCGGTATTTATTAAACCGGCTTGGCTTTAAGACGATAAGTCGCCAGTATATGATGAGAAATTTCCCGGTGTTTATTAAACCGGCCTGGCTTTGGACTATAAGTCGCCAGTATATATTTGGATTGCGCCATTGGAATTATGCGCTTATAAATCATTGGGTATATTATTCAAATAGCCAACATGGTTGGATTTCTATTATGGTTATCAATAAACAGTATTATGATTAAGGTTTTCAAAGTCGCTTTAGCGCAATGGCTATCATATTATCAATGGATATGATTTTTATTCTACAATTGAAGGAATAGTCCCGAGTTGCTGCAAGCTTACAACCCGGCACTTGGAGGCTACATTATTTAAGTTGAGATTACATCAAATATGCAAGTCTCATGTCGCGGCAAGCATGCACCATGACACTTGGGGGCTAATGCAAAGTCATTCTTTGTTCATCTTATTGAAGACCCGACTCATCACATTATAATGAGCCGGGCCCTTGGGGGCTACCAATTGCTCCTGTCAACAATTCAAGGTACAAAGCTTTTTATTCATTATATTGAAGGGTCCACTGCTCAGTTGGTAAAGCACAAGGCTCTTAACCTTGTGGACGTGAATTCAAGCCCCATGATGGGGGTTACATCATATGATGTTATTTTTATTGAAGTATATATCAAAGTCCCAGCTCAATATTATCTTACTGAGCCGGCCCTTGGGGGCTACACCGTTGCTGTTCAAAGATTACATGATTATATTTACAAAGTCCCTGCTCATTATTGCATAATGACCCGGCCCTTGGGGGCTACACTGGTTGAAGTTTTTATGAGCATCAGGAAATTACAAGTCCCAGGTTGCTGCAAGCATGACAACCCGGCACTTGGGGGCTACATATGGGGAATACTCAATTCTGACTAGTGATTGATATGAACAACCTGGATTTCTTCAAGATTGTGATATTTATATTGAAGCAAGTCTTAAGTTGTTGCTATGCTACCTTCTTAAGACTTGAGGGCTACAAGTGATAGTCATATAAGAGGTATATTTTCAAACTGGATGTTAACTACAAGTATGACCCGGTGCTATCAATATTTATAAACCGGCAAGTTCTACATTCTTAAACCGGCTGAAGATTAGATGAGTATTTCAAGGACCAATATTGTTTTTAAGCATTGGGAGCTGAATCAAAGGAGTTATTCTTCACAATATATTTTCTATGAGAAACCAATGTCAGCAGGTTGATTATGAAGCTGGCCTATTAAACCGGATTTTCTAGAAGAAGGAAGTAACAAAGACTTAAGGATGATCAGAGTTAGTTTAACATGGATAAATCCAAATTAAACTGGGGGCTAATGTCGGGGATATACCCCACAGCGTAAACCAGCCGGAAGTATAAACCAGCCAGACTTGGCGGTTTACTTGAGACCCGGCGAAGTCTTGGCGATTCACCGGGGACCCGTTTGGACCTGGCGGTTTACGGTTCATTGATAATCCGGCAGACAGGTCAGAGGAGCGGCAAGACCCGGTGGCCTAACTGGCGGTTCATGAAGGCCGGTTCATACTATGGTGGGCTGGTTTAAGAGGAAAGGCATGACGAATATTTGCCTTACAAGGAATTAAGACCAGGACTTGTATCCGGTTTGTATTAGAGATAGACTAGTCCTAATCCTAATAGGACTCCACATGTAACCCACCCCTTCAACATATATAAGGAGGGGCAGGGCTCCTCAAAGAGGGACAAGCAAGCAAGAAAAAATCTCTAGGGCTAGACACAATTAGAGGAGAGCCGGTTTACGGCGACTCCCTCGTGATGATAATGAGATCTAGCCTCAAACAGCATGTAGGGTTTTTACCGGATGATGTTTCTCGGGGCCCGAAGCTGTCTAAAACCCTTGTCTTGAGTGTTGATCCGCCCTGCGCCTCTCGTCCCACTCAACCCCTCCCAAGCTACCACATAGATGTGTTGGCCTCGCGACTAAGTCCTCACACTAAGGACATCTGACATGTTGATTCCACGACAGGCTTGGAGGTGCTCGATCTTCTCATGTAGCTTGAAGATGGCCTCCTCGGTGTTCTTGGCATCCGGCTCGTAATTGTTGGTGAACTCCGCGAGCATCTTGTGGCTAGCGTTGATTCCATGCTCCACCATCCCCTGGCATTTGAAAACCTGTTGCTCCATTGCTTCGAGCCTCGACTCCACGCTTCCGGTTCCCTTTGGTCCCTCAACATCGCGGATGTGCAGCAACCCATCACGCATCTCAATGGTTTGAGGGTGTCGCAGCACCTCCGCGAGGTAAGGGTAGATCACCTTCTCGAAGAACTTGTCCTTGGAAGCACTTGGGGTCATCATGATGATCTAGACCTGTCAGAAAAACAGCTCGAAACAAGAACAGGGGAGATTTTCGTGATACGAGAGTCAAAACCTTCGGGAGAATATATAATGAATTTTTACCGACCAAAATACGTATCGTGCAAGAAAATAGAGTCCGAAGGGCACACGAGGTGCTCACGAGGTAGGGGCGCACCCAGGGGGGTAGGGCGCGCCCTCCACCCTCATGGAGGCCTCGTGTCCTTCCCGGTCTGCCACTTATTTTTCTATTTTTCTCAATATTCCAAAACAGAGAAATATTGCCTTAAAAATTGTTTTGGAGTTGGTTTACTTACCGTACCACATACCTATTCCTTTTCGGAGTCTGAAACGGTCTGGAAGGTGTCCCTTATGTATTCCTCCGGGGTTACGGTTTCAATAATATTGGTTTCAACATTTATGGGATTACCTGAGATATAATGTTTGATTCTTTGACCGTTTACCACCTTCGGATTTGTGCCTTCAAAGTTGTTGATTTTTATGGCACCGGAACGATAGACCTCCTCGATAACGTAGGGACCTTCCTATTTAGAGAGAAGTTTTCCTGCAAAAAATCTTAAACGAGAGTTGTATAGCAATACATAATCACCTACATTAAACTCACGCTTTTGTATTCTTTTGGCATGCCATCTTTTAACTTTTTATTTAAACAACTTGGCATTTTCATAAGCTTGGGTTCTCCATTCATCAAGTGAGCTAATATCAAATAACCTCTTCTCACCAGCAAGTTTGAAATCATAGTTGAGCTCTTTAATAGCCCAATATGCCTTATGCTCTAATTCGAGAGGTAAGTGACATGCTTTTCCATAAACCATTTTATATAGAGACATACCCATAGGATTCTTATATGCAGTTCTATAGGCCCATAATGCATCATCAAGTTTCTTGGACCAATTCTTTCTAGACCTATTAACAATCTTTTGCAAAATTAATTTGAGCTCTCTATTGCTCAATTCTACTTGACCACTAGACTATGGGTGATATGGAGATGCAATTCTATGATTAACGTCATATTTAGCAAGCATTTTACGGAAAGCACCATGAATAAAGTGTGAACCACCATCAGTCATTAAATATCTAGGGACTCTGAACCTCGGAAAAATAACTTCCTTAAGCATTTTAATAGAAGTGTTATGATCAGCACTACTAGTTAGAATAGCTTCTACCCACTTAGTAACATAATCAACAGCAACTAAAATATGTGTATATCCATTAGAGGCAGGAAAAGGTCCCATATAATCAAAGCCCCAAACATCAAATGGTTCAATAACAAGTGAATAATTCATACGCATTTCTTGACGTCTACTAATATTACCAATTCTTTGACATTCATCGCAAGACAAAACAAACTTACGGGCATCCTTCAAGAGAGTAGGCCAATAAAAACCGGATTGCAATACCTTATGTGCAGTTCTATCTCCAGCGTGGTGACCTCCATAAGCTTCGGAGTGACACTTGTGTAGGATCTGTTCCTATTCATGCTTAGGTACACAACGTCTAATAACACCATCTACTCCTTCTTTATAAAGATGTGGGTCATCCCAAAAGTAATGTCGCAAATCATAGAATTTTTTTTCTTTTGTTGGTATGTGAAGCTAGGTGGTATAAATTTAGCGACAATATAATTAGCATAATCAGCATACCATGGAGTGCTACGAGAAGTGCTTATGACATTTAATTGCTCATCAGGGAAGCTATCATCAATAGGTAGTGGGTCATCAAGAACATTCTCTAACCTAGATAAGTTATCTGCAACGGGGTTCTCAGCTCCTTTTCTATCAACAATATGCAAATCAAATTCTTGCAGCAAGAGAACCCATCTAATAAGTCTAGGTTTTGCATCTTTATTTTCCATAAGATATTTAATAGCAGCATGATCAGTGTGAATAGTTACTTTAGAGTCTACAATATAGGGTCTGAATTTATCACAAGCAAATACAACTGCTAAAAGTTCCTTTTCGGTAGTAGCATAAGTTCTTTGAGCATTGTCTAGAGTCTTACTAGCATAATGAATAACATTTAATTTCTTATCAACTCTTTGCCCTAGAACAGCACCTACAACATAATCACTAGCATCACACATAATTTCAAAGGGTAAATTCCAATTAGGTGGCTGAACAACAGGTGCAGAGACTAATGCTTTCTTAAGTATTTCAAATGCTTCTACACAATCATCATCAAAGACAAATGGTATATCTTTTTGTAATAAATTAGTCAGAGGCCGAGAAACTTTTGAGAAGTCCTTAATGAACCTCCTATAAAATCCAGCGTGACCAAGGAAACTTCTTATACCTTTGATGTCCTTGGGACATGGCATCTTTTCAATAGCATCAACTTTGGCTTTATCAACTTCAATACCTCTTTCAGAAACTTTGTGCCCCAAGACAATACCTTCATTAACCATAAAGTGGCACTTTTCCCAATTCAAGACAAGATTAGTTTCTTCACATCTCTGCAAAACTCGATCAAGATTGCTCAAGCAATCATCAAAAGAGGAACCATAGACGGAAAAATCATCCATGAAAACCTCACAAATTTTTTCACAAAAGTCAGAGAATATAGCCATCATGCATCTTTGAAAGGTAGCAGGTGCATTACATAAACCAAAAGGCATACGTCTATAAGCAAAAGTACCAAAAGGGCATGTAAAAGTAGTCTTTGATTGATCTTTAACCGACACAGGTATTTGAGAGAAACCAGAATAACCATCTAGAAAGCAATAATGTGTATGTTTGCAAACTCTTTCTAGCATTTGATCAATAAAAGGTAAGGAGTAATGATCCTTCTTAGTAGCCTTATTTAATTTACGGAAATCAATTACCATCCTATAGCCTGTGATAATTCTTTGCGGGATCAATTCATCTTTATCATTAGGGACAACAGTAATACCTCCTTTCTTAGGGACACAATGGACAGGACTTACCCACTGACTATCAGCAACGGGATGAATTATACCTGCCTCTAGAAGCTTGAGTCTTTTCTTACCACTTCTTTCATTTTAGGATTCACACGTCGTTGAGGATCACGAACTGGTTTGACATCCGCTTCCAAATTTATTTTATGTTGACATAGAGTGGGACTAATGCCCTTAAGATCATCAAGAGTATATCCAATAGCGGCACGGTGCTTCTTCAGAGTTTTCAATAATCTTTCTTCTTCATGCTCTGAAAGGTTAGCACTAATAATAACAGGATATATTTTCTTTTCATCAAGATAAGCATATTTAAGATTATCAGGTAACGGTTTAAGCTCGAACACAGGATCACCCTTGGGTGGAGGAGGATCCCCTAGGATTTCAACAAGCAAATTGGTTGCAGAATAGGTTCCTGTTTAAAGAATACTTCATCTATTTCCCTTCTTTCATTCATGAACATATCATTTTCATAGTCTAGTAAATATTGTTCTAAAGGATCACTAGGAGGTACAGCAATAGAAGCAAGGCCAATAATTTCATCCTTACTAGGCGATTCTTCCTCATGATGTTGTTTACTAAATTTAGAGAAATTAAACTCATGAACCATATCATCCAAGCCAATAGTAACAACATTCTTTTCGCAGTCTATCTTAGCATTAACAATACTCAAGAAGGGTCTACCAAATATAATGGGACAAAAGCTATCTTGTGGAGAACCAAGAACAAGAAAATCAGCGGGATATTTGGTTTTTCCACACAAGACTTCAACATCTCTAACAATTCCCATTGCAGATATAGTATCTCTATTGGCAAGTTTAATTGTAACATCAATATCTTCTAACTCAGCAGGTGCAATATCATGCATAATTTCTTTGTATAAGTCAATGGGTATTACACTAGCACTAGCACCGATATCACATAAGCCATGATAACAATGATCTCCTATTTTAACAGAAATAACAGGCACGCCTACCACATGTCTATGTTTATCTCTAGCACAAGGTTTAGCAATTCTAGCAGTTTCACCACAGAATTGAATAACATGCCCATCAATATTATCAGATAAGAGATCTTTAACAATAGCATATTATGTTCTACTTTGATTTGCTCAGGAGGTGTATAAGTTCTAATATTGCTTTTACGAACAACAGTTGAAGCTTTAGCATGATCCTTCATTCTAACAGGTAAAGGTGGTTTCTTGACATAAGAAGTGGGAACAATAGGATCAGTATAAGTGACAGTCTTTTCTTCAACTTTAATAGGTGCAGCTACTTTTACTTCTATGGGAGGATGATATTTAAACCACTTTTCTTTGGGGAGATCAACATAAGTAGCAAAAGATTCACAGAGAGAAGCTACTATCTCAGAGTCAAGTCCATATTTAGTGCTAAACTTACGGAAAATATTGGTATCCATAAAAGATTTAACACAATCAAACTTAGATGTCATACCTGACTCCTTACCTTCGTCAAGGTCCCAATCTTCAGAGTTGCGTTTAATTCTATCCAATAAATTCCATCTGAATTCAATAGTCTTCATCATAAAAGAGCCAGCACAAGAAGTATCGAGCATGGCGCGATTGTCATCAGAAAGCTGAGCATAAAAACTTTGAACAATTACTTCTCTTGGGAGCTCATGATTGGGGCATGAAAATAACATTGATTTAAGCCTCCCCCAAGCTTGAGCGATGCTTTCTCCTTCGCGAGGCCAAAAATTATATATATAATTGCGATCACGGTGAACAAGATGCATAGGGTAATACTTTTGATGAAATTCCAGTTTCAATCTCTTATAGTTCCATGATCTCGTATCATCACATAGCCTATACCATGTCAATGCGTCTCCCTTCAAAGATAAAGGGAAGGTCTTCTTCTTAACAACATCATCGGGTATACCTGCAAGCTTAAATAGTCCACAAACTTCATCCACATAGAGTAGATGTTCATCAGGATGCTTTGTTCCATCTCCTGTAAAAGTGTTAGCTAGCAGTTTTTCCATCATACCCGAAGGAATTTCAAAAGGAGTTTCATTTTCAATAGGTTCAGTAGGTTGAGGAGCAACTCTTTGCTCTACTGGACGGGGTGAAGATACCCCGAACAAGCCCCTCAGAGAATTACTTCCCATAGTAATAAGTGACAGAAAATTTCAGCACACTATATAAATTTTTCCTTACCAAATTCCACCTACCAAAGGCGCTACACTCCCCGGCAACGGCGCCAAAAAAGAGTCTTGATGACCCACAAGTATAGGGGATCTATCGTAGTCCTTTCGATAAGTAAGAGTGTTGAACCCAACGAGGAGCAGAAGGAAATGATAAGCGGTTTTCAGCAAGGTATTCTCTGCAAGTACTGAAATAAGTGGTAAAAGATAGTTTTGTGATAAGATAAATCGTAACGAGCAACAAGTAACAAAAGTAAATAAAGTGCAACAAGGTGTCCCAATCCTTTTTATAGCAAAGGACAAGCCTGGACAAACTCTTATAATAGGAAAAACGCTCCCGAGGACACATGGGAATATCGTCAAGCTAGTTTTCATCACGCTCATATGATTCGCGTTCGGTACTTTGATAATTTTATATGTGGGTGGACCGGTGCTTGGGTGTTGTTCTTACTTGAACAAGCATCCCACTTATGATTAACCTCTATTGCAAGCATCCGCAACTACAACAAAAGTATTAAGGTAAACCTAACCATAGCATGAAACATATGGATCCAAATCAGCCCCTTACGAAGCAACGCATAAACTAGGGTTTAAGCTTCTGTCACTCTAGAAACCCATCATCTACTTATTACTTCCCAATGCCTTCCTCTAGGCCCAAATAATGGTGAAGTGTTATGTAGTCGACGTTCACATAACACCACTAGAGGCTAGACAACATACATCTCATCAAAATATCGAACGAATACCAAATTCACATGACAACTAATAGCAAGACTTCTCCCTTGTCCTCAGGAACAAACGTAACTACTCACAAAGCATATTCATGTTCATAATCAGAGGGGTAATAATATGCATAAAGGATCTGAACATATGATCTTCCACCAAATAAACCAACTAGCATCAACTACAAAGAGTAATCAACACTACTAGCAACCTACTAGCACCAATCCCGGACTTGGAGACAAGAATTGGGTACAAGAGATGAACTGGGGTTTGGAGATGAGATGGTGTTGGTGAAGATGTTGATGGAGATTGCCCTCTCCTGATTAGAGGATCGTTGGTGATGACGTTGGTTATGATTTCCCCCTCTCGGAGGGAAGTGTCCCTGACAGAACAGCTCTGCCGGAGCCCTAGATTGGTTTCGCCAAGGTTCTGCCTCGTGGCGGCGGAGTCTCGTCCCAAAAGGTTGCTTAATGTTTTTTTCTCATCGAAATACTTCATATAGGAGAAGATGGACGTCGGAGAGCCACCAGGGGGCCCACGAGGTAGGGGGCGCGCCCTAGAGGGGGGCGCGCCCCCCACCCTCGTGAGCAGGGCATGGGCCCCCTGGCCTTCATCATTGGCGATGATTTTTCTTTATTTAATTTAAGATATTCTGCTGAGTTTCAGGACTTTTGGAGTTGCGCAGAATAGGTCTCCAATATTTGCTCCTTTTCCAGCCCAGAATTCCAGCTGCCGGCATTCTCCCTCTTCATGTAAACCTTGTAAAATAAGAGAGAATAGCCATAAGTTTTGTGACATAACGTGAAATAACAGCCCATAATGCAATAAATATTGATATAAAAGCATGATGCAAAATGGACGTATCAGGCCCTCATGTACTGCTCAAGGTCCATGCATCGGCATCTTGCAGACACATTTCCCGGTTGTTCTTAATCCACTTGAGTGGTACACCGGATGTTTGGTTGTCCTTCATGGGGGGGCAATCACCGATGAGGCCGATAACCCTCTCCTGCCAGTTGTTCCTCTCCACTCGGCCAGTGAGAACTTGTCCCTGGATCGGTAGGGCCTTGATCATGCTGAAGTCCTCGAGGGTCACCATCATCTCACCATACAGGAGATGGAAACTGTGCGTCTCGGGGCGCCACCGGTCGGCCAAAGCTGTGAGAGCTGAGTGGATGAGCTTCGGTGATGTACGCTTGAACTGCAGAAGGAAACCCAACAGCTTTGCTCTCGTGAAGTACGGCATGTAGCGTTCGTCGTACTGCATCTCAAAGGCCTTTTTGTGACCCCTCATCTGTAATGGCAGAAGCATCTATCCAAATGAAAACAAGAATAGTTACTAACTTTATTTCGCGAAGCCAAAATTTTGATGCAACAACTTTAGCATAGTTATTACCACTCCATTCCCCATAAAACGGGTGCGATGACCGTTGTCGAACGCATGGTCCAGCATGGTGTACTTAGTGTCGATGGTGAGCTCAAGGGGGGACTCCTAAAACAATTGCAAATGAATCATGTCATATTCAACCAACTTGCATCATATCATATTCATCAATTGTAGATCATTGAACTAACATCAATCAATAAATATATCATATTCAACCATATGAATTAGTAAACACATGGTCAAGCATTGTAGATCATTCATTAACATTAATCAATAAAACAATATGCAAATGAATCATGTTAATCAAACTAAAAACTAGTTACTATATATATATGCAAATGAATCATATTTAATCAAACTAAAAAATCATATTGAATCAACGTATCATTTATCCATCATATATATAATCAATCATATTTATCCATCATATCACATTAACCAATCATTTTCAACCACATCACCACATCAATCATATTCAATCATATTCAACCACATCAAACTGTTGGGGATCGTTGCAAAAATTAAAAAAAATATATGCATCACCAAGATCAATCTATGGAGAGACTAGCAACGAGAGAGAGGGGAGTGCATCTTCATACCCTTGAAGATCGCGAAACGGAAGCGTTGCAAGAACGCGGATGAAGGAGTCCTACTCGCAGCGATTCAGATCGCGGTTGATTCCGATCTAAGCGCCGAACAACGGCGCCTCCGCGTGAAACACACGTGCAGCACGGGGACGTCTCCTCCTTCTTGATCCAGCAATGGGGAAGGAGAAGTTGGGGAAGAACTCCGGCAGCACGACTGCGTGGTGGTGGAGGAGCAGCGGTTCTCCGGCAGAGCTTCGCCAATCTCAAACGGAGGAGGATGGGGTGTTGGAGAAGGGGAAGGATGCGCCTTAGATGAGCTAATGCTGCCCTCCCTCCTCCCCTCTATTTATAGGGTGATGGGGGAAGGAGGCCGGCCCCTCTAGATGAGATCTAGAGGGGGGGCGGTGGCCAAGGGGAGGGGGCTTGCCCCCCAAGCCAAGGGGACGCCCCCTTTAGGGTTTCCCCCAAACCCTAGGCGCATGGGCCCTAGGGGGGATGGCGCCAAGCCCACTTAGGGGCTGGTTCCCTTCCACATACAACCCATAGGGCCCTCCGGGGCAGGTGGACCCCCGGAACCCCTTCGGTGGTCCCGGTACAATACCGGCAAACCCCCGAATACTTCCGGTGACCATATGATGACTTCCCATATATAAATCTTCAGCTCCGGACCATTCCGGAACTCCTCGTGACGTCCAAGATCTCATCTGGGACTCCGAACAACATTCAGTAACCACATACTATTTCCCATAACAACTCTAGCGTCACCGAACCTTAAGTGTGTAGACCCTACGGGTTCGAGAATCATGCAGACATGACCGAGACAGCTCTCCGGCCAATAACCAACAGCGGGATCTGGATACCTATGTTGGCTCCCACATGTTCCATGACAATCACATCGGATGAACCACGATGTCGAGGATTCAAGCAATCCCGTATACAATTCCCTTTGTCAATCGGTACGTTACTTGCCCGAGATTCGATCGTCGGCATCCCAATACCTCTTTCAATCTCGTTACCGGCAAGTCACTTTACTTGTTCCGTAATGCATGATCCCGTGACCAACTACTTAGTCACATTGAGCTCATTATGATGATGTATTACCGAGTGGGCCCAGGGATACCTCTCCGTCATATGGAGTGACAAATCCCAGTCTCGATTCGTGCCAACCCAACAGACACTTTCGGAGATACCTGTAGTGCACCTTTATAGCCACCCGGTTACGTTGTGACGTTTGGTACACCCAAAGCATTCCTACGGTATCCAGGAGTTACATAATCACATGGTCTCAGGAAAGGATACTTGACATTAGAAAAGCTTTAGCAAACGAACTACACGATCTTGTGCTATGCTTAGGATTGGGTCTTGTCCATCACATCATTCTCCTAATGATGTGATCCCGTTATCAATGACATCCAATGTCCATAGTCAGGAAACCACGACCATCTATTGATCAACAAGCTAGTCAACTAGAGGCTCACTAGGGACATGTTGTGGTCTATGTGTTCACACATGTATTACGGTTTCCGGTCAATACAATTATAGCATGAAAAATAGACAATTATCATGAACAAGGGAATATAATAATAACCATTTTATTATTGCCTCTAGGGCATATTTCCAACAGTCTCCCACTTGCACTAGAGTCAATAATCTAGTTACATTGTAATGAATCGAACACCCATAGAGTTCTGGTGTTGATCATGTTTTCCTCGCGGAAGAGGTTTAGTCAATGGATCTGCGACATTTAGATCCGTATGCACTTTACAAATATCTATGTCTCCAACTTGAACATTTTCACGAATGGAGTTGAAGCGACGCTTGATGTGCATGGTCTTCTTGTGAAACCTGGGCTCCTTGGCAAGGGCAATAGCTCCAGTGTTGTCACAGAAGAGAGTCATCGGGCCCGACGCATTGGGAATAACTCCTAGGTCGGTAATGAACTCCTTCATCAAGATTGCTTCATGTGCTGTCTCCGAGGCTGCCATGTACTCCGCTTCACATGTAGATCCCGCCACGACTCTTTGCTTGCAACGGCACCAGCTTACTGCCCCACCATTCAAATATACATGTATCTAGTTTGTGACTTGGAGTCATCCAGATCTATGTTGAAGCTAGCATCGACGTAACCCTTTATAATGAGCTATTCGTCACCTCCATAAACGAGAAACATATCCTTAGTCCTTTTCAGGTACTTCAGGATATTCTTGACTGTTGTCCAGTGTTCCATGCCGGGATTACTTTGGTACCTCCCTACCAAACTTATGGCAAGGTTTACATCAGGTCTGGTACACAGCATGGCATACATAATAGACCCTATGGCTGAGGCATAGGGGATGACACTCATCTTTTCTCTATCTTCTGCCATGGTCGGGCTTTGAGCTGAGCTCAATTTCACACCTTGCAATACAGGCAAGAACCCCTTCTTGGATTGATCCATATTGAACTTCTTCAATATCTTATCAAGGTATGTGCTTTGTGAAAGACCTATGAGGCGTCTCGATCTATCTCTATAGATCTTGATGCCTAATATGTAAGCAGCTTCTCCAAGGTCCTTCATTGAAAAACACTTATTCAAGTAGGCCATTATGCTTTCCAAAAGTTCTATATCATTTCCCATCAATAGTATGTCATCCACATATAATATGAGAAATGCTATAGAGCTCCCACTCACTTTCTTGTAAATGCAAGCTTCTCCATAAGTCTGCATAAACCCAAATGCTTTGATCATTTCATGAAAGCGAATGTTCCAACTCCGAGATGCTTGCACCAGCCCATAGATGGAGCGCTGGAGCTTGCATACCTTGTTAGCATTCTTAGGATCGACAAAACCTTTTGGATGCATCATATACAATTCTTCCTGAAGGATATTGTTAAGGAATGCCGTTTTGACGTCCATTTGCCATATTTCATAATCATAGAATGCGGCAATTGCTAACATGATTCAGACGGACTTCAGCTTCACTATGGGTGAGAAGGTCTCATCGTAGTCAACCCCTTGAACTTGTTGATAACCCTTAGCGACAAGCCGAGCTTTATAGATGGTGACATTACCATCTGCGTCCGTCTTCTTATTAAAGATCCATTTATTTTCTATCGCTCGCCGATCATCGGGCAAGTCTGTCAAAGTCCATACTTTGTTTTCATACATGGATCCTGAGGGAGTCCTGGATTAGGGGGTGTCCGGATAGCCGAACTATCACCTTTGGCCGGACTCCTGGACTGTGAAGATACAAGACTGAAGACTTTGTCCCGTGTCCGGATGGGACTTTCCTTGGCGTGGAAGGCAAGCTTGGCGATACGGATATGTAGATCTCCTACCATTGTAACCGACTCTGTGTAACCCTAACCCTCTTCGGTGCCTATATAAACCAGAGGGTTTTAGTCCGTAGGACGAACAACAATCATACCATAGGCTAGCTTCTAGGGTTTAGCCTCTCTGATCTCGTGGTAGATCTACTCTTGTACTACCCATATCATCAATATTAATCAGGCAGGAGTAGGGTTTTACCTCCATCGAGAGGGCCCGAACCTGGGTAAAAACATCATGTCCCTTGTCTCCTGTTACCATCCGCCTAGACGCACAGTTCGGGACCCCCTACCTGAGATTCGCCGGTTTTGACACCAACATTGGTGCTTTCATTGAGAGCTCCTCTGTGCCATCACCGTCAGGAAGGATGTCTCATCCCGTCTTTAAAGACGGCACTGTTGCTAAAAGAGCTTTGGCTATCGGCCAAACTCTCCGGCTAGGCGGTTTCCTCATGACCGCCAGTTCGGCCGCCGCGCCGACGATGACATCTCAGGTCATCGAAAGCAATCTTCACGTTAACTCGGAACTCGCCGAGCAGTTAGATCCGATGGAGTTCTCTTCCTCAAACGAGCTCTTGGATCGCATCGCCGCCCTGGGAGTCGCTACAGACTACGATCAGATTGGGCCTAAACCCGATCTGAGAGAGATTAACTCTCCCCAGGTTACCCACCATGTTGCTCTGGTAGAGGAACAATACGGCGACCCTTCTTCTATCTTAAAGACTAGCTATGTCTGGATTCCCGATCCCTCCATGCCGGATTCCCGCGGAGGGGAGGACGTCACTCAAGCCCTGAACCCAAAGTCAGGCAGCGGGCTAGATTCATCGGACAACATCCAAGAACCCAAGCTTCCAAGTTCGGAAACTTCTTGGCCCCTGAGTCTTAGATTGGACGGGGTTCCGAATTTAATCCCACCCACCCACCCAAACATAAGAGATCTATCCCAAATCCGGCAAGAGCCCGCAGAAACAGTACACCATTATTGGGCCAGATTCCTCCTGATCACGAACAGGATAAAGGATTGCCGTGAGGAGGACGCAATTTCATTCTTCTGCAATAATTTCATGGACAAGGGAATCCTCAACGCCGTAAGTCATCGTGAAATTACACGCTTCACTGACTTGGCGTCCATAGTATGAAAGTAATGTGCGATGGAAAGCGCCTGGAAAACCGAAATCCATTTTGGGGACAATCCGGCCCTGAATACAATCCTAGTCCGAAATAAAAGGGTGCATCATCGCCAGGCACCTGGGTTAAATACCAAAAAGCAAAAACCCTCTATAGGGCATGGAACCGTACTGGAGGGATGGCTCAATGGACCCTGCAAAATTCATAGTACAGAGGGCGCCACTCCAACTCATAGCCTTAGAGCATGTTGGATACTACGACAGGTGGCCAAAAGTGGCGAAGAGCTTCTAACTCCAAAGCACCAGCCCAAGGATACCAGTACGGTATTAACAGTCTTCGAGACTTTCGCATCTAATAATATGCAGAAACACTCCGCAGCGTTGCCGAAGTCTACCAAGTAGCAACAATAAACCCATGGAGTGACACGGCTATTACCTTTAATGCCAGTGATGAACCTAAATTCCGAACAGCCCGAGCACCAGCCGCATTGGTCCTCAGTCCAATAGTGGATGGATTTCGCCTTACCAAGGTACTCATTGACGGTGGCAGCGGATTGAACCTCATTTACGAGGAAACCCTCCGAAAAATGGAAATAGACTGGAGCCACATTGAGCGAAGCAGCACAACCTTTAGAGGAATAATCCCCAGTCGGGAAGCATGCTGTACAGGAAAAATCACACTGGATGTGGTGTTCGGCACGCCGGATAATTACAGGTCCGAGGAGGTCACGTTCCAAGTGGCCCCGTTCAGCAGCGGATATCACGCTCTATTAGGGTGAGAGGCATTCACAATTTTTCAAGCTATACCCCATTACGGGTACATGAAGCTAAAAATGCTCGGGCCCAATGAAATCATCACTCTTGCTAGTGACTCGGACATAGCACTCTGTGCCAAAAATAAGACAGCCGCACTGGCCCTTGAGGCACTATCCGAAGCCCTAGCGGCCGAGGAACTCACTACGCTGCGCTCCATGGTGAATAGGGACGACGTGATACTCGATAAGAGATCCAAGTCCACCTCCTTTAAACCAGTGGACGAAATAGTCAAATTCCAAGTCGGTGTCTGGGGGCTGGCGTCGTTTTGACGTCCCCAACCGGAGATACGGTTCAATACGTACTCCAGATAATGTATACAGACTCCAACAACGCAGCCGAATACGAGGCCCTCCTACACGGCCTCCAGATGGCAGTCTCCATGGGCATTCAATGCCTAGAGGTGCGCGGGGATTCAAACCTCGCGATATCCCGAATAAATGGAGACTTCGATGCCAAGGATCCGAAAATGGCAGCTTATCGCAATGCCGTCCTAAAAAAGTCAGCTCGGTTTGAAGGGCTCGAATTTCACCATATAGCCCGGGATAATAACCAGGCAGCAAACGTATTGGCGCGCATTGGCGCAAAGCGCGATGCCATCCCTCCCAACATCTTCCTAGAGAGGCTGTTCAAGCCATCCGTACTATGGGAGGGGGAATCCGGAAATAACAACCCGGACCCAACCGCACTGCCCGACACCGAACATTCTGACACAATTGGTGGTTCTCCCAACGAAGTAACATCTTCAGCCCACGTAATAATGGCAGTCATTGCCCCGTGGATGGAACCATTCCTAGCCTACCTAACCAGGCAGGAACTTCCCGAGGACCAAAACAAGGCCCGCTGCATAGTGCGGCAATCTAAAGCCTATAAGGTCCATGAGGGAGAGCTTTACAAGAAAAGCACAACCGGAGTCCTTCAAAGGTGTATCTCCGAAGAGGAAGGGCGGAATCTTCTGGCTGAAATTCATGCCGGACTCGGCGGGCGCCACGCTGCAGCCCGGGCCCTTGTAGGCAAGGCCTTCCGTACAGGACTTTATTGGCCGACGGCCGGGGCAGATGCTCAGGACTTAGTCCAACGATGCGTCGGTTGCCAGCTCTTTGCTAATCAAAGCCACATGCCACCCACCGTCCTCAAAACTATACCCATAACCTAGCCCTTCGTGGTCTGGGGGCTTGACATGGTTGGACCCCTTAAAGGAGGAACCCACAAGCAAAAATACCTACTGGTCATGGTGGACAAATTCACCAAATGGATAGAGGTCAAACCTGTTAAGACGGCCGAATCCGGACTAGTGATAGACTTCATATCAGGGGTCGTACACAGTTACGGCGTCCCCCATAGCATCATCACTGATAATGGCACAAACTTTATGGCCGACGAGGTGAAACTCTGGTGCAAAAACATGGGCATCAAGCTCGACTATGCTTCAGTCTATCACCCTCAAACTAACGGTCAAGTTGAGCGAGCAAATGGTCTAATCATGAGCGGCATCAAACCCAGATTAGTGCGGTCCCTAAAGGAATCTAACACGCACTGGGTAGAGGAGCTCGACTCCGTACTCTGGGGGCTGCGGACCACTCCGAATCGCACCACCAGATTTACACCATTCTTTATGGTATACGGCGCAGAGGCAGTTCTGCCCTGTGACATAATTCATGACTCACCTCGCGTGCGCATGTACGAAGAAAGAGAAGCCGAGCTCGATCGGCAGGACAGTTTGGATGCATTGGAGGAGGAGCGTGACGTGGCAAAAGCCCGTTCCGCATTTTATCAACAACAAGCTCGAAGTATCAAAGCAGAGAAGTACGGGCCAAAACTTACAACTTTGGCGAGTTAGTTCTGCGCCTGCCGGACAAAAAAAGGACAAACTCAAGCCCAAATGGGAAGGTCCCTTTATCATCGACCAAGTCCTGACCGGTGGAGTGTACCGTCTGCGAGATGCATCGGATAACCGACTCGAGCCGAACCCATGGAACGCAGCCCGTCTCCAAAGATTCTATGCCTAGCGCCAGATTCTGAGTTCGTCTCCTTCCTCCATCTATATTTTACATATTAGCTATCTTCTATTTCTCTCCTGCTCCCTCCTTTTCTATTACAGCCTTTGAAAGCTTGTTCGCGCATTGCTCGAACACACTTGAAGCGCTATCCACGCTCATTATACCTGGGGGCTTCTTTAACAGAATCTTATTTATACGGGCTTCATGCCGAACACATGTGTCACACTTCCGCATGTACCTTTTATTCACCATTATATGCATCGATATGACTTAAGTTTTGGCCAAGCTGGGTTGCCTGGCTCCTGTGCTTACCCCTACGTTCCCGATTGTTCGGCTAGGTGGTAAAGGGAGCACCTCTGTGATTGTTACTGCCGGGTCAGCCGGATGTGTACCTCAGACTGGGTGAAGCCGAAAGCTAGCGTTCTTAAGGGAATATTCGGTCGGTGAACTAAAAGACGATTTCTTACCTATTTATTTATCTGCCCCCAGATGTTTTTCTGCTGTTTTCGCAGTCCGGACATGCACTTTAGGGCATGCCTCCCAGGGAAAGGAACCCCTAACGAAACTATTCTCCCTGGAAGATGTTTCTTACTAACCATGTAATATAACATAACTAGTTGGGCACTTGTCTGATAAAGCACTAATGACCCCTACGCCTGGTCTCCACCCATGCCCCGGTTCTTATATAACCGCGAGGGTATTCGGACACACTCCGGACTATTGGGTCCCGAGGTTGAAGCGAAAAGGTCTACTATGACAAACGATCTACAATCCGGCTAGAAGGAATTTTACATGTCATCTTAAATTACATAGTCAATTAGACTGATTGTATTCCTCTTCAATCCCATCTAATAGGTTGTCTAGTTTACAGTCCTGCTGGGAATACTTTGCGCCCAACTCTACTTGGCCGTACACTAAGCTCACAGGGATCTCCTTCCCATCGGGCCCCACAGGTCCGACCTCGGCCATGTGGTTTGGGTCAGCCTTCGT
The DNA here is from genome assembly GCA_963921465.1 of Triticum timopheevii. Lineage (NCBI taxonomy): Eukaryota > Viridiplantae > Streptophyta > Magnoliopsida > Poales > Poaceae > Triticum > Triticum timopheevii. The sequence goes on along the minus strand of OY997272.1, from coordinate 554,542,689 downwards.
GTACTGCGTCTTCACCATGGCCCAGGCCTCCCTGGCGCCTTGACGGCAGGCCGATATCTTCCATAATCGGAAGCACCGCCGCGCTCCCTGAAGCCTCTCTGCAAGCTCTCCAAGGCCTTCGGGCAGGGAGACAGATGGCCACAAGGCCTGGGCAACGCCTTTCATCACCTGGCGAACTCGTTCGTGCAGTTGCAAGAGCTCGGGAAGAAGGTCACCCGTAGAACTGGGCATTTCCTCTGCAGGACGGCCTGTGAGCATACCTACAAACACACCTCTGTTAGTCGACTTCCTCGCTGAACTCTTTTTCAAAGTTTGTTCACGCACTTACTAAAAATGCTGCGTCGAAGCCGTCGATTCTCCTTAACAGAGTCAGACAGCTGGGCACGAACATCCTTTAGTTCCTCACCCAGCTGGGTGTTGGCATCATGGAGATTATTTTTCTCTTGCCTCACCCTTGTAAACACATTCTCGCCGGCCTTTAACAGACACATAAGTTGTTGCTTGTCCGGATCTATCCTGGCGCCATCTGCAATATTATTGTCAGACTTATACACACGCCGCACTTCAAAAATTACTTATCTTTTGAAGCATATATTACCAGAGGGGGTCTCTTTTACTTCCCCCGCTGCGGCCAGTGCAGCCTCAAGTTGGGCTTTGCACTCCTCCAGCTCCTGGGACAGTTGGGTATTCTTTCCTGTAAGATCCTGCACAATAAATGATCCTTAAATCAGTTATTCTAACTATTTCATGTCTCGGGGGCTACTGGCATATATAACTGTCAAATTTTCTCACCCGTATGTCTTTCACATACTGCTCCGTGGCCCTGGCTAGACCATTTTGAGCGGCATGGAGGTGCGCATCTCCCGAATTGAAGGCATCCAATGCCTCTGTGGAGAAACATGCGTCACGAAGAACTGTCCGGCGACGCCTGTGATTCATGGCACTCTCCACCTCAGAATTGGTGGCAGATAACACGTCGACATCCTCTGTCGGAGGAGCATCCGATGCACGCCTCGTGTTCGCCTCTACTTCTGGACCTGGCTTTGAAGCCTGGCGAGCAGAGGATTGATTGGCAACCTCTCCTGATACAGTCCGGCGAGCGCTCTTCTTCCTGAAAAAGCATGAGCGTCAGTATGCCTCCCGGGAATAAAACCTGGGATTAAGATGACACGCCATACCGTTGCACCGGTGTTTCAATCTGGACTGCACTTCTTTTCAGCCTGTTGGGCCTGGCTGTCCCTTGTTGACTAGCCGTCGTAGGCTCGGCCTTCCGCCTCAAGGACTTCCCCTGCGAAACACCATTGGTATACGGTGATAAAAAACAAGCACGGATGGGTCATTTCCAAAGTATTGGGACTTCGGTCTCAGTTACCTGCGAGGTTGGAAGTATTCCAGGGTAATCGGCCGTAATGGCGACCAAGGCATTATCGATGCTCAGTTGGTGAAATACCCCATCGATCAGCTCCACCGATATGTTCGGATCCTCTTGGGAGGTCGAATCGAGGAACCGTTCCGGATCCTCGGGTTGTGGAGGCGGGGCTGTTTATATCCTTTACGGCCCGGCGCAGTTCCTGCACCGAAATCACAAAATGAGATACTTGACTATGGGAGTACGGATCGAATAGGCAAAAATAAATGTCCGCTTACCCAGCTTGGAGGGTTGTGCATAGAAAATCCGTTCTGTGGATTGACACGGAGAAATTCCTCCTCTTATCCCTTGTACAATGCGGAAAAGATCTTCATCAGATCGGCGACCGATCCCGGCCCCTTACGGCCACAGCGGGTGGCATCATCCTCCCCGTTGAACTCCCACATGGGGTGGCCTCTATACTGGAGCGGCTGCACCCCCCGCATAATGCATGTGACCATGACCCCGATCATGGTTAGTCCGGAATGAGCTAACAACCTTATCCGACTCATCAGGTAAAGGACATCCCTATCGTTTTCCTTCTGAGGGCTCCGTGGACGCCAGCTTAGGCGTTTCTTCAAAGGAGCGTTATTAAACTCAGGGAGGCCGACCCGAACAGGGTCTGGCAGGGGGACATCTTCTATATAAAACCATGCCGAAGGCCAGTCTTCGGACACCTTCTTCGGGGTTCCGGATAGATATCTGGTCCCGGTGATGCGCCACAGTTCGGCTCCGCCCACTTGATATATTGACCCCTCTTGATGAAGGAAATATGCCCTAGAGGCAATAATAAAGTTATTATTTATTTCCTCATATCATGATAAATGTTTATTATTCATGCTAGAATTGTATTAACCAGAAACATAATACATGTGTGAATACATAGACAAACTTAATGTCACTAGTATGCCTCTACTTGACTAGATCATTAATCAATGATGGTTATGTTTCCTAACCATAGACATGTGTTGTCATTTGATTAACGGGATCACATCATTATGAGAATGATGTGATTGACTTGACCCATTCCGTTAGCCTAGCACTTGATCGTTTAGTTTGTTGCTATTGCTTTCTTCATGACTTATACAAAGTTCCTACAACTATGAGATTATGCAACTCCCGTTTACCGGAGGAACACTTTGTGTGCTACCAAACGTCACAACGTAACTGGGTGATTATAAAGGAGCTCTACATGTTGAGTTGGCGTATTTCGAGATTAGGATTTGTCACTCCGATTGTCGGAGAGGTATCTCTGGGCCCTCCCGGTAATGCACATCACTATAAGCCTTGCAAGCAATGTAGCTAGTGAGTTAGTTACGGAATGATGCATTACATAACGAGTAAAGAGACTTGCCGGTAACGAGATTGAACTAGGTATTGGATACCGACGATCGAATCTCGGGCAAGTAACATACCGATGACAAAGGGAACAATGTATGTTGTTATGCGGTTTGACCGATAAAGATCTTCGTAGAATATGTAGGAGCCAATATGAGCATCTAGGTTCTGCTATTGGTTATTGACCAAGAACAGTTCTATGTCATGTCTACATAGTTCTCAAACCCGTAGGGTCCGCACGCTTAACGTTATGATGACAGTTTTATTATGAGTTTATAAGTTTTGATGTACCGAAGGTTGTTCGGAGTCCCGGATGTGATCACGGACATGACGAGGAGTCTTGAAATGGTCAAGACATAAAGATTGATATATTGGATGACTATATTCGGACACCGGAAGTGTTCCGGGTGATTTCGGAGAAAACCGGAGTGCCGGAGGGGTTACCGAAACCCCCCCGGGGAAGTATCGGGCCGTAGTGGGCCTGAGGGGAGAGAGAGGGCAGCAGCCCAGGAGGTGGCGCCCCCCATGGGGAGTCCGAATTGGACTAAAGGGGAGGGGGGCGCGGCCCCTCTTTCCCTCTCCCTCTCCCTCTCTTTCCTTCCCCCTTCCTCCTTCCTAGTGGGACTAGGAAAGGGGAGTCCTACTCCCACTAGGAGGAGGACTCCCCCCTCCTTGGCGCGCCCCTAGGGCCGGCCGGCTTCCCCCTTGCTCCTTTATATACGGGGGCAGGGGGCACGCCAATACACACAAGTTGATCATTGTGATCGTTCCTTAGCCGTGTGCGGTGCCCCCCTCCACCATATTCCACCTCGGTCATATCGTTGCGGTGCTTAGGCAAAGCCCTGCGTCGGTAGAACATCATCATTGTCACCACGCCGTCGTGCTGACGGAACTCATCCCCGACACTCTGCTGGATCGGAGTCCGGAGATCGTCATCAAGCTAAAAGTGTGCTGAACTCGGAGGTGCCGTATGTTCGGTGCTTGGATCGGTCGGATCGTGAAGACGTACGACTACATCAACCGTGTTGTCATAACGCTTCCGCTTACGGTCTACGAGGGTACATGGACAACACTCTCCCCTCTCGTTGCTATGCATCACCATGATCTTGCGTGTGCGTAGGAATTTTTTTTGAAATTACTACGTTCCCCAACAGTGGCATCCGAGCCTAGGTTTTATGCGTTGATGTTATATGCACGAGTAGAACACAAGTGAGTTGTGGGCGATACAAGTCATACTGTTTACCAGCATGTCATACTTTGGTTCAGCGGTATTGTTGGATGAAGCGGCCCGGACCGACATTACGCGTATGCTTACGCGAGACTGGTTTTACCGCCGTGCTTTGCACACAGGTGACTAGCGGGTGTGTGTTTCTCCAACTTTAGTTGAACCGAGTGTGGCTACGCCCGGTCCTTGCGAAGGTTTAAACAACACTAACTTGACGAACTATCGTTGTGGTTTTGATGCATAGGTAAGAACGGTTCTTGCTCAGCCCGTAGCAGCCATGTAAAATTTGCAACAACAAAGTAGAGGACGTCTAACTTGTTTTTTGCATGGCATGTTGTGATGTGATATGGCCAAGACGTGATGCTATATTTTATTGTATGAGATGATCATGTTTTGTAACCAAAGTTATCGGCAACTGGCAGGAGCCATATGGTTGTCGCTTTATTGTATGAAATGCAAACGCCCTGTAATTGCTTTACTTTATCACTAAGCGGTAGCGATAGTCGTAGAAGAAATAGATGGCGTAACGACAACGATGCTACGATGGAGATCAAGGTGTCGCGCCGGTGACGATGGTGATCACGACGGTGCTTCGGAGATGGAGATCACAAGCACAAGATGATGGCCATATCATATCACTTATATTCATTGCATGTGATGTTTATCCTTTATGCATCTTATCTTGCTTTGATTGACGGTAGCATTTTAAGATGATCTCTCACTAAATTATCAAGAAGTGTTCTCCCTGAGTATGCACCATTTCGGAAGTTCTTCGTGCTAAGACACCACGTGATGATCGGGTGTGATAGGCTCTACGTTCAAATACAACGGGTGCAAAACAGTTGCACACGCGGAATACTCAGGTTAAACTTGACGAGCCTAGCATATACAGATATGGCCTCGGAACACGGAGACCGAAAGGTCGAACGTGAATCATATAGTAGATATGATCAACATAGAAGATGTTCACCATTGAAACTACTCCATCTCACGTGATGATCGGACATGTTTTAGTTGATTTGGATCACGTGATCACTTAGATGACAAGAGAGATGTCTATCTAAGTGGGAGTTCTTAAGTAATATGATTAATTGAACTTAAATTTATCATGAACTTAGTACCTGATAGTATTTTGCTTGTCTATGTTTGTTGTAGATAGATGGCTCGTGCTGTTGTTCCGTTGAATTTTAATGCGTTCCTTGAGAAAGCTAAGTTGAAAGATGATGGTAGCAATTACACGGACTGGGTCCATAACCTGAGGATTATCCTCATTGCTACACAGAAGAATTACGTCCTGGAAGCACCACTGGGTGCCAGGCCTGCTGCTGATGTGACCGACGATGTTAAGAACGTCTGGTAGAGCAAAGCTGATGACTACTCGATAGTTCAGTGTGCCATGCTTTACGGCTTGGAACCGGGTCTTCAACGACGTTTTGAACGTCATGGAGCATATGAGATGTTCCAGGAGTTGAAGTTAATATTTCAAGCAAATGCCCGGATTAAGAGATATGAAGTCTCCAATAAGTTCTATAGCTGTAAGATGGAGGAGAATAGTTCTGCCAGTGAACACATACTCAAAATGTTTGGGTTTAATAATCACTTGATTCAACTGGGAGTTAATCTTCCTGATGATAGTGTCATTGATAGAATTCTTCAATCACTGCCACCGAGCTACAAGAGCTTCATGATGAACTATAATATGCAAGGGATGGACAAGACTATTCCCGAGCTCTTCACAATGCTAAAAGCCGCGGAGGTAGAAATCAAGAAGGAGCATCAAGTGTTGATGGTTAACAAGACCACCAGTTTCAAGAAAAGGGCAAAGGGAAGAAGAAGGGGAACTTCAAGAAGAACATCAAACAAGTTGCTGCTCAAGAGAAGAAACCCAAGTCTGGACCTAAGCCTAAGACTGAGTGCTTCTACAGCAAGCATACTGGACACTGGAAGCGGAACTGCCCCAAGTATTTGGCGGATAAGAAGGATGGCAAAGTGAACAAAGGTATATGTGATATACATGTTATTGATGTGTACCTTACTAATGCTCGCAGTAGCACCTGGGTATTTGATACTGGTTCTGTTGCTAATATTTGCAACTCGAAACAGGGACTATGGATTAAGCAAAGATTGGCTAAGGACGAGGTGACGATGCGCGTGGGAAATGGTTCCAAAGTCGATGTGATCACGGTCGGCACGCTACCTCTACATCTACCATCGGGATTAGTTTTAGACCTAAATAATTGTTATTTGGTGCCAGCATTGAGCATGAACATTATATCTGGATCTTGTTTGATGCGAGACGGTTATTCATTTAAATCAGAGAATAAGGTTGTTCTATTTATATGAGTAATATCTTTTATGGTCATGCACCCTTGAAGAATGGTCTATTTTTATTAAATCTCGATAGTAGTGATACACATATTCATAATGTTGAAGCCAAAAGATGCAGAGTTGATAATGATAGTGCAACTTATTTGTGGCACTGCCGTTTAGGTCATATCGGTGTAAAGCGCATGAAGAAACTCCATACTGATGGACTTTTGGAATCACTTGATTATGAATCACTTGGTACTTGCGAACCGTGCCTCATGGGCAAGATGACTAAAACGCCGTTCTCCGGAACTATGGAGCGAGCAACTGATTTGTTGGAAATCATACATACTGATGTATGTGGTCCAATGAATATTGAGGCTCGCGGCGGGTATCGTTATTTTCTCACCTTCACAGATGATTTGAGCAGATATGGGTATATCTACTTGATGAAACACAAGTCTGAAACATTTGAAAAGGTCAAATAATTTCAGAGTGAAGTAGAAAATCATCGTAACAAGAAAATAAAATTTCTACGATCTGATCATGGAGGAGAATATTTGAGTTACGAGTTTGGTTTACATTTGAAACAATGCGGAATAGTTTCGCAACTCACGCCACCTGGAACACCACAACGAAATGCTGTGCCCGAACGTCGTAATCGTACTTTACTGGATATGGTGCGATCTTATGATGTCTCTTACTGATTTACCGCTATTGTTTTGGGGTTATGCTTTAGAGACGACCGCATTCACGTTAGATAGGGCACCATCAAAATCCGTTAAGACGACGCCTTATGAACTGTGGTTTGGCAAGAAACCAAAGTTGTCGTTTCTTAAAGTTTGGGGCTGCGATGCTTATGTGAAGAAACTTCAACCAGATAATCTCGAACCCAAATCGGAGAAATGTGTCTTCATAGGATACCCAAAAGAGACTATTGGGTACACCTTCTATCACAGATCTGAGGGCAAGATTTTTGTTGCTAAATTCGGATCCTTTCTAGAGAAGGAGTTTCTCTCGGAAGAAGTGAGTGGGAGGAAAGTAGAACTTGATGAGGTAACTGTACCTGCTCCCTTATTGGAAAGTGGTTCATCACAAGAAACAGTTCCTGTGACGACTACACCAATTAGTGAGGAAGCTAATGATATTGATCATGAAACTTCAGATCAAGTTTCTACTGAACCTCGTAGGTCTATCAGAGTAAGATCCGCACTAGAGTGGTACGGTAATCCTATTCTGGAAATCATGTTACTTGACCATGGCGAACCTACGAACTATGAGGAAGCGATGATGAGCCCAGATTCCGCAAAATGGCTAGAAGCCATGAAATCTGAGATGGGATCCATGTATGAGAACAAAGTATGGACTTTGGTTGACTTGCCCGATGATCGGCAAGCCATTGAGAATAAATGGATTTTTAAGAAGAAGACTGACGCTGATGGTAATGTAACTGTCTACAAAGCTCGACTTGTTGCAAAAGGTTTTCGACAAGTTCAAGGGGTTAACTACGATGAGACTTTCTCACCCGTAGCGATGCTTAAGTCTGTCCGAATCATGTTATCAATTGCCGCATTTTATGATTATGAAATTTGGCAAATGGATGTCAAAACTGCATTCCTGAATAGATTTCTAGAAGAAGAGTTGTATATAATGCAACCAGAAGGTTTTGTCGATCCAAAAGGTGCTAACAAAGTGTGCAAGCTCTAGCGATCCATTTATGGACTGGTGCAAGCATCTCGGAGTTGGAATAAACGCTTTGATAGTGTGATCAAAGCATATGGTTTTATACAGACTTTTGGAGAAGCCTGTATTTACAAGAAAGTGAGTGGGAGCTCTGTAGCATTTCTGATATTATATGTAGATGACATATTATTAATTGGAAATGATATAGAATTTCTGGATAGCATAAAGGGATACTTGAATAAAAGTTTTTCGATGAAAGACCTCGGTGAAGGTGCTTACATATTGGGAATCAAGATCTATAGAGATAGATCAAGATGCTTAATTGGACTTTCACAAAGCACATACCTTTATAAAGTTTTGAAAAAGTTCAAAATGGATCAGGCAAAGAAAGGGTTCTTGCTTGTATTACAAGGTGTGAAGTTGAGTCAGACTCAATGCCCGACCACCGCAGAAGATAGAGAAAAAAAATGAAAGATGTTCCCTATGCTTCGGCAATAGGCTCTATCATGTATGCAATGCTGTGTACCAGACCTGACGTATGCTTAGCAATAAGCTTGGCAGGTTGATACCAAAGTAATCCAGGAGTGGATCACTGGACAGCGGTCAAGAACATCCTGAAATACCTGAAAAGGACTAAGGATAAGTTTCTCGCTTATGGAGGTGACAAAGAGCTAGTCGTAAATGGTTACGACGATGCAAGCTTTGACACTGATTCGGACGATTCTAAATCACAAACAAGATACGTATTTTTATTAAACGGTGGGGCTGTAAGTTGGTGCAGTTCTAAACAAAGCGTCGTGGCGGGATCTACATGCGAAGCGGAGTACATAGCTGCTTCAGAAGCAGCAAATGAAGGAGTCTGGATGAAAGAGTTCATTTCCGATCTAGGTGTCATACCTAGTGCATCGGGACCAATGAAGATCTTCTGTGACAATACTGGTGCGATTGCCTTGGCAAAGGAATCCAGATTTCACAAGAGGACCAAGCACATCAAGAGACGCTTCAATTCCATCCGGGACCAAGTCCAGGTGGGAGACATAGAGATTTGCAAGATACATACAGATCTGAATGTTGTAGACCCGTTGACTAAGCCTCTTCCACGAGCAAAACATCATCAGCACCAAGACTCCATGGGTGTTAGAATCATTACTGTGTAATCTAGATTATTGACTCTAGTGCAAGTGGGAGACTGAAGGAAATATGCCCTAGAGGCAATAATAAAGTTATTATTTATTTCCTCATATCATGGTAAATGTTTATTATTCATGCTAGAATTGTATTAACCGGAAACATAATACATGTGTGAATACATGGACAAACTTAATGTCACTAGTATGCCTCTACTTGACTAGCTCATTAATCAATGATGGTTATGTTTCCTAACCATAGACATGTGTTGTCATTTGATTAACGGGATCACATCATTATGAGAATGATGTGATTGACTTGACCCATTCCGTTAGCCTAGCACTTGATCGTTTAGTTTGTTGCTATTGCTTTCTTCATGACTTATACAAAGTTCCTACAACTATGAGATTATGCAACTCCCGTTTACCAGAGGAACACTTTATGTGCTACCAAACATCACAACGTAACTGGGTGATTATAAAGGAGCTCTACAGGTGTCTCCAAAGGTACATGTTGAGTTGGCGTATTTCAAGATTAGGATTTGTCACTCCGATTGTTGGAGAGGTATCTCTGGGCCCTCTCGGTAATGCACATCACTATAATCCTTGCAAGCAATGTAGCTAATGAGTTAGTTACGGAATGATGCATTACATGACGAGTAAAGAGACTTGCCGGTAACGAGATTGAACTAGGTATTGGATACCGACGATCGAATCTCGGGCAAGTAACATACCGATGACAAAGGGAACAACGTATGTTGTTATGCGGTTTGACCGATAAAGATCTTCGTAGAATATGTAGGAGCCAATATGAGCATCCAGGTTCCGCTATTGGTTATTGACCAAGAACAGTTCTAGGTCATGTCTACATAGTTTTCGAACCCGTAGGGTCCGCACGCTTAATGTTACGATGACAGTTTTATTATGAGTTTATAAGTTTTGATGTACCGAAGGTTGTTCAAAGTCCCGGATGTGATCACGGACATGACAAGGAGTCTTGAAATGGTCGAGACATAAAGATTGATATATTGGACGACTATATTCGGACACCAGAAGTGTTCCGCGTGATTTCGGAGAAAACCGGAGTGCCGGAGGGGTTACTGGAACCCCCCGGGGAAGTATTGGGCCTTAGTGGGCCTAAGGGGAGAGAGAGGGCAGCAGCCTAGGAGGTGGCGCCCCCCCCCCATGGGGAGTCCGAATTGGACTAGGGGAGGGGGGCGCAGCCCCTCTTTCCCTCTCCCTCTCCCTCTCTTTCCTTCCCCCTTCCTCCTTCCTAGTGGGACTAGGAAAGGGGAGTCCTACTCCCACTAGGAGGAGGACTCCCCCCTCCTTGGCACGCCCCTAGGGCCGGCCGACTTCCCCCTTTCTCCTTTATATACGGGGGCAGGGGGGCACCCCAATACACACAAGTTGATCATCGTGATCGTTCCTTAGCCGTGTGAGGTGCCCCCCTCCACCATATTCCACCTCGGTCATATCGTTGTGGTGCTTAGGCGAAGCCCTGCGTTGGTAGAACATCATCATCGTCACCACGCCATCGTGCTGACGGAACTCATCCTCGACACTCTGCTGGATCGGAGTCCGGAGATCGTCATCGAGCTGAACGTGTGCTGAACTCGGAGGTGCCGTACGTTCGATGCTTGGATCAGTCGGATCATGAAGACGTACGACTACATCAACCGCGTTGTCATAACGCTTCCGCTTACGGTCTACGAGGGTACGTGGACAACACTCTCCCCTCTTGTTGCTATGCATCACCATGATCTTGCGTGTGCGTAGGAATTTTTTTGAAATTACTACGTTCCCCAACACTTGAGAACGGGGCACAAGGCAGACAGCTTCTTCCACAGCGCAAAATGAGCCTCGATGCCCAAAAACAGCTCGCAAAGGGCCACGAAGCCCGCAATATGCAAAATGGAGGCAGGCGTAAGGTTGTGCAACCGGAGGCCGTAGAACTCCAGGAGCCCCCGGAGAAACTGATGAATTGGAAATCCGAGCCCTCTTATCAAATAAGAGACAAGACATACCCGCTCTCCTTTGGAGGGGCTGGGGACGCTCTCCACTTGCTTTCCGCCCTGATAGGTGGCGAGTCCAGCTCGAACCGGAACCATGAAGGCTGGGGGAAGAAATCCCTTGGTTTGGAGCGCCATTGAGCCACCCAGTGCAGACGGCGGTTGATAGTATATGGTAATTTGCCTCCATTTTGTTGAAAGAAAACCGGGCTACCCAAGCTGTGACTTGCTCATACTCAATAAATAGCTCATGCAAACAGGTGCGGCTCGGTGTGTTGATGTAGACCAGGCCGCGAGAGATGGACGGAAAAGATGACCTCCGCATCAGAGGTGGCTCAAACAGATGAACCGGCCGCGGTGTTGTAAACCGGCACGGACGGGCAAGTTAACCACGTCGTTTTAATGTAGTGAACAATTGTCCTGCATCAACAATGTTGCAAACCAAGACAAAGATAAACTGTTCTTTGATAAAAAATAATATATGTTAATAAAATAAAGTTAGACAAATATCACCTGATGCATCTGAACGCCAGTCATGGATGGGCATATTATTACTGCTAGTAACAATAGATGACCCTGAACCGAAACTTTTTGATAATCCGGAACTTTTTGATCTGAACCTCTGGATAATCCGGCCGGGACTTTTTGATAATCCAGAACTTTTGAACCGGAACCTCTTGATAACCCGGCCGAAACTTTTTGAGCCGGAACTTTTTGATCCGGAACCTCTGGATAATCCGGCCGAAACTTTTTGATCCGGAACCTCTGGATAATCCGGCCGGGACTTTTTGATGATCCAGAATTTGAGCCAGAACCTCTTGATAACCCGGCCGAAACTTCTGGACCCGGAACTTTTTGATAATCCGGCCGAAACTTTTTTTTTCAACCTAAGTCGGAACCCTTTGGTGACTCGGACGGAACCTTTTGGTGATTCGGTTGGAACTCTTGGGCGATTCGGACAGAACCTTTCGTTGAGGCGGTCGGAAATTTTTTGCCGTTTTAGATGGAACCTTTCGTTGAGGCGGTCGGAACTTTTTTGCCGATTCAGACGGAACCTTTCGTCGAGGCGGTCGGAACTTTTCGCTGATTCAGACGGAACCTTTCGTCGAGGTGGTCGGAACTTTTTGCCGATTCACACGGAACCTTTCGTCGAGGCGCTCGGAACTCTTTCGGTGATTTAGATGGAACCTTTCATTGAGGCGGTCAGAACTTTTTTGGCGAGCCAGCTGGAACTCTCCGACAAACCGACCGGAACTTCTTCAATAAGCTGGGCGAAGCTTCTCGATCCCTGGGATAGCGCCCTCCAAGAACTCAACACCACCGTGCGCAAGCCCCACGGTGGGCGCCAACTGTTGTGGAATCAACACGTCAGATGTCCTTAGTGTGAGGACTTGGTCGCGAGGCCAACACGTCAGAGGGGTTGAGTGGGACGAGAGACGCAGGATGGATCAACACTCAAGACAAGGGTTTTAGACAGCTTCGGGCCCCGGGAAACATCATCCGGTAAAAACTCTACATGCTGTTTGAGGCTAGATCTCATTATCATCACGAGGGAGTCGCCGTAAACCGGCTCTCCTCTAATTGTGTCTAGCCCTAGAGATTGTTTCTTGCTTGCTTGTCCCTCTTTGAGGAGCCCTGCCCCTCCTTATATATGTTGAAGGGGCGGGTTACATGTGGAGTCCTATTAGGATTAGGACTAGTCTATCTCTAATACAAACCGGATACAAGTCCTGGTCTTAATTCCTTGTAAGGCAAATATTTGTCATGCCTTTCCTCTTAAACCGGCCCACCATAGTATGAACCGGCCTTCATGAACCGCCAGTTAGGCCACAGGGTCTTGCTGCTCCTCTGATCCGTCTGCCGGATTATCAATGAACCGTAAACCGCCAGGTCCAAATGGGTCCCCGGTGAATCGCCAAGACTTCGCCGGGTCTCAAGTAAACCGCCAAGTCTGGACGATTTATACTTCCGGCCGGTTTACGCCGTGGGGTATATCCCCGACAAAGCCCAAATTTATGATCTGCAAAATCAAAACTGTGAGTATGAATATAGATTCAAAAGGATGAGTGAGGGAGTCCTGGACTAGGGGGTGTCCGGATAGCCGAACTAACATCATCGGCCGGACTCCAAGACTATGAAGATACAAGATTGAAGACTTTGTCCCATGTCCAAATGGGACTTTCCTTGGCGTGGAAGGCAAGCTTGGCGATACGGATATGTAGATCTCCTACCATTGTAACCGACTCTATGTAACCCTAGCCCTCTCCGGTGCCTATATAAACCGGAGGGCTTTAGTCCGTAGGACACAGAACAACAATCATACCATAGGCTAGCTTTTAGGGTTTAGCCTCCTTGATCTCGTGGTAGATCTACTCTTGTAATACCCACATCATCAATATCAATCAAGCAGGATGTAGGGTTTTACCTCCATCAAGAGGGCCCAAACCTGGGTAAAACATTGTGTCCCTTGTCTCCTGTTACCATCCGCCTAGACGCACAGTTCGGGACCCCCTACCCGAGATCCGCCGGTTTTGACACCGACATTGGTGCTTTCATTGAGAGTTCCTCTGTGCCGTCGCATATAGGCCCGATGGCTCCTTCGATCATCAACCACGACGCAGTCCAGGGTGAGACTTTCCTCCTCGGATAGATCTTCGTATTCGGCGGCTTTGCACTGCGGGCCAATTCGCTTGGCCATCTGGAGCAGATCAACAGCTACGCCCCTGGCCGTCAGGTCAGATTTGGAAGTCTGAACTTCACGGCTGACATCCGCGGAGACTTGATCTTCGATGGATTCGAGCCACAGCCGAGCGCGCCACACTGTCACGATGGGCGTGATTTAGCTCTGCTGCTGGACTATGCCCTGGAGGCCACACACGAGCCCGCTCCGACCCTTAATTCGGAGCCGGCTGCGTAGATTGAGGATGGTTGGCTAGACACCGCCTCGGGGGCTGCCATGTCTACGGCGATAGAGCCGAATACCAACCTTGTCCCTTGCGAAGATCGTGACTCCGAGGTGCCGGACTCCTCGCCGGACTCCGAACCTCCTGCGCCCCTACCAATCAAATCCGATTGGGCGCCGATCATGGAGTTCACCACCGCGGACATCTTTCAGCACTCGCCTTTCGGCGATATCCTGAATTCGCTAAAATATCTCTCGCTATCAGGAGAGCCCTGGCCGGATCGCGGTCAGGACGGTTGGGATGCGGACGACGAAGAAATTCAAAGCCCACCCACCACCCGCTTTGTAGCCACTGTCGACGATTTAACTGACATGCTAGACTACGACTCCGAAGACATCGACGGTATGGACGACGATGCCGGAGACGATCAAGAACCAGCACCTACTGGGCACTGGAAAGCCACCTCGTCATATGACATATACATGGTGGATATCCCAAAGGATGGGAATGGCGAGGGAACAGCGGAGGACGACCCCTCCAAGAAACAGACCAAGCGCCGGCGTCAGCGGCGCCGCTCTAAATCCCGCCACAGCAAGAATGGAGATTCCGGCACCGGAGATAATAACACCCCAAACAGTGCCGAAGCTAACCCCCTCCAGCAAGATTCAGCAGAGGAGGACAGAGAAGCTAGCCCTCACGAGAGAGCGGCAGACGAAGAGGTAGAGGACGATAATTACATGCCTCCCTCCGGAGACGAGGCAAGCCTCGACGACGACGAATTCGTCATGCCTGAGGATCCCGTCGAACAAGAGCGTTTTAAACGCAGGCTTATGGCCACGACAAATAGCCTTAAGAAAAAGCAGCAACAGCTCAGAGCTGATCAAGATCTGCTAGCCGATAGATGGACCGAAGTCCTTGCGGCCGAAGAGCATGAACTCGAACGGCCCTCCAAAAGCTACCCTAAACGCAAGCTGCCACCCCGACTAGAGGAGGAAGCATATAAACCCACGTCACCAGCGCACAATACGGCCGACCGGCCACCTCGTGACCGCGACAGAGAGGCCTCCAGGACCTCCACTAAGGCCGTACCCCGGCATCGCTCGATAAGCACAAAGCCACGAGGGAATGTGCCGGACTTGCGAGACATATTGGAGGATAAGGCAAGACAATCAAGATCGATCTACGGATCGCGCGGGCGCCCCACGACACGCGACGATTACCGTCGCGCCGGATACAGCAACTCCGGCAGGGCCGAACACAGTAGACAAAGCTCGCTTGAGCTACGTCGTGATATAGCCCAATATAGAGGCTCCGCACACCCACTATGCTTCACAGATGAAGTAATGGATCATTAAATCCCTGAAGGGTTTAAACCTGTGAATATCGAATCCTATGATGGCACAACAGACCCCGCGGTTTGGATCAAAGACTATCTCCTCCATATCCATATGGCCCGCGGTGATGATCTTCACGCTATCAAGTACCTCCCACTCAAGCTTAAAGGACCAGCTCGGCATTGGCTTAACAACCTGCCAGCAGAATCAATTGGGTGTTGGGAGGACCTGGAAGCCACATTCCTTGACAACTTCCAGGGCACATATGTGCGACCACCAGACGCCGATGACCTAAGCCACATAATTCAGCAGCCAGACGAATCGGCCAGACAATTCTGGATGCAATTCTTAACAAAGAAAAATCAAATCATCGACTGTCCGGATGCAGAGGCCCTCGCAGCCTTCAAACATAACATCCGCGACGAGTGGCTGGCCCGGCACCTAGGACAGGAAAAGCCGAAATCCATGGCAGCCCTCACATCACTGATGACCCGCTTCTGCGTGGGAGAAGGATAGCTGGCTAGCCCGCAGTAACAACCTCAGCAAAAATTCTGACAGTCCGGATACCAAGGACCGCAATGGTAGGTCGCATCGCAATAAGAACAAACGCCGTGTCAACGGCGACAATACTGAGGATATGGCAGTCAATGCCGGATTCAGAGGCTCCAAACCCAGTCAGCGGAAGAAGCCATTCAAAAGAACTACTCCGGGTCTGTCCAATTTGGACCGAATACTCGACCGCTCTTGCCAGATACATGTCACCCCCGAAAAGCCAGCTAATCACACCAACAGGGATTGTTGGGTATTCAAGCAGGCAGGCAGGTTAATTGCTGAAAACAATGACAAGGGGCTACACAGCGACGACGAGGAAGAGACCCGGCCGCCGAACAATAGAGGACAGAAAGGTTTCCCCCCACAAGTCCGGACGGTGAACATGATATACGCAACCCACATACCCAGGAGGGAGCGGAAGCGTGCACTCAGGGACGTATATGCGATGGAGCCAGTTGCCCCGAAGTTCAACCCGTGGTCCTCCTGCCCAATCACTTTCGATCGAAGGGACCACCCCACCAGCATCCGCCACGGCGGATTCGCCGCATTGGTTTTAGACCCAATCGTCGATGGATTTCACCTCACCAGAGTCCTGATGGACGGCCGCAGCAGCCTGAACCTGCTTTATCAGGATACAGTGTGCAAGATGGGCATAGACCCCTCAAGGATCAAACCCACAAAGACGACCTTTAAAGGCGTCATACCAGGTGTAGAAGCCAATTGTACAGGCTCAGTTACACTGGAAGTGGTCTTCGGATCCCCGGATAACTTCCGAGGCGAGGAGTTAATCTTCGACATAGTCCCGTTCCGCAGCGGCTATCATGCTCTGCTCAGACGGACCGCGTTTGCAAAGTTCAACGCGGTGCCGCATTACGCATACCTCAAGCTCAAGATGCCAGGCCCTCGAGGAGTCATCACAGTCAACGGAAACACTGAACGCTCCCTCCGAACGGAGGAACACACAATGGCTCTCGCGGCAGAAGTACAGAGCAGCCTCTTAAGGCAATTATCGAGTCCGGCCGTTAAGCGACCGGACACGGCTAAACGCGCCCGGAGTAACCTACAACAAGACCACCTGGCACGTTCCGAGCACGCGTAGCAATGCGGCCCCAACCCCAGCCCTTGCAAAATTGCAATACTGGTCCCTCGCGTACATCATTACGCTTTGGAGATACCATGGGCATAGGGGGAGGGGCACGACCTCAACAGTCCTAGAGTGCGGCTCAACCACACCAGGGGCTCCCAAGTGTGTCATCTTTTTCTTTTCCTTTTTTATTACCCACAGGACTCCATTCACCAAAGGCCCTGTCCGGCAGTAGACCTGCCGAACTCACGATGCAACAGCCAGAGAAGGAGAAAGGCTACGACGAGTATCCAGGTGGTCTCCATTACGAGCATTAAATCTGTTTTATACACCATTCCGCAGCCTACCCCTGGAGGGGGAAATGTTTAATAGTCCCATCCCTTGCTTACCGCACTATTTGTATCGTTCTGCATTCATGGCAGTGCTTCTTGAATAAACAATGCATCGCTTTTTGCTTATAATTGCATTTCTTTCTCATACATATGTTAATTTATGACATGTCGCATCCGTACACTTTGGTACGGCTAAATACACCAGGGGCTTAAGTTCCCCATATTATGGTGTGATAAGTCTGAACACTTTCACAAGTGAGGCACCCCGAACTTATAGCATTATATGCATCGGCTCCGAATCATGTCTTGGGTCAATAGTTGGGTTTGCCCGGCTCCCACGTTTTGGTACCTTACGTTCCGTTGTATCGGCTAAGGTGGCACTGGGAGAACCACTGCGATTGCGCCCCAGTTGAGCTGGGCGAGCGCCTCAGTGGAGAAAGCTAAAACTGACCGTCATGATAAGGCGAGAGCCGGTCGCTGTTTGAGAGGTTTTTTTGAGTCCCTAAAGACTTATGCCGCTTAGAGCGAGGAACCGGCGTTTGTCCGGCCCGGGCGTGGATAGCGCCCCGAATTCGGTCTTCCGAACACTAGGGGCTTCGCCGAAATTTAAAATTATAGAATTCTATGGCTAAGTGAGAGTGTTCAAGC
The DNA here is from genome assembly GCA_963921465.1 of Triticum timopheevii. Classification (NCBI taxonomy): domain Eukaryota; kingdom Viridiplantae; phylum Streptophyta; class Magnoliopsida; order Poales; family Poaceae; genus Triticum; species Triticum timopheevii. Next base: position 554,524,736 of record OY997272.1, on the reverse strand, counting down.
ATTATAAGTCCGGTTGCCTTGTTCGTTGTGTTGAGCGCCTCCCTAGATGGACCCAAAGATGGGAACAAGAGTGCTCAAATTTATCCCGAACACCCCAGCACTCGTGGCATGGGGGCTGAAGCCGACGACTTGCCATCTCTCAGATTTGATAAACGGCCGCACGGAAGGTAATATTTTAAATCAATAAGCGTTGCTTAGCGCATATGAACAAAGTTTTTAGCGCACAGGATAACAAAATGCGAGTCTACTCAAATATTACATCTTTGGAGCACTCACCCGCAATCATGCAGGCACCCTTCAGGACACTCTTATAATACATCTCGGGCGTGCGATACCCCTTGCCCGTCGGTGGCGCGTCCATCACAAGCTTCTCAGCATCCGTCCTGCCCCAGTGCACCTTTGCACGAGCAAGGGCCCAACGGGCACCTTCAATGCAGGCGGAGTGCTTGATGACTTCAACCCAGGGACACGCATCCACCAGCCGCCGCACCAGGCCGAAGTAGCTCCCAGGCATGGCCTCCTTGGGCCACAGCTGAACTATGAGGCCCTTCATGGCCTGTTCGGCCACCTTGTGGAGCTCGACCAGCTGCTTCAGCTGGTCGCTAAGGGGCACCGGATGTCCGGCCTCGACATACTGAGACCAGAAGACCTTCTCCGTCGAGCTCCCCTCCTCGACCCGGTAGAATGCGGCAGCATCGGACACGCTGCGGGGCAGATCTGCGAACGTTCCTGGAGAGCTCCAAATTCGGGTAAGTAACAGGTAATTCACTTTAACATGCTTGCTTTGCATGAAGAATGCCTTACCCGACGCTATTTTCTTCAAATCCTCGATTTCCTGGAGGGCTTTGTGGGCATCGGCCTTGGCACTCTCAAGAGCCGACGCAAGCTCGGACTCTCGAGTCTTCGAGTCACGCTCCAAACTCTCGTGCTTTTCCACGAGAGCCTGGAGCTCTTGCTGTATCTCCGCCACCCGCGCCTCCTGCCTCTCTCGCTCGGCTCGCTCTGCGGCCGCACTGCGCTCAGCCGCGGACACCGCCTCCATCAGGGTTGCCACCTCGTTCGTGGCCCCTAGGGTACCCACGTTATCCATGTTATTTCTCTTGCAACCAAATCCTTTTCTGTAAGGTACAAATTTTATAAGGTGTTTCTCACCTTCCTTGTCCTCGAGCTGCTTCTTGGCACGGCCGAGATTGCTCTTGGACCGCTCGAGGTTCTGCTTCAAAGCATTGACCTCCACAGTCAGTGCGGCAGAGGTCGGCAGCGCAGCCTGCAATCCCATATTGACATATTTTTTAGACTCCTGCGTATATCTTTTTAGATCCTCAGTCTAGCTTTTCTTTCCGAACACTGAACCGAGCATCAGGGACTACTGTCTATGCGGTATTATTTTACACATATTAAACTTCTTACCTCAAAGCCTGTTAGAAGGCTGCTGCAGGCTTCGGTCAGCCCGCTCTTAGCGAGCTGAACCTTCTGGATCACCGCACTCATGACAGTGCGGTGTCCTTCTTTGATGGAAGCGCCATTGAGCGCCTCCAGCAAGTTATCCGGCGCCTCCAGTTGGACGGAGGCCGCCGACGTCGCAGTCTGGCCCTTCTTACGAAGGGGCCGCCCGCCGGACTCCGGAACCACTGAAGGTTGCGGTGCGGAGTCCGGTGCAAAGTCCGGGAGGTTGCCCTGCGGCACCTCCGGAGCCTCCTCCTGGTGGGTCCCCTCCCGGGATCCCACCTCGGCGTCATTAGCATCACGGGGGATGGAGGCGGTCGGAAGGGAATCCATATCCGACATGCCCAAGGACCCGCTCGACGATGCGGGAAGATCGTCCTTGGGCGGACTACAGGGTTGTATGCGGCATTAGAAAGACACTATGTGACAAAAAGAAAAATTGTAAACCATCCAGGAGTCCGGATACTTATGATCTCGCCAGGGGCTTGGCCCTTGAGGGCCACTCCTCGTCGCCGTCGCCGACGTTGGCGGAACAGTCCGGGGGAAGGGTCCTTCCCTTCTTGGACCCTTCGGCCTCCCCCGTTGGGGAGGCCTTCCTCTTCTTCTCTCCCCCCGCTGGGAGAGAGTCCTCTTTCTTCTCCTCCTCGTCCTCGTGGGAGGAGTCCGCCTCGGAGTCATCGGACGAGGAGTCCGATACCACCTGGCGCCGGGAACTCCTTCGGGTTCCCGTGGCTTTCTTCTTGGCCTTCTTCTCCAGCACTACGTAAAGTGTCGGGACCAGCAGCCCTGTCAAACGGGCGTCTGCTGGGTCTTCTGGAAGGGGAGCCGGATAGTTAACCTGTTCGGACGTCTTTTGCCAGTCCTGTTAAAGGTATTGGGAGTTTAGATCCCACGTAAAATCAAAATATGAAAAGCAAGTATCCCATAAAGGATAACATGGCTTACCTCGTCAGCTGGACGCTGCGAGCTGAATCCGCGATCTTCGGTAGCGGATGCGGGGGCTTCGGCGCCCTTGAACAACACCCTCCAGGCATCTTTGTACGTAGTGTCAAAGAGCCCGCTCAAGGTCTGGTGCTGCGCCGGATTGAACTCCCACAAATTGAAGTCCCGTTGTTGGCAGGGGAGAATCCGGCGGACGAGCATGACCTGGATCACATTGACAAGCTTGAGTTTCTTGTTCACCAGGGTCTGGAGACAGGACTAGAGTCCGGTCAGCTCTTTTGAACTACCCCATAGCAAGCCCTTCTCTTTCCAGGAGGTGAGCTGCATGGCGATGCCAGATCTGAATTTGGGGGCCGCTGCCCATTTAGGGTCACGCGGCTTAGTGATGTAGAACCACCCCGATTGCCACCCTTTGATGGATTCCATGAAGGCACCCTCGAGCCAAGTGACGTTGGGAATTTTGCCCACCATGGCGCCTCCACACTCCGCTTGGCTGCCCTTCACAACCTTCGGCTTGACATTGAAGGTCTTGAGCCACAAGCCGAAGTGGGGCTGGATGCAGACGAAGGCCTCACACACGACGATAAACGCCGAGATGTTGAGGATGAAATTCGGGGCCAGATCGTGGAAATCCAGGCCGTAGTAGAACATGAGCCCCCGAACAAAAGGATGGAGCGGGAAGCCCAGTCCGCAGAGGAAATGGGGGAGAAACACCACCCTCTCATGGGGCCTGGGGGTGGGGATGAGCTGCCCCTCGTCGGGCAGCCGATGCGCGATGTCACTAGACAGATATCCGGCATCGCGCAGCTTCTTGATGTGCCCCTCCGTAACGGAGGAGGCCATCCACTTGCTTCCCGCTCCGGACATGGCTGGAGAAGGTCGAGGTGAGATGTGCGGACTTGGGCGCTGGAGCTCGAGTGCACGGAGATGGATAAGCAAAGGAGGAAGAGGCGTAGGTAAAAAAGGTGGATCCTTATCCCCTTATATATGGGCGGACGAAACTATGCATCCCCACCAGCCTGGTAAACTCGCTTATCTCCCAAGCGCCGCAATCAATGGCGCGGTTGGGTTACCCACGTCCGTATTGATGGGAATCCCGGAATAAGGGGAACCCGATCTCTGCTTCGACAAGACGTGCCAAGGAAACCGCTTCGCTAAACACGCTGAGGTGGTGTAATGAAAACGATCAAGTAAAGGCTTGGCCGTGGGTGACATCACGCCACGAAATACATCAGTAGATTGAACTTGTGTAAATATTATTCTCTCTACGGTGGCATGTGGAATTTATTTTGCAGAGCCGGACACTATCCTGGTGTTCACAATCTTCTACGAATTATTCGGAGGAGGAACCCGCCTTGCAATGCCGAAGACAGTATGCGCACCAGACTCGTCCTCATTGAAGCCTAGTTCAGGGGCTACTGAGGGAGTCCTGGACTAGGGGGTGTCCGGATAGCCGAACTATCATCATCGGCCGGACTCCAAGACTATGAAGATACAAGATTGAAGACTTCGTCCCGTGTCCGGATGGGACTTCCCTTGGCGTGGAAGGCAAGCTTGGCGATATGGATATGTAGATCTCCTACCATTGTAACCGACTCTATGTAACCCTAGCCCTCTCCGGTGCCTATATAAACCGGAGGGCTTTAGTCCATAAGACATAGAACAACAATCATACCATAGGCTAGCTTTTAGGGTTTAGCCTCCTTGATCTCGTGGTAGATCTACTCTTGTAATACCCACATCATCAATATCAATCAAGCAGGACGTAGGGTTTTACCTCCATCAAGAGGGCCCGAACCTGGCTAAAACATTGTGTCCCTTGTCTCCTGTTACCATCCGCCTAGACGCACAGTTCGGGACCCCCTACCCGAGATCCGCCGGTTTTGACACCAACAATGAGTTTGGCTGCAGATTTGAGGATTCCGGAGACTCGATCATCCTTCTATGATGGCGAGCCTATGCCATGGAAGGTGGACGACAAGCCTGCATCATCAACAATACCTCCACCACTAACAACAAAGAAGGAGACTTAATCACTTGGGTATGGGCACTCCCCTTGGCAACTGCCAAGCTTGGGGGAGGTGCCCTGGTATCGTATCACCATCACAACTCCTATCTTTACCATTTTTCTTAGTTCAATCCTTTTAGTAGTATCTTGATTTAGTAGAATAAAGTCTTGGCATGATCTAGTTTTGAGTTTTGCTTTACGATCCCTCTATGTAATCGAGTCCGTGAGCTATCTATATAATAAAGATTAGTGTTGAGTCAAGGGCTTGATTATTTTTCCATGATCTTGGGTGAATAGAAATAAGAAAAAGAATAAAAAGAAACAAATAGTTCATATTGATCTTATTGAGAGTAATGACTTCACATAGAAAAGAGTATGATGATTAAAAGTTGTTGGGAGTTGGCAAATATAGCTTTGGTCATCGTTGCAATTAATAGGAAGTAATAAGGAAAGAGAGGTTTCACATATAGATATATTATCATTGACATCTCTTATGATTGGGAGCACTCATTAAAATATGACATGCTAAAGAGTTGAGGTTGGACAAGTAAGACACTATAACGAGTTATGTTTTCTTACATCTGAGATAAAGTATGTTGCCATGGATCCTCTAATGTGTTGAGCTTGCCTTTCCCCCTCATGCTAGCCAAATTCTCAACACCAAGTGGAAATACTACTTGTGCTTCCAAATACCCTTAAACCAGTTTTGCCATGAGAGTCCACCATATCTACCTATGGATTGAGTAAGATCCTTCAAGTAAGTTGTCATCGGTGCAAGCAATAAAAATTGCTCTCTAAATATGCATGACTTATTAGTGCAGAGAAAATAAGCTTTGTACGAACTTGTTGTGGAAGTAATAAAAGCGATGGACTGCATAATAAAGGTCCACATACAAGGGGCAATATAAAGTGACGTTCTTTTGCATTAAGATTTTGTGCATCAACCCTAAATGCGCATGACAACCTCTGCTTCCCTCTGTGAAGGGCCTATCTTTTATTACTATCATCTACTTTATGCAAGAGTCACGGTGATCTTCACCTTTCCTTTTTCATTTTATCCTTTGGCAAGCTCAGCATGTTGGACAAGCGAGGTCTAAGCTTGGGGGAGTTGATACGTCCATTTTGCATCATGCTTTTATATCAATATTTATTGCATTATGGGCTGTTATTTCACGTTATGTCACAATACTTATGGCTATTCTCTCTTATTTTACAAGGTTTACATGAAGAGGGAGAATGCCGGCAACTGGAATTCTGGGCTGGAAAAGGAGCAAATATTGGAGACCTATTCTGCGCAACTCCAAAAGTCCTGAAACTCCACGGAATATCTTAAATTAAATAAAGAAAAATCGTCGCCAAAGATGAAGGCCAGGGGGGCCACGCCCTGCTCATGAGGGTGGGGCGCGCCCCCCTGGGACGCGCCCCCCTACCTTGTGGGCCCTCTGGTGGCTCTCCGATGTCCATCTTATCCTATATGAAGTCTTTCGATGAGAAAAAATATTAAGCAACCTTTCGGGACGAGACTCCGCTGCCACGAGGCGGAACCTTGGCGAAACCAATCTAGGGCTCCGGCAGAGCTGTTCTGCCGGGGACACTTCCCTCCGGGAGGGGGAAATCATCACCAACATCAACACCAACGATGCTCTCATCGGGAGAGGGCAATCTCCATCAACATCTTCACCAGCACCATCTCATCTCCAAACCCTAGTTCATCTCTTGTATCCAATTCTTGTCTCCAAGTCCGGGATTGGTGCTAGTAGGTTGCTAGTAGTGTTGATTACTCTTTGTAGTTGATGCTAGTTGGTTTATTTGGTGGAAGATCATATGTTCAGATCCTTTATGCATATTATTACCCCTATGATTATGAACATGAATATGCTTTGTGAGTAGTTATGTTTGTTCCTGAGGACAATGGAGAAGTCTTGCTATTAGTAGTCATGTGAATTTGGTATTCGTTCGATATTTTGATGAGATGTATGTTGTCTAGCCTCTAGTGGTGTTATGTGAACATCGACTACATAACACTTCACCATTATTTGGGCCTAGAGGAAGGCATTGGGAAGTAATAAGTAGATGATGGGTTTCTAGAATGACAGAAGCTTAAACGGCTGATTTGGATCCATATGTTTCATGCTATGGTTAGGTTTACCTTAATACTTTTGTTGTAGTTGCGGATGCTTGCAATAGAGGTTAATCATAAGTGGGATGCTTGTTCAAGTAAGAACAGCACCCAAGCACCGGTCCACCCACATATCAAATTATCAAAGTATCGAACGCGAATCATATGAGCGTGATGAAAACTAGCTTGACGATATTCCCATGTGTCCTCGGGAGCGTTTTTCCTATTATAAGAGTTTGTCCAGGCTTGTCCTTTGCTATAAAAAGGATTGGGCCACCTTGTTGCACTTTATTTACTTTTGTTACTTGTTGCTCGTTACGATTTATCTTATCACAAAACTATCTGTTACCACTTATTTCAGTACTTGTAGAGAATACCTTACTGAAAACCGCTTATCATTTCCTTCTGCTCCTCGTTGGGTTCGACACTCTTACTTATCGAAAGGACTACGATAGATCCCCTATACTTGTGGGTCATCAAGACTCTTTTTTGGCGCCGTTGCCGGGGAGTGTAGCGCCTTTGGTAGGTGGAATTTGGTAAGGAAAAATTTATATAGTGTGCTGAAATTTTCTGTCACTTGTTACTATGGAAAGTAATTCTCTGAGGGGCTTGTTTGGGGTATCTTCACCCCGTCCAGTAGAGCAAAGAGTTGCTCCTCAACCTATTGAACCTATTGAAAATGAAACTCCTTTTGAAATTCCTTCGGGTATGATGGAAAAACTGCTAGCTAACACTTTTACAGGAGATGGAACAAAGCATCCTGATGAACATCTACTCTATGTGGATGAAGTTTGTGAACATCCTTATTTAAGATTGTGGACTTATCGAAAGGACTATGATAGATCCCCTATACTTGTGGGTCATCAGGGCCTACTTGTGGTATCTTCTAAGTTCTCACAGAGGTCGTGTTTCCAGACTGCTCGAGGGATAATGCCCTATGGATGTATCTCGACTTCCTGGCCGACTAGGAGGCAGGGTAGAGCGCGGGGGGGGGGGGGGGGGGGGGGTGTGGCCTCGCGTACCTATACCGTTAGATGAGCAAATATCTCAATTTTCATTATGGATTTATGTGTGTTTTTTGAATTTGTGTCATCTAATCTTCAATTGGTGTTTGTAGCTGGACGACGCAACACAGAGGACGGTAAAAGTCCGGTGTGTGTGAATTTGTCTGGGCCCTCTCTATCTAGATGTGGGAGCGGTTGCCGGTGGGCTGTCCAGAGAATGATACCCGATGTCCATGGAAGGATTATGGAGAAGAAGGCGCAGTGCTCGATACCCGACCGTCGCGTACTCTTGGGACAAGGTCAAGGTCTACACGGGCAAGGCCAGTGCATTGTACAAGTGTAGGACCTTCAAGTATGTCTAGAGGGGGGGTGATTAGACTACTTGACCAATTAAAAACTTAACCTTTTCCCACTTTTAGAGTTTGGCAGATTTTAGCTATCTAGGGACAAGTCAAGCAATCATCACACAATTCAAGCAAGCATGCAAAGAGTATATAGGCAGCGGAAATTAAAGCATGCAACTTGCAAGAAAGTAAAGGGAAGGGTTTGGAGGATTCAAACGCAATTGGAGACACGGATGTTTTTGGAGAGGTTCCGATAGGTGGTGCTATCGTACATCCACGTTGATGGAGACTTCAACCCACGAAGGGTAACGGTTGCGTGAGTCCACGGAGGGCTCCACCCATGAAGGGTCGACGAAGAAGCAACCTTGTCTATCCCACCATGGTCGTCGCCCACGAAGGACTTGCCTCACTAGCGGTAGATCTTCACGAAGTAGGCGATCTCCTTGCCCTTACAAACTCCTTGGTTCAACTCCACAATCTTGTTGGAGGCTCCCAAGTGACACCTAGCCAATCTAGGAGAGACCACTCTCCAAGAAGTAACAAATGGTGCGTTGATGATGAACTCCTTGCTCTTGTGCTTCAAATGATAGTCTCCCCAACACTCAACTCTCTCTCATAGGTTTTGGATCTGGTGGAAAGAAGATTTGAGAGAAAAGCAACTTGGGGAAGGCTAGAGATCAAGATTCATATGGTAGGAATGGAATATCTGGCCTCAACACATGAGTAGGTGGTTCTCTCTCAGAAATGGTAAGTTGGAATTGTAGGTTTGTTCTGATGGCTCTCTCCACGAATGAAGAGGAGGTGGAGGGGTATATATAGCCTCCACACAAAATCTAACCGTTACACACAATTTACCAAACTCGGTGGGACCGATTCAACAGACTCGGTCGGACTGATTTAGTAAACCTAGTGACCGTTAGGATTTTCGGTGGGACTGACTTGCAACTCGGTAGGACCGATATGGTTAGGGTTAGGGCATAACGTAATCTTGGTAAGACCGATTACTCAAACTCGGTAAGACCGATTTTGGTAATAAGCTTTCCGTAGAGTTGGTCAGATAAACTCGGTGGGACCGATTTGCTCTTTTCGGTGAGACCGGAATGTTACAAAATGGAAACAGAGAGTTTACATTGCAATCTCGGTGGGACCGATCGCTCACTTTGGTTAGACCAAAACGTTACGAAGGGAAACAGAGAGATTACAATCCCATCTCGGTGAGACCGAGATCCCTATCGGTAGGACCGATTTGCCTAGGGTTTGTGGCAGTGGCTATGACATTAGAACTCGGTGGCGCCGGATAGGAAGAATCGGTGTGACCGATTTTGGCTTTAGGTTTAGGTCATTTGTGGATGTGAGAAAGTAGTTGAGGGTTTTTGGAGCATATCACCAAGCACATGTAGCAAGAGGCTCATTAAGCAATACCTCATCCCTCCTTGATAGTATTGGCTTTTCCTATAGACTCAATGTGATCTTGGATCACTAAAATGTAAAATGAAGAGTCTTGAGCTTTTGAGCTTGAGCCAATCCTTTGTCATTAGTATTTTGAGGGATCCACTTTCATCATCCATGCCATGCCATTCATTGAGCTTTCCTGAAATAATAGTCTTGGAATAGCATTAGCTCAATGAGCTATGTTGTTATGAATTACCAAAACCACCTAGGGATAGTTGCACTTTCAATCTCCCCCTTTTTGGTAATTGATGACAACATATAGATCAAAGCTTCGACAAATGATAATAAGAATGAAAAACATCGTCGCTTTGAGAAGTATGTGATAAGCAAGAGCTCCCCCTAAATTTGTGCATAGTTTATGATTTGCTTTGGACTGCAAATGCACAAGGAATTAGGCTCATGGGTTACTCTTCCATGTCACATACATCTTGGTGGAGCGCTCAAAATGATAAAGATCGAATACATGCACTCATCACCAAGCAAAGTGAATGATCATATAAGGATAGGTAAGATAATATCATCAAACATGCATAAGTGTAGCTTATGATCAAACACATGATCATCAATGTCTCACAAAAACAGCATAGTATCTCAAGCATTCAAAAGCAAAGAAAGTTTAACCACCAAAGCAAGAGAGAATAAAAGCAACACTCTCTCTCGAAGCCTATGATCTATACATGTTTCTCCCCCTTTGGCAACAAGTTACCAAAAAGTTCATAGAAAATGCATAGTGCTAGATCGGCTCTCAGGCTTGATCTTCAAGTGGTGGTGTCCGGATGACTCCAAGAACGAAGGCTTCAGTTGATGTAGAGGGAGATGGAGGAGTTGGTGCTGGAGCTGGTTGCACTGGAGCTGTAGGAGCTGTAGCTAGTGGAGATGATGTGGCTCTGGTGTCTGGCACATGCACTGCAGCTGACCTCTGAGCTCTAGGCACTCTGGCAAATACATTAGTGGTAGTCTTGCCCTTCCTCTCCTGCATGTCATCCTGTAGCTGCTCCACAACAGACTGAATCTCAGTTACTTTGACATCAAGATCATAGAATTTTTGTTCCATGATTCTTTCCAAGCTCTTCTAATTTTGAGTGAGGGTGGCCAATCCCTTCTCAATCCTCAGTGATGATGCTATCAAGTAACCAAGCTGCTCCTGCTTGTTCTTCAAAAAGTACTCAGATGCCTCCTCTTGAGTTGGCATCTTAGCAGCCTTCTCTTTCCTTGCCTTCTCCTTCTTCTCTTGAGCTTGTACTGATGATGGTTCATTCTCATTCATGACAACCTGATTGTCCTCAAAGTCTGGATAGAGAGGAAAATGTTCCTTATCCAATTGATATTTTCCTGTGCCCATCTTTGAGTTAATCAACTCCTGAATCTGAGGGGCATATCCACAACTTCTCTTTTGATCTGCTGCAGTCCTCTTAATGGTTTCAACCATAAGGCTCATGACCTTGAATTTCTGTGGCACATCAAACAAATGCAACATGTTGATTGCATGCCCTCTAATCATGTTGTGGTCACCAGACTTAGGCAACAGAGTGTGCCTTAGGATGCAGTTGATTGTTGGCAGCCCTGACAGAAGAAAGTGGACTGACCGAAACTTATGTGTCTCAATGGCTTTGTCTGGGATCTCCTTGTACATGTGTGCCATGGAATTGTGGTCCATCTTCTTCTTGGCATAGACATCCAAGTCATCTTCACTCTCCTTTGGGGCATTGATCAATTTTGCCCACTCCTCAACAGTTGACTGGTACCTTGTACCTTCAGACATCCAAGCTATCCTCCCATCTGGATAGAAGTGTGCTGTGGAGTAGAACTGCATAATGACTTCATCATTCCAGTTGGTGAGCTTTTGCCCAACAAAATCTGCAACTCCACAAGCAACAAAACTGTCTTGCACTCCAGGATAGTGTTCTTCATTTTCTTTCATGTAGGTCCAGTCGACCCACCTCATATCACACACTATGGGCTTCTTGTCCAACAAAATTGTCTCATAGAAGTCATGCTGTTCCTTTGTATGGAACCTGTAATCAACAACAGTCCTTCTCCTTGTGGCATATGGATCTGTCATCCTCCATAGCCTCAACCCTGAGTCTCTTCTGATGTTCATGTCCTCAGCCATAGGATGGGCATCATTGTGGTCTGGTATCTTGGGCTTGAGCTTCCTCAGGACTTGTCCTTCTTCATCTTCCTCATCAGCAACTTCAGGCACTGGGGCCTTGTTCTTCTCAGCAGCTGGAATACTCCTAGTATTTCTCTTTGGTGCAAGCTTGGCCTTGGGGGCAGCTTTGGGTGCTTCCTTGGGCTTTGATGTCGCAGGCCCTGACTTAATTGCATCACCCATAAGCTTTTGTGCCTTGGGTGCTGGTGCAGCAACCTCTTCTTCCTCTTCAGAGTCTCTCCTCGTTGAGGGATTTCCAAGAACCTGGGCAGTAGTGGTTCTGTATCTCTTCTTCTTCTTATCCTGAGCAGCAGCTTCATCCTCTGATTCAATGGAAAACTTCATAGTTTCTCCAATGGGAACTTTCTTGGGTTTGGAAGTTGTGACTCTCTTTGCAGGTGCCTCTTTGGGTTCAGACTTCTCAGGTACTTGAGTAGATCCTCTGACCTTCAGCATAGGTGTCCTCTTGGCAGGAACCTTCCTATTGAGTCCAGGTTTAGTGTTCTTGGCAGAGGCATACTCCTTCTTGAGAACTACCTTCTTGGAGGTAGCCTCATCCTCTTCTGCTTTATAATCCTCATCCTCAGAATCTGAGGTTCTCTTCTTCCTTGCCCTGTTGGCAGCTTTACGCAGGTTGCTTGGGGTGCTCCTGCTGCCTTCATATGAAATGCTAGAGTGACTAGTGCCCTCACTCATGTGCATCTGCTCTTCTGACCTGTTCTGACTATCACTTTGGTCTGACATGCTGCAAATCACTGACTGCTGACCCTGTGAAGAGTTATAGATGAGATAGAGTGGATGAGCATCACAAAATGCAGAGATTTTTGCAAAAGAATGATTCAAAAATTCAGTTTTAGTTTTCCACAGAAAGCATTTCGGATCAACCGATTTTCAAACTCGGTGATACCGAAGCAGTTTTGGAACCTAAACTGATGAACTCGGTTGGACCGAGTCACAGTTCGGTGGCACCGAGACTGCTAGGGTTTCACAAAGTCCTAAAATCGGTCTCACCGATTAGCAATTCTTGGCCAGACCGAGAGTTACTAGTGCAATGGCGTTAGCCAAATTGGTGGGACTGAGTTTTTCAACTCGGTTGGTCCGAGATGGTTTCGGCGGAAACCTAACCCTAAATTTTCAAACCTCATCTAATCTAAGGATTGCATTGATTGGATAGGAGTGTCTCAATCGTGGCAAGAGTCATTAAGAACACAATGTGCTAGGAATTGGACGAGGATAGCACTGTGATCGAGTCCATACCCTAGCTTGGTGATGAACTCACTACGGCGGCAACGGCGGAGGTGAAATCCATTGATGGCGGGGGAGAACAGCGACAGGAGGCGGCTGGCGACGAGGAGACGATCCGGAGACCCTGATGGCAGAGCGAGCTATTGCGCGGGCGAAGAGGTTCGGAGAAATTTCCAAATTTTTGCCTGTGACTATATATAGCCCGACCCTGTCGGTGTGACCGAGTGGAACAACTCGGTGGCACCGAGATGCATAACTGTGTACAGTTACAGCAACTCGGTGTGACCGAAAATTTCAAATCGGTTGCACCAAGATTGAAAACCTAGATCGACTTAGTGATCTCGCTGGGACCGAGATGGAGGAATCGGTCAGACCGAGAATCATAAAGAAGTTCTGGAAGTTTAAGTCTATGACGAATCGGGGACTCCGAGTGCTCCTCACACAGAGTGGTTCGAATCTGACTTGATCAAATTTTGTGATGTAGCATGAATAGAGTTTGAGACGAGAAAAGCATAGATAGCTAGAGAAGGTTCTTAGGCATTCTTGTCCACCCACTTGGCAAAAAGAAAAAGAAGCCAATCAATCAAAATAACAAGTGGATGTCCTCGAATGAGTAAAATATGCACCAACATGCTCACACAATAAGATGGCAAATGAAATATGTGGCAAAGCACGCACAACCAATTCTAGCATCTATCAAACAATTGGCGATGACTAGGTCATCTATATATTAGTATATTGACTTAGGAGTCAAATGAGAACATTTGATCATAGGTCATACTCATCGTTTAAGCTCAAGTGGGGTTACCACTTTTACATAATGCATTGATGTGTTCACACCATTAGAGTTGCTTTGACTCAATTCTTAGAGTTAAGCTCCCCCTAGATGTGAGATCCCCTTTTAGAGGGATGAACTAACCTTGGGTTTTGTCGATGATGACTTCATGTAGGTGTTGAAGATGTGGATGCTCAATGTTGGTGTAGATCACTTGGAGCAATCCTTTGGAGTGAGTTGCACTTTCAACTTACCTACATGGGTTAGTCCCACAAGGAACAAACAAGAATATCCATAGACATAGAGTGATGCACACATAAGATAATGTCCATGAAATCATTAGGTTACCTTGTCCCTTGCCTTACCAACATGAGGGTTTGTGACTCCTTGAACTAGTGCAAGATGTGAAAGTTGATTGCACTTGTTCTTGCCATAATGATATGAGTGAAGAATGTTGGCGGAGTCACCCTCAAGAACTCTCTAGTTCTTCTTCTTCGGGATCCACATCATCTTGATGGGAATCCTTGGAGTTGTAGTTGCACTTGATGAAGTAGAACTTGACGTTGTCTTGGGAATCCACTTGACCGAGACCTTAGGTGCTTCTTCAAATGCATCAATTTCTTCTTGAAGCTTGTCCTTGCCTTTGTTCTTGTGGTCTTGTGGTGGAAGATCATCTTGTGCTTGTGTTCCCTTGAAGGAAGTAGGATCATACTTCTCTTGTTGAGGAACAAACTTCGCCTTGGGGTATTGATCTTCTTCCCACTCAACTCCATTGGCATTGAACTTTCATTCAAAACCAACACCTTGATTCTTCCGGTGCCTTCCTTGCTTGCGTACAATTTCCTCGAATTGCTTACTACCGGCAAGGCTCTTGTAAACACCTTTCTCTATAATTCCCTTCAATAAGCTATTTTCTTGCTCAAGTGTAACTTGGCTAAGAGAATCATTAGTGGAATCAAGAGAACTACTAGAAGCAACAATATTGGATTTGACATTGTTATTGTTACTACTAGAGGAAGGATCTGTCTTGTACTTGTTACTAGACTTGACTTGAGGCATGTAAGTAGATAAGAGTAAACGCTTGGCAGTGTAAGAAGAACTTTTCTTACGGAGATCATCATTGATTGCTTTTAAGAACTCATGCTCTTGCTCAAGATTGAGCTTTTCAAAGCGTAACTTCTCATGAGCCCTTTAAAGTTCTCGATGATCTTCGAAGATAGTTTCATGAGCCAACTTAAGAGTGTTTAGTTCTTTAGTTAGAAGCTCAATCTTCTCCTTATCATTGTCATTCGTTTTATCTTGATTAGCATGATTAATTGGCGTTTCATCATAGTATTCATCACTAGAGTTGTCAACAAGTAAATCATCATCCACAAGCAAGTCATCTTCATCACTATTGAAATCAACATACTCGGGATGTGTTACCTTTGGACCTTTGGCCATGAAGCATCTTCCAATTCCTTCATTTGGTGAATCAAATATGTCGTAGGAGTTGGCTGACACAAGTGCTAGACCGGCAATACCTTCATCTTGAGTATATTCGGAGTCAGAGTGATAGCTTCTCTCGGAGTGATTGTCGGAGTCGAAACTGGATACCCATTCACCAACATGAGCTTGATGTCTTCGTTTTGTGTAGCTCCTTGATGACTTGTCCTTCCTTTTCGAATCCTTGCTTCTCCGTGAGGGTCTTCGTTCATAACGATCATCTCTACTCCTCCTCTCTCTTGGTGGTGATTCTTCTCTTTTGCTTCTTCTTTTTGGAGAATCTTATATTCTTTTGTAGGGTGCCGTACACTCATTGGAATAGTGTCCGGGTCTCCCACAATTGTAGCAATTTCGCTCTCGACTAGAAGATCTTTTGTCATTGTAAGACCTTGACTTGGAGCTTCTTTCTTTGCTTCTACTCTTGTAGAATTTGTTGAAGTTCTTCACCATTAAGCTCAATTCTTCATTGAAGGTTTGTTTCTCACTTGATGATGTGGGGGCTTCACATGAGGCTTTGTAAGCACCACTTGACTTGTTGTGAAGTTCCTCCTTATCCTTAAGTGACATCTCATGAGCAACAATTCTTCCAATGACTTCCGTTGGCTTGAGATCTTTGTAGTTTGGCATCATTTGGATCAATGTGCACACGGTATCATACTTTCCATCCAATGCTCTTAGGATCTTCTTGATGATGAATCTGTCGGTCATCTCTTCACTCCCTAAGCCAGCAATCTCATTTGTGATAAGTGCAAGCCTAGAGTACATTTCAGCGACACCTTCACCATCCTTCATTTTGAACTTGTCAAGCTGACTTTGGAGCACATCCAACTTGGATTCCTTGACGGAGTCGGTACCTTCATGCATATCAATCAACGTATCGCAAATTTCCTTTGCATTCTCAAGACGGCTGATTTTGTTGAATTCTTCGGGGCACAATCCGTTGAAGATGATATCACAAGCTTGAGCATTGTATTGCAGCATCTTCAATTCTTCCGCATTAGCTTCACGGTTTGGCTCTCTCCCATCAAAGAATTCACCTTGCAAGCTAATACAAATAATTGCCCAAACGGCGGGGTTATGTCCGAGAATATGCATTTTCATCTTATGCTTCCAACTAGCAAAATTAGTACCATCAAAGTAAGGACCTCTACGGTGATAATTTCCCTCACTAGACGCCATACTCTCCTAGGTTGTGAAACCAAGGCTATGACCACCAAAAGCTATGGAAATCAAAGCAAATGGAGACCAAAGCTCTGATACCACTTCTAGGACCTTGAAGTATGTCTAGAGGGGGGTGATTAGACTACTTTTTTTTGCGGAAAGGGTGATTAGACTACTTGACCAATTAAAAACTTAACCTTTTCCCACTTTTAGAGTTTAGCAGATTTTAGCTATCTAGGGACAAGTCAAGCAATCATCACACAATTCAAGCAAGCATGCAAAGATTATATAGGCAACGGAAATTAAAGCATGCAACTTGCAAGAAAGTAAAGGGAAGGGTTTGGAGGATTCAAACGCAATTGGAGACACGGATGTTTTTGTCGTTGTTCCAATAGGTGGTGCTATCGTACATCCACGTTGATGGAGACTTCAACCTACGAAGGGTAACAGTTGCGCGAGTCCATGGAGGGCTCCACCCATGAAGGGTCCACGAAGAAGCAACCTTGTCTATCCCACCATGGCCGTCGCCCATGAAGGACTTGCCTCACTAGCGGTAGATCTTCATGAAGTAGGTGATCTCCTTGCCCTTACAAACTCCTTGGTTCAACTCCACAATCTTGTCGGAGGCTCCCAAGTGACACCTAGCCAATCTATGAGACACCACTCTCCAAGAAGTAACAAATGGTGTGTTCATGATGAACTGCTTGCTCTTGTGCTTAAAATGATAGTCTCCCCAACACTCAACTCTCTCTCATAGGTTTTGGATCTAGTGGAAAGAAGATTTGAGTGGAAAGCAACTTGGGGAAGGCTAGAGATCAAGATTCATATGGTAGGAATGGAATATCTTGGCCTCAACACATGAGTAGGTGGTTCTCTCTCAGAAATGGTAAGTTGGAAGTGTAGGTTTGTTCTGATGGCTCTCTCCACGAATGAAGAGGAGGTGGAGGGGTATATATATAGCCTCCACACAAAATCTAACCATTACACACAATTTACCAAACTCGGTGGGACCGATTCAACAGACTCGGTCGGACCGATATAGTAAACCTAGTGACCGTTAGGATTTTCGGTGGGATTGACATGCAACTCAGTAGGAACGATATGGTTAGGGTTAGGGCATAACGTAATCTTGGTAAGACCGATTACTCAAACTCGGTAAGACCAATTTTGGTAATAAGCTTTCCATAGAGTTGGTCAGATAAACTCGGTGGGACCGATTTGCTCTTTTCGGTGAGATCGAAATGTTACAAAAGGGAAACAGAGAGTTTACATTGCAATCTCGGTGGGACCGATCGCTCACTTCGGTTAGACCGAAACGTTACGAAGGGAAATAGAGAGATTACAATCTCATCTCGGTGAGACCGAGATCGCTATCGGTAGGACCGATTTGCCTAGGGTTTGTAGCAGTGGCTATGACATTAGAACTCGGTGGCGCCGGATAGGAAGAATCGGTGTGACTGATTTTGGCTTTAGGTTTAGGTCATTTGTGGATGTGAGAAAGTAGTTGAGGGTTTTTGGAGCATATCACTAAGCACATGTAGCAAGAGGCTCATTAAGCAACACCTCATCCCTCCTTGATAGTATTGGCTTTTCCTATAGACTCAATGTGATCTTGGATCACTAAAATGTAAAATGAAGAGTCTTGAGCTTTTGAGCTTGAGCCAATCCTTTGTCATTAGTATTTTGAGGGATCCACTTTCATCATCCATGCCATGCCATTCATTGAGTGACACTTACCACAACGTGTGGCCTCACAATTTGGTATGTTCCAAAATACCCCACCAGCACAACCCAACGACATCGGTGGCTTTGACCTACATTGGTGAGGGCATTTGTGTTCTGTTTGATGTCCTTATGATGTTTTATGTTTTATTGCTTCTTATGCTTTGCAGGAAGAGTAGGTAGCATTGTCAGTCGATCACAGACTAAGGACACGAGCACGCAGATCACATGAAAGCATGAAACGAGAGGAGGTATCGTAAATACGTGGAGAGGAGAGCGGTTGGCTGAGAGGCATACGATGAACACATGAAGTGGTATGACGATGGTGTGGATTTGAAGTACTGTGTGCGCTCAAGGCCACAATGGACGTCAACAAATATCGCACCACTAGATGAATCCTTTTGTGACAGCCTTCGAGAGCTCAAAGGTGGATTTAGGGAGTATGCACCCCTGATGAACAAAGTGGCAGGTTGTGTTCTTTATTGTTTTGCGGTCCTGATAATGCACAAGTATAAAGGGTCGTTTGTAGCCTTTTTTGATAAATAAGAGTGTCGAACCTAATGAGGAGCTAAAGGTAAATACAATATTCCCTCAAGTTCTACTGACCATCGATACAACTCTACGCACACTTAACGTTTGCTTTACCTAGAACAAGAATAAAATTAGAAGTATTCTGTGAGAATAAAACTACGAATAAAATGCAAGATAATAAAACTAGATAGCTTTTGTCACACAAGAAAGTTATTTGTCCCTAGGTGATCGATAACTAACTGGTGATCATTGTTGCAATTTATATGAGGGAGAGGCATGAGCTGACATACTTTCTCTAGTTGGATCATATGCACTTATGATTGGAACTCTAGCAAGCATCCGCAACTACTAAAGATCATTAAGGTAAAACCCAACCATAGCATTAAGTATCAAGTCCTCTTTACTCCCATACGCAACAACGCCCTTACTCGGGTCTGTGCTTCTGTCACTCACACCACCCACCATAAGAGAATCATAAACGTATTGCAACACCATACAACGGGGATCCCTCACGTTTGCGCGACACGGAGGGCACCATAATACAACACCAAAATAAAACATACAACTCATACCAATCGCAATCATCTATCAACCCATAGGAAAAAATGGATCTACTCAAACATCATAGGATAGACACACATATCATTGGGAAATAATATATAGAGTTGAGCACCATGTTTAAGTAGAGATTACAGCGGGGAAAAGAGGTGTTAAGCCGCTGCATAGAGGGGGAGAAAGTTGGTGTTGACGGTAGCAAGGCTGTTGATGTAGATCGCCGTCACCATCCTTGCCCCGGTGGCGCCGCTTGCCCCGGCAGCGCTCCAGCGCCACCGGGAGAGAGGGGGAGAAAGCTCCCTCCTTCTTATTCTTCCTTGTCCTCCCCCTAGATGGGAGGAGAGTTCCCCCTCTGGTCCATAGCCTCCATGGTGGCGGAGGGGAGGGAGCACGTCCGAGATTTGATCTCTCTCTATGTTATCTTTTGTTTTGCGTTCCTGTTTTCTGGCCAAAAATCGTTTCTTATATTCCCGAAGATCCGTAACTCTGATTGCACTGGGATTTTAACACGGTTTTTTCCCCAGATATAAGCTTCCTTGCACCCGAAGTAGAGCTCCAACCAACTTACGAGGAGGCCACGATACACTACCACGCACCTGGGCTGCTTGGCGCGCCCATGTATCTCGTGGGGGCTGTGGGCCTTCGTTTGCGTTGATTCCACCTACCAAAAATCACAAATATTCCAAAATATCTCTGCATAATATTTTATCGCATTTGGATTTTGTTTGATATAGATATTCTGCAAAACAAAAAACATGCAACAAATAGGAACTTGCACTGGGCACTGGGTCAATAGGTTAGTCCAATAAATCATACAAATGGTTGCCAAAAGTATGTAAAAGTGGTATAATATTGGCATGGAACAATCACAAATTATAGATACGACGAAGACGTATCAGCTCTCAGCGGTTGGATGAAAACTGCTTTAGTCAGTGCCACTGACTTACAAATGATGCTTACATTTGCAGGCTTCAGAGCTTAACAAAAGCATTCTTGATGGCTCAGACGCTCTTGGTTATGACCCCGGGACTATGGAATCTGACAGTAAGCTGAGGGAAACGGTGAAGGTAACATCGAGCCTCCTAGCCATGTTATAGTTTAATTGTAATGCTAAAGTTGATCCATATTATGTTCTTGGTTGTTTGTTATTGCAATAGTTCATGACCCGTTGTTGTAAGATCGTGGGCATGCTTGGGTGCGCTAGCACGGCCGATGTCCATGTTCCTGTTCATGGAGGGTTGATGCGTACCTCACTTCATCGAGCCACGTCGGTGAAGCTTCCTCTAGCCATCCCGACTTATTGTCTCGCGTTGTTGAGGAGGACGAGGGAGAAGATGACGAGGAAGAAGAGGATGAGGAGCAACCGATGAACAAGATGGTGAGGAAGGAGGTGACGAGGGGGAGTACGATGACGATGACAAATCTCCATCGACTCAGCCAACCCAGCCAACCCAGGACAAGAGGGGGAGACAGCCAAAAGAAGGATTGGAAGAGTCCATCACCGTTTTAGAAAGAGCATCTGAAAGCACATGTGCTCCCTGGGTAATTTTGGTAATTAATGTCAACATATCTCTTGTTGGACTAATACCTTTACCTAGTATGTTTCAGATAAGTTCAACAATGGAGTGGCATGGACTAGAGGAAGTGGATCCCTCAAAGTACTAAGGACAAAAGGATTGGCTCAAGCTCAAAGCACAAGACTCTACATTTTCTATTTTAGTGATCCAAGATCACATTGAGTCTATAGGAAAAGCCAATACTATCAAGGAGGGATGACGTGTTGCTTAATGAGGTTCTTGCTCAAAATGCTTAGTGATATTCTCCAAAGCCCTCAACTACTTTCTCACATCCACCTATGACCTAAACCAAAAGTCAAACTCGGCCCCACTGATTCTTTCTATCCGGCGCCACTGAGTTCAGATGTCATAGCCACTGCCACAAACCCTAGGCAAATCGGTCTCACTGATAGGGATCTCAGTCTCACCGAGATGGGGTTGTAATCTCTGTATGTATCCATTACCAAAATCGGTCCCACCGAGTTTGTGTAATCGGTCCTACCGTGATTACAATGCAAACTCTCTGGTTCCTTTTCGTAACATTTTGGTCTAACAGAGATGAGAGAATCGGTCCCATCGAGTTTGCCTGACCAACTCTCTGGTTAGCCTATTACCAAAATCGGTCTCACCGAGTTTGTGTAATCGGTCTCACCGAGATTACATTATGCCCTAACCCTAACCATATCGGTCCTACCGAGTAGCATGTCGGTCCCACCGAAAATCCTAATGGTCATATGATTTGCAAATTCGGTCCGACCGAGTTTCTCAATTCGGTCCCACCGAGATTGGTAAGTTGTGTGTAAAGGTTAGATTTTGTGTGGAGGCTATATATACCCCTCCACCCTCTCTTCATTCGTGGAGAAAGCCATCAGGACATGCCTACACTTCCAACTTACATTTTCTGAGAGAGAACCACCTACACTTGTGTTAAGGTCAAGATATTCCAATCCTACCATATGAATCTTGATCTCTAGCCTTCCCCAAGTTGCTTTCCACTCAAATCTTCTTTCCACCAAATCCAAATCCAGTGAGAGAGAGAGCTGAGTGTTGGGGAGACTATCATTTGAAGCACAAGAGCAAGGAGTTCATCATCAACACACCATTTGTTACTTCTTGGAGAGTGGTGTCTCCTAGATTTGCTAGGTGTCACTTGGGAGCCTCCATCAAGATTGTGGAGCTAAACCAAGGAGTTTGTACAAGCAAGGAGATCGCCTACTTCGTGAAGATCTACCCCTAGTGAGGCAAGTCCTTCGTGGGCGACGGCCATGGTGGGATAGACAAGGTTGCTTCTTCGTGGACCCTTCGTGGGTGGAGCCCTCCATGGACTCGCGCAGCCGTTACCCTTCATGGGTTGAAGTCTCCATCAACGTGGATGTACGATAGCACCACCTATCGGAACCACGGCTCAAAAATCTCCATGTCTTCAAATTGCGTTTGCACACTCCAATCCCATCCATTTATATTCTTTCAAAGTTGCATGCTCTACATTCCGCTGCCCATATACTCTTTGCATGCTTGCTTGATATGTATTGTGATTGTTAAACTTGTGCCAACTCCACTTCAACTTAAGGAAATTAAAAACTGCAACTTTTGGTAAACAGTGTCTAATCACCCCCCTCTAGACACCTCTTCCCGATCCTTTCAATTGGTATCAGAGCTTTGGTCTCCATTGCTTTGGTTTAAACACCATTGGAGGAAGATGGATGAGTCTACTTTGGGGAGTCTTAGACATAGCGTGCATATACTTGATGGAGAGTACTTTCATGCGTGGAAAAATGAGATTCTTGTGATTTTCAATCAACATCATTTGAACAAGTACATTGCTAGCCCTTGTGCACCTCATGTTGATCCTATGCATCCTACCCTTGATGAGTCAATTGACATGATTCGCAATCTTAGAACTGTTAATCTTATCACTTGAGGCTTGCCTAGAAACTTGATTGGAAATTTGCCTACTCTTGAGTGTGCCTACACTATATGGAAATTCCTTGAGGAACGATTTGCGAATTATTCCTTGAAAAATCTAGATGAAATTCTCCATAAGTCTATTGCCTTGAGTAAGATGAATTCCAATGATCCTATGCTTGGTGACTGTCTATTTTAACTTACAAACCTTATGCGTGCCAAAGGAGATGTTGGAATCATTAGCGATATTATCTCCGAAGCTACTAGAATTCATAAAGGAGATCATTGTCAAACTCACTCTAACGAATCACCCTCTCTAGGAATTGATCCACCACACGACGATGTTGAACATGGATACTATGATGAGGATGATGATGATGACTTTGATCTTGATGATGCAATGCGACACTTTGGTCTTATGGCAAATCTTCGGGGATATATGGCAGGTGGAAAGGAATGGGTTCTTGATAGTGGATGTACCGATCACATGACCGAAGATAAAGATATGTTTCGTGAGCTTGCTGAAAACAATGGTCCTCAAAAGTTTGTCACTTTCGGTGACAACTCAAAGGGTAAGGTGGTTGGCCTCGGTAAGGTGGCCATATCACATGATAGCTCCATACAAAATGCCATGCTCGTTGAATTTCTTTGATATAATTTACTTTCAGTATCTAGGCTTGCTGATTTCGGTTTCAATGTCCTATTTACTGAAGTAGATTGTCAAGTGTTTCGTAGGGATAATCATAAAATGGTCTTTACCGGTATACGTAGAGGTGATCTATACATTGTTGATTTCACTAAAAAGGCTCAACCTAGAACTTGCTTCATTGCTAAATCTTCCAAAGGTTGGTTATGGCATAGACGATTAGGTCATGTGGGCATGCGAAATCTTGACAAGCTTATTAAAGGTAATCATATCCTTCGCGTTAACGATGTCATATTTGATAAGGATAGACTTTGCAGCGCTTGTCAAGCAGGGAAACAGGTTGGAGGAAGGCATCCCGTGAAGAACATCATGACCACAAGGAGGCCACTCGAGCTACTTCACATGGATCTTTTTGGTCCCAACGCTTACAAAAGTTTTGGTGGAAATTCTTTTGGTCTAGTTATAGTTGATGATTTTTCAAGATTTACGTGGGTGTTATTTCTCGATGATAAATCGCAGGTCCAAAAGACCTTCAAAAACTTTGCTAGGAAGGCCAAAAACTAGTTTGAAGTGAAGATCAAGAAGGATCGGAGCAACAATGGAACGGAGTTCAAGAACGCAAATGTGGACACCTTTCTTGACGAAGAAGGGATTTCACATGAGTTCTCGGCTACGTACACACCTCAAGAAAATGGAGTTGTTGAGAGGAAGAACCGTACGCTCATCGAAATGGCGAGAACGATGCTTGATGAGTACAAGACACCGAAGCACTTTTGGGCTTGTATCTTCACAAGCTACTCGGCAAGACGGCATACGAGCTCCTCACCAGTAACAAACCCCAAGTTGGATACTTTTGAGTATTCGGCTCAAAGTGCTACATTCTTGATAAGCATCATCGTTCTAAATTTTCTCCTAAGTCTCATGAGGGATTCCTACTTGCTTATGTCTCAAACTCTCACACTTACCATGTCTACAACAATTTCACCCGAAAGGTTGAGACGGTAGATGTGAAGTTTGATGAATCTAATGGATCGCAAGTAGAGCAATTGCCAATTGATGTAGGAGACAAATATCCTTCGGAAGCAATCCAAGACTTGTCTATTGGCAAGATTAGTCCAACGGAGGTGAAGGAGAGTACCTCGTCCGTCCAAGTGGAAGCTTCTACCTCACGACAAGGTGAACCAAGAGTTGATACGGAAGCATCCACAAGTGGGACACACCAAGATGAAGAAAACGAGGAAGTACACCAAGATGAACATCAACAACCTCCTTCTCCACCACGACAAGAGAACGACAACACCAACAATGAAGAAGGCCAAGAAGAAGAACTAGATGAATAAGATGTTCCACCAAGATCCAAGCAAAGGCTTTCACGAGTTCGAGCAAGAGTTTCCAGAAACCATCCCGTCGAGCAAATCTACAATGATATCGAAACTGGGAGAATCACTCGCTCTAAAACTTGTTTAGCTAACTTTTGTGAACACTATTCATTCATCTCTAGCATTGAACCTATGAAGGTTGAAGAAGCTTTGGAAGATCCGGATTGGATAAACGCCATGCATGAAGAGCTACACAACTTTGAGAGAAACCAAGTTTGGACATTGGTTGAGAAGCCCGACAACAACCACAACATTATCGGTACCAAATGGGTGTTTCGCAACAAGCAAGATGAAGATGTACAAGTAGTTCGCAACAAAGCACGTCTCGTCTCCCAAGGGTACACTCAAGTCGAAGGTATGGACTATGGTGAGACATATGCCCCCGTTGCTAGACTTGAGTCCATTCGCATCTTACTTGCCTATGCTAATCACCATGATACCACCTTGTACCAAATGGACATCAAAAGTGCTTTTCTAAATGGTGAAATAGAGGAGGAAGTTTATGTTAAGCAACCTCCCAGCTTTGTCAATCCTAAGAAACCCAATCATGTTTACAAACTTAACAAAGCTCTTTATGGTCTTAAACAAGCTCCTAGAGCTCGGTATAAATGCTTGACCAAGTTCCTTATTGAAAAAAGCTTTGAAATTGGAAATTTTGATTCTACTATTTTTACTAAAAGGGATAATGGAGAACTATTTGTGTGCCAAATTTATGTCGATGATATTATATTTGGTTCGACTAACCCTCATTTTAGTGAGAAGTTTGGAAAGCTAATGTCAGAGAAGTTTGAGATGTCTATGATGAGTGAACTCAAATTCTTTCTTGATTTGCAAATCAAGCAAACTAAGGAAGGAACCTTTGTCTCTCAAACAAAGTACACCAAGGACATATTCAAGAAGTTTAATATGCAAGAATGCAAAGGTATGACTACACCCATGCCTACTAGTGGACATCTTGATTTGACCAAAGATGGTGAACCGGTTGATCAAAAGGTTTATCGCTCTATGATTGGTTCATTGTTATATCTATGTGCTTCACGTCCCGATATTATGCTAAGTGTGTGCATGTGTGCTCGATATCAAGTGGCTCCTAAAGAAAGTCATCTTAAGGCCGTGAAAAGGATAGTGAGATACTTAATTCATACACCAAATTTTGGTATTTGGTATCCAAAGAGGGCATCTTTTGATCTTGTTGGCTACTCCGACTCGGACTATGCCGTCGACAAGGTTGATAGAAAGTCCACTTGGGGTACTTGTCAATTTCTTGGTAGATCTCTTGTGTCTTGGTCTTCCAAGAAACAAAACTCGGTATCCTTATCCACCGCCGAAGCAGAATACATTGCCACTGGTTCATGTTGTGCTCAATTACTTGACCCAAACTACTAAAGATTATGGGATATATGTGAAACATGTTCCATTACTTTGTGACAACGAAAGTGCTATCAAGATTGCTCACAATCCAGTGCAACACTCTCGAACTAAGCATATTGAAGTTCGTCATCATTTCATTCGAGATCATGTTGCCAAAGGGGACATTAATCTAAAGCATGTTCGCACCGATAAGCAATTAGCAGATATATTCACTAAACCACTTGATGAGAAAGTGTTTTGCAGGTTGAGAGGTGAATTGGACATCATTGATGCTTCAAACTTGGAGTAGGAACTCCATTTGGATACGTGCAAGGCATGAGCCTATGACTAATCCTTGATGTTTCTCTTATGATGATAATCTTATGTCTTCGATATATTTGCACCCTTGTATGTTATCTAACCCTTGTAGGTACTTGGATAAATCTAAATCTATGAGATTGCAACTCACTCACATCTTGAGCAATCTCAACATCACCAAGTCTCTACACAACGGTGGTTGAAGACAAGGAAGCACAGAACCCTTCAACACATCCTTTGACAAATTCTATTTTGAGCTTTATGATTGTCATATTGGATACACAAGTGCTCTTCCTTGCGAAAACTAACCCATGTAGGTAGATGAACTCCCACTCCAAGTGGTGCTCCCAACTCTTGATGAGCTACATCAACCTTGAGAAACCCACTTAAGTTCAACTACATGTTCATAATCAACACCACCACTCAAGGTATGTTATTCCATCTTAGAGACGCTTTACTCTAAGTCATGAGTCAAAGCAACTCAACAAGATGTGAGTACATCAAAATGCTTAAATGAAAAATGGTAACCCCATTTTGAGCTTAAACGATGAGTATGACCTATGATCAAGTGAACTCACTTGACTCCTATGTCAATATACTCTAACATAGGTGACTTTGTCACCGACCAATTCTAGATGAGGTTCTCTCGTGTTCTTTTCTGTGCTCTTGCATTTGTCTCATGCATATTTGTTTCCCCTTTCAAAAAAAACTTCATCTAGATTCCCTTCTATTTCACATCAAAGCTTTATCATATCTATAGGGGGAGAGAATACTCAAGGAAAGAGAGTAATCTTTAAGGACCCCAGATGCCTGGTGATTCAAGAGGAGAGAAGTCACATGTATTTAAGAGGGGAAAAGACATGTTCATATTTATTTGTCTGCATTTGCTCTGTTTCTTTTCCTTGAGCTCTGATTTTCTGATTCCCTATCTTCTCCCAGTATCCCATGTTAGATTCAGGGGAGCAAGACATCTACGGGAAGAAAATCCTTGAATTCATTGCACATCTTTACCTTTGGGGACATGTCTATATCAAATGGAGTACTTAGTACTCATTCTCTACATGTCATCCCAGTCTTGGTACTCTTGTGGTTTCTTTTGTTTGCTCCGACCAGTAGGTGTATCTATGTTACCTAACCTTGTTTTCACAGGTTCATACCATCCTAAGCCAACTCAAGACCACAAGGTAAGTATATGCATCACAATCATGTGTATGAGGATCTCTTACTGATGTACATATTGTTTGCAAGAAGGACTCATGAGCATGAAGGTACATTTCCCATATTCACATCTTTTGCTCTGATGCATATAGCCAAGATACATGTAACACATTGCCCTCTCTTTCATGCTTATGCATTCACATGCTCCTATATTCCATATTTACATGATTGCATACATGTAGAGGGAGCCTATGCAAATTACATGTCTTTCCAAAGCTTTACTTGTTATTCTCTATATCTTTATCTAAAGCCTTGATGTATGTTGTCATCAATTACCAAAAAGGGGGAGATTGAAAGCACATGTGCTCCTTGGGTGATTTTGGTAATTAATGTCAACATATCTCTTGTTGGACTAATACCTTTACCTAGTATGTTTCAGATAAGTTCAACAATGGAGTGGCATGGACAAGAGGAAGTGGATCCCTCAAAGTACTAAGGACAAAAGGATTGGCTCAAGCTCAAAGCACAAGACTCTACATTTTCTATTTTAGTGATCCAAGATCACATTGAGTCTATAGGAAAAGCCAATACTATCAAGGAGGGATGAGGTGTTGCTTAATGAGGTTCTTGCTCAAAATGCTTATTGATATGCTCCAAAGCCCTCAACTACTTTCTCACATCCACCTATGACCTAAACCAAAAGTCAAACTTGGCCCCACCAATTCTTTCTATCCAGCGCCACCGAGTTCAGATGTCATAGCCACTGCCACAAAACCTAGGCAAATCGGTCTCACCGATAGGGATCTCGGTCTCACCGAGATGGGGTTGTAATATCTCCATATGTATCTATTACCAAAATCGGTCCCACCGAGTTTGTGTAATCGGTCCTACCGAGATTACAATGCAAACTCTCTGGTTCCTTTTTGTAACATTTCGGTCTCACCGAGATGAGCGAATCGGTCCCATCGAGTTTGCCTGACCAACTCTCTGGTTAGCCTATTACCAAAATCGGTCTCATCGAGTTTGTGTAATTGGTCTCACCGAGATTACATTATGCCCTAACCCTAACCATATCGGTCCTACCGAGTTGCATGTTGGTCCCACCGAAAATCCTAACGGTCATATGATTTGCTAAATCGGTCCGACCGAGTTTCTCAATTCGGTCCCACCGAGATTGGTAAGTTGTGTGTAATGGTTAGATTTTTGTGGAGGGTATATATACCCCTCCACCCTCTCTTCATTAGTGGAGAAAGCCATCAGAACATTCCTACACTTCCAACTTACATTTTCTGAGAGAGAACTACCTACACTTGTGTTGAGGTCAAGATATTCCAATCCTACCATATGAATCTTGATCTCTAGCCTTCCCCAAGTTGCTTTACACTCAAATCTTCTTTCCACCAAATGCAAATCCAGTGAGAGAGAGCTGAGTGTTGGGGAGACTATCATTTGAAGCACAAGAGCAAGGAGTTCATCATGAACACACCATTTGTTACTTCTTGGAGAGTGGTGTCTCCTAGATTTGCTAGGTGTCACTTGGGAGCCTCCGTCAAGATTGTGGAGTTGAACCAAGGAGTTTGTACGGGCAAGGAGATCGCCTACTTCGTGAAGATCTACCCCTAGTGAGGCAAGTCCTTCGTGGGCGATGGCCATGGTGGGATAGACAAGGTTGCTTCTTCGTGGACCCTTCGTGGGTGGAGCCCTCCGTGGACTCGCGCAGCCGTTACCCTTCATGGGTTGAAGTCTCCATCAACGTGGATGTACGATAGCACCACCTATCGGAACCACGACTCAAAAATATCCGTGTCTTTGAATTGCGTTTGCACACTCCAATCCCATCCCTTTACAATCTGGCAAAGTTGCATGCTCTACATTCTGCTGCCCATATACTCTTTGCATGCTTGCTTGATATGTATTGTGATTGTTAAACTTGTGCCAACTCCACTTCAACTTAAGGAAATTAAAACTGCAACTTTTGGTACACAGTGTCTAATCACCCCCCTCTAGACACCTCTTCTCGATCCTTTCAGCATCCTCGTCGTATGAAGAAGCCGGATAAAACCCACTCGAAGAGAAACAAGGAGCATACCGCCAAGAGGTGGAGGAACAAGTGATATGGTTGTGTTGAACTCCCTTAGTTAAAGTATTTGTCTTGAGCTATGAATGAGAACTTGTTTTCTATGTCGAACTACTTGGTGTTGTCGATTTGCTACCTATTTACTATGTTGGACATGTGAATCTATTTGATACGTGTGATGTGTTGAACTATCATTTACATCAATGTGTGAGATCATCATATTTTGATTTGAAAACACTACTACTAATGTGTTAAACTAGCATTCCTATTTGTAATTGAAATGATCAAGTACTACTAAAAAACTAAGTTACACAAGACCCTACCGCCAGGGACTTGGGCGGTTGGTTCTCACAGCCTACCACAAATTCTTTGCTATTTGTGATTACAGTGGACCCTACCGCTAGACTTCCCGGTGGTAGACTGTGAAACACTACCATAAAATCTTGGTGATTTGCGGTTACAGAACCCGGCGCACGTGCAGGACCTGGTGAGGGATTCCTGGATAAGGGGGTATCCGGACAGCCGGACTATGTACTTTGGCCGGACTGTTGGACTATGAAGATACAAGATTGAAGACTTCGTCTCATGTCCGGATGGGACTCTCCTTTGCGTGGAAGGCAAGCTTGGTGATTCCGATGATAGATCTCCTTCTCTGTAACCGACTCTGTGTAACCCTAGCCCCCTCCGGTGTCTATATAAACCGGAGGGTTTAGTCCGTAGGACAACAACAATCATACCATAGGCTAGCTTCTAGGGTTTAGCCTCTACGATCTCGTGGTAGATCAACTTCGATAATACTCATATCATCAAGATCAATCAAGCAAGAAGTAGGGTGTCGTGGAATTATCACGTCAGATGTCCTCGTGAAAGGACTTAGTCGTGGAGCCATCGCAACGGGTTAGCTTGAAGGGGTTAAACCGGACAAGGGACACGGGAGTTTATACTAGTTCGGCCCCTTCGATGAAGGTAAAAGCCTACGTCTAGTTGTGATGGGATTGATTGGGTTTCGATGATCAGGGAGCGAAACACGCTTGCCTGAGTCTCGAGTTGTTGTCTCTTGTCCCTGAACCGCCGTCGGGTCGTCCCTTTATATACACAGGTTGACGCCCAGCCGGTCTACGGAGCCCCGAGGCCGACTCATGCAAAGTGTCCGGCTCGGTCTCTCCTTTCCTAACTTACATTACAAGTTTACATAGTCATGGCGGTTTATTACTATGGGCCCTAATCCGCCTTTGGGCTTCGGGCTTCTATGCTTCCTTTAGTAAAGCGCCATCTTCTGGATCTTCATGGGCTTCAACATAGTCGAGGGTGAACCGGGCCCTCCTGGCCGGTTTATACTCAGTAGCTATATCCTCAACATTAGGCCCCGGATTGATTTGAGTTTGTTCATGTCAATCTTCAATACTTCAAATATCTCTTGCAGACATCTTCTTGTATTTTCGTAAACCGCAATATTGTCTTCTCCTTTAATTTTGTAAATCGCCGTGACGTCATCTTCTGAACACAACAATGGTCCATCATGACATCATCTCTGTAAACAAAAATTAAAAAGATTCCCTTCACTTAATGGTTATCCCGAAAATCGAGGCGACAGGCGCACTCATTCTGCCATTTCAGGCTCCTTGATTCTCGTGCCTGCCATTTTGCTCGTTCCTCTATAAATAAGGCTGAGGGCCCTTCTCTCTTTTCCCCTTCTGTGCCTTCTTCTTCCTCGTGATGCCCAAGCTCTGGAGCTCTGCCGCCGTCCGCGACCTTCGGGATCTGCACCGACAAAGGCCGCTGCATCAACCTGAAACGGACCAGACTTTTGTCACCCTTCTCCGCAGCAGATCTGTAGTGGTAAACTTCCTTTCTCCAACATCTTTAGATCTGTTTCTAGGGTTTTCGAGCTCCTCTGCATAGTTCTTCATCCTTCTTTGTTCTTCCTCCTGCCGCGATAGTTTTGATCCAATAACAGTGTAGATCTCATGCGGTAGGTACTCCGCGTCTATTTTTAATGCTAGCGGATCGTTCTTTTACCTCTGTAGAGTACATGGCCTTCACTGCTCTACTTAGCACCTCTAGAGCTCACAGAGAAAATTGCTTTACGGATGTGTGGTAGATCCAAATAAATTTGACCATTATGTGAAACCTGTTTCTGTCAATACTTAGCAGAAATTTTGAATTCTGGCCCTTCTGCGTACAGGCGGTTTAACCCTTTGATAGTCAATCCGCCATATATCATTAGCCCTCTCTTAAACCGCCAACTGAACCTTGCATAGTATTCTTCTCCGGTTTAACACTGAATTCTACACCGTAAACCGCAAATTGTTAAACCGGCACCTTTTCTTTCAGTTCCTCTTTCCGAAATGTCGAGGCAATTTGCTGCTTGCAATTGGGTTCCGTCCCGGATCACGGAGACACAGATCAATGGTTATGTCACCACTGGTGCCTTAGCCTCAAAAAGGGCTCTCCACTGGCGAGTTCCGGAATCGGAATGTCCGCCTGAACCTCAAGAAGGAGAAGTAATTGTCTTTATGCAACACTTAGACCGGGGATTCAGTCCGCTCGGATCAAAAAATTTCTGAGATGTCCTTGCAAGCTTCCAACTCCATCCGCAAGATATTGGTCCGAACTCCGTGTCAAACATATGCAATTTTCAAGTTTCCTGCGAAGTCTATCTTCAAGAAGAATCAACTGTGGAGCTGTTTCGGGACTTTTTCCATTTGAACCGCCGTACGGAATTCTCAGACGGCCCCAACACAGAACTTGGCGGCATTTCAATTCAGAAAAGAAAAGAAGTTGATTTCCCTCATGCCAAACATCATAGCCATCCCAAAGATTGGAATCAGACCTGGTTTTACTGCCGGAACACTGCCCCTAATGGAGAAAATCCCTTGCCGGGTTATCGCCCTCACCAGCTTAGCAATGGCCACCCATTGCCTTCACGTTTGACCGCCGCAGAACGGAAGAATTTTGCTCCTCAACTCGCCAAGCTTCGGGCTCTGATGGCCAACGGTTTGACTGGCATTGATCTTGTCTGCTGCTGGGTTTCTTGGGGCATTTTGCCTTTGAGCCGCCGCCCTGGATTGATGCATGAATATACTGGCAATGTCAAAGACCCTCAATGATATCATGAAGTAGTAATGACCGACCTTGAAATCATCGAATGTGTGAAGAAGATGCTTGATGAACCGATCTCTACATGCAGTCAAACCGGTTTGGCTCCGTTTTGCGTCTCCAATAAACCGCCGGCGGTAAAGTTCATGTACATACTTTACTGATTTGCTTCCGTATTGACTGTGTACTAACCTTTCCTTGTCTTAATTTCAGGCTAACAGCTCCTTTTGGAAACGGACTAAACCGGCCTGGGCCCCTCGTGTAAAAACCAAGGCCACCAAGAAAACTGGCAAGGGGAAAACCGCCGAGTCTTCTGACCCGCCAGAGGAGGAGGAATCATATGCTGAGGTAGAACTTGACTCACTTGGTTCCTTTTTCGTACATCTTATTGACAATGACTATTCCCAGGATGATGCGGAAGCCAGCCATGCAGAACATGTTGAGGTAATCCTTCTTTCTTCCGATTCAGATCTTGTACCGGTTCAAAGAATTCGCCGCACAGTCCGGAAAGTAAAACAATCTCACCCCCTTGCTGATTTGGATCCAAAATTTTCCTTGAAGACACAGCAAGTTGAAGAACGTCGCACAACCCGGCATAGTGGTCAACAAATCACGTCGTCCAGTTTAGCTGATACACCAACCCGGAAACATCGTCCAGAGGTGACTTGCTCTCCTGAAAAACGTTACCCTTTGAAAGGTTTCTTCCGCTGCCCTCTCAATCCGTCTGACCCGAATTACTAGGCTTCTTCCAACTCGTCCGGCGGTTCATCAACCACTCAGTTGCCCCCTCTCAAAGTCGTCGCTGGGTAAGTATATTACTCCTTAATTTGTTTCTTTTATTTGCCGGTTTACCATATTCTAACCTTTGATGTTGTAGCGCCAAGGCTCGATTGAGTAAAAAAGCCAAGACCAGCGACCCAACTGTGGATGTTGATCCGGAGAAGACTCCAGAGCATCATGGTGAAGACCCTGAAGCTGCTATAGATAGCTCTGCTGGGCAAAACCAAGATGCTGATGCCAACCCGCCAGAGGTTGAACTGAATGTAGAGGTTGATACTTCACATCCTCCTGCTCCTCCAAGTCCAACAATTGAACAGCGGGGCTCAACTGCTGCTCCGCCAAGCCCAACTAACAAACCGCCAAGCCCTGCTACAAAAGCGCCAAGTCCTGTTCAGAATATTGATTCCTCTAGTCCGGCCAAAGATGATGACGTTGTCGTTACGGGCACTGCATATAACGCCCCTGGTAATCCGGTTGCTCTATCAAAGCACATTGCCAAGGATGAATTTGCCGCTATGAGTAAGGGGTAGGGGAAGACTGATTTGTCTGCTTATGCCAATCTCTCTGCTCAAGACCTTCACTCCGGCTTCTTGAATCGGCTTTACACAAGCCGTGATTATGAAGCCGGTTTAGTAAATCTGATGAAGGAGCGCTATGAGGTAAACATTTTTGCTCCTTGTTCTCTACCTTCATTGCATTGTAGCCCCCAAGGGCCGGTTTGTCTTGAGAAAGTCAAATCGGGACTTTGTATACTCCATACTGTACTTTATGAAATTTCCTTGTATATGTCTGATCAAACACACATTAGCCCCCAAGTGCCATGATTAAAACTTGTATTAATCCTTGAGACTTCAACAATCAGCATAAAAATGATTCGCATTAGCCCCCAAGTGCCAAGTGTATAACTGGTTATATGCTTGGGACTTTAACAAAGATATTGACATGCTCTCTTATTGTTGCAGAGTGAGATAAACCAACAAGTCTCTCAAATTGCTGATCTTCAAGAAAATCTGAAATCCCAACAAGCAGAAACCACCAAGGCCAAGGATGAGCTGAAAACCACCTTAACCACCACGGAGCAGCTTAAAGAATGGTTTAAGTCTGAGTAGGCCAACTAGGACACCGAAAAGGCCGGATTGCTGAACCGGCGGAGAACGCTGAGGCATATCTTGAACCGGTGACGGAAGAACTTTCTGGATTGAAGCGCCAAGTCAATGCCATGACCTCTGCAATATTTGGTAAGCAGTGGTTGCCAAGGTTTTATGACTATTTCACTTTGAAATTTCATCGGTTTAAGATGAATTTCCTGAACCGGTATAGGTAGTCGCATTGCTCATCTAGGTTCTGACATGCGGAAGAAGCTCAAGGCTGCATATACGCTGGTTGAACAGCTGTATACCGGCGCTCAACGGGTTATATGCACCACTTCTTATGACAATGCGGCGCCAACACTAATCAAGGACACACTGGATCGCCTCTCGATGACGCCATCACAAATAGAAGAGCTGAAGCGATCCGCTGCTCGGGCTGGCACTTTACTAGCGCTGACTCGAGCCAAGGCATGGATAGCTGATCTTGATCCGGCTGATATAGCCAAAGGCTTCCCCAGTGCGCAAGAAAATGGCGAAGTATTTGACAATGACGCTCTGAGACGGGTGACAAGGGAGATGCGTCCTCTGGCAAGTCAGCTGGCAGATGAGGCTACCCTGGCGGTTCACCGATCCTTCTATGATGCGAACAACAGACGGGTTGAAACTGTGATTCCTGAAGTGCAGAACCTTATTCCACCAATCCGTAAGCACACTTACGCCCCTGACGTTGATCCGGCTGAGCTTATAAATGAAGAGGCTGTCTTGCAGGCTTTAACCCGGATTGACTGGACCACCAATGACTTCCAGCCATTGGATGGGGAGGAGGAGGCTAAACCGACGCCAGATGACCCATCTACCTCACATCAACCCGACAATGAAGCTTAATCCGTCAAGGCGGTTTATATGTCAGAAGCTGTCCATTTTAAAACAATTCCATATTTTGGGCCTCTGAGTGCCTTGTAATAGGGTAGTAAAAACTTATTATGATCTGCTGCCATCGTGCAGGAGGAGATACTTTGTGTGATCCACCGTATCAATGTCAATTTTGATTCAGGTATCATAATATGCAACTCCTGTGTGCACATAAAAAGACAAGGGTCCTGGCGGTTTACCGCCGGACGGGTCATAATGCCCAAAAACAGGTTGGAGTTGATAATCAAACCGTAAAAATATGAAATGATTCATACCCGTGATATAAGATCCATGTTTAGTTGGCTGGTCAACTTTGATTGTAATAAGGGTGAAAACCCAAACCTGAAATTCTTGTATATCTCCATCATGTACTGATGTCGTATATTAAATCATACCGGGTAATGATTCACGCCAGATGATCCAAGCTGGTGACAGGTAGTCAATGCCAGGCCGGGTTAATAAACTCCGGTTTAAAAATAAGGTCTGTCAACGTGTACTTGCAAACCAAGTCGGTTTAAAGAATACCGGGCTAATAAAATGACTGACCAAGCCAAGAAAATCGGTTTAACATAAAATTCAGCAATGCGCAAATAAAACCGTGTAGTCGAGGCTTTTTGGGGGCTGCCGGGCCCAAATTCGAGGCTTTTTGTGGGCTGCCAGGCCGCTGAGTTGAACCATTTAACAAAGCCTTTTAAGATGGACCTCCAACTAACCAATCATCGTTTTAACTTTGACAAGTGCAGGGTCTCAATGAGAGTAACTGTCAAACGTTCGGAGGGCCGTGCCAGGATGACCTGGATAGGAGTGTCTTACTTGATGAAGGCAGGTTAACCCGGGGTTTTAGGTAAATATACCAGGCTTCCAAGCCGTGGGTTGATACCCAGCTAAAAGGGTCCATTCAAACTCCTTGGTATTGGACCAAGGAGCCCCCAAGTAACGTGATGAGCTGTGCTCATTGGGTGCCTATGTTTGAGTTGTGCATAGCATCTAGACTCTCTTTGGCCCCTTGGGTGTGACGCTCCCAAGCTTTGTGGCGTGATGGCCGGTTTAACAGGTAGTACTCCGCTTTGTCAGCTGAAGCCCCCATGTAGCTCAAAGAATATTTGAGAAAAAACAGCAGAGGCCCCGCTTTAGAGCAAGGATGCTGATTTATTTTTTGATCATAATATATACATTGTCAAAATATGTACATAAAAAGAGCCTATGGCTCAAGTGTAGTAAGGCTGGAGGAGAGCTATGTTCCAGGGCCGTCGGGTCTCCTCCTCAGAGTTGCGTGAGTTGTCTCGACCGTCAATGAGGTAGTATGATCCGTTGTGCAGATTCTTGCTGACCACAAAGGGTCCTTCCCAAGGCGGGGATAACTTGTGCATGTACGTCTGATCCTGGATAAGCCGGAGCACCAAGTCACCTTCTTGAAAGGTTCTCATCTTAACCCGGCGGCTGTGATAACGCCGTAGGTCTTGTTGATAAACCGCCGATCGAGCCAAAGCCATATCCCGCTTCTCATCTAATAGGTCCAGTGCCTCTTCGCGAGCTTGCTCGTTGTCCGCTTCAACATAATTAGCAACCCGGGGCGAATCATGACGTATATCACTTGGGAGAACCGCCTCTGCCTCGTATACCATAAAGAAAGGCGTGTAGCCTGTTGATCGATTGGGGGTGGTGTTGATACTCCACAACACACAAGGTAATTCTTCCACCCAACAACCCGACGTCCGCTTCAAGGGAACCATGAGCCGGGGTTTAAGACCCTTTAAAATTTCTTGATTAGCTTGCTCTGCTTGACCGTTGGATTGAGGGTGCGCCACCGATGCTAGGTCAAGCCGGATGTGCTCTCTTTGACAGAAATCCTCCTCACCTTTGGAAAGGTTGGTACCATTATCCGTGATGATGCTATATGGAAAGCCGAAACATAAAATAATCTTTTTGAGAAATTGAACCACCGTAGCTGCATCACACTTGCTAACAGGCTCCGCTTCAACCCACTTGGTGAATTTATCAACTGCCACCAACAGGTGGGTCTTCATGTCTGGGGAACGTTTAAAGGGTCCCACCATATCAAGCCCCCAAGTAACAAAAGGCCAAGTAATAGGAATCATCCGTAGTTCCTGAGCCGGAACATGAGCTCTGCATGAATTTTTTTGACAAGCATCACATCGTTTTACCAGATCCTCCGCATCAGCATGAGCTGTCAACCAGTAAAACCCATGACGAAAAGCTTTTGCAACCAGGCACTTTGAACCAGCATGATGACCACAATCCCCTTCATGAATTTCCCGTAGGATCGCTTGGCCTTCTTCCGGAGAAACACAACGCTGGAATACGCCTGAAACGCTATAGCGGTGTAACTCGCCATTGTGAATAACCATGGACTTGGATCGCCGGACTATCTGTTGGGCCAGGACTTGATCATTTGGTAGCTCACCCCGGCTCATATACGCCAGATATGGAACCGTCCAATCCGGCACAATGTGTAAAGCGGCCACCAACTGAGCCTCCGGATCAGGAACAGCCAAATCCTCTTCTGTGGGCAACGTAACAAACAGGTTATGCAAGATATCTAAAAAGGTGTTAGGAGGTACCGGTTTACGCTGAGATCCGAGCCGGCTCAAAGTGTCTGCTGCTTGGTTTTTGCGCCGATCAATATGCTCAACTGTTGACACACGAACACATCACGTGTACCCTCGACGCCGGGGGTGATGCACCGCAGCTCACGTCGAAGGAGACCCGACCAATAGCGTGATACGCAAGACAGTCGATGGGCGCTTTTGCAGACCCGAAAACCCCACACCCCCGGGAGGGACCCTGTCAGGGAGTGCGGCGGCTATGGGCTGCCCTAGGTCGATTCGCTCGCCCCTAGAGCCTCGGGATTCGCAGCTCTCAAACACAAAGAATAGCAAAGAACGAGAGAGAAAAATGGTGGAGAGATAAAACGTAGATGAAAAAGTAGTATATTGATTTGTTCGATTGTGTGTTGTTCAATCGGCCATCACCCCCCAACATATATAAGAGGCGGCTGGACTTCCCGTACAAGTAAAGGATTCATCTAGGCTTTTCTTACAAGAAAAATTACATCAATTCATGTCCTAGAGTCCTAGTTCTATTCCAACTCGGATTCAGTCTGAATCTGGCCCAAACGCTGTCTTCCTTCTTGCCCGGGCCGCTGAGCTTGCATATGATCTTAGATCAAGATGGCCCAAATATCAAACTCGTGCTCCTCGATGATACGAACAACTCTCATGTTGATCACTTCTTCAAATAAGGTCATCTTGAATACTTCACGAAGCCATCTTTACGTTCCAGTCGGATTCGTTGCAGCAGACTGGATTATCCGAGTCTCGTAGTGAATTTGCATGCCATATGCTATCTCTGATGATGATGACTCCAAAACCAAATTTCACCGTTTTTATGATATGCACAACTTCCATATTGAACACTTCTCCATCCGAAATCATCTTGATAAACTTTTGGGCACATGTTTAGTTTCACTCGGATTTGAGCTCATCCACTCGGATATTAGTCTTTCACTCGGATGGTTCAACTGGACTTTTTCACTTGGATGTTTATAATTTTTCACTCGGATGACTATATTTTCACTCGGAAGACAATCTTTCACTTGGATGATGACCACATTTTCAGTCGAAAGGCAATCTTTTACTCGATCGATAAGTTTTCACTCGACCTTTTACTCGATCTGTAGGTTTTCACTCGACCTTTTACTCGATCGGTAGGTTTTCACTCGACCTTTTACTCGATCAGTAGGTTTTCACTCGACCTTTTACTCGATCGGTAGGTTTCTACTCGGATGGTAAAACTTTCCACTCAGATTTCCCGACTGAAAAGACAGCCTGATCTTGATTTGCCTCTCCAGGCTACATACGTCCTCAGATTGAGACAAATTTTATACGAAAATCGATCGGCTCGACGAGACGAAACTTCTTCGTGTTGAAGGTTTTTTGATTCAATGCCGTCTTGAAGGCCGAATTGCTCACGCATTGCATCAGACACTCATCAACATGTGTCTGGTGTCAAGCGTAATATTTTGGTCTCTGGCTTGTCCAAACCGTATTGACTGTAACTTTTGCATATGAACTCGGATTAAGATGATTTATATATGAAAATCAATTGCCTCAATGAGACGAAGACAATTCCTTTAGAGTGCTCCTTCATCTGAGGTCATATTGAGGGCGTAATCGGCTGAAAAGCATTCAGAACACTAAATTTTGTCACTTGGAGTACAGCTTCGGCCACTGAGATAAGGTCAAATGGCGATAGCCTAAATATCAAAGTTGTTCCACTCGACGACGTGAAACTTTCTCATGCCGAAAACCCTTTCACTCTGTATTTTGCCAAAATCAGTTGTCAACACATGCCCCCCTATTTTTCGGCAAAGCTTGCACGCCAAAAAATAATATGCATAGTGTTCGTTCTAAGGACGTTGTCAACATTCCATCGGCCATTTATTTTTCTCAGGGCGATAATTATGTATCGGCCATGTTTGTGCTAAGGGCAATAATCGTATATTGGCCATTGCCTACTTAGGCTTCCTGCCACACACTCGGGTGGTACTTTTTCAAATATTTGCCATTGAGAGCTCGAGGTAACAATGCCCCTTGTATTGATTCCACCAAATATGAATTTCCAGGAACAACTCTTGTAATCCTAAAAGGACCTTCCCAACTTGGAGACCACTTCCCAAATTTTCCATCTCTTGAACCAATTGGTAGAATCACTTTCTAGATGAGATCACCAACTTGAAAATTCTTCAACTTGACTTTCTTATTGTAAGCTCTTGCCACCCTCAACTTATCTCTCTCTATGGCTTTTATAGCAGCCAAACGTTTATCGGCAACCTCATCAATATTGTCCATCATTAAGTTATAAAAGTCTACTGGCGATAAATTATTTTGTTTGGCTATTCTCAAAGCATTCAAATTTACCTCCACTGGTAAAACAGACTCTTGACCATATACTAGCTCATATGGAGTCACCTTCGTAGCACCATGCCTTGAAATTCTGTGTGCCCATAAAGCTTCAGACAACAACTCATGCCATCTCCTTGGATTATCCTCAATCTTCTTCTTGATGAGCTTGATTAAAATTTTATTGCTAGACTCAGCTTGTCCATTAGCTTGGGCATAATATGGAGAGGAATTGAGCAACTTTATATTATAAGATTCGGCAAACTCTCTGACTTGGTGTGACATAAAAGATGAACCTTGATCTGTAGTTAACGTTTGAGGAATACCGAATCTATGAATAATGTGTTCGGTTATGAATTGAATTACTTCCGTATGTGTCATGTTCTTGAGAGGTACTGCTTCAGACCATTTAGTGAAATAATCAGTTGCCACCAATACGAACCAATGCCCTTTTGAGGAAGATGGGTGGATTTGTCCAATGAAATCTAAAACCCATCCTCTGAAAGGCCACGGTTTGATAATAGGATGTAACATAGCAGCAGGAGCCAATTGAATATCACCAAACTTTTGACAAGCTTCACACCCTTTATAATATCTGAAGCAATCATTAATCATAGTCGGCCAATAAAACCTAGCACGTTGCAATAACCATTTCATCTTGGGAGCCGACTGGTGAGTGCCACAAATACCTTCATGTACTTCTCCCATAGCAACTCTTGCCTGGTCCTCGTCCAAACACTTTAGAAGAACATCATCGACTGTTCGGCAATAAAGACCATCATCTCTCATTGTATACTTGAAAGCCATACGCCGAACAGCCCTATCCACCCTTTCACTCACATTGCACAAGTAATCAACAATGGGCTTCCTCCAGTCGGGATTGTCACCTACACTAAATTTTTTGTTAATGGCCGAATCAGTGGGTTCAGGTTCGGCCTCTCCCATATTGGGAAGACAAGACATCGGTCTTTGAGAGATATGAAACATGCCATGATCAACATGATATCCAGATGCTTGCTGTGCCAACTCATTTGCTTTCCAATTGTCATGTCTAGATATATGTGCAATGCTAAAACAATCCAAAGTAGAAATTATATCTAGACATTTATCAAGATAAACATTAAGTGATTCGTCCAAACACTGAAAGACTCTGGATATTTGCTGCACCACTAGTAACGAATCACCGTAAGCCTCAATATGTGTAACACCTATAGAAAGTAACATCTCTAGGCCGAATAACAATGCTTCATATTCGGCTTGATTGTTTGTGCAAAAATATTCTAAGCGGCATGAGGCTTCAAAAATAGCACCATTAGGAGATATATAAACAATACCAACACCTTGGCCATTGCTACAAACTGAACCATCAAAGTATAATCTCCATGGTACTAATGAAACAAGGTTCATATCAACATCATGCTTGTCATCAATCCGATGTTCAACAATGAAATTAGCAACAATTTGGCCTTTCATGGGTTTTAGATATTCATAAGCCAAATCATATTCAATCAAAGCATAAGCCCACTTGCCAATTCTCCCACTAAGAATTGGCCTATGCAACATGTATTTAATGACATCGGTTTGACAAGCTACTATAAAAGCACTCGGCACTAAATAATGTCTCAATTTTGTGCAAGCATAATATAAGCATAGACATAGTTTCTCAATAAATGTATACCTTGTCTCGGCGTCCAATAAGCGTCTGCTCAAATATGTAATGGCGTGCTCTTTTCCTTCGGTATCTTGAGTCAAAACAGCACCAATAACACCTTCCTCTGCTGCGATATAAAGCTTAAAAGGCTCTCTATGCTTGGGTGCTTTCATCACCGGAGGAGTGCACAAATAATTCTTGATCATATCAAAGGCTTCTTGCTGTTTTGCCCCCCAAGTGAAATCAACATCATTCTTTAACCGAAGGATAGGAGTAAATGCATCAACTTTCCCTGACAGATTAGCTATGAACCTTCTCAAGTAATTGACCTTGCCAAGGAACTTTTGCATATCTCTCTTGCATGTTGGAGCCTCCACTTTCTGTATGGCCTCTATCTTTTTGGGATCAATTTTGATGCCATCTTCATGAATAATGAAACCCAAAAATTTGCCAGCTGACACACCGAATGCACACTTCAAAGGATTCATCTTCAGTCCATTCTTTTTCATTCTTTCAAAAGCTAAACGCAAATCGGCCAAGTGAGATTCAAAAGCATCCGATTTGACAACAATATCATCAATATAAACTTCAAGTATGGTACCGAGTAAATCATGAAAAATCAAATTCATAGCCCTTTGATATGTGGCTCCAGCATTTTTTAATCCGAATGTCATCACTACCCACTCGAATAAACCAAGGAAACCAGGACATCGGAAAGCTGATTTGTACATGTCCTCTTCGGCCATAAAAATTTGATTGTATCCGGCATTACCATCTAGAAAGCTAATAACCTTATGTCCAGAAGCATCATTAATAAGCATATCGGCTATTGGCAAGGGATACTCATCTTTGGGTGTAGCCCTATTCAAATCTCTGAAGTCAATTCACACTCTCAATTTGCCGGATCCCTTCTTCTCCACTGGGACAATGTTAGAAATCCACTCGGCATACCTGCAAGGTCGAATGAAATTAGCTTCAAGTAGTCGACCGATCTCTTCCTTGATCCAGTCATATGTTTTAGGATTAAACTTTCTGGCCGACTGTTTATAAGGTCTAAAACCGGCCTTATAGGCAACTGATGCTCCACTAGCTCTCGGCTCAACCCTGGCATCTCATGATATTCCCATGCAAAGCAACAAACATATTCTTTCAATAGCTCGATTAATTTAGCCTTACAATCGGCTTTCAAATTTTTGTTTATAAATGTCGGTCGAGTAACTGAACCATCTCCAATATCTATCTCTTCTAATGGATCAGCCGATGTAAAACCTTGTCCAAGTTTATCCATGTCATCCAACTCCTCTATAGACTCATACATATCGTCCTTACTGGACCGATATTTTACGAGACATTTTTGTAACCACTCGGAATTAGGATCCATTTAAACATATCATACCTTGGAGCCAATTGCATTCAGTCGGCTTTAAAGACACGGGCACAAAACCATTTTTTGGTCGCGCTGAGAAAATCAAACTCTGATAAGTCACGTCCCGTCAAGCAAGTAGCATTGGGATGTTGCCAATCCACCGATGCATCGGCCAAGGCAACACAGGCCGAGTTATCCGCATGAATGACTTCCACCTCATCATCAACCCATTGAATCAAAAACTGGTGCATAGTGGATGGCACGCACTGGTTTGCATGAACCCAATCACGGCCTAGTATGACGTTGTAGTTACCTTGCACCTCAGCGACAAAGAATGCAGTAGCCAAAGTTTTGCTTCCGACCGTAAGCTCCACATACATCACACCTTTGGTTTCAGTTTTCTCTTTGCCTTCAAATCCGTTGAGCACCATATTCGTCTTCATCAGTTTGTCATCGGGCAAACCCAATTTTTTGAAGACCGAATAGGGCATAAGATTTACCACAGCACCACCATCAACAAGCATTCGACTGAGTGGCGATCCATTGATATGACCTCTGAGATACAATGGTTTCAAATGTGTTACTGGTTCTTTTGGCTTCTCGAATATTGCGTTTTTAGGGCCAAAATCCAGCTGAGCCACTTCCCCTTCCTCATCTACAGCACGAAACTCAGCAGGTAAATAATACACCATATTGATATCCATACCTTCATGAACCGGCGTAGACTCATAGTCCAACATATCAACCTCTTCTTCGAGTGGATCGACCATTCTGAAATCTGGCCGAGTGAAGGAGAAGTAAG
Source organism: Triticum timopheevii (assembly GCA_963921465.1). NCBI lineage: Eukaryota > Viridiplantae > Streptophyta > Magnoliopsida > Poales > Poaceae > Triticum > Triticum timopheevii. The sequence continues at coordinate 554,480,783 of OY997272.1, read as the reverse complement.
AAGTGTCGCAGACGATGTAATAGCCATCACATCGTCCTTCTTGGGTGGTGTAGGCACTTCTGTGATAGATGTAGAAGCTGATGTATCTTGTATTTGTTTTGGCCTCCACACTTGTTTTGCGGGAACCATGGGCCGAGTGTCATTGAACAACTTATCCCTTTGCTTCTCGGCCTCCTGCTCTGCTACCTCTTGACTCCTTAATCTCTGTAGTTTCCTCTTCTGTGTCTTTGTTAGCCCTGGAGGACACCACTTTGGCTGAGTGTATTTAGCATCTCTCACCTTTACTTAGTTGGTGCTTGCTTCATGGTCATTAGCCGAGTGTTTTGGCGCGATAATAAGTATCGGCTCAGTTGAGCGGTTATGCACAGTCGACTACTGTATGGGGAATGTTTCGGCGCCCAAGACAAGTGAGTCGGCATCCATTTTCCCCTTGCCTTTTCCCGACTCAACTACTGCAGTATCTGGTGATTTAACACGCCATTCTTTTCGACTTTCCAGATGCATGAAATTTCCATTCGTGCGCACCTTTTTACTCTGATGGAATCCACTCGGGTGGAATTCAGTCGGATGGAATCTACTTGGCCACATTTTTTCACTTGGATAGCTTCCACCTAGGTGCATTCTTACACTAGGAAATTTTCCACTTGGTCGCATATTTTGACCAGCCGACTGATAGTCGCCGATGTTCAGTCGGCCATTATATGAGTATTCAAGTCAGTCCCAAACAGTTTGCCTCTGCTCTTCTGGAAACAGTGCCTTTGGTCCACTCGGTTTCGCATACCGACTGAACATATCATCTGATGGTGACCTTGGTCTCTTCAAGTGTGATGGCCGGTTAGAGCTGGGACCAGTCGACTGGTTGACGTACTTGGACAGCAACATGTCAAAAGTTGGTTTGATTCGTTTGCGCTGTACTTTAGCTTTGTTCATCTTCCACTTGCCAACTTCAGGACTTTTGGGTTTAACAAATTTAACTCGAGCGTCTTGATGTACCTGTGCTTGCCCCCCGAGTGTAGGATTCTTGATGGTGATTTTGATCACTTCCTTGCCATCGGGTTGTTTATCAAGCACGATCTGCCTCCCCAAGACCTTGTCGCCCTCCTTGTCCTTCCTGGGCTCACCAACAATGACATTAGTTTTGTTAGCAGATTCGGCTACCTCCGGCCGAATGAGCAGCTTCTTCCCTTCTAAATCCATGGTGTTCATTGGAAAGGGTTGTTTATCAACTTGCATCTCAGAAAAGTTCAATCGTCCGTCATTAATGGCCGATTGTATTTGTCGTCGAAAAACATTGCAATCATTAGTAGCATGAGAAAAAGAATTATGATACTTGCAATAAGCACGCCATTTCAGCTCTTCAAACGGCGGTAAAGTATGAGATATTCTAATAATCTTAGCCTGCAGCAAAGCATCAAATATTCTATCACACTTTGCAATGTTAAAAGTAAACTTCATCTCTTCATCATGATTCTTATGAATCGGTTTCAGATCATTGCAAGTAAAGGGTTTGGCCTTAGATAGCCAAACAAATTCAGTAGCAAAAACATCACCCTCATCGTCCGAGTGATCACTATCATATTCCACCATATTCATCTTTGGACGATCGGCTTTGTACCTATGCACTTCTTTGAGATCTTTGCTTTGGCTTTCCTGAGCCAAAGCCCTTTGTAAGACTTGGTTAATATTTAAGAACTCATAGCCTTCTAGATTTTCTCTAATGGGAGTTCTCAAACGACTCAGCACTAGGTCTGCCAAGTCTCTCTCCGTTATCACCAAACTAAAACACCGGTTTTTTGTTTCTCTAAATCTCTTGACGTAATCGGAAACCGATTCATCATGCTTTTGTTTAACCGATGTTAGATGTGACAACTTGAGTTCATTGTCACCGCTATAAAAGTGATCATGAAATTTTTGCTCTAGCTGTGACCAAACCCGAATGGAACCATGTGGTGAAGAAGAAAACCATGAAAATGCGCTACCAGTTAATGATAAAGGAAATAAACGCACTTTCAACTCATTTAGTGAGCCTGCCTCACCTAATTGTGCTAAGTATTGACTAACATGCTCCCATGTGGTTTTTGTGCCCTCTCCATTGAAGTTAACAAAATCTGGAATTTTATATCCTAGAGGGCACTGGATGGCATCAAAGTACTCGGGGTACGGCTTTTGGTAAATCCGATTCCGAGGTAACTCAACCCCAAAATTCTCTCGAAGCATCTTAGCCATCTCCTCTCTAAGATTAGCTAGACCATCATCCATAGTGGACGATGAAACTTGTGGCAGTGGCATAGGAGGTGTAGGACTACTAGTTGTAGGTAGGAACTGTGGCATGTATGTCGACCCATAATTTGCTAGTGGTCGAGTGGTTGTAGCTGTAGATAAGGTTGGGTTCGGCGTTGCCACCGAACCTGGCATGCTCATAATAGGATTAATGGGTGCAGGCACAATCTAATTTGTTTGGGTAGGATAATAAGTCATCGGCACGGGAGGTGCCGATGAAATAGGTAAAGCCAGATTAGGGTTTTGCACACTAGCAGCTACACCATCATTACCACTAGTCGATTGAGATGTATTCTTCTGAGCATTAGTATTTTCTATGAAAGTTTGGTAGACTAGATTGTTACCATCAGCAATACGACTTTCAATCTCAGCCCACTGCTTAGGAGAAAAGGTAGTACTTACAGAGGGTTTAACTTGCTCGGCTTGAAGAGGAGGGAACTTGATTTCTTCAATCGGAGTGATGTTGCCTTGGCGATCCTTCTTGAACTTTGCAAGGAACTCCTGCAAATCCTTCTCTTCACACGCCTTCTTGTACTCCTCATAGACTTGGCGATGATCAGCCGATATCTCATCAAGACTGGGCTTAATGATGTTATCGGCGTCTACCTCGCATGGCTTGGGAAGATCGGACATGGTGGATGATGATGATTGATCTTCGATCCCCAGTGGAGTCGCCAAAAAGTGTGTTGACACACGAACACGTCACGTGTACCTCGATGCCGGGGGTGATGCACCGCAGCTCACGTCGAAGGAGACCCGACCGACAGCGTGATACGCAAGACAATCGATGGGCGCTTTTGCAGACCCGAAAACCCCACACCCCCGGGAGGGACCCCGTCAGGGAGTGCAGCGGCTATGGGCTGCCCTAGGTCGATTCGCTCGCCCCTAGAGCCTCGGGATTCATAGCTCTCAAACACGAAGAACAGCGAAGAACGAGAGAGAAAAACGGTGGAGAGATAAAACGTAGATGAAAAAGTAGTATATTGATTTGTTCGATTGTGTGTTGTTCAATCGGCCATCACCCCCAACATATATAAGAGGCGGCTGGACTTCCCGTACAAGTAAAGGATTCCTCTAGGCTTTCCTTACAAGAAAAATTACATCAATTCACATCCTAGAGTCCTAGTTCTATTCCAACTCGGATTCAGTCTGAATCTGGCCCAAACGTTGTCTTCCTTCTTGCGCGGGCCGCTGAGCTTGCATATGATCTCAGATCAAGATGGCCCAAATATCAAACCTGTGCGCCTCGATGATACGAACAACTCTCATGTTGATCACTTCTTCAAATAAGGTCATCTTGAATACTTCACGAAGCCATCTTTACGTTCCAGTCGGATTCATTCTTGCAGCAGACTGGATTATCTGAGTCTCGTAGTGAATTTGCATGCCATATGCTATCTCTGATGATGATGACTCCAAAACCAAATTTCACCGTTTTTACGATACGCACAACTTCCGTATTGAACACTTCTCCATCCGAAATCATCTTGATAAACTTTTGGGCACATGTTCAGTTTCACTCGGATTTGAGCTCATCCACTCGGATATTAGACTCTTTCACTCGGATGGTTCCACTGGACTTTTTCACTCGGATGTTTAGAATTTTTCACTCGGATGAAAATCGATCGGCTCGACGAGACAAAACTTCTTCGTGTTGAAGGTTTTTCGATTCAATGCCGTCTTGAAGGCCGAATTGCTCACGCATTGCATCAGACACTCATCAACATGTGTCTGGTGTCAAGCGTAATATTTTGGCCTCTGGCTTGTCCAAACCGTATTGACTATAACTTTTGCATATGAACTCGGATTAAGATGATTTATATATGAAAATCAATTGCCTCGATGAGACGAAGACAATTCCTTTAGAGTGATCCTTCATCTGAGGTCATATTGAGGGCATAATCGGCCGAAAGGCATTCAGAACACTAAATTTTGTCACTCGGAGTACAGCTTCGGCCACTGAGATAAGGTCGAATGGCGATAGCCTAAATATTAAAGTTGTTCCACTCAACGATGTGAAACTTTCTCATGCCGAAAACCCTTTCACTCTGTATTTTGCCAAAATCAGTTGTCAACATCAACCTGATACCCTTTGAAATGACCCGCTACAATATCTACCTCACGCCTGTAAGCCGCCATGAGTGGATCCTTAGAATCCCAAGTACCAAAAACTTGCTGAGCCACCAGATCAGAATCTCTGAAACAACGAACTCGACTTAAGTTCATCTCTTTAGCCACGCGGAGACCATGAAGTAGAGCTTCATACGCAGCTGCATTGTTAGTACAAGGAAACATCAAGCGGAGGACATAGCAAATTTTATCACCTTGAGGGGAAGTAAGGACAACTCCGGCCCCTGAGCCTTCCAACTGTCTTGATCCATTGAAATGAATAGTCCAGTACGTATTATCCGGCTTCTCTTCCGGTGCTTGCAACTCGGTCCAGTCATTGATAAAGTCCACAAGAGCATGAGACTTGATGGTTGTTCGAGGTACTTATTTTAAACCGTGTGGACCAAGCTCAATTGCCCACTTTGCAACCCGGCCAGTTGCTTCTCTGTTTTGGATGATATCGCCCAAGGGAGCAGAACTAACCACTGTAATGGGATGAGGTTGAAAATATTGCTTGAGCTTTCGACTGGCCATAAAAACCCCATACACCAACTTCTGCCAATGCGGATAGCGTTGTTTTGACTCGATCAGAACTTCACTGATGTAGTATACCGGTCGTTGAACCGGATATTCCTTCCCAGCCTCTTTACGCTCAACCACAATTGCCACACTGACCGCTCGGGCATTGGCAGCCACATATAATAGTAAAGGCTCATGATCAACTGGGGCTGCAAGAACTGGCGGTTCAACCAACTGCTGCTTTAACTCCTCAAAGGCCGCATTGGCTGCATCACTCCAGACGAAATCATCTGTCTTCTTCAGCATCTGATACAAAGGGATGGCCTTCTCACCCAGACGACCGATAAACCGGCTGTGGGCTGCAATCCGGCCTGCTAGATGCTGAACATCATTGATACATGTCGGTTTAGCCAAGGATGTGATTGCCTTGATCTTTTCCGGATTAGCCTCAATGCCCCTGTTAGACACAAGAAAACCGACCAGCTTGCCTGCCGGAACACCAAAGACACACTTATCCGGGTTAAGCATCATCTTGTAAACCCGAAGGTTGTCAAACGTCTCCTTGAGATCAGCTATCAATGTGTCCTTTTTCCTGGATTTTACCACAATGTCATCCACATAGGCATGAACATTACGCCCAATCTGCGTGTGAAGACAATTTTGCACACAACGCTGATAAGTTGCCTAAGCACTCTTGAGCCCAAAGGGCATAGAAACATAGCAGAAGGCTCCAAAGGGAGTGATGAAGGTAGTCTTCTCCTGGTCCTTAACTGCCATTTTAATCTGATGATATCCTGAATAAGCATCCAAAAAACTCAGGCGCTCACAACCCGCCGTCGCATCAATGATCTGATCAATACGCGGGAGTGCAAAAGGATCGGCCGGGCAAGCCTTGTTCAAGTCCGTGTAGTCCACACACATACGCCAAGTACCATTTTTCTTAAGAACCAGCACCGGATTAGCAAACCATTCAGGATGAAACACTTCAACGATAAACCCAGCAGCCAACAGCCAGGCTACCTCCTCAACAATTGCCTTGCGTCTCTCTTCATTAAAGCGACGAAGAAATTGCTTGACCGGTTTAAACTTCGGATCAATATTAAGAGTGTGCTCAGCGAGTTCCCTCGGTACACTTGGCATGTCAGAAGGCTTCCATGCAAAAATGTCCCGGTTCTCACGGATGAACTCGATGAGCGCGCTTTCCTATTTTGGATCCAGATTGGTGCTGATGCTGAACTGCTTGGACGAATCGCCAGGTACGAAGTCAACGAGCATAGTCTCGTCAGCCGGTTTGAAATGTAGGGTTGGGTCATGCTCAGTGGTGGGCTTCTTCAGAAGGGTCATATCTGCCGGATCAACATTCTCCTTGAAAAACTTTAACTCCTCTATAGCACAAACTGACTCAGCGTAAGCCGCATCACTTTCCTCGCAATCCAAAGCGATTTTTCGACTTCCATGAACCGTGATGGTTCCTTTGTGACCCGGCATCTTGAGCTGCAAGTAAATATAACAAGGCCTCGCCATGAATTTTGCATAAGCCGGTCGCCCAAACAGTGCGTGATACGGGCTCTGGATTCTCACCACCTCAAAAGTCAATGTCTCAGACCGGGAATCATGTTCATCACCAAACACAACTTCCAAGGCAATCTTACCCACTGGATATGCCAATTTACCTGGTACCACACCATGAAAAACGGTATTGGACGGTTTAAGATTCTTATCTGTCAACCCCATGTGGCGGAATGTCTCATAATACAGAATATTGATACTGCTTCCCCCATCCATGAGTACTTTGGTGAACTTATAACCTCCCACCTGAGGCGCCACCACCAGAGCTAGTTGACCCGGATTGTCAACCCGGGGCGGATGATCCTCCCTGCTCCACACAATAGGTTGTTCCGACCACCGCAGATAACGTGGAACCGCCGGTTCAACCGCATTGACTGCCCTCTTGTGCAGCTTCTGATCACGTTTACACAGACTAGTGGTGAACACATGATACTGCCCACCATTCAACTACTTTGGGTGACTCTGGTAACCCGACTGCTGCTGATTCCCTTGATTACTCTGCTGGTTATTACCACCTTGGTTGCTCTGGTTGCCATGATTATTCTAAAACCCAGAGCCTGAACCGCCGCCACCATGAAAACCTGGACCTGAACCGCCCGACGGACCCTGATCATACCGGAAAAGATCAAAGTTTTTGAACTCCTTCATAATGTTACAATCCTTCCAGAGATGTGTTGCAGGGGCCTCCTTGGTCCCGTGCTTTGGACAGGGCTGATTCAACAAGCGCTCCAGATTCATCGCCCCACCACGCTGGGGCGGTTTACCCTTACGACGCTGCACATTAGCATTAGACACAAAATCTGAATCCGCTTTACACTTACCATTATTCCCATGGCCTCCCTGGTTGTGCTGCTGTCCCTTTGCACCGCCATTCTTCTTTCCCTTCTCCGGTTTCTCATTATCAGAATTGGGATCCTTGGTATTATCAGAATCGGCATACTTTACCAAGGTTGCCATGAGGGTTCCCATGTCGCTGCAGTGGCGCTTGAGCCGTCCCAACTTCCTCTTTAGTGACTTAAACTGGCAATTGCGCTCCAGTGTGATAATCGCTTGGCCAGCGTTAATCCGGTCGGACGGGTGCAAAACTTCTGAGACCCGGCGCACCCAATGAGTTGTGGACTCGTTCTCTCCCTGAACACAAGCGTCCAGATCCACAATGGACATGGGCTGTTTGCACGTGTCTTTAAAATTGGCTATAAACCGGGCCTTCAACTGATCCCATGACTCGATGGAATTAGCTGGTAGATTTTTCAACCAAGTACTGGTTGTTCCTTCCAACATCATCGTGAAGTACTTTGCACAAGCTGCTTCATTTACATCCAGCATCTCCATTGCCATCTCATAAGTCTCGACCCACGCCTCAGGTGGCTGATCCGCCGTGTAATTAGGCACTTTGGGTGGACCCTTCAAATCCTTGGGTAGACGCACGTTACGGAGAGCCGGAATAAGGCACGGCACTCCCCAGGAACTAAAAGCAAGCCCGGTGCCTCTGTCAACCGACACTGCTGGCTGAACCGAGGCGGGTTGATAACGACCCAAAGCAGCATCCCTTCGTGCCCTGCCATGATCCACCACATCTTGAGCATTGCAACGCCGCAAGCTGCTAGATACCTCCGGTTCGTCCATCCGCCTGCTATAACTTGGGCTTGGACGAGGGGTTGAATGAATGCTATCCCGGCTATATGAATAAGCCTGCTGCTGCACCACAGCGGTTTGAAGAAGATCTCTCGCCCGCCGCGTCTCAACTGCTGCTATTGAATCGCCCTCCATCGTTATGGCTGCCAAGCATGAGGCTGCGGCAATCATGTTATCCAGAGGGCTCGAAAAGTGACCCGATGGTGTAGGCACGTACTGCGGCGGGTTATCTATCCGTCGGGATAGCTCCGTTGCTCGTGGCTGATCCGGAGCTGTCCTAGGCGCCTCAGTCCGGTTTGCAGCTGCCGGATTGCTCGGCCCAGCACCTGGCGTCTGAAAGAGATTTAACACTTCATAAACCGGCGGCAGGCGTGACCGGTACTTCCTTCATATTACATCCTCTGATGCGGTCCGGTGCAGCATGAGCCGGTAATTCTGTGCATGTATCTGCTGTGATTGTGCATTCAAAGCGGCATGTTCTTCAGCGATCCTACTATCCTCAACTACTAGGTTCTCAGCCTATGCTATTTGGTCCTTCAGTTTCACCACGTCCGCATTGTGCCGATCTTGCGTCTCTGGGGTGACTGTCATGGTTAACAAGGTCGCCCAGGCGTCCATCAAACCGGAGAGGACTTGCGCTGGTCGGCGCGCCGAGGTACCTGACGCGGCTACTGATCCGGTATTCATCGCTGCGGTAGACGAAGACTGCAACGTGGGCTGCGTTCCGGCCATGTAGATAGCAACCCAGCATGGCGCTTCAAGGAGGACCGGAATACTGTTGCCATCGGAATATCCCTCGAACACACTGCTATGAATCTGGTATAAGGACTCGGTTTCGCCAGTGGATGATTCGCCGTCGGAATATACGGCCGTCTCGCCCTCAGACACCGGTTCAGATCCGATCCCATGGACACACCCTACGAACACACGCTTCACAGCGGGCTTAACCCGGGCTGGACTCGCACGCTGAGCTGTCTCGACGAGGTCGGTGCAGATGTCCGGCTCAGGGCCCGTTTCGCCGATCTTGCCGATGAAGACATGGATTCCGCCGAAGGGGACCCGGTACCCGTACTCGATCGAGCCGGCCTTGGGGCCCCATCCTTTGTCGTTGATGTAGAGCTTGCCGCGACGACTTTTGGTCATCCGGCCGATCACGTACCCCTTAAGTCCTTCAGAGCAGCCCTTCAAGAACTCGACACCATCGTGCGATGGCCCCACGGTGGGCGCCAACTGTCGTGGAATTATCATGTTAGATGTCCTCGTGAAAGGACTTAGTCGTGGAGCCATCACAACAGGTTAGCTTGAAGGGGTTAAACCGGACAAGGGGCACGGGAGTTTATACTAGTTCGGCCCCTTCGATGAAGGTAAAAGCCTACGTCTAGTTGTGATGGGATTGATTGGGTTTCGATGATCAGGGAGCGAAACACGCTTGCCTGAGTCTCGAGTTGTTGTCTCTTGTCCCTGAACCGCCGCCGGGTCGTCCCTTTATATACACAGGTTGACGCCCGGCCGGTCTACGGAGCCCCGAGGCCGACTCATACAAAGTGTCCGGCTCGGTCTCTCCTTTCCTAACTTACATTACAAGTTTACATAGTCATGGCGGTTTATCACTATGGGCCCTAATCCGCCTTTGGGCTTCGGGCTTCTATGCTTCCTTTAGTAAAGCGCCATCTTCTGGATCTTCATGGGCTTCAACATAGTCGAGGGTGAACCGGGCCCTCCTGGCCGGTTTATACTCGGTAGCTATATCCTCAACATAGGGTATTACCTCCATTGAGAGGGCCCGAACCTGGGTAAAACATCGTGTCCCCAGTCTCCTGTTACCATTAGCCTTAGACGCACAGTTCGGGACCCCCTACCCGAGATCCGCCAGTTTTGACACCGACATTGGTGCTTTCATTGAGAGTTCCTCTGTGTCGTCGCTGTAAGGCCTGATGGATCCCCCAACCTTCAACAATGCAGTCCGGGGTGAGTCTTTTCTCCCCGGATAAATCTTCGTGTTCGGCGGCTTCGCACTGCGGGCCAACTCGCTTGGCCATCTGGAGCAGATCGACAGCTATGCCCTGGCCATCAGGTCAGGTTCGGAAACTTGAATTACACGGCCGATATCCACAGAGACTTGATTTTCGATGGATTCGGGCCTACATTAGGAGCGCCAGACGGTCATGATGAGCACGACTTAAATCTGCTGTTGGACAATATTCGGGATATCGCCCCTGGTGTGACTTCGGACCTAAATCCGGGGCAGATCGCGTCGTCCAAGGACGGGTGGATGGACCCCACCATGGAGTCCGCATACTCTTCGGTGGTAGAGCCGAACACAGACTCCGCTGAGGGAGTCCTGGATTAGTGGGTATCCGGACAGTCGGACTATATACTTTGGCCGGACTATTGGACCGTGAAGATACAAGACTCAAGACTTCATCCCGTGTCCGGATGGGACTCTCCTTTGCGTGGAAGACAAGCTTGGCGATCCGGATATTATATTTCCTTCTTTGTAACCAACTCCATGTAAACCCTAGCCCTCTCCAGTGTCTATATAAACCGGAGAGTTTAGTCCTTAGAGACAGAATCATAATCATCATAGGCTAGCTTCTAGGGTTTAGCCTCTACGATCTCGTGGTAGATCAACTCTTGTAACACCCATATCATCAATATCAACCAAGCAGGAAGTAGGGTTTTACCTCCGTCGAGAGGGCCCGAACCTGGGTAAACATTGTGTCCCTTGCCTCCTGTTACCATTAGCCTTAGATGCACAGATCGGGACCCCCTACCCGAGATCCACCGGTTTTAACACCGACATTGGTGCTTTCATTGAGAGTTCCTCTGTGTCGTCGCTGTAAGGCTCGATGGCTCCTTCAATCATCAACGACAACATGGTCCAGGGTGAGATTTCTCCCCCCGGACAGATCTTCGTATTCGGCGGCTTTGCACTGCGGGCCAATTCGCTTGGCCATCTGAAACAGATCGACAGCTGCACCCCCGGCCGCCAGGTCAGGTTTGGAAAGCTGAACTACACGGCCGATATCCGCAGAGACTTGATCTTCGACGGATTCGGGCCTACGCCAGGAGCGCCGAACAGTCACGATGAGCACGGCTTAGACCTGCTGTCTGACAGTATTCGGGGTATCACACCTACAGGATCCCTGGACCTCAATTCGGGGCAGATTGCGTCGTCCGAGGATGGGTGGATGGACCCCGCCCCGAAAGCCGCACACTCATCGGCGGTAGAGCCGAACACGGACTTCATCCCCAAGGAAGCCTGTGTTTCTGGACCCCTGGACTTGTGTCCGACTGTAGGTCCCAGACTGCGTGTCCCCGAGCCCGCCGATTCTGGTCGGGCTCCAGTAATGGAATTTTCCACTGTGGATATCTTCCAACACTCGCCCTATGGCGCTAAACTCATTAAAGTCTCTCTCCTTGTCAGGAGACTCTTGGCCGAACTATTTCGGCCCAAGGGGGAAGAAGGCGACGAAGAAATTCGTTACCCACCCACCACCCACTTCATAGCCACTATCGACGACGTAACAGACATGCTTGACTTCGACTCTGATGACACCGATGGTATGGACGTCGGCGCAGGAGACGATCCAAAACCACCACCCACGGGGCACTGGACTGCCACTTCATCATATGATATATACATGGTGGATACGCCTAAGGAGGATAACGATGACAGAACGGAGGATAAAACCCCCGGACAAAAGCCAAAACGACGGCGCAGACGCCGCTCTAAGTCAAGTCATAGTAAAAACAACGATAATAGCGCTAGAAAGATCGACACCCCAGTCAACCCCGAAGGCAACAACGACCATATGGACCCAGCGATGGAGCAGGATGAGCCAGGTCACGCCGAACACAGTTCGGAGCAGATGCCCGATCACAGTGATCCCGAGGGATGAACTCATCAAACCACCACGGGACAGGAGCATAGCCCGGACGACAACGCATTCATCATCCCGGAAACACACTTGGAACGAGATAACCTCCACAGAAGGCTTATGGCCACAGCGAGAAGTCTAAAGAAGCAAAAGCAAAAGCTTAAAGTCGCGCAGGAAACGCTCAATCGCAGATGGAATAAAGTACTAGACACTAAAGAAAAGTACGGCGAAAATTTCCAAACAAAGAGCTATCCAAAGCGCAAGCTGCTAACAGAATTCAACGACGAAGCCATTCCACCGAAAAACAATACGGTCAGCAGGCCAAACCAACCACCTCGTAACCGCAATAGAGCAGTTGCCGACGCCTCCCACGATTTACGTGAGCTCCTGGCTAAAAAGGCTGGCGCGACCAGGTCCATCTATGGATCTAGAGGACACGCCCCGGCACAGGACTATGGTCACCAAAACGATCAGACTGATCGGATACCAGTTCAGAATCAGTACCGGACACATCAACAGTCGACGGCATGCCATAACACGTCCAGAAACAGAGGGGCTGCTCACCCTCTATGCTTCACCGAAGAGGTATTGGACCATGAATTTCCACAAGGTTTCAAACCTGTGAACATAGAGCCATACGACGGAATGACAGACCCCGGGGTCTGGATTGAGGATTTTATCCTTCATATCCACATGGCTCATGGGGACGACCTCCACGCCATCAAATACCTTCCTCTCAAGTTGAAGGGACCAGCTCGGCACTTGTTGAAAAGCCTCCCTGAAAATTCAATCGGAAGTTGGGAGGAACTCGAGGATGCCTTCAGGGCCAATTTTCAAGGGACCTATGTCCGACCTCCGGACGCGGACGATTTAAGTCACATAATTCAACAGACCGGAGAGTCCACCCGCAAGCTTTGGAACAGATTCCTCACTAAGAAGAATCAAATTGTCGACTGTCCGGATGCCGAAGCCCTAGCGGCCTTCAAGCACAGTATCCGGGACGAGTGGCTCGCCAGACACCTCGGCCAAGAAAAGCCAAGGACAATGGCAGGCCTAACAAGCCTTATGACCCGCTTTTGCGTGGGTGAAGACAACTGGTTGGCCCGTAGAGGCACCAGCGACCCAAATACATCCGAAATCAGGGACGGCAACGAGAAGCTACGGCACAATAAAAACAAACATCAAAACAAGGAAGAAAGTCCGAACAACACAACGGTCAACGCCGGATTCAGGGGCTCTCAACCCGGTCAACAAAAGAAGCCACTTAAAGGCAGCAAAGACGGACCATCCGACCTAAATAAAGTCCTGGACAGACTGTGTCAAATCCATGGCACCCCCGAGAAACCTGCGAACCACACTCATAGAGAATGCTGGGTTTTTAAGTAGGCCGGCAAATTAAACGCCAAACACAGGGGAGGGGAAACACCAAGTGAAGACATGGATGAGCCTCGCCAGCCGAACACTGGGGGACAGAAAAAATTCCCACCAGAAGTAAAAACAGTAAACATGATCCACGCGACTCACATAACCACAAGAAGGCGCGAACGCGCGCTCAGAGACGCGTGTGCTATAGAGCCCGTGGCCCCCAAACTTAACCACTGGTCGGCCTGCCCGATCACCTTCGATCACAGGGACTACCCGACTAGTATGCGGCACGGAGGATCAGCTGCCTTGGTGTCGACCCAAAAATCGACGGATACCATCTTACTCATGTCCTCATGGATGGCGGCAGTAGTCTTAATCTAATATGCCAGGACACTGTCCACGGGATGGGGATAGACCCATCCAGAATCAACCACAGTAACACCACCTTAGAAGGAGTGATACCAGGCGTCGAAGCCCACTATAGGGGCTCTCAGGGAGTCCTGGACTAGGGGGTGTCCGGATAGCCGAACTATCATCATTGGCCGAACTCCAAGACTATGAAGATACAAGATTGAAGACTTCGTGCCGTGTCCGGATGGGACTTTCCTTGGCGTGGAAGGCAAGCTTGGCAATACAGATATGTAGATCTCCTACCATTGTAACCGACTCTGTGTAACCCTAGCCCTCTCCGATGTCTATATAAACTAGAGGATTTTAGTCCGTATGACGAACAACAATCATACCATAGGCTAGCTTCTAGGGTTTAGCCTCCTTGATCTCGTGGTAGATCTACTCTTGTACTACCCATATCATCAATATTAATCAAGCAGGACGTAGGGTTTTACCTCCATCGAGAGGGCCCGAACCTGGGTAAAAACATCGTGTCCCTTGTCTCATGTTACCATCCGCCTAGACGCATAGTTCGGGACCCCCTACCCGAGATCCGCTGGTTTTGACACCGACATTGGTGCTTTCATTGAGGTTTCCTCTGTGTCGTCGCCCATAGGCCCGATGGCTCCTTCGATCATCAACAACGACGCGGTCCGGGGCGAAACTTTTCTCCCCGGACAGATCTTCGTATTCGGCGGCTTCGCACTGTGGGCCAATTCACTCGGCCATCTGGAGCAGATCGAAAGCTACGCCCCTGGCCATCAGCTCAGATTTGGAAGTTTAAACTATACGGCCGACATCCGCGGAGACTTGATCTTCGACGGATTCGAGCCACAGCCGAGCGCGTCGCACTGTCACGATGGGCATGATTCAGCTCTGCCGCCGGACAGTGCCCTGGAGGCCGCACAAGAGTCCGCCCCGACCCTTTACTCGGAGTCGACTGCGCCGATCGAGGATGGGTGGTTAAACACCGCCTCGGGGGCTGCTACCTCTACGGCGATGGAGCCGAATATTGACCCTGTCCCTTGTGAAGCTCGTGACTCCAAGGTGCCGGACTCTTCTCCGGACCCCGAACCTTCCGCGCTCCTGCCAATCGAACCCGATTGGGCGCCGATCATGGAGTTCACCACTGCGGACATCTTTCAGCACTCGCCTTTCGGCGACATCCTGAATTCACTAAAGTGCCTCTCTTTATCAGGAGAGCCTTGGCCGGATTATGGCCAGGACGGTTGGGATGCGGACGACGAAGAAATTCAAAACCCACCCACCACCCACTTCGTAGCCACTGTCGATGACTTAACTGACATGCTAGATTTCGACTCCGAAGACATCGATGGTATGGACGACGATGCCGGAGACGACCAAGAACCAGTGCCCACAGGGCACTGGAAAGCCACCTCATCATACGACATATACATGGTGGACATCCCAAAGGATGGGAATGGCGATGGAACAATGGAGGATGACCCCTCCAAAAAACAGCCTAAACGCCAGCATCAGCGGCGCCGCTCAAAATCCCGCCACAGCAAGAATGGAGATTCCGGCACCAGAGATAATAACACCCCGGACAGTGCCGAAGACAACCCCCTCCAGCAAGATTCAGCACAGGAGGATGAAGAAGCCAGCCCTCATGAGAGAGCGGCAGACAGAGAGGTCGAGGACGACAATTATATGCCTCCCTCCGAAGACGAGGCAAGCCTCAACGACGACGAATTCATCGTGCCAGAGGATCACGTCGAACAAGAGCGTTTCAAACGCAGGCTTATGGCCACGGCAAGCAGCCTCAAGAAAAAACAGCAGCAGCTTAGAGATAACCAAGACCTGCTAGCCGACAGATGGACTGAAGTCCTTGAGGCCGAAGAGTATGAACTCGAACGCCCCTCGAAAAGCTACCCCAAACGCAAGCTGCTGCCCCGATTAGCGGAGGAAGCACATAAACCTACATCAACAGCACACAATACGGCCGACCGACCACCTCGCAGCCGTGACAGAGAGGCCTCTAGGCCCTCCACTAAAGCCATACCCCGGCGTCGCTCGAAAAGTACAAAGTCACGGGGGAACGCGCCGGACTTGCGGGACATATTGGAGGATAAGGCAAGACAATCAAGATCGATCTACAGATCGTGTGGGCGCCCCACGATGCGCGGCGACAACCATCACCCCGGATATAGCAATTCCGGCCGGGACAAACACAGTAGACAAAGCTCGCTTGAGTGGCGTCGTAATATAGCCCAATACAGAGGCGCCGCACACCCACTATGCTTCACAGATGAAGTAATGGATCATCAAATTCCCGAAGGGTTCAAACTCGTGAACATTGAATCCTACGACGGCACAACAGATCCCGCGGTTTGGATCGAAGACTATCTCCTTCATATCCACATGGCCCGCGGTGATGATCTTCACGCCATCAAATACCTCCAACTCAAGCTTA
This sequence comes from Triticum timopheevii, assembly GCA_963921465.1. Lineage (NCBI taxonomy): Eukaryota > Viridiplantae > Streptophyta > Magnoliopsida > Poales > Poaceae > Triticum > Triticum timopheevii. Next base: position 554,464,601 of record OY997272.1, on the reverse strand, counting down.
AAGGACTAGCTCGGCATTGGCTCAACAGCTTGCCAGCAGAATCAATTGGGTGTTGGGAGGACCTGGAAGCCGCATTCCTTGATAACTTCCAGGGCACGTATGTGCGACCACCAGACGCCGATGACCTAAGCCACATAATTCAGCAGCCAGACAAATCGGCCAGACAATTGTGGACACGGTTCTTAACCAAGAAAAATCAAATCGTCGACTGTCCTGATGCAGAGGCCCTTGCAGCCTTCAAACATAACATCTGCGATGAGTGGCTTGCCCGGCACATAGGACAGGAAAAAGCCGAAATCAATGGCAGCCCTCACATCACTCATGACCCGCTTCTGTGTGGGAGAGGACAGCTGGCTAGCCCGCAGTAACAACCTCACCAAACATTCTGGTAGTCCGGAAACCAAGGACAGCAATGGCAGGTCGCGTCGCAATAAGCACAAACACCGCATTAATGGCGATAATACTGAAGATACGGCAGTCAACACCGGATTCAGAGGCTCTAAACCCGGTCAGCGGAAAAAGCCATTTAAAAGAACTACCCCGGGCCCGTCCAATTTGGACCAAATACTCGATCGCTCGTGCCAGATACACAGCACCCCCGAAAAGCCAGCTAATCACACCAACAGAGATTGTTGGGTGTTCAAGCAGGCAGGAAAGTTAATTGCCGAAAACAATGACAAGGGGCTGCATAGCGATGACGAGGAAGAGACCCGGCCGCTGAACAATAGAGGACAGAAGGGTTTCCCCCCACAAGTGCGGACGGTGAACATGATATACGCAACCCACATACCCAAAAGGGAGCGGAAGCGTGTGCTCAGGGACGTATACGCGATGGAGCCAGTCGCCCCAAAGTTCAATCCATGGTCCTCCTGCCCGATCACTTTTGATCGAAGGGACCACCCCACCAGCATCCGCCATGGCGGATTCGCCGCATTGGTTCTAGACCCAATCGTCGACGGATTTCACCTCACTAGAGTCCTGATGGACGGCGGCAGCAGCCTGAACCTGCTTTATCAGGATACAGTGCGCAAGATGGGCATAGACCCCTCAAGGATTAAATCCACAAAGACGACCTTCAAAGGCGTCATACCAGGCGTAGAGGTCAATTGTACTGGCTCAGTCACACTTGAAGTGGTCTTCGGATCCCCGGACAACTTCAGAAGCGAGGAGTTAATCTTCGACATAGTCCCGTTCCGCAGCGGCTATCATGCGTTGCTCGGACGAACTGCATTTGCAAAGTTCAATGCGGTGCCGCACTACGCATATCTCAAGCTCAAGATGCCAGGCCCTCGAGGAGTCATCACGGTCAACGGAAACACAGAACACTCTCTCCGAACGGAGGAGCATACAGCGGCTCTCGCGGCGGAAGTGCAGAGCAGCCTCTTAAGGCAATTCTCGAGTCCGGCCGTTAAGCGACCGGACACCGTCAAGCGCGCCCGGAGTAACCTACAACAAGACCACTTGGCACGTTCCGAGCATGCGTAGCAATGCGGCCCCAACCCCAGCCCTCGCAAAATTGCGAGACCAGTGCCACGCGTACATCACTACACTCTGGAGATACCATGGGCATAGGGGGGGGCACGACCACGGCATGCCTAGAGTGTGGTTCAACCACACCAGGGGCTCCCAAATGTGTCATCTTTTTTTTCTTTTCCTTTTTTTCTATCCTCAGGACTCCGTTTCCCAGAAGCCCTGCCCGGCAATAGATCCGCCGAACTCATGATGCAACAGCCAGGGAAGCAGAAAAGCTACGACGAGTATCCAGGTGGTCTCCATTACGAGCATATACCTGTTTTATACACCATTCCGCAGCCTACCCCTGGAGGGGGACATGTTAAATAGTCCCACCCCTTGCTTATCGCACTATTTGTATCGTTCTGCATTCATTGCAGTATTTTTTTTGAATAAACAATGCATCGCCTTTTGCCTATCATTGCATTCCTTTTTATATATATGTTCAATTATGACATGTTGCATCCGTACGCTTTGGTACGGACAAACACATCAGGGGCTTAAGTTCCCCAAATCATGGTGTGATAAGTCCAAACACTTTCACAAGTGCGGCACCCCGAACTTATAGCACTATATGCATCGGCTCCGAATCATGTCTTGGGTCAATAGTTGGGTTTGCCCGGCTCCCATGTTTTGGTACCTTACGTTCTGTTATATCGGCTAAGGTAGCGCTGGGAGAACCACTGCGATTGTGCCCCAGTTGAGCTGGGCTGAGCACCTCAGTGGAGAAAGCTAAAACTGACCGTCATGATGGGGCGAGAGCCGGTCGCTGTTCGAGAGGTTTTTTCGAGTCCCTAAAGACTTATGCCGCTTAGAGCAGGGAACCGGCTTTGTCCGGCCCAGGCGTGGATAGCACCCCGAATTCGGTCTTCCGAACACTAGGGGCTTCGCCGAAATTTAAAATTATAGAATTCTATGGCTAAGTGAGAGTGTTCAAGCATTATAAGTCCGGTTGCCTCGTTCGTTGTGTTGAGCGCCTCCCTAGATGGACCCAAAATGGGAACAAGAGCGCTCAAGTTTATCCCGAACACCCCAGCACTCGTGGCATGGGGGCCGAAGCCAACGACTTGGCATCTCTCAGATTTGATAAACGGCCGCACAGAAGGTAATATTTTAAATTAACAAGCGTTGCTTAGCGCATATGAACAAAGTTTTGAGCGCACAGGATAACAAAATGCGAGTCTACTCAAAAATTACATTTTTGGAGCATTCACCCGCAATAATGCGGGCACCCTTCAGGACACCCTTATAATACATCTCGGGCGTGCGATACTCCTTGCCTGGCGGTGGCGCGTCCGTCACAAGCTTCTCGGCGTCGATCTTGCCCCAGTGCACCTTAGCGCGGGCAAGGGCCCGACGGGCACCCTCAATGCAAGCGGAGTGCTTGATGACTTCAACCCATGGACAGGCGTCCACCAGCCGCCGCACCAGACCGAAATAGCTCCCAGGCATTGCTTCCTTAGGCCACAGCCGAACTATGAGGCCCTTCATGGCCTGTTCGGCCACCTTGTGGAGCTCGACCAGCTGCTTCAGCTGGTCGCTAAGGGGCACCGATGTCCGGCCTCAGCATACTGAGACCAGAATAGCTTCTCCGTCGAGCTTGCTTCCTCAGCCCGGTAGAATGCGGCAGCATCAGACACGCTACTGGGCAGATCTGCGAACGCTCCTGGAGAGCTCCGAATTCGGGTAAGTAACAAGTAATTCACTTTTACATGCTTGCTTTGCATGAAGAATGCCTTACCCGCCGCTATCTTCTTTACTGCCTCAATTTCCTGGAGGGCCTTCTGGGCTTCGGCCTTAGCGGCTTTGGCACTCTCAAGAGCCGAGGCAAGCTCGGACTCTCGGGTCCTCGAGTCCCGCTCTAAACTCTCGTGTTTTTCCACGAGAGCCTGGAGCTCTTGCCGCACCTCCGCCACCTGCGCCTCCTGCTTCTCTCGCTCGGTGCGCTCCAAGGCCGCACTGCTTTCGGCCTTGGACACCGCCTCCTTCAGGGTCGCCACCTCATTCGTGGCCCCTACAATACCCACGTTATTCTTGTCATTTTTTGCAACCAAATCCTTTTCTATAAGGTACTACTTTCATAAGGTATTACTTACCTTCCTTATCCTCGAGCTGCTTCTTGGCAAGGCCGAGCTCGTTCTCGGACCGTTCGAGGCTCTGCTTCAGTGCATTCACCTCCACAGTTAGTGCAGTAGAGGTCAGCAGCGCCGCCTGCATTCCCATATTGACATATTTATGTTAGACTCCTGCATATATCTTTTTAGATCCTCAGCTAGGCTATTCTTTCCGAACGCCAAACTGAGCATCAGGGGCTACTGTCTATGCGGTAACATTCTTATATGTTTTGAATACATACCTCAAATCCTGTTAACAGGCTTGTACAGGCTTCTGTTAGCCCGCTCTTGGCGGACTGAACTTTCCGGATCACCGCACTCATAACAGTACGGTGCTCCTTGTCGATGGAAGCGCCGTCGAGCGCCTCCAGCAAATTATCCGGCGCCTCCGGTTGGACGGAGGCCACCGGCGTCGCAGTCTCGCCCTTCTTACGAAGGGGCCGCCCGCCGGACTCCGGAACCACTGCAGGTTTCGGTACGGAGTCCGGCACAGGGCCGGACTTGGAACCCTTGGAGGTTCCGCCCTCTTTTCGCCCAAAATTCGGAAGGTCGCCTTCCGGCGCCTCCAGGACTACCTCCTCCTGGCTAGGCCCCTTCTGGATCCCCACCTCGGCGTCGTCTGCGTCACGAGGGGAGGAGGCGGTCGAAAGTGAAGTACTATTCACATTCGACGAACCCAGGGACCCGCTCGATGAAGCGGGGAGATCATCCTTGGGCGGGCTATAGGGTTGTATTCGGCGTTAGAAGACACTATGCGACAAGTTATTATGGAGTCCGGACACTTACGATCTCGCCAGGGGCTTGGCCCTTGAGGGCCACTCCTCTTCGTTGTCGTTGGCGTTGGTGGAGTAGTCCGGAGGAAGGGTCCTTCCCTTCTTGGACCCTCTGGCCTCCCCGGTTGGGGAGGCCTTCCTTTTCTTCTCTTCCCCCGTTGGGGAAGAAGCTTCTTTCTTCTCCTCCTCGTCTTTGCGGGAGGAGTCCGCCTCGGAGTCATCAGATGATGAGTCTGATAACACCAGACGACGGGAACTTTTTCGAGTTCCCGTGGCCTTCTTCGTGGCCTTCTTCTCCGGCACCACGTGGGGTGCCGGAACCAGCAGCCCCATTAAGCGGGCGTCCACTGGGTCTTCTGGCAAAGGAGCCGGACAGTTAGTCTGCCCGGCCTTCTTCAGCCAGTCCTGTCAAAGGAGAGGGAGTTTAGATCCCACATAGAGTCAAACTATGGAAAGCAAGTGTCCCGTAAAGGATAATATAGCTTACCTCACCAGCCTGACGCTGCGAGCTGAATCCGCGATCTTCAGTGGCGGATGCGGGAGCCTCGGCGCCCTTAAACAGCACCCTCCAGGCCTCTTCGTACGTAGTGTCAAAGAGCCTGCTCAAGGTCTGTTGTTGCGTCGGATCGAACTCCCACAAATTGAAAGCCCATTGTTGGCACAGGAGAATCCGGTGGATGAGCATGACCTGGACTACGTTGACAAGCTTGAGCTTCTTGTTCACTAGCTTTTGGACGCAGGCTTGGAGTCCGGTCAGCTCCTCCGAATCGCCCCATGTTAGGCCCTTCTCTTTCTAGGAGGTGAGCCATGTGGGGATACCAGATCTGAATTCGGGGGCCGCTGCCCATTCAAGGTCACGCGGCTCGGTGATGTAGAACCACCCCGATTGCCACCCTTTGATGGTTTCCATGAAGGCGCCTTTGAGCCATGTGACATTGGGCATCTTGCCCACGATGGCGCCTCCGCACTCCGCTTGGTGGCCGCCCACTACCTTCGGCTTGACATTAAAAGTCTTCAGCCATAAGCCAAAGTGGGGCTGGATGCAGAGGAAGGCCTCACACACGAGATGAACGCCGAGATGTTGAGGATAAAATTCGGGGCCAGATCATGGAAATCCAGGCCGTAGTAGAACATGAGCCCCCGGACAAATGGGTGGAGTGGGAAGCCCATTCCGCGGAGGAAATGGGGAAGGAATACCACCCTCTCATGGGGCCTGGGAGTGGGGACGAGTTGCCCCTCGTCCGGAAGCCGGTGCGCAATGTCGTTGTGCAGGTATCCGGCTTTCCGCAACCTTTTGACGTGCCCCTCCATAACGGAGGAGGCCATCCACTTGCCTCCCGCTCTGGACATGGTTGGAGAAGGTCGAGGCGAGATGTGCGGGCTTGGGCTCTAGAGCTCGAGTGCGCGGAAATGGATAAGCAAAGGAGGAAGAAGGCGTAGGTAAAAAGGTGGATCCTTATCCCCTTATATGGACGGACGGAACTATGCGTCCCCACTAGCCTGATAAAACTCGCTTTTCTCCCAAGCGCTGTAATCAATGGCGCGGTTGGGTTACCCACGCCCGTATTGATGAAAATCCCGGAATAAGGGGACACGATCTCTGCTTTGACAAGACGTGCCAAGGAAACCGCTTCGCTAAACGCGCTGAGGTGGAACAATAAAAATGATTCGAGTAAAGGCTTGGCCGTGGTGTGACGTCATGCCACGAAATACGTCAGCAGATTGAACTTGTGTGAATATTATTCTCTCTACGGTGGAATGTGGAATTTATTTTGCAGAGCCGGACACTATCCTGGTGTTCAAAATCTTCTACGGATTATTCGGAGAAGGAACCCGCCTTGCAATGTCAAAGACAATATGCGCGCCGGACTCGTCGTCGTTGAAGCCTGGTTCAGGGGCTACTGAGGGAGTCCTAGACTAGGGGGTGTCCGGATAGCTGAACTATCATCATTGGCCGGACTCCAAGACTATGAAGATACAAGATTGAAGACTTCGTCCCGTGTCCGGATGGGACTTTCCTTGGCGTGGAAGGCAAGCTTGGCAATACGGATATGTAGATCTCCTACCATTGTAACCGACTCTATGTAACCCTAGCCCTCTCCGGTGTCTATATAAACCGGAGGGTTTTAGTCTGTAGGACAAACAACAATCATACCATAGGCTAGCTTCTAGGGTTTAGCCTCCTTGATCTCATGGTAGATCTACTCTTGTACTACCCATATCAACAATATTAATCAAGCAGGACATAGGGTTTTACCTCCATCGAGAGGGCCCGAACCAGGGTAAAAACATCGTGTCCCTTGTCTCCTGTTACCATCCGCCTAGACGCACAGTTCGGGACCCCCTACCCGAGATCCGCTGGTTTTGACACCGACAGGTTCCCTCGTACTAGAGGTGATATTCGGCTTCCCAGGCAACTTCAGAAGCAAAAAACTACTCTTTGCCATCGGCCCCCTCCAAAGTGGTTATCACGCATTGCTGGGGAGAACGGCCTTTGCCCGCTTCAACGCAGTACCGCACTACGCCTACCTTAAACTCAAGATGCCCGGTCCACACGACGTCATCACCGTTAATGGAAGTACAGAGCGTTCCTTACGCAGGGAGGAATACATGACGGCTCTAGCAGCCGGACTCTAAGAGGCCTTTAATACCAGAAAGCATGATTGGTCGTTAAAGACCACCGACACGGTTAGACGAGTCTGGCAGCTCAGATCAACCTGATCTAGGTGCCACACATGTAATCCCATAGAGGACACCAGGGGCTATAGATAATTAATAAAGCCCAATTCTCGGCCTAACCTTATTAACAGGCCAATGTCTTACACTTTTACTATCCATTAGTGATAGACAACTTTTCGCACACTTATGTCATACTCTTCTCCATGAGTTTTTCTTTTTACAGACAGCATTCGTGTGACACCCTCCCAGGACACGGCACAACGGGGACAAAGGCGCAGACGTGCAGCAGGGCCCCGCTCAAAGGTTTCTCTTTAGATTAAGCCCCTGTGTAAACCTTCTTTATTGTCTCTTGTTGCTTACACATCCCATGGGTACTACACCCGCAGAGGATACTGCCATTATTGGCATTTCACCACGATAGACTAATGCATGTACCTGGGAATACAGGGTTCATAATAAGGGGCGTTACCCAGCCCAGTATACGTTATAAATTCCGAATACCTTCGGGAGTGTTCGGCATCGCGAGTTTGGCCTTATATGCATCAACTTCGAATCATGTCTTTGGTCAAATGTTGGGTTTGCCCGGCTCCTGGGTTCGCTGCCTTACGTTCCGTTCTTATCGGCTAAGGCGGCCAAAGGAGAACTACTGCGATTGTGCCCTGGTTATTCCGGATGAGCACCTCAGTAGAGAAAGCCGAAAACTGACTGTCATGATATAGCGAGAGACTGTTCAACCACTTGAAGACTCATCGGAACCTTTAGGGTTCCTCCGCATTAACGAAGGACCGCTTACCGGTCATGTACACATGCGCCCGGATTTGGATGCACACAAAGGTACAAGGGGCTACATAGTAGCCCCACCGTCAAACTCCTATGGCTAAGTGAAAGTGTTAAAGCTATATAGTCCGGTTGCCTAGTTCGACATGCGATCACCTCCTTAATGGACCAAGACATTGGATCAAGTGTGATTACGCATATTTTCGCGAACACCCCCACATTATATGCGTGGGGGCTAAAGCCAACGACTGCTAACTTTCAGAATTGCACACACACACACACACACACACACACACACACACACACACACACACACACACACACACACACACACACACACACACACACACACACACACATATATATATATATATATATAACGGCCGCATAGGAGGCACAACAACACTTCCGGGCGAAAAGTATAAATATAGCCTCCATAATCAAAATAATATTGTCTTTACAATGACACGATTTGTCACTCGAACATGACATTTTTCGAGCATTGAGCCTCTATTAAGCGAGCACCGTCTGCTACCTGCTCCAAGATGTGCTCGGCCGGATCCTGGCCCCCCGTAGGATTCTGGGCCGCAACGACGGTGGCCTCCATATCTGTCCAATATGCTTTAACATGGGCAAGAGCCATCCGTGCACCCTCTATGCACGCCGACCTCTTCATGCCATCGATCCGCGATACAGCACCAAGGAATTGTTGCACTAAACCAAAATAACTGTCCGGCTTAGGCCCCTTTGGCCATAGATGGTCTATAACAGACCGCATTGCAAGACCGGACAGCCTGTGGAGCTCGGCCACAGCAGCCATCCTCTCACTCAATGGCAATGTGCGCGTTGGAGCGCTGAACTGCGACTAGAACAGCTTTTACACTTCATCATCTTTTTGATCCTCGAAAAACTTGGCTCCATCAGCCGTACTCTTCGACAAATCCGTATAGGCATCTGCAGGACTCCAGCGTCGATCCAGAGGAGCGTACTTCGGATCTAAAAACTTCATCCGCAACAAATAAGGGTTTCCAACCGCGATTTCCCCGGCCTGTTGAAGCTCCTCCCGCTCATCCCTAATCTCGGAACGCGTCTCCTTGGCTGCATCAAGAGCCTTTTCAGGTCAGCCGCATTAGCCTTATTATCTTTTTCAAGGAGCTCATACCGGTCGACGGCATTTTTTCAGCTCCACAGCCATCTCGGCTATCTTTTCTTCGCTCCGGCGACGAGCAGCCTGTTCGGCTCTCAACTCTTCGACCGCCTTCATGGCAGCCGCATTGCTAGCATGGACTTGTTCCTTGGCCAGGGCAAGTTCTGCCCTCAGGGCTTCCACGGCAGCAGCACCGTCTACAGTACAAACATATAACATTAGCATTATGCTCCTCTCAGTTTTTCCTACAAAAAATAATAAGGAAAGCAGAGCACATACCTTGTGACTCGTTAAGCCACTCGTTCACCAGTGTGATATCGGCATCAATAGCTCCAATCTGCCTCCTTAGTTCGGCAACTTCAATAGACCGGTTGGCTGCCGGATCCTTAGACACCTACGCATAAATACAGCGCGATCATTACTTACACAAATATGATCCTCCGTTTGCCACCTAAGGCGGAATACCAAAGTCTCATGGGCTACTATTCATATGGACCACACCTAGCGCGTGCGTCACAGCCAAAAATTATGTATTTTTTACATACCTCAAAGCCTCTGAGCAGGCTCGTAAAGGCTTCATTCAACCCGCTTGTGGCGGAGGAAATCTTCTCGAGCACTGTGCTCATTAATGAACGGTGCTCCTCCGAGAGATCAGCTCGCTCCAGAAGGCCCGTTAGTGTGTCCGGCCAGATGCCGAATTGTGCTGGACCCTTCTTATCGCCCCCGTGGGAGCTGAATGCTCCAGGCTCAGGGCGGCCAAAGTATTAGCTTCTGGCTTCGGCAGATCTGGACTCCTCCGTGACGACACCTCGGGGCCGCCCGCCTCATGAGGCGGAGAGGTTGGTGGGGTCTCACTCTCCATCATCTCCGGAAGGAGATCCCCCGAAGACGAACTCTGTCGAGAAGAGCTGCTAGCCGGACTGCAAAGAATAGATCTTGGTTATTGTTCTCGGAGAAGGAAGTAGCACCTTCGTATTTACGATTAACTTACAGCTCGGCTGAGGGCTGGCCCGTTGGTGGGCATGGCGCGGTGAGGACGCCCTTCGGGGCAGGGCCCCCTGGTGAAGCTTTCTTCCCTTGTCTGGGCACCTCTGTCTCCGGATCCTCGGAGGCGGCCCTCTTCTTCCCGCGAGGGGAGGAAACCTTAGATTCCCCTCCCTGCCTATCCTCCTTTGGGGAGGTAGCAACTCCCCCGATTTGGATGTGCAATATGTGAAGTTCTGCTTCTCTTTTCTCCCCTTCGCCTTTCCCCGAGGGCACTTTGCTTAGCACACGATCCAGCATCTTGGCTATGGCAGGACTAGGCGAGCTTTCGGGAAGTGGCGCCGGACACCTGATTCTCTCCGCCTTGCTGCGCCATTCTTGGCCGCGGAGGATTTTCAAAATAATGTTATGATAAATATAAACGAAGTGTTCGGTTTCTGGGTTACTTACTTGGGTATCTGGGCGATTGCAGCTTAGGCCCGCATCCTCGGTGGGTCCAGACACTTTGCTTGTGGTCCGAAGAATAACTTACACATCCCTTCGAGCGTCAGGCCGAAGAAGTGCAGGATAGTCCACGGACCTTCCGGATTGAACTCCCACATCCGGAGAGGCCGGCATTTGCACGGCAACATCCGTCAGATTAGGATTACCTGAATTATGCTGGCAAGGCTAATGTCCCTCTCAAGAAGCTCCCGGATACGGCTTTGCAGTGTTGGTACGTCATTAGCAGGCCCCCAATCCCGTCCTACATTGGTCCATGATGCCAGTTGAGGAGGAGGACCCGAACGGAAGTTGGGGGCAGCCACCCACTTTGTGCCTCTGGGAGCCGTGACGCAAAACCACCTCCGCTGCCATCGATCGTACACCTCCAGGAAGGAGCCCTCTGGCCATGGAGCGTCGGTGTTCCTGCTTATTACAGCTCCTCCGCACTCCGTGTGTTGCCCCTCAATCATCTTCGGCTTCACATTAATGGTCTTGAGCCATAAGCCGAAGTGCGGGGTGACGTGGAGAAAGGCTTCGCACACAATGATGAACGACGAGATTTGAAGTACGGCGTCCGGAGCTAGATCATGAAAATGTAGCCCGTAGTTGAACATGAGCCCTCTCACAAAGGGATCAAGGGAGAAGCCTAAGCCGCGGAGGAAGTGAGGAACAAATACAACGCTCTCATTGGGTTCGAGAGTAGGGATGACCTGCCCTGGAGCAGGAAGCCTGTGGTTGATGTCGGCAGTCAGATATCCGACCTCCCTAAGCTTTGCAATGTCCTCTTCTATGACCGAGGAGGCTACCCACCGGCCTTGAAGGTTGGATCCGGACATGATTGAGGATCCGAGGTACTTGAGTTGGGGCTCCGGGTGTTGGAACTCGAGATGCGAAAAGGCGCAAGGGTGGTGGAAAAGAGGGATAGGCCTCGGCCCCTTTATAAAGGGGGTGAATATCAAACGTCCTCAGCGTGACCGCTTGGGACTTGCCTAAAAACACAGAGTCATACTAATGGGCGTCGTGGTGTTGCGCGCACCCGTGTTGATAGAAGATCCCGCGATAATGGGAACACGATCTCTGTTTTGGCAAGATGCGCCAATGAAACCGCCTCGCAATATGCGATGTGGCTGGTTGTGGGAAAACGATTCGAATAATGACTCGACCGTGGTGTCATGTCACGCCGTACAAAAATTGCCGGCAGATTAGATTTATGAAGTGCTATGCTCTCGACGGTGGTATGTGAAGATCGTCTTGCGGATCCGGACATGATTCAAGTGTTTGATAATTACTTTGGAGTATTCAGAGATAGAACCCGCCTTGCAATGCCGAAGACAAACTGCGTGCCGGACTCATCGTCATTGAAGCCTAGTTCAGGGGCTACTGAGGGAGTCCTGGATTAGGGGGTATCGGGACACCCGGACTATATACTTTGGCCGGACTATTGGACCGTGAAGATACAAGACTCAAGACTTCGTCCCGTGTCCGGATGGGACTCTCCTTTGCGTGGAAGACAAGCTTGGCGATCCGGATATTATATTTCCTTCTTTGTAACCGAGTCCATGTAAACCCTAGCCCTCTCCAGTGTCTATATAAACCAGAGGGTTTAGTCCTTAGAGACAGAATCATAATCATCATAGGCTAGCTTCTAGGGTTTAGCCTCTACGATCTCGTGGTAGATCAACTCTTGTAATACCCATATCATCAATACCAATCAAGCAGGAAGTAGGGTTTTACCTCCTCGAGAGGGCCCGAACCTGGGTAAACATTGTGCCCCTTGCCTCCTGTTACCATTAGCCTTAGACGCACAGATCGGGACCCCTACCCGAGATCCGCCGGTTTTGACACCGACATCCGCCGTTAAGGAGATCTGCGTCATCGGACCCCCGGACTTGTGTCCGGATGTGGGTTCCGAACCGCGCGCGCCCGGACCCATCGAGTTCGATTGGGCTCCAGTAATGGAGTTCACCGCCGTGGATATCTTTCAGCACTCCCCCTTGGGTGAAGCACTTAATTCTTTAAAGTCTCTATCTTTAACAGAAGACTCTTGGTCGAACTATGTCTGGCCCGAGTGGGACACGGATGACAAAGAAAATCACCTCCCACCCACCACCCACTTCATAGCCACTGTCGATGACCTAACAGACATGATTGATTTCGACTCCGACGAGATCGACAGTATGGACGTCGACGCAGGGGACGATCTGGAACCACCGCCCACGGGGCACTGGACCGCCACTTCATCATATGACATCTACATGGTGGACACGCCTAAGGAAGACAACGGCGACAAAAAGGACACAATGGAGGATAAACCCCCCGGACAAAAATAAAAATGACGGCGCATGCGCCGCTCTAAGTCCAGTCACAGTAAAAATAGCGATAACAGCGCAAGGAAAAATGACACTCCGGTTGACTCCGAAGGCAACAATATGAACCCAGCAATGGAGCAAGAAGAGCCAGACCACGCTGAACAAACGCCCGATCACAGCGATCCCGAGGGCCGAACTCATCAAACTGCCCACGGAGGGGAGGACAGTCCAGTTGATGATGCATTTATCATCCCGGAAAAATGCTCGAAACAAGAAAACCTCCGCAAAAGGCTTATGGCCACGGCGAGGAGCCTAAAGAAGCAGAAGCAAAGGCTTAAAGCCGCACAAGATACGCTCAACCGAAGATGGAATAAGGTGCTAGACACCAAAGGAAAATGCGGTGATGATCGCCACACAAAGAGCTACCCAAAACGCAAGCTGCTGCCCGAATTTGACAACGAGGCCGCAATGCCCATTCCGCCAAAGAACAATACGGCCATTCGGCCGGACCAACCACTTCATGGCCGCCATAGAGCAGCCACTGATACCGCACACGATTTATGTGAGCTCCTGGACAAAAAGGCCGGTGCGGTCAGGTCCATCTACGGATCCAGAGGACATGCTCCGACGCGGGATTATGGTCACCACAACGATCACACTAATCAAGTACCAGTTCGGAATCAACACCGGATGCAACAACAGCCGACAGCATGCTGGAACATGTCCAGATACAAAGGGGCTGTGCACCCTCTGTGCTTCACTCATGAGGTGTTGGATCATGAATTTCCACAGGGATTCAAACCCGTGAACATAGAGGCATACGACAGAACCACAGACCCTGGGGTCTGGATTGAGGATTTTATCCTTCACATACACATGGCTCATGGGGACGACCTCCACGCCATCAAATACCTTCCCCTCAAGTTGAAAGGACCAGCTCGGCATTGGCTAAAGAGCCTCCCCCAAAAACTCAATTGGAAGTTGGGAGGAACTTGAGGATGCTTTCAGGGCCAATTTTCAAGGGACCTATGTCCGACCTCCGGATGCAGACGATTTAAGTCACATAATACAATAGCCCGGAGAGTCAGCCCGTAAGCTTTGGAACAGATTTCTCACTAAGAAGAATCAAATTGTTGACTGTCCGGATGCTGAAGCCTTAGCGGCCTTCAAACATAGTATCCGGGACGAGTGGCTTGCCAGACACCTCGGCCAAGAAAAGCAAAGGATGATGGCGGCCCTAACAAGCCTTATGACCCGCTTTTGTGCGGGCGAAAGACAGCTGGTTGGCCCGTAGAGGCACCAGTGACCCAAGCACATCCGATATTCGAGATGGCAACGGGAAGCCACGGTGCAGTAAACACAAGCGTGGGAATAATGACGATAGTCCGGACAACATGGTGGTCAACGCCGGATTCAGGGGCCCTCGACCCAGTCAAGGAAAGAAGCCATTTAAGGGTAGTAAAGAGAGACCATCCGGCCTGAATAAAATCCTGGACAGATTGTGCCAAATCCATGGCACCTCCGAAAAACCTGCAAATCATACTAATAGAGAATGTTGGGTCTTCAAGCAGGCCAGCAAGTTAAACGCCGAACACAAGGGAAGGGAAACGCAAAGCGAAGACGAGGATGAGCCTCGCCAGCCGAACACTGGGGGACAGAAAAAATTCCCACCAGAAGTCAAAACAGTAAACATGGTCCACGCAACTCGCACAGAGTTCGTTGCCCCCAAATTCAACCCTTGGGCAGCCTGCTCGATCACTTTTGATCACAGGGACCACCCGGCCAGTATCCGGCATGGAGGATCGGCTGCCATGGTGCTCGACCCAATAATTGATGGATACCATCTCACTCGAGTCCTAATGGATGGCGGCAGTAGTCTTAATCGGATATATCAGGACACCGTCCGCAAGATGGGAATAGACCCATCCAGAATAAGCCAAAGTAACACCACCTTCAATGGAGTGATACCAGGCATTGAGGCCCACTGCTGGGGCTCCCTCATATTAGAAGTGACATTTGGTTCTCCCGACAACTTTAGAAGCAAGGAACTACTCTTCGACATCGCTCCCTTCAGCAACGGTTATCATGCATTACTCGGAAGAACGGCCTTCGCTTGCTTTAACGCAATACCGAACTATGCCTACCTTAAACTTAAGATTCCCGGTCCACGTGGCGTCATAACCGTTAGGGGAAACACAGAGCAGTATGTGGCGGCTCTTGCAGCCGGACATTAAGCGGCCTCTCCCACCAGAACGCATGATCGGTCGTCAAGACCACGGACACGGTTAGACGATTCCAATGCACCATAGTCAAACAGCTCAGGTAAACCTGAGCTGGGTGCTATACATATCTCCCCATAAATGATAGCAGGGGCTGCAAATATGTAATGAAGCCCACAATTCGGCTTGCCTCATTAATAGGCAAATATCTCGTATTTCTAAACATCCATCGAGAATAACCAACTTTTCGCACGCTTACTCCTTTTTATGAGTTTTCATTTTTACAAACACTATTCGTGCGACACCCTTCCAGGATACGGCACAACGGAGACAAAGGCGCAGACGTGTAGCAGGGCCCCGCTCAAAGGTTTCTCTTTAGATTAAGCCCCTGTGTAAACCTTCTTTACTGTCTTTTGTTGCTTGACATCCCGTGGGTATTCAATACACCCGCAACGGATACTGGTGTTATAGGCATTTCACCACGACAGATCAATGCACGTACCTGGAAATATAGGGTTCATAATCAAGGGTGTTGCTCAGCCAAGTATATGTTATAAAGTCCGAATACCTTCGGGACTGTTCGGCGTCGCGAGTTTGGCCTGAAGGAAATATGCCCTAGAGGCAATAATAAAGTTATTATTTATTTCCTCATATCATGATAAATGTTTATTATTCATGCTAGAATTGTATTAACTGGAAACATGATACATGTGTGAATACATAGACAAAAACATATAGTCACTAGTATGCCTCTACTTGACTAGCTCATTGATCAAAGATGGTTATGTTTCCTGACCATAGACATGTGTTGTCATTTGATTAGTGGGATCACATCATTAGAAGAATGATGTGATTGACATGACCCATTCCGTTAGCATAGCACTTGATCGTTTAGTATATTGCTATTGCTTTCTTCATGACTTATACATGTTCCTGTAACTATGAGAATTATGCAACTCCCGTTTACCGGAGGAACACTTTGGGTACTACCAAATGTCACAACATAACTGGGTGATTATAAAGGAGTACTACATGTGTCTCCGAAGGTACATGTTGAGTTGGCGTATTTCGAGATTAGGTTTTGTCACTCCGATTGTCGGAGAGGTATCTCTGGGCCCTCTCGGTAATGCACATCATTATAAGCCTTGCAAGCAATATAACCAAATGAGTTGGTTACAGGATGATGCATTACGGAACGAGTAAAGAGACTTGCCGGTAATGAGATTGAACTAGGTATTGGATACCGACGATCAAATCTCGGGCAAGTAACATACCGATGACAAAGGCAACAATGTATGTTGTTATGCGGTTTGACCGATAAAGATCTTCGTAGAATATGTAGGAACCAATATGGGCATCCAGGTCCCGCTATTGGTTATTGACCGAGAATAGTTCTAGGTCATGTCTACATAGTTCTCGAACCCGTAGGGTCCGCACGCTTAACGTTACGATGACAGTTTTATTATGAGTTTATAAGTTTTGATGTACCGAAATTTGTTCGGAGTCCCGGATGTGATCACGGACATGACGAGGAGTCTCTAAATGGTCGAGACATAAAGATTGATATATTGGAAGCCTATGTTTGGACATCGGAATGGTTCCGGGTGAAATCGGGATTTTACCGGAGCACCGGGGGGTTACCGAAACCCTCCCGGGGGTTAATGGGCCTTAGTGGGCCATGAGGGAGAAGAGGAGGGCCGGCCAGGGCAGGCCGCGCGCCCCCTCCCCCCCTAGTCCGAATAGGACAAGGAAGGGGGGCGGCGCCCCCCTTTCCTCTTTCCCCTCCCCCCTTTCCTTCTCCACCAAGGCAAGAGGGGGGAGTCCTACTCCCGGTGGGAGTAGGACTCCTCCAGGCGCACCCCTAGGGGGCCGGCCGCACCTCCCCCCTCCCTCCTTTATATACGAGGGCGGGAGGGCACCCCATAGACACACAAGTTGATCTACGGATCGTTCCTTAGCCGTGTGCGGTGCCCCCCTCCACCATATTCCACCTCGGTCATATCGTCGCGGAGTTTAGGCGAAGCCCTGCGCCGGTAGAACATCATCATCGTCACCACGCCGTCGTGCTGACGGAACTCATCCCCGACACTTTGCTGGATCGGAGTCCGGGGGATCATCATCGAGCTGAACATGTGCTGAACTCGGAGGTGCCGTACGTTCGGTACTTGGGTCGGTTGGATCGTGAAGACGTACGACTACATCAACCGCGTTGTCATAATGCTTCCGCTTACGGTCTACGAGGGTACGTGGACATACACTCTCCCCTCCCGTTGCTATACCATCACCATGATCTTGCGTGTGCGTAGGAAATTTTTGAAATTACTACGTTCCCCAACAGTGGCATCTGAGCCAGGTTTTATGCGTTGATGTTATATGCACGAGTAGAACACAAGTGAGTTGTGGGTGACACAAGTCATACTGCTTACCAGCATGTCATACTTTGGTTCGGCGGTATTGTGAGATGAAGCGGCCCAGACCGACATTACGCGTACGCTTACGCGAGACTGGTTTCACCGTTACGAGCACTCGTGCTTAAAGGTGGCTAGCGGGTGTCTGTCTCTCTCACTTTAGCTGAATCGAGTGCGGCTACGCCCGGTCCTTGCAAAGGTTAAAACAGCACCAACTTGACGAACTATTGTTGTGGTTTTTGATGCGTAGGTAAGAACGGTTCTTGCTCAGCCTGTAGCAGCCACGTAAAAGTTGCAACAACAAAGTAGAGGATGTCTAACTTGTTTTTGCAGGGCATGTTGTGATGTGATATGGTCAAGACGTGATGCTATATTTTATTGTATGAGATGATCATGTTTTGTAACCAAAGTTATCGGCAACTGGCAGGAGCCATATGGTTGTCGCTTTATTGTATGAAATGCAAACCCCTGTAATTGCTTTACTTTATCTCTAAGCGGTAGCGATAGTCGTAGAAGCAATAGATGGCGTAACAACAACGATGCTACAATGGAGATCAAGGTGTTGCGCCGGTGACGATGGTGATCATGACGGTGCTTCAAAGATGGAGATCACAAGCACAAGATGATGATGGCCATATCATATCACTTATATTGATTGCATGTGATGTTTATCCTTTATGCATCTTATCTTGCTTTGATTGACGGTAGCATTTTAAGATGATCTCTCACTTAATAATCAAGAAGTGTTCTCCCTGAGTATGCATCGTTGCGAAAGTTCTTCGTGCTGAGACACCATGTGATGATCGGGTGTGATAGGCTCTACGTTCAAATACAACGGGTGCAAAACAGTTGCACAGGCGGAATACTCAGGTCATACTTGACGAGCCTAGCATATACAGATATGGCCTCGGAACACGGAGACCGAAAGGTCGAGCGTGAATCATATAGTAGATATGATCAACATAGTGATTTGGATCACGTGATCACTTAGATAACTAGAGAGATGTTTGTCTAAGTGGGAGTTCTTAAGTAATATGATTAATTGAACTTAAATTTATCATGAACTTAGTACCTGATAGTATTTTGCTTGTCTATGTTTGTTTGTAGATAGATGGCTCATGTTGTTGTTCCGTTGAATTTTAATGCGTTCCTTGAGAAAGCAAAGTTGAAAGATGATGGTAGCAATTACATGGACTGGGTCCGTAACCTGAGGATTATCCTCATTGATGCACAGAAAAGTTACATCCTGGAAGCACCGCTGGGTGCCAGGCCTGCTGCTGATGCAACTGACGATGTTAAGAACGTCTGGCAGAGCAAAGCTGATGACTACTCAATAGTTCAGTGTGCCATGCTTTACGGCTTAGAACCGGGTCTTCAACGACGTTTTGAACGTCATGGAGCATATGAGATGTTCTAGGAATTGAAGTTAATATTTCAAGCAAATGCCCAGATTGAGAGATATGAAGTCTCCAATAAGTTCTATAGCTGCAAGATGGAGGAGAATAGTTCTGTCAGTGAACATATACTCAAAATGTCTGGGTATAATAATCACTTGATTCAACTGGGAGTTAATCTTCCTGATGATAGTGTCATTGACAGAATTCTTCAATCACTGCCACCAAGCTACAAGAGCTTCGTGATGAACTATAATATGCAAGGGATGAACAAGACTATTCCCGAGCTCTTCGCAATGCTAAAAGCCGCGGAGGTAGAAATCAAGGAGCATCTAGTGTTGATGGTTAACAAGACCACCAGTTTCAAGAAAAAGGGCAAAGGGAAGAAGAAGGGGAACTTCAAAAAGAACAGCAAGAAAGTTGCTGCTCAAGAGAAGAAACCCAAGTCTGGACCTAAGCCTGAAACTGAGTGCTTCTACTGCAAGCAGATTGGACACTGGAAGCGGAACTGCCCCAAGTATTTGGCGGATAAGAAGGATGGCAAAGTGAACAAAGGTATATGTGATATACATGTTATTGATGTGTACCTTACTAATGCTCGCAGTAGCACCTGGGTATTTGATACTGGTTCTGTTGCTAATATTTGCAACTCGAAACAGGGACTACGGATTAAGCGAAGATTGGCTAAGGACGAGGTGACGATGCGCGTGGGAAATGGTTCCAAAGTCGATGTGATCGCGGTCGGCACGCTACCTCTACATCTACCATCGGGATTAGTTTTAGACCTAAATAATTGTTATTTGGTGCCAGCGTTGAGCATGAACATTATATCTGGATCTTGTTTGATGCGAGACGGTTATTCATTTAAATCAGAAAATAATGGTTGTTCTATTTATATGAGTAATATCTTTTATGGTCATGCACCCTTGAAGAGTGGTCTATTTTTATTGAATCCCGATAGTAGTGATACACATATTCATAGTGTTGAAACCAAAAGATGCAGAGTTGATAACGATAGTGCAACTTATTTGTGGCACTGCCGTTTAGGTCATATCGGTGTAAAGCGCATGAAGAAACTCCATACTTATGGGCTTTTGGAATCACTTGATTATGAATCACTTGGCACTTGCGAACCGTGCCTCATAGGCAAGATGACTAAAACGCCGTTCTCCGGAACTATGGAGCGAGCAACTGATTTGTTGGAAATCATACATACTGATGTTTGTGGTCCAATGAATGTTGAAGCTCGCGGCGGGTATCGTTATTTTCTCACCTTCACAGATGATTTGAGTAGATATGGGTATATCTACTTGATGAAACACAAGTCTGAAACATTTGAAAAGTTCAAAGAATTTCAGAGTGAATTGGAAAATCATCATAACAAGAAAATAAAATTTCTACGATCTGATCGTGGAGGAGAATATTTGAGTTACGAGTTTGGCCTACACTTGAAACAATGCGGAATAGTTTCGCAACTCACGCCACCCGGAACACCACAACGAAATGGTGTGTCCGAACATCGTAATCGTACTTTACTGGATATGGTGCGATCTATGATGTCTCTTACTGATTTACTGCTATCGTTTTGGGGTTATTCTTTAGAGACGGCCGCATTCACGTTAAATAGGGCACCATAAAAATCCGTTAAGACGACACCTTATGAACTATGGTTTGGCAAGAAACCAAAGTTGTCGTTTCTTAAAGTTTGGGGCTGCGATGCTTATGTAAAGAAACTTCAACCAGATAAGCTCGAACCCAAATCGGAGAAATGTGTCTTCATAGGATACCCAAAAGAGACTATTGTGTACACCTTCTATCACAGATCTGAGGGCAAGATTTTCGTTGCTAAAATCGGATCCTTTCTAGAAAAAGAGTTTCTCTCGAAAGAAGTGAGTGGGAGGAAAGTAGAACTTGATGAGATAACTGTATCTACTCCCTTATTGGAAAGTAGTTCATCACAAGAACCGGTTCCTGTGACGACTACACCAATTAGTGAGGAAGCTAATGATATTGATCATGAAACTTCGGAACAAGTTTCTACTAAACCTCGTAGGTCTACCAGAGTAAGATCCGCACCAGAGTGGTACGATAATCCTATTCTGGAAGTCATGTTACTTGACCATGATGAACCTACGAACTATGAGGAAGCGATGATGAGCCCAGATTCCGCAAAATGGCTAGGGGCCATGAAATCTGAGATGGGATCCATGTATGAAAACAAAGTATGGACTTTGGTTGACTTGCCCAATGATCGGCAAGCCATTGAGAATAAATGGATCTTTAAGAAGAAGACTGACGTTGATGGTAATGTAACTGTCTATAAAGCTCGACTTGTTGCGAAAGGTTTTCGACAAGTTCAAGGGGTTGACTACGATGAGACTTTCTCACTCGTAGCGATGCTTAAGTCTGTCCGAATCATATTAGCTATTGCTGCATTTCATGATTATGAAATTTGGCAAATGGATGTCAAAACTGCATTCTTGAATGGATTTCTGGAAGAAGAGTTGTATATGATGCAGCCAGAAGGTTTTGTTGATCCAAAAGGTGCTAACAAAGTATGCAAGCTCCAGCGATCCATTTATGGACTGGTGCAAGCATCCCGGAGTTGGGATAAACGTTTTGATAGTGTGATCAAAGCATATGGTTTTATACAGACTTTTGGAGAAGCCTGTATTTACAAGAAAGTGAGTGGGAGCTCTGTAGCATTTCTGATATTATATGTAGATGACATATTATTAATTGGAAATGATATAGAATTTCTGGATAGCATAAAGGGATACTTGAATAAAAGTTTTTCAATGAAAGACCTCGGTGAAGCTGCTTACATATTGGGCATCAAGATCTATAGAGATAGATCAAGACGCTTAATAGGACTTTCACAAAGCACATACCTTGACAAAATTTTGAAAAAGTTCAAAATGGATCAGGCAAAGAAAGGGTTCTTGCCCGTGCTACAAGGTGTGAAGTTGAGTCAAACTCAATGCCCGACCATAGCAGAAGATAGAGAGAAAATGAAAGATGTTCCCTATGCTTCAGCCATAGGCTCTATCATGTATGCAATGCTGTGTACCAGACCTGACGTATGCTTAGCAATAAGCTTAGCAGGAAGGTACCAAAGTAATCCAGGAGTGGATCACTGGACAGCGGTCAAGAACATCCTGAAATACCTGAAAAGGACTAGGGATATGTTTCTCGTATATGGAGGTGACAAAGAGCTAGTCATAAATGGTTACGTCGATGCAAGCTTTGACACTGAACCGGACGATTCTAAATCGCAAACCGGATACGTGTTTTTATTAAACGGTGGAGCTGTAAGTTGGTGCAGTTCTAAACAAAGCGTCGTGGCGGGATCTACATGTGAAGCGGAGTACATAGCTGCTTCTGAAGCAGCAAATGAAGGAGTCTGGATGAAGGAGTTCATTTCCGATCTAGGTGTCATACCTAGTGCATCGGGACCAATGAAAATCTTCTGTGACAATACTGGTGCAATTGCCTTGGCAAAGGAATCCAGATTTCACAAGAGGACCAAGCACATCAAGGGACGCTTCAATTCCATTCGGGACCAAGTCCAAGTGGGAGACATAGAGATTTGCAAGATACATACGGATCTGAATGTTGCAGACCCGTTGACTAAGCCTCTCTCACGAGCAAAACATGATCGGCACCAAGACTCCATGGGTGTTAGAATCATTACTATGTAATCTAGATTATTGACTCTAGTGCAAGTGGGAGACTGAAGGAAATATGCCCTAGAGGCAATAATAAAGTTATTATTTATTTCCTCATATCATGATAAATGTTTATTACTCATGCTAGAATTGTATTAACTGGAAACATGATACATGTGTGAATACATAGACAAAAACATATAGTCACTAGTATGCCTCTACTTGACTAGCTCATTGATCAAAGATGGTTATGTTTCCTGACCATAGACATGTGTTGTCATTTGATTAGTGGGATCACATCATTAGAAGAATGATGTGATTGACATGACCCATTCCGTTAGCCTAGCACTTGATCGTTTAGTATATTGTTATTGCTTTCTTCATGACTTATACATGTTCCTGTAACTATGAGAATTATGCAACTCCCGTTTACCGGAGGAACACTTTGGGTACTACCAAACGTCACAACGTAACTGGGTGATTATAAAGGAGTACTACAGGTGTCTCCGAAGGTACATGTTGAGTTGGCGTATTTCGAGATTAGGTTTTGTCACTCCAATTGTCGGAGAGGTATCTCTGGGCCCTCTCGGTAATGCACATCATTATAAGCCTTGCAAGCAATATAACCAAATGAGTTGGTTACGGGATGATGCATTACGGAACGAGTAAAGAGACTTGCCAGTAACGATATTGAACTAGGTATTGGATACCGACGATCAAATCTCGGGCAAGTAACATACCGATGACAAAGGGAACAATGTATGTTGTTATGCGGTTTGACCGATAAAGATCTTCGTAGAATATGTAGGAACCAATATGGGCATCCAGGTCCCGCTATGGGTTATTGACCGAGAATAGTTCTAGGTCATGTCTACATAGTTCTCGAACCCGCAGGGTCCGCACACTTAACGTTACGATGACAGTTTTATTATGAGTTTATAAGTTTTGATGTACCGAAATTTGTTTGGAGTCCCGGATGTGATCACGGACATGATGAGGAGTCTCGAAATGGTCGATACATAAAGATTGATATATTGGAAGCCTATGTTTGGACATCGGAATGGTTCCGGGTGAAATCGGGATTTTACCGGAGCACCGGGGGGTTACCGGAACCCTCCCGGGGGTTAATGGGCCTTAGTGGGCCATGAGGGAGAAGAGGAGGGCCGGCCAGGGCAGGCCGCGCGCCCCCTCCCCCCCTAGTCCGAATAGGACAAGGAAGGGGGGGCGACGCCCCCCTTTCCTCTTTCCCCTCCCCCCTTTCTTTCTCCACCAAGGCAAGAGGGGGGAGTCCTACTCCCGGTGGGAGTAGGACTCCTCGAGGCGCACCCCTAGGGGGCCGGCCGCACCTCCCCCATCCCTCCTTTATATACGGGGGCGGGGGGCACCCCATAGACACACAAGTTGATCTACGGATCGTTCCTTAGCCGTGTGCGGTGCCCCCCTCCACCATATTCCACCTCGGTCATATCGTCGCGGAGTTTAGGCGAAGCCCTGCGCCGGTAGAACATCATCATCGTCACCACACCGTCGTGCTGACGGAACTCATCCCCGACACTTTGCTGGATCGGAGTCCGGGGGATCGTCATCGAGCTGAACATGTGCTGAACTCGGAGGTGCCGTACGTTCGGTACTTGGATTGGTCGGATCGTGAAGACGTACGACTACATCAACTGCGTTGTCATAACGCTTCCGCTTACGGTCTACGAGGGTACATGGACATACACTCTCCCCTCTCGTTGCTATACCATCACCATGATCTTGCGTGTGCGTAGGAAATTTTTTGAAATTACTACGTTCCCCAACATGGCCTTATATGCATCAGCTCTGAATCATGTCTTTGGTCAAATGTTGGGTTTGCCCGGCTCCTGGGTTTGTTGTCTTATGTTCCGTTCTATCGGCTAAGGCGGCCAAAGGAGAACTACTGCGATTGTGCCCTGGTTATTCCGGATGAGCACCTCAGTAGAGAAAGCCGAAAACTGACTGTCATGATACAGCGAGAGACTGGTCAACCACTCAAAGACTCATCGGAATATATAGGATTCCTCCGCATTATCGAAGGACCATTCCCCGGTCACGTACATACGCGCCCCTATACGGATGCATGCAGATGTACTAGGGGCTACTTAGTAGCCCCACCATTAAACTCCCATGGCTAAGTGAAAGTGTTACAGCTATATAGTCCGGTTGCCTGGTTCGACATGCGATCACCTCCTTAATGGACCAAGACATTGGATCAAGTGTGATTACGCATATATTTTTTGAACACCCCCGCATTATATGCGTGGGGGCTAAAGCCAACGACTGCTAACTTTCAAGTTATATGAATACATAAACGGCCACACAGGAGGTATTATAACACTTTCAGTCAAAAGTATAAACACAACCTCTATATTTCACGCATAATCATTTACAATTAATTAATTTGTCACTCGAACATGACATTCTTCGAGCACTGAGCCTCTATTCTATGGGCACCTTCTATGACCTGCTCAAAATAGTGCTCGGTTGGGTCTTGGCTTCTTACCGGACCCTGGGTTGCAATGCTGGTGGCCTCCATATCTGCCCAATATGTCTTAAGGCGGGCAAGAGCCATCCGCGCACCCTCTATGCACGCCTACCTCTTCACGGCATCGATTCGTGATCTGGCGCCAAACAGTTGCAGCACCAAACCAAAGTAACTGTTCGGCCCCGCTCCCTTCGGCCATAGATGGTCTATTACAGACCTCATTGCAAGATCGGACAACCTATGGAGCTCGGCTATAGCGGCCATCTTCTCACTCAATTGCAATGAGCGCGTTGGAGCGCTAAATTGCGACCAGATTAGCCTTTCTATTTCATTATCTTTATGATCCTTGAATAACTTAGTCGCATCCGCCGTACTTTTCGTCAAGCCCGCATATTCATCTACAGCGCTCCAAAGTTGATCTAAAGGAGCATACTTTGGATCTAAGAACTTCATCCGCAACAAATAGGGATTTCCATCCGCGATTTCTCCGGCTTGTCGAAGTTCCTCCCGCACGTCTCTAATTTCAGAGTGCATCTCCTTAGCCGAATCCAGCGCCTTCTTCAGGTCAGCCGCCTTTGCCTGATTCTCCTTCTCGAGAAGCTCATACCGGCCGGCAGCGTCCCTCAGCTCCACAGCCATCTCGGCTATCTTTTCTTCGCTTCGGCGATGAGCAGCATGTTTGGCTCTCAAGTCTTCGGCTGCCTTTAGGGCAGCCGCATTGCTAACCCGGGCTTGTTCCTTGGCTAGGGCAAGTTCCGCCCTAAGGGCCTCAATGGCAGCAGCTCCGCCTGCAGCCACATCATATCATATTAATATTTCAATCCTCTTCATATTTCCTAAAAAAATGAGGAAAAGACGAGCGCATACTCTGTGACTCATCAAGACGCTTATTTACAAGTGTGATGATGGTATCCACCACATCAACCTGTCGCCTCAGTTCAGTGAATTCAGAATTCTGGTCTATCGCCGGACTCTTAGCCACCTGCGCATGAATGCAGTACGATCATTACCAAAGAGTGTGATCCTCCGTTTGCCGCCTAGGGTTGGCAACCAGAGTCTCAGGGGCTACTATCTATACGGAGCACACCTAGCGCGTGCGGAACAATCAAAAATTATGTATTTTATTGCGAACCTCGAAGCTTTTGAGCAAACTTCCAAAAGCTTCATTTAACCCGCTTGTGGCGGATGAAATCTTCTCCAACACCATACCCATTAGCGTACGGTGACCCTCTGAGAGAGCAGCTTGCTCGAGGAGGCCCGACAGCGTGTTCGGCCAGGCGCTAGGCTGTTCCGGACTCTTCTCATCGCCCTCCAAGGGAGCCGAACGCACCGGGCTCGGGGCGGCCGAAGTGTCAGTTTCCGGCCTCAGCGGATCTGGACTCCTCCGTGACGACACCTCAGGGTCTCCTGCCCCATGGGGCGGAGAGGCAGGTGGGGTTTCACTCTCCATCATCTCCGGAAGAAGATCCCCCGAAGACGAACCCTGTTGAGACGAGCTCCTAGCCGGACTGCAAAAAACAGATCCTGGTTACTGTTCTCGAAGGAAAAAGCAATAGCTTCTTGTTTATTATTAACTTATAGCTCGGTGGAGGGCTGGCCCGTTTGCAGGCACAATGCAGTGAGGACGCCCTTCGGGGCAGGGCCCCCTGGTGAAGCTTTCTTCCCTTGCTTAGGCACCTCCGTCTCCAAATCTTTGGAGGCAGCCCTTTTCTTCCCGCGAGGGGAGGGAACCTTGGAAGAACCTCCCCGATTATCCTCCTTCACGGAGACAGTAATTCCCCCAGTTTGGATGTGCAGCGTGTGGAGTTCGGCTCCTCTATTCTTCTCTTCCCCTTTCCCCGAGGGCACTTGGCTCAATGCGCGCTTAAGCATCCTGGCTATTGCAGGACTAGGCGAGCCTTCGGGAAGTGGGGCCGGACACCTGATTCTCTCCGCCTTGCTGAGCCAATCCTAGCCGCGGACAAGTTTTCAGAATAAAGTTGTATTAAGCATATACAAAGTGTTCAGTTACAGGGTTACTTACTTGGGTATCTGGGCGGTGGCAGCTCAGGCCCGCATCTTCGGTGGTGTCCGGACACCTCACTTGTGGTCCGAAGAATAACTTATACATCCCTTCAAGCGTCATGCCAAAGAAGTGCTGAATGGTTCATGGACCTTCTGGATTGAACTCCCACATCCGAAGAGGCCGACGCTTACACGGCAGGATCCGCCGAACCAGCATTACCTGAATGATTCTGACAAGATCGATATCCCTCTCAAGAAGCTCCCGAATACGGCTCTGCAATGTCAGTACATCATTAGAGGCCCCCAATCCAGTCCCACATTGGTCCATGACGCCAGTTGAGGCGGAGGACCCGAGCGGAAGGCAGGGGCAGCCGCCCACGTTGTGCCTCGGGGAGCTGTGATGTAGAACCACCTTCGTTGCCACAGATCTGACACCTCCGGGAAGGCACCTTCTGGCCATGGAACATCGGCATTTTTGCTTATTGCAGCGCCCCCGCACTCCGCGTGTCGCCCCTCAATCACCTTCGGCTTCACATTGAAGGTCTTGAGCCATAGGCCAAAGTGTGGGCTGATGTGGAGGAAGGCTTCACACACGACGATAAACGACCAGATGTGGAGGATGGAATCCGGAGCTAGCTCGTGAAAATCTAGCCCGTAGTAGAACATGAGCCCTCTCACGAAGGGATCAAGAGTCAAGCCCAAGCCTCGAGGAAGTCAGAAACAAATACGACACTCTTGTTGGGTTCGGGAGTGGGGATGATCTGCTCAGGGGCAGGAAGCCTATGCTTGACATCGGCGGTCAGGTATCTGGCCTCCCTAAGCTTCGCAATGTCCTCCTCTGTGACAGGGGAGGCCATCCACCGACCTTGAAGGTTGGATCCGTACATGATTGAAGATCCGAAGTACCTAAGCTTGAGCTTCGGGTGTTGGAACTCGAGAGGCAGAAAGGCGCAATCATGGTAAGAAAGGGATAGGCCTTGACCCCTCTATAAAGGGGGAGGATATTAAGCGTCCCCAATGTGAACGTTTGGGACTTGCCTAAAAACATGAAGTCACGCCAACAGGCGTAGTGGGGTTACCCATACCTGTATTGATCAGGATCCAGCAATAATAGGGACACGATCTCTGCTTCGACAAGACGTGCCAAAGAAACCGCCTCGCAGTGTGTGCGGTAGCTGGTTATAAAAAACGGTTCGAATAAAAGCTGGGCCGTGGCGTGATGTCACGCTACGAAGAGTTGTCAGCAGATTAGATTCAAGGATTATTGTTCTCTCTACGGTGGTATGTGAAATTTGTCTTGCAGAGCCGGACACAGTCCTTGTGTTTGGAATTTATCTTGGAGTATTCGGAGATGGAACCCGCCTTGCAATGTCGAAGACAATCTGCGTGCCGGACTCATCGTCATTGAAGCCTGGTTCAGGGGCTACTGAGGGATTCCTAGATAAGGGGGTATCCGGACAGCCAGACTATGTACTTTGGTCGGACTGTTGGACTATGAAGATACAAGATTGAAGACTTCGTCCCGTGTCCGGATAGGACTCTCCTTTGCGTGGAAGGCAAGCTTGGTGATTCGGATGATAGATCTCCTTCTCTATAACCGACTCTGTGTAACCCTAGCCCCCTCCGGTGTCTATATAAACCGAAGGGTTTAGTCCGTAGGACAACAACAATCATACCATAGGCTAGCTTCTAGGGTTTAGCCTCTACGATCTCGTGGTAGATCAACTCTTGTAATACTCATATCATCAAGATCAATCAAGCAGGAAGTAGGGTATTACCTCCATCGAGAGGGCCCGAACCTGGGTAAAACATCGTGTCCCCAGTCTCCTATTACCATTAGCCTTAGACGCACAGTTCGGGACCCCCTACCCGAGATCCGCCGGTTTTGACACTGACACCTGGCACACCCTACCGCCAAGGAGGCTGGCGGTAGCTTTAACCACCTTACCGCCATCCCCGCTGGCGATAGTGCCATTAGGACACGTCAGCCCCCAAACAGTTGGTTGACGGTGGCTTCCGTTAACCTACCGCCCGGAGGCCTGGCGGTAGGCTATCCAACCCTACTGCCGTAGATGCTGACGATAGGGAAAAGGGTCAGATCCCGAAATATTTTCAAGCAAGGGTCAGATCGGCTAAACTTTGTCAAAAGGGTCAAAACATGAAAATTGGCCCCCGCCGACTTGTGAACGGGCTCCGCGACGTTTGCCAATCTAGATTTCCTAACAAAATTTTCAAGATCTATTTTACCATTTGATTAACCAACTTCTTTTGTAATTTAGTGCTTATCACAACTTAACAACTATAAACTGAGCCTACCATGGTTCAAGTCCTGGTGCTCGCATTTATTCTGGATTTTTTTCAGGATTTATGACGATGCTCGTTCATTGGGAGGAGACGTTCCTGTCGACTATGCGGCTCCTACAGTGAGTTCGTAAAATTTCAATATGATATGCCGGCTTAGTCTCAGAGGCGCTCATAGGGGTTGGATGTGCGTTCGTAGGGGTGAGTGTATGCGCGTATATAGGAGCGCTTGCGTCTGTACTGTGTTAAAGAAAAAAACTATAAAGTGAGCCTAGTCGTGTAAATATATCTTGCTACTCTGCACCTTGAAGTGATCTTGTTTTGAATCTTCTAGCACGTCGATGAACCAAAACGGAGGGACATTTTCCACTACGTTTAAAGGAATTCAAGCTAGCCTTTGGATCCATGGAATGCTGTCACCACAGTATGATGCACACATTCCCCTGATATTTTTTGAAAGTTGAGCGGGAGTTCTGCTACTGCATGAAACAAAGGAAGAAACTAGACAAGTGTCTAACAAAACAAGGGAAATAAAAGAAAGAAAATGAAATAGAACATCAAAACAAAAGGTGTTACCTGTTTCTAAAAAAGGAGTTACCTGTTTCTCAAAAAAAAAGGAGTTACCTGCTACAAATGTGAGCATACAACACGTAAGATGCATAATTTGAGCCTTCTGTGGTTGGCTGTATGTTTTGGTATTGATTTTTTTTTATTTACGAAATAGGGGCGCATGTTTTGGTACTGATTTATTTGTTAGTTATAGATGTATGATTTGATTGACACACATAACCCAAGCAGTAGTAGGCCAAAGGCAGATTTCTGAAGCATACAAAATGTATTTACTTAAACTAGAACCATATAGTGTTTCAGGTGAAAGAAACTTCAAAATGTATGGCTTATTCATATGCCATCGCATCATTCCGCATCTTGGAAGAAGGAACGAATGCTCATGCAGTATGCTGGTCATAACTGTTGGATAAACAGCAACTGAACTTTACTGAGGGCCAAAGTCCATTACATATACATGTGTGTTAAAGTGCATGAAACGCCTTATACAACGGGGATATTACCAAACAGAGACTATACACATCTAACAACCCCCCTCAAACTCATGGTGGATCAACAACACTGCATTTGGAGAGGAAAAAGCCATGCTGTGCTCGAGTATGTGCCTTCGTGAAGAAGTCAGCCAACTGTAACTCAGAGGGCACATAGTGAAGAGCAAGAGTCTGATCCTGCA
The DNA here is from genome assembly GCA_963921465.1 of Triticum timopheevii. Classification (NCBI taxonomy): domain Eukaryota; kingdom Viridiplantae; phylum Streptophyta; class Magnoliopsida; order Poales; family Poaceae; genus Triticum; species Triticum timopheevii. The sequence goes on along the minus strand of OY997272.1, from coordinate 554,434,083 downwards.
TAGCAGCAAGCACAAAGTGGGTATCCACACCGATGTGCTTGGTGAGCTCATGCTTCACCGGGTCACGCGCAATACTGATAGCACCGGTACTGTCTGACAGTAAGGGAGTCAAGGTAGTAGCAGACACACCAAAATCCTCAAGTAACCACCGTAACCAGATCACCTCAGCTGTCAACATAGCCATGGCTCGGAACTCAGCCTCTGTACTCGAGCGAGAAAATGCAGTCTATTTCTTTGTCTTCCAGGCAATAAGAGAGCCACCAAGAAAGACACAGTAAGCAGACAACGAGCGTTGATCAGAGGGATCACTAGCCCAGGTAGCATCAGAGTAGGCCTGGAGCTGAAGAGAGCTGGAGCGGGGAAAGAAAAGGCGCTGAGAGATCGTGCCACGAAGGTATCGTAGAACACGAAGGAGATGACTATAGTGGACAGAGGTGGGGGCTGAAACAAACTGACTCAGGATGTGGACATGATAGGAGATGTCAGGACGCGTACAGCAAGATAGACAAGACTGCCAACAAGGTGACGATAGAGAGTGGGATTAGGAAGAGGGTCACCATCAGAGGCACGAAGGTGAACGTTGAGCTCCATAGGAGTCACAACTGCGCGCTCATCACCGAGAGCAGCTCGAGCAAGAAGATCCTAAATATATTTTTCTTGGGAGATGTAGAAGCCATCAGAGGTCGAGGAGATTTCAATCCCAAGAAAATAGCAAAGTGGACCAAGATCAGTCATGAGGAACTGGTTGCGAAGGCGAGCCTTAACAAAGGCAATGTAGTCAGAGTCGTCACCAGTGATGATCATGTCATCAACATACAGAAGGAGAAGAGTCCGACCATGAGGAGACATGTTAACAAACAATGCGGGATCATGACCACTGGGCAAGAAACCAGCGGCAGTCAACATAGAGGCAAAGAGCTCAAACCAGGCATGAGGGGACTGTTTAAGACCATAGAGGGAGTGACGAAGTCTACAGACCATACCATCAGGAGCATAGTACCCCGGTGGTGGCTGCATATAAACCTCCTCACGCAACTTGCCATTGAGAAAAGCGTTATGAATGTCAAGTTGAGAGATAGACCAATGACGAACAGAGGCCACAACAAGAAGGGTGCGGACAATGGTCATGTGAGCCACATGAGCGAATGTCTCATCATAATCGCGGCCCTACTACTGCTGAAAACCATGGGCCAGAAGGCACGCTTTGTAGCGCTCAAGAGAACCATCAGAGCGAGTCTTAATCTTGTAGACCCACTTGCAGGTGATGTGACAAACACCGGAAGGGAGGTAAACCAGATCCCATGTGCCAAAGAGCTCAAGAGCAGCAAGCTCTTCGGTCATCGCAAGCTGCCATTCAGGCTAAGTCATGGCAGTCCGATAGGAAGTGGGCTCAGCAATAACAGAGAGACCGTACTGATCAGGAGAGTAGCGATCAAGCGGGGGGCAAGGCCGAGCATGGAGGTTATGAACCGGGGAAGGCGTGAACGGAGGTGCACCAGAGGTGGAAGGGGCGTCACGCACGTTAGGGGAAGCATCCTCAGGACGAGGGCGGCGAGTATAGTGGAGAGGAAACAATGAGAGAGGGCGACGGACTAGAGATGATGGTGGAGAGGTGGAGGAGGAGGATGGGGAAGGTCGTGTTGGTGGTGAATGAGAGTGAATGAGAGGTGCAGGAGGAAGAGGTGAAACATGAGGCACATAGCAGGGTGTATCGGGAAGGATAAGAAAAGAAATATCATCCATAGAGAATCTCGAGGAAGAAGGACGTGGGTAGTAAGAGCGAGACTCATCAAGGGTCACATCACGCGAGATGCGCAAGCGATGACCAACAGGGTCCCAACAGTGATAGCCCTTGTGCTCATCACTGTAGCCAAGGAAAACACACTCAACCGACTGAGCAATCAGTTTAGTGCGTTCTCGTGGGGCAAGCAAAACATAGCACACACATCCAAACATAGCACACACATCCAGTGAGACACGTCATAGGAATACCGCCCTGCAGGGCAGTCGATGGCTGCATGTTGATGAGGTGGGTGGATGCAGAAATAGCCTCAGCCCAAAAATGTGGTGGAAGGGAAGCGGCAATCATCAGCGCACGAGTCGTCTCAAGAAAATGACGATGTTTACGTTCCGCAATGCCGTTCTGAGCATGAGCACCAAGACAAGAGAACTGGGCAACAGTACTTTGTTCCACGAGAAATCCAAGCAACAGCTGGGAGATATACTTGCCAGCGGAGTCGGCACGAAAAGTGCGAATAGGTGTGGAAAACTGGGTGTGAACCATGGCAGCAAATCGTTTGTATATAGAGAGAGCCTCGCTATGAGATTTCATGAAGTAGAGCCAAGTTTAGCGAGAGAAATCATCAATAAACAAAACATAGTAGCGATGACCACCTTTCAAATCAATGGGAACAGGACCTCAGACATCCGAATGAACTAAGTCAAAGGGATGTTGAGATACCGAATCACTGATAGGATAAGGTAACTGGGTCTGTTTGCCAAGTCTACAACCATTACAATGTAAAGAAACATCTCCAGATACAGACCCTAAGAGGCCCTGACACACTAAAGATGATAGGCAAGAGCCATAGATGTGACAAAGGCAATGATGCCACTGCTGGAAGGACGCAGACGAGGAGGCAACAACAACATGAAAACTGGCAGAAGTGATGGCAGTGGAAGGAACACAAAGCCAGTCAACCTCCCAAAGGCCCTCTGACTCACGGCGTCGGGGGCCAGCACCAACCAAAGCCTTGGTGCGATGATCCTGAATGGAGCAAGAGTCAGTACCAAGAATGACATGACAACCAAAATCAGTAAGTTGGGCAGCGGAAAAAAGATTCATGGTAAGACGAGGCACATGAGTGTCAGGACCCCGACTCAATGCCACATTGATCTAGCATGTAACACCTCATATCACTTTGTGGCCTCACGCACGGTATTCCCACGGGTGTCGCCTTACCTTTGCCCGGGACCGTTTGCACCTTTTGGCACACGTATATGATAATGTCGCTAGCATCCATATGATAAGGAGCCCGGGCTGACATGGCTAGTCGTAAACCCAAAGTGGCACAAACTTACAGGGACAGGCATCCATGACCCAGCATCAAACGTGTCGGTCATCAGCGAGTGGATCCAGGCTGTAGCACTGGGCTAGCAGGACTCCGGTGAACTGGGCTGTAGCGGGCTAACAGGACTCTGGTATTCATCGCGTGACATTTCCCCGAAGGGACAGACACAAGAACGAAGAAGGACACATGCCGGCCAGCCTAAGTGTTCCGGAGCAGTAGCAAGCTACCATGGCTCAGTGGAAGCACTAGGAGACATTTCCCGGTAAGAGAGGCTACTAAGGATAAACAACTAGATAGTCAGATCCCACACATACCAAGCATTTCAATAACATACACACAATATGCTCGATATGTGAAAATACAACATGGCATCACAACATGACTCTACAACTCAAGTCTTTTATTCAATAGGCTCCGAGGAGCGAGATATTACAAACATGGGTCTCACGACCCAACATTCAGAGCATACAAGTCAAAGCACATGCGGAAGCTTAACATGTCTGAGTACAGACAACTACAAATGAAAAAGGCTGAGAAGCCTGACTAACTACCAGATCCTGCCGAGGGCACAAGATCGTAGCTGAGGTAACAAGCTAAACATCGAAGTCCAAGCGGAACTACTAGCGAGACCGAAGTCTCTCTGCAAAAACATAAAATAGGCAAACGTGAGTACAAATGTACCCAGCAAGACTTACATCAGAACTAACTACATATGCATCATTATCAACAAAGGGGGTGGTGGGGTTTAACTGCAGCAAGCCAGCTTTGACTCGGTGGCTATCCTGAACTACGACTGCAAGTAACTCTTTTGAGGTGGCGCACATGAGTCCACATATTCACCATATCAATACACCACTAAGGACCCGCTCCCATCTCCCTACGAGAACGCCATCCATAGCACTCACGCTTATCTTGCGTATTTTAGAGTATCCACTTGCACTTGTCTATGAACTGTACAGGCAACCCAGAAGTCCTTTACCGCGGACATGGCTATTCGAATAGATCATATTAACCCTGCAGGGGTGTACTTCTTCACACACGCTCTCACCACTTATCGCCGTTTACACGACATGTACTCGACAACCTTCAAGCGGAAGCCCAGCGAGGGTGTCGGCCACGACCTGACTAACCACACAAGTCTCTCGTCCAGGTTTATCGCCTATTCGGGTTCCATCCGCAAGGAGATCCGGCCGGGGGTGTCGCTCACGGCCCCAAACGATGTGAGCAGGGTTCCCAAGCCCACCATCCGGGTGCCACTTGGTACACCGTGCCACTGTGCCTAGTCTGTCCCAAGCCCACCTGTACCGGGTGCCACTTGGTAGACTACTAACACTACCTACAAACACCAGAAACTAGTTGCAACTCCTGGACAGAGATCAGGTTGATTAATAAGTCGAGAGGGGCCGAGTTACCGGAACCTAATGTGTGGTAGTAGCTGTTCATGGATCACAAACACAGAACTCAGTTCCTGAGGACTGCTTCAATGAGACAACCCACCATGTACTCCTACATGGCCTCTCACCGCTACCTTTACCAAATCGTGTTCACACACTTAGCTCTCAACAGTAGGACATGTTCACACACCTCCGATTCATCCCCGATGAATCATACCTGACTCAACTCTAAGCAATAGCAGGCATGACAACAAGCATGAATGAGTAGGCACATCAGGGCTCAAACAACTCCTACTCATGCTAGTGGGTTTCATCTATTTACTGTGGCAATGACAGGTCATGCAGAGGAAAGGGGTTTAACTACCGCAGCATGTAACAGTTGAATCGTTGTTGTCCTAATGCAGTAAAAGAGAGCAGGAGCGAGAGAGTGGGATTGTATCGGAATGAACAAGGGGGTTTTGCTTGCCTGGAACTTCTGAAGATAGTATAGCTCTTCATCGGTGTCATCGAACTCATCGTCGGAACCACATCTATCGAGAGGGGACAAACACCGGCAAACAAGAAAGAACACAATCAATGCAATGCACAATATGATGCATGATCATGACATGGCAATATGCTGTGGTTTGAGCTAATGCAACTAGCAGCAAGTTAAATGGAGTTGGTTTGAACACAAGATTCAAATTCAAACTCCATATGTAGATATTCATATGCCATTATTTGATTTGCCCTAAACAGTGGTCATAAGTTGTTCTAACATGCATGAAAATGGTACAGATGGATAGATTGGATTTTTCTGATCATTTTTCATATATAACTTATTTCATTTGGAGTTACGGTTGATTTTATATGAATTTTTGAAGTTTAAACTAATTTCTGGAATTTCTAATTATTTTCTGATTTATTTTAAAACCAGAAAATCACTTACTGCGTCAGCATGACGTAAGGCTGAGGTCAGCAGGTCAACCGACCACGTCCTGGTCAAACCTGACGTGTGGGGGCCACACGTCAGTGGGACAACGGCTAATCCCGGTCAAACCCAGCGCTGACTGGGGTTTGACCAGGGGTAGGGACCACAGTTAGTGTCTTAGGGGGCTTAGCTGGCAGGGTTAGCACCTAATAGCGTCCACGTCGACAGTCGCTGGAGTTTCGCCGGCGACGACCAAAACAACGGCGGAGGCTCGCCGGACTTGAGCTACAGGCAGCGGCTAGACGCGCGAAGGCCACCCGGAGGTAGCCCGCGCGCCCGCGCATCTAGCGGAGGCAGAAGCAGGTTGTGGGGTGCAGTGTAGTGGCAGCGGCGACGGGCGGAGCGGCGGCCGAAGTTCGGTCGGGTGCGGGGACGCGGCTGCGGTGCGCTGGGAAAGCAACTGGCGGTGGCGTTGGCTTCTTGCGGAGCTTCTGAGCATGGTGACGCGCGCCGATGCGGGCTGTGGTGGTTCAGACCACGGCGGCGCCATGGCCGGAGGCGGGGGGGCTCTCGAGCTCGATGGGAACGACGACTATGCGGCGCAATCGAGCAAGGGGAGAGAGGGGGACGAAGGATGAGCTCACGGCGGGTCAGACGAGCGGCTCGGTGGCCTCGGGGGAGGCTTGGAGGCGACGGGCGACGATGGCGATCTCCAGCAGCCATGCAGAGAAGAAGAGCTCGATGACGAGGCTTCAAGGCGTCCGGGGTCGTGTGGTTCGGCGTAGAGGTGCGAGGCAGTGAGGCGGAGCTTGTGGGCGGGATGGCTGGCCGTGGGGAGGTCGATGGTCACGAAAAACGGCGACAGTGGCGGCGACTCCATTCGGTGGTGAGAGAGAGGGGTCCAGGGGAGAAGTGAGGGTGAGGGAGAGAGCGAGGGGGGGTCCAGAGCGGCGCCGAGGAGGGGCTTCGAGGCGCCTCGGTGAGGCAGGCGAGCAGGGAGGAGGCGTGGCGCCTCGCGCGCGCGTGCACTATCCCGCCTCTGCCTACTGCAGAGGTTAGGGATGACTGGCAGGGTGCTGTGGGCTGGGCCGCACAATAGTAGGCCGGCCAGGTGGGCTTTGGTGGGCGCCAGGTAAGTTGGCCCAGGTTAGTCTCTCTCTCTTTTATTTATGTTTTTCTATTTTTCTGTAAGTTTGTGACTTTATTAAAAATAGTCAGACACCTTCAAAAATCCTGAAAATAATCATAGGATCTGTTTAGATTAATTCCAACAGCCCACACTTATTTCCAGAATTATTTGAGCATTTAAAATATTTACTAGCATTTAAATGCCCAAATGCAAAGTACATATGATTTAATTCAGTGACCAAATATATCATGGAAAAATGTGCAACACCTCTGGTTATGGTTTCTAGCATTTTCCAGAAATGTTGAACATTTTTGAAAGCCATTTGGATTTACTGAAAATATTTTTAGGTTGAACCTATTTGAATTCCATTTGGTACTAGGGTTTGGACATCCCCATTTCAAGTTTCTTCAAAGTTTAAACATGATGCACACATGAAGTTAGCCTAGTGCAATGCCAGAAGCTAGGGATGTGACAATGAGAAACACTAGGAACTGAAAAGGATGGAGTGGAGAGAATACCATGACTAGCAACAGGAAGAGAAGTGCCATCGGCAGTAAGAACATTAATGGGAGAATCAAGAGGGCGAAGATAAGACAATGCTGAAGAATTCGAGGACATATGAAAGGAAGCTCCAGAGTCCAGAACCCACGAAGATGTACCTGACTGTGTAGATGCTGGTGGTGATGAGGTGGTGAAAGCAGTCATAGCAGCAGCAGAACCCATCAATGAAGAACAAGAGGAAGCTAGAAGGCGCTTGAGGCACAATGTCATGGTCAGTCAGTGTCTGAGTCGAGGAAGATCCAGGGGTCCCACTAGAAGAGGAGCGCCTCTGGTCTTGCTTCTTCTCACGGCAATTAGACTCTGGGTGACCTGGCCGAGAGTAGTAGCCACAGAAGGTATCACAACGCAACCGGCCCTTCTCAACATAGAGAGGGTGACCAACCCTCCTGAAGGTGTGGGCAAGAGCGGTGGAGCAGTGAGACGAGCAGAGGACACAGAGCTCGGGCATCCACCACTGACGGAATCACAAGCAACCCATTAGAGCGAAGACGGGTCCCCTCAGCACGAAGCTCAGCAAGCACCTCTGAGATAGGAACGCGACCACGAGCAAGCAGGTGAGCACGTTGAGGCTCGAACTCAAAGCGGAGACGAGATAAGAACTCGTGAACCCGCTGAAAATCCAAATCGGACCGTGTAGTCTGATAGCAACGACAAGTTCCACAAATGGCTGTTCGAAGAGAGTCAAGCTGACACCAGATGGCAGAGCACTTTGAATAGAACTCATCAACAGAGGAATCACCTTGCTGGAGTGCGTGCTCCTGACGCACCACAGAGAGGTAGAGACCATCACCAGAGGGCTGATAGCGCTGACAGAGATAAGACCACATTGCTGCAACTGTGCCAAGTCCCATGAACTCCGAGGCAAACTGAGGGAGGACACTTGCAGTAAGAACAACAGCAGGACATGCATCATCATTGCACCACTGAGTGTAAGCAGACAAAGCATCATGGTAGGCAGAAAGGGCATTCAAATAACCTGGCATCTGTTGATCATAAGCATCCACTACAGCATCATCGAGAGCCTTGGCTGCATCTCGATCGGCCTGAGAAGCATCACCAGCAAGAACCGGCGATGCTGGCGGGGTAGGAACCACAGGAGCAACCGGGCAAGGCGGACAGGGGACCTCGCCAGAGAGAACACCCCACAGAAGAAGACCGCGCATATGGATACGCATAAAACCCACAAACTCGGCATAGTTGGTGCCATCGAAGATCATCGAGCACCGAGGAACGACGACATAGCCCGAAGAAGACATAAGGAGCCCTATGTTTGTTTTTGGAGTCAACTGCTGCAGTGCGCCAATCTGGATCGGGCAGACCCGCTCACGAGGGGATCGAGCGGGGGAGGAAGTAGCTGACGAGGGGCTCGAGTGGACGAGGTAGCCAGTAGCGGATCAGCCCTTGCCCAGGAGAAGAGCAGCAGCGTGAGCAGCGGGACCCGTACAGGCGAGAGCAGGGGAGTGCCCGGGCCGACAGCAGGCAGTGGCGGCCAGGCCTAGCCTGGCAGCGGAGAAGGCCGGGGCAGCCGGATCCGTACGAGGAGGACCGGCAGGAGGCGGCTGCGGCCGGGCCGAGCCCGGCAGCGAAGCAGGCCGGGGCGGCTGGATCTGTGGTGAGAAGGACAGGGCGGCCAGATCTGCGGCAAGGAGAGCCGAGCAGAACTTGGGGCGAGGGCGGCGGAGACCAGGCCGAACCTGGCACAGAGCAGCGACATCCACGACAAGGGGACGGAGGGGAGGAGCTAGCACGGAGTTGCAGTGTGCGGGGGAGAGGGGAACCTAACATCTGATACCATGTTGGATAAACATCAACTGAACTTTACTGAGGGCCAAAGGCCATTACATATACATGTGTGGTAAAGTGCATGAAACCCCTTATACAATGGGGATATACCAAACAGAGACTATACACATCTAACAATAACATCCAAGGCTTTGATCCGGATCAAGCGGCACTCCTCAAGCTCATTAGGCTCGGACAAGCTGAAGCTGACAAGCTTGTTCTCCCTCTTCATCCAATCACACATCTTTGTGGCCCCATTTGCCATACTCACCATTGCAGCAGGATGGTGTCCTCTGAGGTGGTTCACAAGCCCCAAGGCACACACGCGGATCACACATCAGGTCAGCCTCCTTGGCAATACACACAAAAGCAACAATAGAAGGAACAAACAATTCACCCCCTCTACCGTAGATGGAAAGTGCAATCTCCTTGATAAGGCTGCTCTAAATGATAGTGTTGACTGTTAAGGTGTCGGACGTGTTAAGTCGCACCTAAATCTTCCATTTGGACTGGAGCGCCTCCTCCATCTCAAGACAAAATCTGACAAGAACAGCACATATCTCAGCACAAGTGGAAATTTGTGAATCATCATGATACTCTTCAAGATAGCTGCGATAGTCGGACCACTTAACGGAACCGTGCAGTGGCAACAACCTTTCCCACCCCCATAGCTTCTCCAAAAGACTTTCTTCTTTCCTCTTACTCTGTTCACCACCTTCAGTATTTTTCTGAGACTGAGAATTCAATGCATCTGAATTAATGCCACCCCTGTGCTGTTTGCTGCTCCATCAGCAGGAATGCCATCCCCATCACTACCAGGACCATTTCTATTGGCAGGTTCTTCCTTATCAATCTTGTGCCCAACAGAAGCTGCAACAAAAGATTCTTGTAGTATCTCAATCATAAGATTCAAGGTATGGTACCGATCCTGGTGATGTCCATTATCTCATCAGGTATGAGATCATCGTAGAAATCAATAGGCTTGTTATTTTTACACATCCACACGCACATCATTTCGGCCTCCCTTGCCATACCCAGCATGGCAACGGTGGCAGCAACAAAATTGACCGAAGTACCCCGGTTCATAAGGCACAAGGCACACATGCATATCTCTATGCCCTGGTCGACCAAGTAATCATCAGCGGGATCAGTCCCATGCCTCAGCAACTCCGACGTCAGGTCAGCCTCTTTGGCAATACATAACAAGGCGGCACCGGAAACATCATCCCGGAGAGTGGATTTTCTTAACCTTGAAGCACCATCTAACACTGCACCGAGATATGCATGGATGATGACTGAACGTGCACACTGGTGGATCAGGTAGCTCAGAACAATCGATTTCTTCATTGGCAAAACCATCTCCTCTCCAGATTTCATTTGGATCTTCTTCCACTCGGACACGAGCTGCTCCTCGTTGACGAGACAAGCCTCGGCGAGATCAGCCATGTCTCTGACCGCGGAAACGTTGCGGTAATGATACTCTTCAATGTAGGCGCTATAGTCAGGCCAAGAAACGGAAAGCACTTTTGGTATCAGTCTGTCCCATCCCCATAATTTCCCTAAGAAATCATGGTACTTGATGATACTTGGCAGCGGCATCTGCTTTGTAACTGTGTCGTACTCCTCACCCTCCTCCATCTCTTCGATGCGATAAGTAAAATGCATCCTCTCTGCCTCTTTTTGCCTTCGTCTGGCCTTCTCCCTGCGCCTGCGCCTGGCCTTCTTCGCGATGTCGTCCAAACACCCGTCCTTGGCCTCCATCTGCTTCTTCGCTATGGGTCCAAAGTGACCGCAAATACGACGCCAATCCGATCTATGGTTAATTCCAACCCGTCCAAAGGAATGAAATGATGGGGGTCGGGGAGGGGATTGGAGGAGTAGAAACACTATAGATGTAATGTCGAATCGGGATTCACTAAGACAGAAATAAAGCATTGGGTCGAACTCTTCTTTGGTGTTAAGGTGGTAGCTGTGAATAGCCATCAACTACCTAGAAAAGGTAGAAGAATAGGACCTATTCTGGGTGGGATAATGACTAGGGTGATCTATTACCTTGCTGGGGGTAAGAGGTAAGACTGACCTACTCAAGGCTATTTATATCTTTGCACATCATTACTTGCCATGCTCATCCCTGCTCCATGGTCTCCCCCCACCTGCACCTCGCCATCCGCTCGTCAACTTGCCCGAACACAGGAAAATTGCCCCATGCTCGCACTTCTAGCCCCACCCTCTCCTATTCCACAGCCGCCTCCTCAGCTTCCTCCCCACTCTCCTCCTGCCCCACCGGAGATCCCCCTGCTCGCGGTGCCCGAGGACCAGGCTTCTGATCTGCCACCTGAGCCCACGCATGAGTGCCTGGCCAGACGCATCAGCAGGCGGGCCAAGATGGCCGCTGATTCTGGTGTCAAACCTAGGCGCAGTGCGCACCTTGCCAAAATCAAACCGGCCAACTATTCATCCATGACTGCCAAGGCGATGCGCTCCAAGGCAAAAAAGCTCGACCTCTTGTCTGCCTCTAAGGACCTCTCGGATGCTCTTGTTCATGCCCGCCTCTGCGATGATGCTGGCTTTGTTCAAGACACTGATCGCGGTCCTGCCTCTTCGGCAGATCTTGCGGCCATTGTTGTTGCTTGCGGTGCTCCGCCTGGGATGGCGCACGATATCGCATCGGGCTCCGGTGACTTGGGCTCGCCATGATTTGCTCTCCTGCCTACTGTGGCCACGACGGTGGCGGGCCTTGCTGGCCATATATCTGGTGCGTCGCACCTTATCGTAGTCTCTATGTTAGGTTTAAGTTAGATGTAATGGTGCTCACGCCAACTTCTGTCAGTCAGCTGCTCTGTAATCTGCCCCTGGCCGTATGTTTTGTGGGTTGGACTTCTTATGTAAGGTGTTTGCCTAAGTTTCCATCATGAAAAATGAATCCTACTCTATCATGTCATGAAATGTATGTGGATTAGGAGACCAGGACAAATGTGCTAATGTATTCTCTGAATTTAACCTCTTGCGCCCATCTATCGCTCTGCTCCAAGAAACTAAACTCAACAGACCAGACACCATAAAACTGCGCTCGATCTTGCCACGTTTCCTAGACTCCAGTAATCACCTGGACGCAATCTGATCTGCGGGTGGCATTCTCTCCGCAACCAACTCACATTGTTTTTCTCTCCTAAGCTATGACCACCGATGCTTTACCTCCACCCTAACCTTATCCTGCCTTGCTTCACAACATAATATCTTGATCACAAATGTATATGCTCCTTCCCAAAGAGATCTAAAACTAGAGTTCTTAGAAGAACTTAAACAAATTGAACCACAGCCAGAATCACCCTGGTTACTCATCGGTGACTTCAACTTAATCTGATTCCCTAATGAAAAAAACAACAACAACTTCCACCGGTCCGAAGCTGATGCGTTCAACGACACCATTGATCGACTTGCGCTTCTCGAACTTCCTCTCCTCGACCGCCAATTCACATGGTCAAACAAGAGGACGTCTCCCACTCTAGAATGGCTTGATCGAGTTCTTATAAACCTAGCCTGGGATACGCTCTTACCTAACTCGCATCTTACCTATCTCACTCGCTTCACCTCTGATCACGTACCGCTCCTAGTCACCGTCTCCACAACCATTCCATCTTCCCGCCTTTTCCGGTTTGAACGCTTCTGGACCTCTTTCCAGGCCTGCAAAGGCATCGTTCAAAACACTTGGCGGCCCATTGAAGAAAACAACACTGGGCTGCTGCGGACTCTACCGCCTGCCTCGCCCAAAATTAAAAAAAAAACTGATCGGCTCTCAAGAGTTGGGCCAAATCACTTCGGCCCATCTACCAAAAAGAGGCAAACTGCAAACTCGTAATTTTGGCCCTAGACCTTAACGAAGAACTTGCACCTCTCTCCTTGCTTGAACAGAAACTTAGGCGCATAATTGCTAATCTGCTACAGCAGACTATCAGACAAAAAATTGCCTTCTAGAAACAACGGGGCAAGATTAGGGGAGTCGTCGATGGAGATGAAAACTCCAGGTTCTTCCATGCATCTGCCACTCAACGTTCGCGATCGAATAAAATTCCAATGCTTATCAATGACAATAATGAAATCTTCCTACACGAACACAAAGCTGAGCTCCTAAAAACATACTTCCAGCAACTCATCGGGGTCACCAAAAAAATGCTACTTGGAACTTCAACTTGCTCCATATATACCCTTCCACTCTACCTCAACTAAATGATCTTGCATATCCGTTTTCCCATGAGGAGATCCACCAGGCCTTTCTAACTATGAACGCAAACACCAGCCCAGGTCCTGACGGTTTCGGACCAATTTTCTTCCGCAAATACTGGCATGAAATCAAACATTGCATCTTCCCGTTCTTGTCTGCTTTCCATGACCAAAACACGTCTCCGAGTGCTTCAATCGTGCGTTCATGGTTCTTCTCCCTAAATCCCAAGCACCAACCTCCGCAGATGCCTTTCGACCAATCTCGCTTCAAAACTGCACTCCAAAAGTGGTGGCTAAGGTTCTCACCAATTGAGTAAAACCTCTCATCCCACTACTCATACACTACGACCAAACTGGGTTCCTCCACGGACGCAACATAGCCGAAAACTTCGTTTATGCCGCCGATATCCTTAGCGCTTGCCACACTCGTAAAGCTCCAACCATGGTATTCAAACTAGATTTCAGGAAAGCATTTGACTCGATCTGTTGGTCCTCTCTTATATCCATCCTTCAAGCAAGGGGTTTCCTTCCGATCTTCTGCGCCTGGGTCAACAACATTCTTCAGACTAGCAAAACGGCCATTCTCCTTAATGGCAATCCGGGATCCTGGATCCAATGTAGAAATGGCCTTCGACAAGGAGATCCATTCTCGCCCTACTTGTTCATCATTGCAGCTGATGTTCTTCAACGCTTGATCGCCCAGGCGTTCCGGCCAAGCGAACTATGCCATCCCCTTAATGCTAATGCGCCCCTAGTAACCCTCAATATGTTGACGATACTCTAATCATTGCCTCTGCCAACGTAGCCGCAACCACAACGCTCAAGAACACCCTTGATGATTTTGCCCTTGCGACTGGCCTGGTAATCAATTTCCAAAAAACTGCTCTTCTCACCATTGCCATGGATACCACCACTCAAAACAACATTGTAGCAGCCATTGGTTGCAATTTCTCCTCATTCCCGCTAATCTATCTAGGCCTCCCCCTATCCCCTACCAAGCTACCCCTCTCAGCTTTCGACCCGATCATAGACAACCTTTGAAAATTTCTCTTCGGTTGGGTAGCACGTCTGCTCTCCCGTGGAGCAAGGTTAACATTGCTTACAGCGGTCCTTGACTCCCTAGCCGTTTATTTCATGTCTATTTTCCGCCTCCCTAAGTCCATCCTAGCTAAACTAGACGCCATTAGGAGAGCCTTCTTCTGGTCCAACGAGGAAACATGCACGGGTGCGAGTTGTCTGGTTGCTTGGAAAAATGTTTGCAGACCTAAACAACTTGGTGGTCTAGGCATTAAAAATCTTTAAATTCAGAACCGCTGCCTGCTCATGAAGTTTTCCTCCAAAATACTAAAACACCCAAACATCCCTTGGACTCAGTGGTACCATCAAAGATATCCACTTGGCATTGCAGCTAAAACCTCCAGGCCCTCCTTCCTCTCGAAAATAGTGAACAAAAACCTCCCTCTCCTTATTGAGCACTCCTTCGTCATAACATACAACGGCCTCTCCACCTTCTTTTGGCTTGATAAATGGATTCTACACTCCCCTCTCCACAAAGTCTTCCCACACCTATACTCGCACTCCTTAGATGACAAGGTTTTAGTGGCTACTATTTGGCAAAACAGCTTATTATCGAACCTACGGAACCGTCTTACTAATGCTGCTGCTCGTGAGTTGGACTGTGTTTTGTTTCTGCTGCAGGATTTCCAACAGGCAGACCGACCAGATGAGCGGTCCCTCACGCATGGGCTTCCTTTCTCAGCTAAAAATGCCTACAGATCCATTGTGGCTGAGGACTATTTCGACCTGCACCATGATTCTGTTTGGTCCTCCAAGGTCCCAATCAAAGTCAAGATCTTCGCATGGCTGCTCCTCCGTGACCGCCTCAATACAATGGCCAACATGTTCCATAAACATGTTGCTCAATCTGCTGCCTGCCCACGATACCAAGATCCGTGTGAAGATGCTCTACACCTCATCTCTAACTGCTCCTATGCTGCACAAGTTTGGTCTCGCCTCGGACTGCCGGGTCCGACCTCTCTCGCTGCACTTCACCATCACCCACCAGTTCTGGGCCTCAACCCCAACATCTGGCCATCGGTGGCCTTGATCATTTCCTGGAAGCTATGGGACTCAAGAAATGCCTTCGTATTCAGAAATGAAGACCACCCACCCCGAGTAACGATAAGAAATATTGTAGCAGATTTCTCCCTCTGGGTTTTCCGTTTCAAAAAGACTGAAGATAGTGCCTCCGCTAGGCTCTGGCTACACATTTTATCCTCTGCCATCCCCTCTCAGTGAATTTGTACCCATAATACTGCTGTAATTCTCGGATCCTTCCTTTGAGTGGTAATATATTCAGGTGGGGAAGCTCTCCCCCCCCCCCCCCCCCCGGTGACCGTTCAAAAAAAAAGTTTAGATGGAAAGAATTTGTGATAGAAGGAAAGAAACAAATCATGTAATTGTATAGAAGGAAAGAAACAAATCATAATTGTATAGAAGGAAAGAAACAAATAATGTAACAGCCTCAGGCATGCACAAACCATGTTACTCCCTCCGTTCCTAAATATAAGTCTTTCTAAAGATTTTAACGCGGACTACATACAGCTTCAAAATTAGTTGTATTTAATCAAAGTGTTGTTTGTAGCCCAAATCCTTTGCGGTTAGAATTCGGTGACCCTAATTTTCGAATAACTTGTTATATATCCATGCTTGTTGTTCCACATCAAAATATAAGTCCCAAATTTAAGCGATTAATTTGGAAAACAAAAAATGGAACTTCAGTACAAATTTTTTTTGTTATGGAATGGCATCCATGATAGTCTAGAAAAGAAAAACAGATTATTTCCCCAGAGCATTACAAAAGTTTTTCTTCACGAAACATTGCACACAGGTGAAATACTCAGCAACGTTTGTCAAGAAAGTTCAGATTTTGAAATTTTATTGTTTTTATTAATTATTGTTCACCAGAGTGCATGTTCCACGTTAAACGACTTAGTTTTAGGAAATCCTAGGTGGTAGTACCATGCTGCCTCTTTTTTTGTATGATAAGATCATGCTATCTCACCAAAAGTTTTTTCCCGACTGTTTCATGATCATCGTGCCACTCTTCCTACTCCGGGGCTGATGTCACCTAAAATGGCAGAATTTGCTTACCAGACAATTGTATCGTACTATTGCTTGTATATGTTCTCTTTGTGATAGATAAGTGACAGCATAGTGAGCCACATCAGTGGAAAATAGAACAAGAAAACAGATGCACGAATGCGCAACAGTTTTCGCGCTAGTTGTTTAATCACTCATACGATTTGAGTGGGTGAGCCGGAAACAACTAAATGGATGGTGTATGAGGACCACACCAGCTATAATTAACAGACACCTGAATGAGGACAATGTATGTTTTCTGTAATACTTCCTCCGTTCCTAAATATTTGTCTTCCTAGAGATTTCAACAAGTGACTACATACGGATGTATATAGACTTATTTTAGAGTGTAGATTCACTCATTTTGCTCCGTATGTAGTCACTTGTTAAAATCTCTAGAAAGACAAATATTTAGAAACGGAGGGAGTAAAAGAGGATGTTAGTATGTTACTTTCATTCATTAACAGACACCTTTCATACGGATAGGTCTTTAACCAACAATTACTCTAATAGTATAGCTTGTATGTGACATAAAACTGGTGTCGTTAGATCATATTATTTGTTTGTGGCTGCGATTTTGTATCACAAAAAGTCACATACTCGCTGTATATCTCACTTAAACCCTGCTTAAAGCAATCTTACAGAGCACATGGGAGAGATTTTTCCTTCGAGATATCTTCTAGCAGTTCGATGAGCTGAATCCACGAATTTCGCTTCCTTTGCGGGATCTTTCCACACACGCTTCACCTGTTTATAGGAATGGTTAATAGTTAAAAATCCCAAAGCAGGGGCATTTCCCACAATGTGCAAAAGAAATTCAAGCTGGCCTCTGGATCCTCGGAATGCTGTCATGCACACGTTCTTCAGATACTATTTATATGGACCCTCCAGAAGTCCCTTCGTAGGCACGTGTCCCGTGTATAGGGAAGGAGAAAGAATCAACTGCAAATTGGAATAAGAAACCTAAGATACAATTTTCAGAGTCCTATCGGCTCACAGACCAGCGTGCTCCGGAATCCAGAACAACAGCGAGGCACTGGGTTTACGTTTGCTTTGGGCGTTTACGTATTTTCCTCGACCCGGATCACGCACGATCCGTTCCGCTCCGACGCCTCGCCAGGCCAGGCCCGGCCCAGCCCATCCCGACCGCCACGCCGGGACCGGCCTACTTAACCCGACAGCTTTGCTGGGCCGCTCCGTCTCCGAAGCCGTGGCTCCCGTCCGTGCCGGCGGCTGGTGGGGCGGCGCGACGGCGCGACGGCGACGTGCAGAGACGTCCCCCAGCTTCTGCGCCCCGGGCAGCAGAACCTCTACGCTCCGAATGGTACCGCACCGTTCCTCCCGCTTCAGTCGCATAAAGCCATAGTAGCTCTCGTCTAGGATCCAGATGCGTGAATGCGTCGCTTCTGCTCACTGTCCATCTTTGCGCTTCGAGGCTAGTCAGTAGTTCATCCTCTGAGATTCGCGTGTATAGGGTTCAGCCGGCCAGAGGGAGCCTCCGAGGTTCAGGTTGCATACCCAATGTTAGTCGCAGTAGCGAGATGCATAGCGCGCTGCACCGGATCTGCTTCCTAATTAAGCTGATATATATTCTCCAGTGATGACCGGTTTCGTCCTATGTCGTTCCAATTCCTGAAAGCACGTCGCATCCCATCCAAGGGGAATGGGATGCTGCACGCCGTGTGGAGCTCGAGAGACATCTGAGGAGTCCAGTTCCTTTGTTTTGTTGGTCAATTCTTACTTCAGTGGCGCTCTTTGGGGTCTTCGTTTAATTCTCAAACTGTTAAATGCTGTTGACACTTGGGTGCTTCAAATTCGATACCGCAACCAAATAAATGTCTGCGGTGCTCCAACTATGACCCCGTTTGTCAACATTTCTTCTACTAGTTTGAATAGTGAGGTGTGCTGAATCGCGCTGAACTGCTTTGCGTCCTTGTTGCGTGGGATGCTCCAGTGATGATTTATTTCGCCTAGTATATCGTTCCAATTCCTGAAAGTGCACATCCATGGGATGCTGCACATTGTGTGGAGCAGAAGGGACATCTGAGGGGTTAAATGCTCGAAGAACCTTTTTTTTTTAGTTGTTCGATTGCCAAATTATTTTCATTCTGCTGAGCATTGGTTGAATTTGATACCACAAGTGACCATGTGTATAACTTCAAATGATTCCCTTTAAGTTTCTGGTATAAAATGGTGCAATGTATCAAATCTGCTTCCTTTATCTATGGGGAAACTCCAGTGATGACTTACTTCACCTCATATATCGTTCCAATTCCTGAAAGCACATCCACCGGATGCTGCACATTATGTGGAGCAGAAGGGACACCTGAGGAGTTCAATTTGCTTCTTCTATTGCTTAATGTTTGGACAAATCTTTCTATTTTTAGTGTTGTTGGATAATTTGTTTTCACTAATCTTTTCATGCTGTTTGGCACTTGGTTGCAACTGACACCACATACAAACATGTGTGGAGCATCACATATGAGTATTTTTTGTTGAGATTTCTGGTTTGGCCTTCCCTTTCCTTTTGGGTGTTGTTGCAACTTTGTGTGGAACATCAAAACATTCACGAGCAATACGACTCGGCAAACCAAATTTTGAGTTACAGAAACAACAGATATTTTGAGTTTGTCTGACTGGTTTACAAACTCTAGGCGTTGAATCACAGAACTGACATTGTATCTGCTAATGTGATGTTATTTATTTATTTGTTTTTGTTCAGTGAAGTAGAAGGGGCGTTTGAGGAGTTTAATCCATTTTATTTTTGTGCAATTTGTGGAGAACCATTTTTATTTCACTTTCTTTGCTGAGCCTTGTTTGATTCAGAAACTATTTTCATTTTCACTTTGCCCACAGCTGGTTGGCTTTCATACCGTAAGTGAACATGTATAACTAAAAACGGTTCTTTTTTCAAGATTTCTGCTTTCGAATGATGCAATATATCGACTCTGCTCAGTTAAGGTGTCAAACACTCCAGTGATGACTTGTTTCGCCTTGTATATCGTTCCAATTCCTGAAAGCACATCCACAGGATGCTGCACATTTTGTGGAGCAGAAGGGACATCTGAGGAGTTTAGTTTGTTTTTTTCTTGCTAAATGTTTGAACAACTCTTTTTATTTCCGTGTTCTTCATTAAGTTTGTTCGGTTTCCGTACTATTTTCGTGTTTTCATAAGTCGGTTGAATTTGATGCTATAAGTGAACATGTATATAACTTCAAATGGTTCCTTGATTTATGGTTTAAAATGGTGCAATGTACCAAATCTGCTTCCTTAGGTGTGGGATACTCCAGTCATGACTTATCTGGCGTTGTATATCGTTCCAATTCCTGAAAGCACATCCATGGGATGCTGCACATTTTGTGGAGCAGAAGGGACATCTGAGGAGTTCATTTGTTTCTTTTCTCTCTTAATGTTTGGACAATTCTTTTTGTTCACTGTTCTTCATTGAGTTGTTTGATTTCCAAACTATCACACTGCCGATGGTTGGTTGAATTTGATATCATAGGAGAACATGTGTATAACTTCAAATTGTTCCTTGTAAGATTTCTGGTTTGACATGGTGCGATGTGTCAAGTCTGCTTCCTTCCGCTGTGGGATACTCCAGTGATGACTTATTTCGCCTTGTATGTCGTTCCAATTCCTGAAAGCACGTCCATGGATGCTGCACGTTTTGTGGAACAAAAGGGACATCTGAGGAGTTCAATTCGTTTATTTTCTCGCTTACTGTTTGGAGAGAACTCTTTTTATTTTACATGTTCTGGAGAATTTGTTTGATTTTGATATTTCTCATGCTGTTCGACACTTGGTGAATTTGATACCACATGCAAACCTGTGTGGATCTTCAAATGTGAGTTTTTTTTTTCAAGATTTCTGGTTTGGTCTTTGGTTTATTTTTGTAAGCTTTCAAGTGATACGACTTGGTGAGCTGAATCATTAGTTAAAGAAACAATACATATTTTCATATTGTTAGTCTAACTGGTTTACAGACTCTAGGCGTTGAATCACTAAATTGACATTGTATCTGCTAATATGATGATATTTATTTGTGTGTTTTGTTCAATTAAGTTTTAGCAAGCTTTTGTTCACCAATGGAGAAACCAACACTGGATGCAACTATCTATGGTCCATTTGATGGTCTTCATCTGCTCTGCACTTGACTATAATCTCGCAAGAAGCATTTTTTCTTGTTTGCAGAGTTAATCACCCAGTTTCTCTTAAGCTCCTGAGCAAGGCAGGTGACTGATTGGTTGCCTTGATGCTTGAATTACTGAGCAGTATTCGAGGGATCGTGCCTCCATTGTTTTTGACCTACACTACAAGAGAGTGTGCTGAGAAAGCCAGGGAGGAGCTTGCTGACAGTGTCAGTCATCAAATGTTTGCCTCCGAAAGCTCGGGTCAGGCACGAAAGTCAGGGTTGACGTCCAGGATCTCGGTCACAGCACAGCAGGGCTGTGAGCAGCCTCAGCCTGGCATCATGCAAAGACAAACAGCTAATATTCGAGTTCTCCACCTCGCATGTGTTTCACCGCATGATTCTGCAGTCACAAGCTGCAACTCAGCAGAGTGAATAGTGAAGGATCCTGCTCACACATTTGCTGTATTCATCCCACCTCGTGTGCCTCTGTTTTCTGGGTTAACCACCGCCTGTACTTGTAACACTGTCGATCCTGTATAGATTCTCCCTTACCTTCTGGTCTACATGTAGATTTGTTGTCTCACTAGAGGTTCATAATCCAAAGAATCTTTGTTCTTTCTGCTGTGATAGAATATTATTGTGTTTCTCTAATGATTATAGCATATTATTACTTCCTGCAAAAAAAATGATGTTACTCTGTAGACCAGAGGTACTTCTTTATTCATATCGTGAGTCATTGATTTTACTCTGTAGTGGCAGTGAAAGAAAAGGTTTAGAATATCCGTGCTCTTCCTGATTAAGGGTGGAATATGTTATATCTAGTATATGGGAGCCTTCCCATATTGATTCTTGTGTGTTTCCTATGCCACTAACAGAAATCAAAAGTAGAAACCTGTCATGACTCAGTTTGAGGCCAAACATATTTGAGCAATAGTTCTCAAGTATATGCCCCATGTACCTAAATTAAATCCGTAGTATGTGTGAGCTCTAATCATAATTATACATTTGATTTGTTTAGATGATTCTTCAGTTGAGCCATAACAATTTCAGGTTAGCTATACTCCTATTCTTTCGAAAACTTCAGTAGCATACCAGCTTTGCTGGATGAAGAGAACCAATGGCAGTAAGGACATTTTTTCTGTAATCAAGACTCACTAATAATTTTAGGAGTAAGATCCATGTTTCTGGTACACAAATCTTAACCAGTACAGTTGAAATTCTCTTCAGCATAAAATTTATTTGTATCCAACCAGATCATTTCTTTTTGTGAGAAAATTTCTGATCTATTCATCTTCAATTGGCCGTACAACGAATATCAGAAATAATAAAAATTACATCCAGATCCGTAGACCACCTAGCGATGACTACCAGCACTGAAGCAAGCCGAAGACGCGCCGCCGTCATCGCCCCTCCATCGCCGGAGTCGGGCACAACTTGTTGTAGTAGACAGTCGGAAAGTCGTCTTGCTTTGT
Organism: Triticum timopheevii; assembly: GCA_963921465.1. Classification (NCBI taxonomy): domain Eukaryota; kingdom Viridiplantae; phylum Streptophyta; class Magnoliopsida; order Poales; family Poaceae; genus Triticum; species Triticum timopheevii. The sequence goes on along the minus strand of OY997272.1, from coordinate 554,412,266 downwards.
TGACCTTTCGTCTTGCATGTGCATCTGAAAATAGACGATGTACCTTTTTTCAGGTGCAAGCTCATCATCTCTAGAGAAAACTGCTAGTTGTACAAACTAGTGTTCTAGTTGCATCCAGTTTGTCTCTGTCAGCAAGCCAAAAGATGTCTCGTTCATATGATGAGGGGAGCTGTATGGTGCTCAATCTATTGCCCAAGCCAGGACATGTTGGCATCTGAAAGTTATCCTTCAAAATCTCGTGCATGGTGCATCTCTTGTTGTAAAGTTATCCTTCAAAAACTAGCTTGCAGCTCGACGGATGGGCTGGTACAGAAGGGGACAGGGAAAGGGGAGGAACATTTCACGCAATTGAGTGACTCTACGCGGTAGGATATTATTACTTCCCACAAAAAATAGTATTGTTAATACATTTTTTCCAGCGATATTCTTTTTTAGGTGTTTTTCGAGCGATATTCTGATCTCCTCGTTTGTAGCGTGTACCTATGTTTGAGAGAGAAAAAAATTAATTCAAGCAAGCTTGCACCCAAACATAATTAGGCCTGCCGAACACAATTGCCCCCACAGAGGGGAATCAGGCCCCAAGCAGAATAACGGGCCTGTGGAACACAAGCACCCCCACGGGGAATCAGGCCTGCGAGCTTGTACCCAACAACTGGCTAATGAAGCACAGACCCCTTAAAAAAGGCTAATGAACCACAGCGCTATGGTTTGGTTTAGTACCACCTCGCCAGCCGAACAAGGGAGGTTGGAAGAGCATGAGTATATAATTAGCACCAGGGCAACGTTACAACATACTTACCTGGATGGGGTTGACGGCCGATCAACAAGGGTCGTGGCCTAGATCAATGGCTCACATTGCACCTGGTGAGCGCGTTGGCCTACCATCTCCTCAAGTGGGAGAGTGGACGTCGTAATTTATGATAGAGGGGGTACGCGTTCGCGCGGCCCCTGCCAATCTATAAAAATAAAAATTTGGCTTTTATTGACTTGCATTTCATTGCATATACAAAACTAAAATTTTGCATCTTGCTGCTCAGTGTTACAAATAACAATAAATTTTCAAGTGCAAACATCCTCTGAATTGTGATGACATCTTCAAAGTGATGGCATATTTATTCAAAATAATGCCGGAGACTTGTTTTTCTCAGGCCCTGCCCTCCGCTTCTGCACATTTTTTTTAGTACTGTACCAAATTTAGTGCGTACAGTTTGACTGCTAGTTTGAACTAACTAGATAAAGGAATACTAACGAATGCACCAATTGTGCACATAGTTCGACCTTATCGCTGTAAGAGATACATCGTGGGAATTGAATTTCATACGCTCACTCACATGTGCAGAGTGTTTACTTCCAAGAACAAGGCATTGGAATTTTCAACACTCATCATGCAATTATAGCCTGAATAATTCAGAAGCTGAAAGGAAACACCGCGGCTTGCATGGTTGAGGAAGAAATTGGTTATTCCTAAATTTGCTATTGCAGATCGATACTATTGATTCACATATACTGAAGCTTGAGGCTCAAATTCAACGCTTGAGAATAAGTTTGCATCTGCATCCAAACTGAATTGTTGCGTAACCATTCAGTCTATCATGGAGGCATACCTTTTGGGTTAGTACACCAACCAATGAGTTCCCTGCATATATTTGAGAAGTGGCTAATATGAGGCATGATCATCTCTGTTTCACACGCTAAGCTAAATCCAGACCAGGGGGATACTAGCACCTGTTTCCAGGAAGAGAATACTATAACAAATATGAGCAAGTTCTGAGAGTAAATAGCATAAAACTACTACTTTACAGGCTATGGTTCCAAAAAACTACCGGTTTTTAATTTTTCTCAGATAACTACCAAGTCAGGGGTTGGCTGTTTCAAAAAACTCCAAATTCTCTTTGTTAAAAAATTAAACATGTTTATGACAGGTCGGACCCGCCGCTAAACACACCGTTTGGTTGACCGTTTGTTTGACCGTTAACTGACTTGTGGGGGCCACATGTCAGCGCCTCATCAATGGATTTTTTACAGATTAGCCCCTACAAATATTTTTAAAAAGCAATCGGGTCTCTGGAATCATTTTTAAAAAAGCAATCGGGTCCTTGGGCTGTCGCCGCCGCGCCTCCAAAGGGCTCTGCCCGTGGTCGCCGTTGCACCATGGGGCTTCGCCCTTGGTCGCCGCGCCCGCAGCCTGGGTGGCCGAGGTGGTCGCCGGGCGCGCCGCCGTGGGGCTCCGGCTCAGGTCGCCACGCCACAGCGCCGTCGCGCGCCATCGGGCTCCGGCTCGGGTCGCCGCGCCACTGTGCGCCATCAGGAGCCGCCTGGGGGCGCCGCCGGCCATGGGGCTCCGCTCAAGTCTCCACGCCGCCCCCACGCCGTGCCTCGCCCGCGGCCGCCGCCATCCCCTGGCCCGAGCTCCTCAAGCTCGATGCAGATGGCCTGCGCCGCTGCTGGAGTGTCGCGGACGAGACCGGCCTCGTTGCAACCGTCGCCACCAGGAGCTCCGGCTTGGAGGGAGGTTCACCGGCTTGGGAGGGGGAGGGGGTCGCCGGCTCGGGAGAGGAAAGGTCTGGCACAGGAGGCAGAGAAAGAAGAGAGAGAGGAGGAAGAAGAAACTTACATGTGGGCCCCACATGTAAGTTAACGGTCAAACTAACGGTTTGTTTAGCTGTGGGACCAACCTGTCATAATCGTGATCAACTGATAAAGACTCGATGATTTGGGTTTTTTGAAACAGTCGACCGCCCATTTGATAGTTATCTGAGAAAAAATAAAAACTGGTAGTTTTTTGGAACCATAGCCTGTAAAGTAGTAGTTTTATGCTATTTACTCAAGTTCTGACCACGTTGTAATTAATTCCACTGATTTGGATTAACCACATCAGTTGAGACCAAGGTTTTGGTTACCGAATGAGGCAATTTTACCGAGGGGGACGGGTAAACGTGGTTACCACAGTTACCGGGAAATACCGAGAAATACTGAGAATATTTTGAACGAATTTTATAGTTGAATTTTGAATTCAAATAAATGAATGAACGAACATTCAAACCAGAGACCGGTCAAAACAGGAACTAGGCTGCTACGAACACGTCCGAAACAACTTAATTAGATCCTACGCACTTTACTACAAATGGGGCATTTAAATTCAAAAATTTCAAAAAATGGTATTTTTTGCTTGGTATGAGGATTTATCGAGGGGCACGGAAATATGCGGTAACCATGGGAAATCTTGAAATTTCGACCGGTAACCAAAACCTTGGTTGAGACCCAATAAAGAAATGCCTAATAGGTATATATTTATGTGTTTACATTCTTTTCATTCTAAAATGTGGATCGGTGTGTTTAAACAAGATATGTCACCTTACATTTCTGTCCTGGTGGATCTTACCTGTGTTTTGGTGCAATTAGCAAGATCTTCTGTCTTGAGTTGAGGCCACCTAATTAGTAACCACCTATTACAAAAGCCTCTTCCCTTTGTCAGTGCCGGGCTGGAAATGAGAACCAACAACAAAAATATATGTTGGGAAGTGTCCAAAATTGCTCTCCAGACCATGACCATAACAGGAACTCATTCTCTTTTTTTTTTCTGAAGAACACACGTGTTGGTTCAGAAGATACTAATTATATTGAGACCATAATAGGATTTATCCTGGAGAAAATGGACCATGTTGTATTTCTTCAAAGTGTTGTATTGTGGAGCAGACCCTTAATATAAGGGATACAAAAATATAAATGCAGATCATGACTAAATTGATATATAAATGTACATACTTGGATAATCACATCAAATGGGTGTTTGTAGAGGCATAAAGAATAAACTGAAATGACTGTAGATAAGAATTCAAATAGGTTACTGAATCGCATTGTTGCAACAGCCATGAAAAAAAAACTGAATTGCTGTTGGTTTGATCACCTGCGCTAGCTCCCTCTCACTTTTGCTTATTCTCATACAATTTGTGACAAGTTGTGCTTTTATGTACAATGCATCGAAGCCCGGGAACGAGTAGCTTGCGGGGGCACGCGAAGTCGGGCCTTCTGCATTAGTCAGAGTTAGTGACCCAGTTTCTCTTAGTCAAAGTTAGTGAGAGTTTGTGGATGGAGCGCCGAGGGGGGCCAAATTCATTGTTTTGACCCTTTTGAAAAGTTCAGCCACATCTGACCCTGCTTTGAAAATAATTCGGGATCAAGCCCTTTTTCTACCGCCATTGACTTCAGCGGTGGGGCAATACAATGATACATATCCAACGTATCTATAATTTTTTATTGTTTTATTTTATTATATTATTAATCTTGAATATTTTATATGCATTTCTATGCTATTTTATATCATTTTTAGAAAATAACCTATTAACCCAGTGCCTAGTATCAGTTGTTGTTTTCTGTTTGTTTTTGGATTTCCAGATAATCAGTACTAAACGAAGTCCAAACGCTACGAAACTTTTTGACGATTTTTTTGGACATAAGAGACACTAGAAGCTTCGGGAGGAGACCAGACGACGGACAAGGAGACGGCAAGGCAACAAGGCATGCCCTAGGGGGCCGCGCCCGCTTACCTTGTGGGCCCCACGTGGCTTCGTATGACCTAATTCCACTTCTATAAGTTCTCAAATATTGGTAAAACCCCAGAGAGCCACCCGAAACACTTTTTCCGCCACTGCAAGCTTCTGTTCTTTCGTGATCCCATCTGGAGGCCTTTTCCGGTACTTTGTCGGAGGGGGAATCCATCACAGAGGGCTTCTACATCATCCTTGCTGTCTTCCAATGATGCGTGAGTAGTTTACCATAGACATATGGGTCCATAGCTAGTAGCTAGATGGCTTTTTCTCTCTCTTTGATCTTCAATACAATGTTCTCCTCGATCTTCTTGAAGTTCTATTCGATGTAATTTCCTTTTGCGTGTGTTTGTTGGAATCCGATGAATTGTGGGTTTATGATCTGAATATTCATTGAAAATAAATGAGTCTTTTCTAAACTTTATTATGCATGATTGTTACAGCATTGTATTTCTCTCTGATCTATCCGTTTGGTTTGGCCAACTAGATTGATTTATCTTCAGTGGGAGAGGTGCTTTGTGATGGGTGCAATCTTGCAGTGTCCTCACCTCGTGACAGAAGGTGTAGCGAGGCACCATTCAGGATAAAACTACGGGTTTATTCATATTGATTGGGTTTACTTTGTCTACATCATGTCATCTTGTTTAAACCATTACTCTGTTTGTTATGAACTTAATACAATAGATGCATGCTGGATAGCGGTCGATTGGTGGAGTAGTAGTATTAGATGCAGGCAGGCGTTGATCTACTTGTCACAGACGTGATGCCTATATACATAATCATTTCCATGAATACATCATAACTATGCGTTTTCTATCAATTGTTCAACAGTAATTTGTTTATCCACTGTATGTTACGTGTTCGAGAGAGAAGCCTAGTAAAAACTATGGCCACCGAGTCTACTTTTATCATATTATAAAAACTAAAAATACCTTGTTGTAATTTATACTTTTTATTTTACTTTTTTTATCTATTATCACTATCAAATTTGATCCTTGCAAGTAATGAGCTCAAGGGGATTGACAACCATCTTGCCCATGTTGGGTGCAAGTATTTTCTCTTTTGTGTGCAGGTGCTGAAGACGGGAATTTGCGTGATTCTCCTATTGGTTCGATAAACCTTGGTTCTCACCGGGGAGAAATACCTATCTCTACCGTACTACATCTCCTCTCCTCTTCGCGGAAAATCCCAACGCAACTCACAAATAGCAGGAAGAATTTCTGGCGCCGTTAACCGGGCACTAGTGGAAATAGTGCTAGCCATAACTTACGTTGGTGGCGCGCCATTTACAACCAACGCCACCACTATTTTTTAAAATAGTGGTGGTGTTGGCTTATTTGGTACGACATTAGTAGGGGCATAGTGGTGGTGGAAACCAGGGTAGCGTCAGAAGTAAATGGGATCAACAATTTGTACCAGATGTAATATAGTGATGTCGTGGAATAGCAAGGAACGCAAGCACTATTATATTTAGTTGTGGCATGCTGTTGGTTCCGACGCCGGTATTGTTATTTTATCGATGCCACCGTTCTTATTTTTTATAGTATATTATAGTTTACTTTTATTAAATTTCTATTATTTTTAAATGAAAATAATGACATTTTTTAAAATATATACTTTGAGACTTTAAATTTACTTTTTTCTTTTTAGTTTAAGACTTGAAATATATAGTTTTGAGCCTTCAAATATGTGATTTGACACTTCCAATTTTTTCTTTTTAGTTTTTTATGTGCTGATCTTTTTTATAGTATATTATAGTTTACTTTTATTAAGTTTCTATTATTTTTAAATGGAAATAATGACATTTATTAAAATATGTACTTTGAGACTTTAATGTTTTTTTAGTTTAAGACTTGAAATATATATTTTTGAGCCTTCAAATATGTGTTTTGACACTTCCAAAAAATTTTATTTTTAGTTTTTTATGTTTTGATATTTTTTATAGTATATTATAATTTACTTTTATTTTATTTTTAAATTGAAATAATGACATTTTTTAAAAGATGTACTTTGAGACTTTAATTTTTTTTCTTTTTAGTTTAAGACTTGAAATATATAGTTTTGAGCCTTCAAATATGTGGTTTGACACTTCCATAATTTTTCTTTTTAGTTTTTTATGTGTTGATCCTTTTTATAGTATATTATAGTTTACTTTTATTAACTTTCTATTATTTTTAAATGGAAATAATGACATTTTTTAAACATGTACTTTGAGACTTCAAATTTACTTTTTTTCTTTTTAGTTTAAGACTTGAAATATATAGTTGTGAGCCTTCAAATATGTGGTTTGACACTTCCAATTTTTTTTATTTTTAGTTCTTTATGTGGTAATCTTTTTTATAGCATTGGGCCAGGCCCAAGTATTAGGAGGCCGTCGGGGTCAAAACGAGGGCAACGACACCCTCACCCCACTCCCTCTCACTCGTTCCCCTTCCTCTCCTCTCTCTCTGCTCGTCATCGTCGGCCGGTCTCCCTCTCTCGTCGCTCTCTTCATCTCTCACCGGTGGTTAGGTAATCTTCTGCTCTCTCCCCCTCTCTCCCTCTCTCGCCGCTCGTTGCCCTCCAATTTGATTGGAATTCATTTCGTTTTGAGCTAGGGTTTCTTCAATGACGGCGGCGGAAGCGACGGACTGCTAGGGTTTATCGCCTCCATCTTCGTCCCTCGATGAGTTCATCACCTCCATCTTCGCAGTGGCAGTGGCATTTTGTAGTGGCATTTTTTTAACATTGTAGTGTTAAATTGTTAAATTGTAGTGTTCATAATGTGGTGTTCTTAATGCTAAATGGTAGGGTCTTTGGTATTTGTAGTATATACAATTTCTTTGCTTGTTCATCACTTTCATGTGGTAGTGGCATTTTTGTATCTGCATTTTGCATTAATGAACATATGATAGTGGCAGTGGCATTTTATATCTGCATTTTGCATCAATGGCAGTGGCCTAATGCTAAATATGTATCTTGTTCATTATATGACAGTGGCAGTGGCATTTTGTATCTGCACTTTGCATCAATGACAGTGGCCTAATGCTAAATATGTATCTTGTTCATTATATGACAGTGGCAGTGGCATTTTGTATCTGCATTTTGCATCGATGATCATCATGTGGATGTTTAGACCAGGGTTCCTTTGTTTACTCCCATAAAAGAACATAATTTCCTTTGTTTACTTGACAAGTTGACATGCCTCTGTATAGATCAGTTAGGTTGTATAATTTGTGTAAGTGTATTAGATCACTTGCCATACTTTGATTGGCATTATTATCGACTTGCTTGTTATTATTGTTATGATTGGCATTAGATCACTTGCCATACTTTGATTCTTGTCATAATAACCTATACTTGTCATAATAACCTATACTTGTCATAATAACCTATACTTGTCATTATTTTGAAGTTCCACCCATGACTAGCTGGAACAACCGCTACAAGTCCTCGTCCAACTTCGCGGCCTATGATGAAGTTGACAAAGGCAAAACAAGCACCAACCAGGTAAGATTACAAAAACATTCATGAGCATTGCAAACACATGCATATACACGTATACCATCTAACCATTCTTTATTGATGATTTCAAGCAGGGGCATTTCCCACTATGTGCAAAAGAAATTCAAGCTGGCCTCTGGATCCTCGGAATGCTGTCATGCACAAGTTCTTCAGATATTTATATGGACCCTCCATGATCTTTAATAAATTTTCTCCTATGAGAATAATCCGATGTAATTCTTGTGGTGTGCTTGTTGGGATCCGATGAATTGTGGGTTTATGATCAGATTGTTCATTGATTTATATTGAATCTCTTGAAGTTTCTTTGCTGCATAATTAAATAGCTATTTTATGCTTTCCAATCTATGAGTCTTCTCTAGCCAAGATAGATGAGTAGTTCTGTGCATCACCCCCACTAAAGAACTACCTATCAAACTTGGCCAGGGACAACAAATAGATCGGAGAGCATACATAGCTACTTAATTATGCAGGAAAGAAACTTCAAAAGATTCAATATAATTCAATCAAAGAATCTGATCATAAAGTGACAATTTATCATATCCCAACAAACACACAGCCGATTATATAATATTGATCCTGATCATGTGAGGTGCTACTTCTTGAGTTTGCGTTGGTTTTTCCCTGAATGGGTGATGCAGCAAAGTAGAGATAAGTATTTCCCTTAGTTAGAGAACCAAGGTATCAATCCACTAGGAGGTACAAGGAAGTCTCCAATCTATGTACCTGCACAGACAATCAAACACTTGCCCCCAACGCGATAAAGGGGTTGTCAATCCCTTCACGGTCAATTGCAAGGATGAGATCTGATAGAGATAGATATAAAAATTTCTAAAACGTAAAACAAAATAAAAATAAATAAATTGTAGCAAGGTATTTTTGGGGTTTTTGGTTTATATATCTGAAAATATATGATGGAAAATAGGCCTGGGGGCATAGGTTTCACTAGAGGCTTCTCTCTTGAAAGAAAATAACACAGTGGGTGAACAAATTAATGTTGAGCAATTGATAGAAAAACGCAAAGTTATGATGATATCCAAGGCAATGATTATGAATAGAGGCATCACGTCCGTGTCAAGTAGACCGACTCCTGCCTGCATCTACTACTATTACTCCACACATCAACCGCTATCCAGCATGCATCTAGAGTATTAAGTTCATAAGAACAGAGTAACGCCTTACGTAAGATGACATGATGTAGAGGGATAAACTCAAGCAATATGATGAAAACCCCATCTTTTTATCCTTGATGGCAACAATACAATACGTCTCGCTACCCCTACTATGTCACTGAGTGAGGACACCGCAAGATTGAACCCAAAACTAAGCACCTCTCCCGTTGCAAGAAATACCAATCTAGTTGGCCAAAACAAACCGATAAGTCGAAGAGAAATACAAAGATATAAAATCATGCATATAAGAATTTAGAGAAGATTCAAATAATATTCATAGATAATCTGATCATAAATCCACAATTCATCGGATCTCGACAAATACACGGCAAAAAAGTATTACATCGGATAGAACTATAAGAACATCGAGGAGAACATTGTATTGAAGATCAAAGAAAGAGAAACATCTAGCTACTAGCTATGGACCCGTAGATCTGTGGTAAACTACACACGCATCATTGGAGGGCCGATAGGGTTGATGTAGATGCCCTCCGTGATCGAATCCCCCTCCGGCAGATCGTCGTAAAAGGCCCCAAGATGGGATCTCACGGGAACAGAGACTTGCGGTGGTGGAAAAGTATTTTGGTGGACTCTTTTGTTGGTTTGGGAATATTTGGGAATTTATAGGCCAAAGATTAGGGTTAGAGGACCTCTAGGGGGACCACAAGCCACGGGGACGCCCCCCCAGGGCGCGCCCCTATGGCTTGCCGTCTCCTCATAGGTCTTTTGACCTCCCCTCCAAGTCTCATAAGTGTCTTCTGGTCCAAGAAAAATCACCACAAACATTTTATTCTGTTTGGACTCCGTTTGATATTCCTTTTCTGTAAAACACAAAACTAAGGAAAAAATGGAAACTGTCATGGGGCTCTAGGTTAATAGGTTAGTCCCATAAATAATATAACATAATATATTGATGCATATAAAACATCGAAAATAGATAATATAATAGCATGGAACAATAAAAAATTATAGATACGTTGGAGACGTATCATGAGGCAACTCACGGGAATTTTGTACTGAATCACAAGAGAGAGAGAGGATGCCATCTAGCTACTGCTATGGACCATAGGGTCCTATGGAAACTACTCACACATGGTCATGGTAGCTACTCACACAATGACTCCATTCTCGAAGACTGTCTGCTCCAACCCTCTTAAAAAGTTCACTTTGATGACACCAAAAAGGGATTTTATAGTACGAGGAAAGCATGTAGATAATATTAAAAAGTGAAACATAAACACCAATTAGATGAAGAAGGAAATACAAATCAGAAGAAAAGTGAAAAGGAAAATTAATAAATAGAATGAAAAAAACATAAAGAAGGAAACATGCAGATGGGCCAAGCCATCACTGTGCGACACTTGATCTGGTCTGGTTTAGTACCACCTTGCTAGTGGGAGAGGCGAAGGTGGGAGAGCTGGTGCATATAACTAGCCCACGGAGCACCGATGCAACTTAAATACCTGGACGGGGTTTACGACTGATCAAGAAGGGTCGTAGCCTAGATCAATGGCTCACATTGCACTTGGTGAGCATGTTGGTCTATCATCTCCCCAATTGGGAGAATGGACGTCAAAATTTATGGTAGAGGGGGCATGCGCTCGCGCGACCCCTGCCAATCCATCAAAATTAAACTTTAGAATTTCATCATTGCAGCTATGCACGTTTTGCAAGTTGCTTCTACTTGGTTTTTCTTTGCTGTTAATAGTTTTGCAATGCCAAGAATTTCCAAAACATACAACTCTATGTGAGTGTGGCCACATGAATTTTGTAGCTAGCCAATTAGTAGCCAATATTTGGGCCAATACCAAACTTTAACACTAAACCAAGCAAGCTTTCAATGGTATATCGAATAGCAGTATTACAAATCTGATTTGATTCACCATATTCCTTGCGAAGAAATCTTCAAAACAAGGCAAGACCCCAGACTATTATAAATAGGTAGTTAGCTTAATCATGGGCTTGTGATGTGGCCAGTAACTTATGGGAAGCAGTACCATTCTTCTGCTAGGCAACCATCGCTAAAAAGGCAACGAGACTATGAAGAGTATAATTTGTTCCACAAGAAAAAAGAGTTTTTTATTTCGATTCTTACAAAGATCAAACAATTCGTCAGTTAGATCTTTGCCGTCTTCTAATGAGGCCTTTGCCGTCTGCTTCTAGAAAACGGACGACAAAGAACTGGCGTACAGCAAAGACCCTATTTGCCAACAGCCAATTCTTTGTCGTCCGTTGGCTGACGGCAAAGATTCTTTGTCGTCCGCTAGCTGACGGCAAAGGGGTGGGTGGGGTCCAGTGGATGCCCAAAACCTAACGGCCTACCAGCCCCACCTCTTTGCTGACAGCAAATCAAACGCTACCTAACGGCGCCCCCACCCCACCTCTCACTCTTACCCTCTCACTCCACCCCCTAGCCCACCACCCACCCCAACCGCCACCGCCGCTGCCCTCGTCGCCCCGTCGGGCCTCCCCACCACCCGTCCCACCACCCTGCGGACCCCACCCCACCTTCCACTCTCACCCTCTCACTCCACCACCAGCCCACCACCCACCCCACCCCAACCGTTATCGGCGTTGCCCTCGCCGCCCCGCCGCGCTACCCCACCACCCGCCCCGCCACCTCGTGCCTCCCACCCCACCTCCCACTCTCGCCCTCTGACTCCGCCCCCAGCCCACCACCCACCCAACCCCAACTACCGCTGCCGTCGCTGCCCCGCGGCCTCGTCGACCCGCCGCCCCACGGCCCAGCTGCTCCACTCCGGTGTGCCTACCCCTCTGTTTTTTTTCTTTTTTTCTATTGTTAGTTAGGTTAGTTACTAGGGTTAGTTAGGTTAGTTACTAGTGTGTTAGTTAGGTAGGTTAGTTAGGTTAGTTCTTGGTTAGGTAGGTTAGTTCTAGAAAAAATTATTATGACAAGAAAAGAAGAAGAATAACAAGAAGAGGAGAAGAAGAAAAGGGGGGAGGAGAAGATAAGAAGAAGAAGAAGAAGAAGAAGAAGAAGAAGAAGAAGAAGAAGAAGCGGAGGAGGAGGAGGAGAAGAAGTTGATGGTGATGAAAAAACTAGAAGAAGATGATGAAAAGAAGGAAGAAGAAGAAAAAAAAGAAGTAGAAAAAGTAGAAAAAGAAAGAAAAGAAGTAAAAGAAGTAAAAGAAGGTCAAGGGGTTGAGGGTCGAGGATCTTGGAGGGGTCGAAGTTTTTTTCATAGTTTGAAGTGTCGATGCTTTATGCGATGTGATGCCCTTTCTTGACTCGATCAGTAAAATTTGCTTTGTGCTATTTCATCTCATTGGAGTCATCATTGGTCAAATTTTCTTGACCCGTCGTTGTTCGACTACTTCCTCTACAGCCGAGGGTGAGCTATGAATCCAGCTGCACCTCCTATGCTCTTTTAATCATGTCAGTAGATTTCATTTTAATGCTAAGTCGGGTAACCAGTATGTGTGTCCCATCCGAAAGGGTTGTATCGATGCATTCAGTTGCATATTTATCACCATAACTCATTCGGATTGTCTAGCGATTTCCACGGACAGCCCGGGTATGTGTAGATTGGGTACGTTCTCCATGCTCTACCCCATTCCGAGACAAAATTTTGTCAGCGCCTCCCTATTGTTCTTCGGATGCACATTCTCTCGGCTTTTTGCCGAGACGTGTATCAGGAGAACAGCGAGGAGGTGCTGCCGAAATTTTGTCTCGGAATGGGGTAGAGCATGGAGAACATACTCAACCTACACATACTCGGGTCGGATTAGGACCTATATTTACCTATTAGAGTGTAGGTTGCATGGACGTAATAAAATTGACAAACTAGATTAACTGATGAATATACATGCTGAATTATATATATTTCTTGTTTGTCCAGTAGCTAAGAAACATGAGTGTTCGTGTGTGGATGTACACCGGTCGCACTAGTTAGAAAGATATTACCAATGAACGGTTAACAAAAACCAAGGGGTTTGTGAAAGCAGCATTTGCAAATTGCCAAAGGAAAAACGGGTGCCCCTGTGTCCAGTTTAAGAATTGGGAAAAGAGGACACATGATGAAATGGGCAAACACCTGCAGAAGAGTGGTTTTACGCCTGGTTATACGGTATGGACATTTCATGGTGAGTCTGGACAACGTGCCAGAGCTGAGGTGCTTCATCGTCGCACCGACGAGCATGGTACCGGGATGTAAGAAATGGTGCAAAACTTTGATGGTGCTCGAGATTCGGATGAAGAGATGGAAGAATCTGCAAAGGCCTTCAATGAAATGTTGGAATATTCAAAATGTCCTCTTCACGAGCACACTGATCTTTGTCAGCTGGATGCCATCTCACAAATAATGGCTCTGAAGGCTCAATTCAATTTGGCAGAGAATGTTACGACGTGATGATGACAATATTTGGCCGCTGTATACCCAAAGGCCATGTATTGCCTGCAAACCTGTACCAGTTAGACAAAATCCTCCATGCTCTTAAGATGCCCTATGAGAAGATACATGCCTGTGAGAAAGGATGTGCCTTATTTAGGCTTGAGTATGTGGACTTGAACTATTGTCCCATTTGCAAGTCTTCCAGGTATATTGTGGTAGACAACGGTATGGGTGAGAAGACGCAAACCAAAATCCCGGTTAATGTTATTCGGTATATGCCAATCATACCAAGACTTCAATGTCTCTTCATGGTCGAAGAGACAGCCAGACAGATGACATGGTACAAAACGGGCAAAAGAACCGAGCTAGATGCAGATGGGAATCTGATGATGGTACACACATCGGATGGTGAAGCCTCGAAGCGCTTTGATGCATTACATGAGAAAAAAGCGGGAGATCCAAGGCATCCTCGAGTCGCCATCAACACGGATGGGTTTAGTGTGTTTGGTCTGACGGCAACCCAATACAGTTGTTGGCCCGTATTTGTCTTTCCACTCAATCTCCCACCCGGATAAATTATGCAAAGAAAGAACATTTTCCCGACGTTGATAATTCCAGGGCCAAACTATCCGGGGAAGAATATGAATGTGTACATGCAGTCGCTTAAGAATGAACTGCAAGAAGCTTGGCATAATGGGTTCAAGACATATGACACCTTTAACAAACAGAACTTCATAATGCGTGTCTGGTACATGTAGTCGACACATGACTTGCCGATGTATGCGCTATTTGTTGGCTGGTGTGTGCATGGAAGGTTCCCGTGCCCCACATGCAAGGCAGCTCTTGAGTTTCGCCGGCTGCAGGCGGGTCACAAGTTTTCTTGCTTCGACTTGCATAGACAGTTCCTGGATCCTCGCCATAAGTTCAGGAAAGACAAGAAGAACTTCATGAAAGGTAGAGTTTGTCAAAAACTCTGCACCACCTCTGTTGACATGCCAAGAGACCCTGGATTAGTTAAATGCTCTCGAGCCAGATCCAGAGCGTCCAGCGTATTTCAAGGGGTATGATTCGAAACACGCCTGGACTCACAAGACATGCTTATGGGATCTGCCTTACTTCAAAGACCTCCTTTGCCCACACAACATCAATGTGACGCACACTAAAAATAATATCGACGAGTGATGTCTACTACACAACCTTCTTCTTGTATACGTTGTTGGGCCTCCAAGTGCAGATGTTTGTAGGACAGTAGCAAATTTCCCTCAAGTGGGTGACCTAAGGTTTATCAATCCGTGGGAGGTGTAGGATGAAGATGGTCTCTCTCAAACAACCCTGCAACCAAATAAGAAAGAGTCTCTTATGTCCCCAACACACCCGATACAATGGTAAATTGTATAGGTGCACTAGTTTGGCAAAGAGATGGTGATACAAGTGCAATATGGATGGCAGATATAGGTATTTCTAATTTGAAATTATAAAGACAGCAAGGTAGCAAGTGGTAAAAGTGAGTGTAAACGGTATTGCCTAGGGTTCATACTTTCACTAGTGCAAGTTCTCTCAACAATAATAAGATAATTGGATCATCTAACTATCCCTCAACATGCAACAAAGAGTCACTCCAAAGTAACTAATAGCGGAGAACAAACGAAGAGATTATTGTAGGGTACAAAACCACCTCAAAGTTATTCTTTCCGATCAATCCATTGGGCTATTCCTACAAGTGTCACAAACAACCCAAGAGTTCATAGTAAAACAACACCTTAAGACACATATCAACCAAAACCCTAATGTCACCTAGATACTCCAATGTCACCTCAAGTATCCGTGGATATGATTATACGATATGCATCACACAATCTCAGATTCATCTATTCAACCAACACAAAGAACTTCAAAGAGTGCCCCAAAGTTTCTACCAGAGAGTCAAGACGAAAATGTGTGCCAACCCCTATGCATAAGTTCACAAGGTCACTGAACCCGCAAGTTGATCACCAAAACATACATCAAGTGGATCGCGTGATATCCCATTGTCACCACAGATAAGCACATGCAAGACATACATCAAGTGTTCTCAAATCCTTAGAGACTCAATTCGATAAGATAACTTCAAAGGGAAAACTCAATCCATTACAAGAGAATAGAGGGGGAGAAACATCATAAGATCCAACTATAATAGCAAAGCTCGTGATACATCAAGATCTTGCCAAATCAAGAACATAAGAGAGAGCGAGAGAGATCAAACACATAGCTACTGGTACATACCCTCAGCCCCGAGGGTGAACTACTCCTTCCTCGTCATGGAGAGCGTCGGGATGATGAAGATGGCCACCGGAGATGGATTCCCCCTCCGGCAGGGTGCCAAAACAGGGTCCCGATTGGTTTTTGGTGGCTACAGAGAATTGCGGTTGCAGAACTCCTGATCTAGGTTATGTTTCAGGGGTTTTTGTATTTATAAGAGGGTTTGGCGTCGAGAACAAGTCAGGAGGACCCATGGGGTGTCCACGAGGCACAGGGGCAAGCCCTCCACCCTCGTGGGCCCCACGAGACTCCCCTCCGGTAACTTTTTGTTCCAGTATTTTTTATATTTTCCAGAAAAAATCTCCGTTGATTTTCAGCGCATTTTGAGAACTTCTATTTCTGCACAAAAACAACACCACAATAGTTCTGCTGAAAAGAGCGTCAGTCCGGGTTAGTTCTACTCAAATCATACCAAAATCATGTAGAAATATTATAAACATGGCATGAATATATCAAAAATTATAGATACGTTGGAGACGTATCAGCATCCCCAAACTTAATTCATGCTCGTCCTTGAGAAGGTAAATGATAAAAACAGATTTTTTTGATGTGGAATGCTACCTAACATATTTATCAATGTAATAATGTGGCAAGAATATTCAGATCCATAAGATTCAAGACAAAAGTTTAATATTGACATAAAAATAATAATACTTCAAGCATACTAACAAAGCAATTATGTCTTCTCAAAATAACATGGCCAAAGAAAGCTATCCCTACAAAATCATATAGTCTCGCTATGCTCTATCTTCATCACACAAAATATTTAAGTCATGCACGACCCCGGTTTCAGCCAAGCAATTGTTTCATACTTTAGTATTCTCAAACTTTTTCAACTTTTACGCAATACATGAGCGTGAGCCATGGACATAACATTATAGGTGGAATAGAATGGTGGTTGTGGAGAAAACAAAAAGGAGAAGATAGTCTAACATCAACTAGGCATATCAACGGGCTATGGAGATGCCCATCAATAGATATCAATGTGAGTGAGTAGGGATTGCCATGCAACGGATGCACTAGAGCTATAAGTGTATGAAAGATCAAAAAGAAACTAAGTGGGTGTGCATCCAACTTGCTTGCTCACGAAGACCTAGGGCATTTTGAGGAAGCCCATCATTGGAATATACAAGCCAAGTTCTATAATGAAAAATTCCCACTAGTATATGAAAGTGACAACACAGGAGACTCTCTATCATGAAGATCATGGTGCTACTTTGAAGCACAAGTGTGGTAAAAGGATAGTAGCATTGTCCCTTCTCTCTTTTTCTCTCATTTTTTTATTTGGGCCTTTTCTCTTTTTTTATGGCCTCTTTTTTTTTATTCAGTCCGGAGTATCATCCCGACTTGTGGGGGAATCATAGTCTCCATCATCCTTTCCTCACCAGGACAATGCTCTAATAATGATGATCATCACACTTTTATTTACTTACAACTCAAGAATTACAACTCGATACTTAGAACAAAATATGACTCTATGTGAACGCCTCCGGCGGTGTACCGGGATGTGCAATGACTCAAGAGTGACATGTATGAAATAATTATGAACGGTGGCTTTGCCACAAATACGATGTCAACTACATGATCATGCAAGGCAATATAACAATGATGGAGCGTGTCATAATAAATGGAATGGTGGAAAGTTGCATGACAATATATCTCGAAATGGCTATGGAAATGCCATAATAGGTAGGTATGGTGGTTGTTTTGAGGAAGGTAATGGTGGGTGTATGGTATCGACGAAAGTTGCGCGACACAAGAGAGGCTAGCAATGGTGGAAGGGTGAGAGTGCGTATAATCCATGGACTCAACATTAGTCATAAAGAACTCACATACTTATTGCAAAAATCTACAAGTCATCAAAACAAAGTACTACATGCATGCCCCTAGGGGAAGGGTTGGTAGGAGTTAACCATCACGCGATCCCGACCTCCACACATAAGGAAGGCAATCAATAAATAAATCATACTCCAACTTCATCACATAATGGTTCACCATACGTGCATGCTACGGGAATCACAAACTTTAACACAAGTATCTCTCAAATTCACAACTACTCCACTAGCATGACTCTAATATCACCATCCTCATATCTCAAAACAATCATAAGGAATCAAACTTCTCATAGTATTCAATGCACTTCATATAAAAGTTTTTATTATATCCCTCTTGGATGCCTATCATATTAGGACTAAATTTATAACCAAAGAAAATTAGCATGATGTTTAAGACTCTCAAAACAATATAGTGAAGCATGAGAGTTCATCTATTTCTTCAAAATAATCTAAAAGATATAAGTGAAGCACTAGAGCAAACGACAAACTACTCCAAAAGATATAAGTGAAGATCAATGAGTAGTTTAATAATTATGTAACTATGTGAAGACTCTCTAACATTTAAGAATTTCAGATCTTAAGTACTTCATTCAAACATCAAGCAAAACAAAATAAATGAAAATGACGCTCCAAGCAAAACACATATCATGTGGTGAATAAAAATATAGCTCCAAGTAAAGTTACCGACGAACAAAGACGAAACAGGGGATGCCATCCGGGGCATTCCCAAGATTAGGCTCTTGGTTGTCCTTGAATATTACCTTGAGGTGCCTTGGGCATCCCCAAGCTTAGGCACTTTCCATTCCCTATTCCATAGTCCATCGAATCTTTACCCAAAACTTGAAAACTTCACAACACAAAACTCAACAGAAAACTTGTAAGCTCCGTTAGTATAAGAAAATAAATCACCACTTTTGGTACTGTTGTGAACTCATTATTTATTTATATTGGTGTAATATCTACTGTATTACAACCTCTCTATGGTTCATACCCTCCTATACTACTCATAGATTCATCAAAATAAGCAAACAACACATAGAAAACAGAATCTGTCAAAAACAGAACAGTCTGTAGTAATCTGTAACTCTCGAATACTTCTGTAACTCCCAAAATTCTGAAATAAATTGTTGGACCTGAGGAATTTTTCTATTAATCTTCTTCAAAAAGAATCAACTCAAAAGCACTCATCTGTAAAAAAAATACAACTAATCTCGTGAGTGCAAAGTTTCTGTTTTTTACAGCAAGATCACATTAACTTTCACCCAAGTCTTTCCAAAGGCTTTTCTTGGCACTTTATTGAAACAAAAGCTATAACATATGATTACTACAGTATATTAATCATGTGAACACACAAAAATAGTAGGGGTAAATATTGGGTTGTCTCCAAACTAGCACTTTTCTTTAATGCCTTTTTAGCTAGGCATGATGATGACAATGATGCTCACATAAAAGATAAGAATTGAAACATAACGGGAGCATCATGAAGCATATGACTAGCACATTTAAGTCTAACACACTTCCTATGCATAGGGATTTTGTGAGAAAACAACCTATGGGAACAATAATCAACTAGCATAGGAAAGCAAAATGAGCATAACTTCAAGATTTTCAACACATGGAGAGGAAACTTGATATTATTGCAATATCTACAAGCATATATTCCTCCCTCATAATAATTTTCAGTAGCATCATGAATGAATTTAACAATATAACTATCACATAAAGCATTATTTTCATGAGCCACAAGCATAGAATTTTTATTACTCTCCACATAAGCAAATTTCTTCTCATGAATAGTAGTTGGAGCAAACTCAACAAAATAACTATCATGTGAGGCATAATCCAATTGAAAATTAAAATCAAGATGACAAGTTTCATGGTTATCATTATTCTTTATAGCATACATGTCATCACAATAATAATCATAGATAGGAGGCATGTTTTCATCATAACAAATTTGCTCATCAAAACTTGGGGGACTAAAAATATCATCTTCATCAAACATAGCATCCCCAAGCTTGTGGCTTTGCATATCATTAGCATCATGGATATTCAAAGAATTCATACTAACAACATTGCAATCATTCTCATCATTCAAAATATTTAGTGCCAAACATTTTAATGCATTCTTCTTCTAGCACTTGGGCACAATTTTCCTTTCCATCATTTTCACAAAATACATTAAAAAGATGAAGCATATGAGGCACCCTCAATTCCATTTTTTTATTTTCTTTTATATACTAAACTAGTGATAAAACAAGAAACTAAAAGATTCGATTGCAAGCTCTAAAGATATACCTTCAAGCACTAACCTCCCCGGCAACGACGCCAGAAAAGAGCTTAGTTGACGGGGTGTTAGTGTCGCTTACCTCGCCTCCCCGGCAACGACGCTAGAGAAGAGCTTCATGTCTACTACACAACCTTTTTCTTGTAGACGCTGTTGGGCCTCCAAGTGCAGAGGTTTGTAGGACAGTAGAAAATTTTCCTCAAGTGGATGACCTAAGGTTTATCAATCCATGGGAGGCGTAGGATGAATATGGTCTCTCTCAAACAACCCTGCAACCAAATAACAAAGAGTCTCTTGTGTCCCCAACACACCCAATACAATGGTAAATTGTATAGGTTCACTAGTTCGGCGAAGAGATGGTGATACAAGTGCAATATGGATGGTAGATATAGGTATTTGTAATCTGAAATTATAAAAACAACAAGGTAGCAAGTGGTAAAAGTGAGCGTAAACGGTATTGCAATCGTAGGAAACAAGGCCTAGGGTTCATACTTTCACTAGTGCAAGTTTTCTCAACAATAATAACATAATTGGATCATATAACTATCCCTTAACATGCAACAAAGAGTCACTCCAAAGTAACTAATAGCGGAGAACAAACAAAGAGATTATGTTGTAGGGTACGAAACCACCTCAAAGTTATTCTTTCCGATCAATCCATTGGGCTATTCCTATAAGTGTCACAAACAGCCCTAGAGTTTGTAGTAAAATAACACCTTAAGACACACATCAACCAAAACCCTAATGTCACCTAGATACTCCAATGTCACCTCAAATATCTGTGGGTATGATTATACGATATGCACCACACAATCTCAGATTCATCTATTCAACCAACACAAAGAACTTCAAAGAGTGCCCCAAAGTTTTTACCGGAGAGTCAAGACGAAAACGTGTGCCAACCCCTATGCATAAGTTCATAAGGTAACTAAACCCGCAAGTTGATCACCAAAACATACATCAGGTGGATCACGTGTTATCCCATTGTCACCACAGATAAGCACATGCAAGACATACATCAAGTGTTCTCAAATCCTTAAAGACTCAACCCGATAAGATAACTTCAAAGGGACAACTCAATCCATTACAAGAGAATAGAGGGGGATAAACATCATAAGATCCAACTATAATAGCAAAGCTCGCGATACATCAAGATCATGCCAAATCAAGAACACGAGAGAGAGAGAGAGAGAGAGAGAGATCAAACACATAGCTACTGGTACATACCCTCAGCCCCGAGGGTGAACTACTCCCTCCTCATCATGGAGAGCGTCGGGATGATGAATATGGCCACCAGTGATGCATTCCCCCTCCGCAGGGTGCCGGAACAGGGTCCCGATTGGTTTTTGGTGGCTACAGAGGCTTGCGGCGGCGGAACTCTGGATCTAGGTTATGTTTCGGGGGTTTCTGTATTTATAGGAGGGTTTGGCGTTGAGAACAAGTTAGGAGGACCTACGGGGTGTCCACGAGGCATAGGGGCGTGCCCTGGGGGGGCTCCACCCTCGTGGGCCCCATGGGACTCCTCTCCGATAACTTTTTGTTCCAGTATTTTTTATATTTTTTAGAAAAAATCTTCGTTGATTTTCAGCGCATTCCGAGAAAGTTTTATTTCTGCACAAAAACACCACCACGATAGTTCTGGTAAAAACAGTGTCAGTCCGGGTTAGTTCTACTCAAATCATACCAAAATCATGTAGAAATATTATAAACATAGCATGAATACATAAAAAATTATAGATACGTTGGAGACATATCGCCGAGGCAC
Organism: Triticum timopheevii; assembly: GCA_963921465.1. Taxonomy (NCBI): domain Eukaryota; kingdom Viridiplantae; phylum Streptophyta; class Magnoliopsida; order Poales; family Poaceae; genus Triticum; species Triticum timopheevii. The sequence continues at coordinate 554,390,509 of OY997272.1, read as the reverse complement.
TTGTTGGTGCATTGTTCGACATAGAGGGGAAGTCAAAGGATAATACTAAGGCTAGAGTCGATCAAGAGGCGCTATGTGATAGACCATTACAAAACATGAAAGAACCGAAAGGAAAGCAAAACTGGATGAAGGCAAAAGCACGGTTCAATCTTGGAAGGCTAGCTATGAGGGAAATTATCTTGTGGATGAAAATGCAGTTGATGTTCCTCGATGGGTATGCAGCGAGTCTAAAGAGGGAGTGAGTCTTGACAAATTGAAAATATTTGATCTCAAGAGTCATGATTGGCACATATGGATTGAGCGGGTAATGCCGATGATGTTGCGTGGCTTCATCCCTGAGGATGAATGGCTAGTACTGGCAGAGCTGAGCTATTTCTTCCATGTTCTTTGTGCGAAAGAACTATCGCCTGTCGTGCTAGAAGAAATGGAAGAGTTGGCGTCGGAGTTGATCTGCAAGTTAGAGAAGATATTTCCGCCGGGCTTCTTTAATCCAATGCAACACTTGATTTTGCATCTCCCGACCGAGGCAAGATTGGGGGGGGGGGCATGCAAAATCGTTGGTGCTATGCAACTGAGAGGATGCAGAAGGCACTCCGAGCAAAATGTAAAAATAAACATAGAATGGAAGCATCGATGGCCGAGGCATTACTAAGGAGGCGGCAAACTTTGTGACAGCACACTACGAAGCCAAAAATTGTCATTTGCATAATCTGAAGCCTCGGTTCAATGATGGCGATCATAAAAAAGGTGGATCCAACCTCAGCATATTCAAAGGGAATCTCGCACCAGCCGGTGCTTCAAAACCAATATCGTTGGATGTCGAAGAATGGCGGACCATTTCGTTGTATATCTTCACCAACCTAACAGAAGTGCGGCCATACATCGAGTAAGTTCTCGCGGTACATTGTTTCGCAAGTTCTAATTCCTTTGAACTGCTCTTATTCCCAGATATTTTTTGATACAGTTGATACGTCGCCAAATTCTCAGATGGAGCGGTGATCCACAAGGAATCCATCAAAGAGTATGAGCTTATGGCAAAGCAAGGAGGCGGTTTTCCCAGTTTCATCTCTTGGTTCAAACAAAAGGTAATTTCCATTAGACCATTCTCATTTCTTCGTCTAATTTGTGGCTAATGCAACAATCCTTTCGTCTTAAACTTGTAGGCTAATTTAGTGTCTATGGACGCCGAATTGAGACAAGTCGCTAATGATTTTGACTTTAAGGTCCGTTCATTTGACAAATACGACATAACCGGGTATCACTTTCGTACCTATGGCAAAGAGCTATCTATGGTCGACCGAAAGTTACAAATTGTTGTGTCTCTGCTATCGACGATGGAGGTATCGAGTATTATGGGAGACTTGAAGCGATTTTGTGAACTTCTATTCTATGGTCAAAATGCACCGAACATCATAGTCTTCAAATGTTACTGGTTCTAGCTGAAGGAGACTAGAAGGACTCATGAACATATAGGGCTAGTCGAAATCAAACAAAGCACCCATTTAGATGTTCCCGATGTCTATATTACGGCTCAACAGGCGACCCAAGTTTTCTATCTATCGTAGGCCTGCCAAACTGATCCAAATCTGAATGGTTGGGATGTCGTTTATGAAGTGCCGCCACGTGTTAGACCACCTCCCCCCAATGAAGAGGATTATGAACCTCACATTAATCCAGACACATATGAAGGTGAATTCTTCCAAGAAACACGTCTTTCCAAAAACGCTCTACTTCACCCCAGAACATTGAAGTAGACAGCGACAGTGAACCCGACTTCACCCCTGGGCCGGACCAAGAAGAGCCTTAATATAACAAGAAGAGGTTACTGTTGCGGATGACTTGTCAATGCTTGACCGATTACGTAAAGGTGGCCTTCCGCATGTTGATGCCGCTGAACCCGATGGGCACTTCATTGATGATAGTGATGATGATGATGCATTTATTGATCTCGGAGCATTTATTGAACCCGACGATCAAGATTATTATTAGGTGTTCAATTCTTTTTATGTTGTACTTGATTTTTATAGTTACTTGTATGATTGTATGATTTATATAGTTACTTGTATAATTTTCTTACTTTGTATGATTGTTTGTTATACATAGTGCCATGGTCTTAATATCCGTCCCCGTTGGCCCTCACCCAGTTTATGATTCGGATGTGGTATATTCTCTTCTATAACTATTTGTTGCATTTCGCATTTATGACAATTATGGCCATCAAGTTGACATAGAGATATTTTTATCTATGAGGTATGTGAATCAGAAATTGCAACCGACCCTCTTATCGAGAAGTTAAATTTAGTTAAAAAAGAAAATGAGTATTTGAAAGAAAATTAAAAGAATTGAAGAAGAGAAGATGAAATTGGAGTTATATGTTGCCGATGTCGTCGATGATCACAAGATGAAGATGAATGCAATGCACTTGAAGATGGATACAATGCGCTTGAAGATTAAGAAGATTAGAAAATATGCCATTGATAATGAGGCTTGGTATCATTATGCCGTTGGATCAATTGTTACCTTAGTTGCTTAACAAATGCATATGTAGCTTCATACATGCTTGTTAGCCCTATTATGCCACATACTATTCTTATTTCCCCCCAAAAATGCGTACTTAGATAATTATCCTCCAAAATGACATAATTAGCTTATTTAGTTCATTTCTGACATAAGTAGCTTATTCATTTCAAAAATGGCATAATAACCTTGGTTCTCTCATAGATGTCATATACTTAGCTTATTTTCCTCCTAGAAGAAGAAGAAGAAGAAGAAGAAGAAGAAGAATGAGAATGAGGAGGAAAGGGATAAAAAGATAGAAGAGAAGAAGAAAGATGAGAAGAGAAGAAGAAAGATGAGAAAAGAAGAAGAAGAAGAAGAAGAAGAAGAAGAATTCTAGTCTTCTGCTTCTTCTAGTCTTCTTCTTCTTCTAACTTTCTTACTCCCATTTTTGCAGGTTTGATTCACTTCATGGAAGTGGCATTGATGGACTGCTAGTGTTTAGTTCTTGTTTTCATTTGTATTGATGAACAATGTGAAACTATGTATGTGTATATATGGATGAACTTCGTGAAACTATGTATGTATTGGATCTTCTAATACCCTATCTGTTCGCTTGCATTGATGGACTGCTAGATGTTTGATACATGGGCTATGTTTGAGGTTGAAACTATATATACCATATATACCTTTTGAAAATGCAGGGATATAACAGAAAACAGAAAAAACAGTAACTATATAGGCACTTTGTCGTCTGCCACCGACGACAAAGGGGCCTTTTCCGTCTGCCACAGACGGCAAAGAGGCCACGTGGTAGCAACCTGTGCAACCTGGGAGCTGGCCCATTTGGTCACTTTGCTGTCCTTGGCAGACGACAAAGGCTGGGCATGTTCTTTGTTGTCTGCCACAGACATCAAAGGGCCTTTGTCGTCCACTTTGAAGAAGCAGACGACAAAGAGCCTGTTTACCGTCACTCTCTTTGTCGGGCAGGTTTGCCGTCGGTGGCAGACGACAAAGGCCTTTGCCGTCCGCTTTTGGTGCGTTTGCCGTCCACCATGGTGGACGGCAAATAAGTTGATTCCTGTAGTGTGGAACAATCAAAAAAATATAGATACGTTGGATACGTATCATGAGGCAACTCACGGGAATTTTGTACTGAATCACAAGAGAGAGAGAGAGAGAGAGAGAGAGAGAGAGAGGATGCCATCTAGCTACTGCTATGGACCCTAAGGTCCTATGGAAACTACTGACACATGGTCATGGTGGCTACTCACACAATGACTCCATTCTCGAAAATTGTCTGCTCCAACCCTCTTAAAAAAGTTCACTTTAATGACACCAAAAAGGAATTTTATAGTATGAGGAAAGCATGTAGACAATATTAAAAGTGAAACATGAACATCAATTAGATGAAGAAGGAAATACAAATCAGAAGAAAAGTGAAAAGGAAAAATAATAAATAGAATGAAAAAACATAAAGAAGGAAATCGGCAGATGGGTCAGGCCATCACTTGCGACACTCGATCTGGTCTGGTTTAGTCCCACCTCGCTAGCGAGAGAGGCGGAGGTGGGAGAGCTGGTGTATATAACTAGCCCATGGAGCACCGGTGCAACTTAAATACCTAGACGGGGTTTACGACTGATCAAGAAGGGTCGTGGCCTAGATCAACGGCTCACATTGCACTTGGCGAGCATGTTGGTCTATCATCTCCCCAATTGGGAGAATGGACGTCAAAATTTATGGTAGAGGGGGTATGCGCTCGCGCGACCCCTGCCAATCCATCAAAATTAAACTTTAGAATTTCATCATTGCAGCTATGCACGTTTTGCAAGTTGCTTCTACTTGGTCAAGCAAGTATACATGGTATTTTTTTGCTATTAATAGTTTTGCAATGCCAAGAATTTCCAAAACATACAACTCTATGTGAGTGTGGCCACATGAATTTTGTAGCCAGCCAATTAGTAGCCAATATTTCGGCCAATACCAAACTTTAACACTAAACCAAGCAAGTTTTCAATGGTATATCGAATAGCGGTATTACAAATCTGATTTGATTCACCATATTCCTTGCGAAGAAATCTTCAAAACAAGGCAAGGCCCTAGACTGTGATAAATAGGTAACTTACGGGATGCAATACCATTCTTCAGCTAGGCAACGTTCGCTAAAAAGGCAACGAGACTACGAAGAGTATAATTTGTTCCACAAGAAAAAAGAGATTTTTATTCCGATTCTTGCGAAGATCAAACAATCTGTAGTCAAATTATTTGGCAATTAGCGAATAAAGTTCATGCTTTTCAAATAGGTGGACCATTGATGGAGTTGAATGACGGAGGACATGACACGCTCCTGTGCTCTCACTGTGACTGAAATATGGCGTCCCGCGTCTATCGGGTCGGGTTTGGGTATATCCATGGGTACAAGATTATATCCATGCCCTACCCATGAACACTCGGGTCGGGTTTGGGCGCCGCCCATGGACACAAAAGTATATCCAAACCCTATCCATTCGGGTCGGATATCCATGGATATCCATGTCCATGGATAAAATTGCCATCCTTACGCGTCACATGGTCTTCCATCACCACCACCAACCACCCCCACATAAAACCACACATGAAAATACTCCACTAATCCAGCACTCCTCCTCCAAAGCACTTCTCCACCTTTCCTCCCACTCTCAAAAGAACCCCCTTTCTCATTTCTTTTCAAAATCAACGCACAACACACGCGTCGGCCCCTTGGAGCCGTTGCAAATCCCTCACCGCCCTGTCCCTCCTCCTTGTTCCCCAATTCTCGGATCCTGAGCCCCTCCTGCTGCTCGCTATGACACGTGCCCACCCAATGTTTGACCGAAATCCGGCCAGGCGGCAGAGAAGATGTATGCGGTGAAGGGCAGCGTGCGGTTGGAGGTGGTGCATTTCGACAAGATCACGACGCGTCTCAAGAAGCTTGCATACGGCCTCAACCAGAACCACTACGACCCCGCGCTCGTCGCGTAGAAGGCCTGCGCCGGCATCTACAGGGGCATCACCACCTCCAAGCTCGACAAAATCGTTGCCATGGTCGCCGCCGCCATGAGTGCCTCCCACCCCGATTACGCCCCCAGTAACTCAATCCCCCTCTCCTAGACTTGTCCCCGGCTGCGTGGCGATCGTCAAGCGTCTTGTACACTCAATAGAGGCGGTGGATCGTGAGATGGCATGCTTTGCAGAACTGGATGGAAGTTGGGCGCCACCATCATAACGGTGCTTGACATTGGTGGCGGCGACCACTTCTTCACCAGAGTGCGTTGATTCGCGCGTGCGGGGGGTGGACGAGACGCCCCCAAGCACAAGGGAGGCAGGATACAAGTCGAGGATGTACTCACTGCACCAATTTGTGGTGGTCATTGCGCGCGGCAGGAAGATCGATGGGGGCATGATGCATCCTGTAGGATCCAACGTTGTCCGGGGGAGAGGAACCAGGAGGCCCAGGCACAAGTTTCCTCGGCTTGCCTCTAAAATTGCCTTACGGGCGCTCCCAATGGATCCATTCTCAAAGGATGTCTGCTCCAACCTCATCAAAACTAAATTCACTTTAATGACACCAACGAGGGATTTTTTTTATAGTAAAAGTATGAGAGAAAACATGTAGACAATATTAAAAAGTGAACTATAAACGCCAATTAGATGAAAAGAAGAAAATACAAATGAGAAGAAAAGTGAAAAGGAAAATAATAAATTGAAAAGTAAGAAAAGAAGAAACAAACAAACATAAAAATATGAAACATGGTTCGGGCCATAACCGTAGGACGCTCTGTTTGGTTTAGTACCACCTCACTAGCGAGAGGAGGCGGGGGGTGAGAGAGCCGGTGTATATAACTGGCCCACAAGGCATCATTGCAACTTACATACCTGAACGGGGTTTATGACAGATCAAGAAGGGTTTGGCCTAGATCAACGACTCACATTGCACTTGGCGAGAGTGTTGGTCTATCATCTCCCCAATTGAGAGAATGGATGTCAAAATTTATGGTAGAAAGGGTATGCACTCGCGCATCCCGTGTTAATCCATAAATTTTAAATGTTAGAATTTGATCGTTGTAGCTATGCATGTTTTGCAAGTTGCTTCTACTTGGTCAAGCAAGTATACATGGTATTTTTTTTGCTATTAAAAGTTTGGCAAGGCCAAGAATTTCCAAAGTAGACAAGTCTATGTGAGTGTGGCCACTTGAATTTTCTGGCCAACCAATTAGTAGCCTATATTTGGGCCAATTCCAAACATTGGCATGCCAAAAATTAACACTAGACCAAGCATGTTTTCAATGGTATAGCGAATACTGGTACTAAAAACCTGATTTGAATCACCTTGCTCCTCGCGACAAAATCTTGAAAACAGGGCAAGGCCCTAGACTGTTATAATAGGTGGTTAGATTAATCATGGGCTTGCGGTGTGACACATAACTTACGGAAAGCAATTCGATCTTCAACTAAGCAACGTTCACTTAAAAGAAAAACTAGGCAACGAGAAGTGTGAAGAGTAGAATTTGTTCCACAAAATAAGACTTTGTTCCGATTATCACGAAGACCAAACAACCCTTCGTCAAATTCGCAGGAAAACAACGAATGAAATTATGCTTTTCAAACAGGGCCGACCACAGGTGGATCCAACAGACGGAGGACACAACGCACTCCTGTGATCTCTCTAATAAAATCGCGAGTGGAGCAAACATGGCGTCCCACTTCACATAAGAAGTCACACGGGCTTCCACCACCACCAATCACCCCCACCCAAAATCGCGAGTGAAAAATACCCCCCCTATCCCCTCCTCCAAAGCACTTCCCCTCTTCCTCCCACTCTCAAAAGAATACCATTCTCCTTTCTTTTCAAAATCATCACACTGCACATGCACTGGTCCCTCGAAGTTGTTCCAAATCCGTCGCTGCATTCCCCTCCCTCCCTGTTCCTTGATTCCCAAACCCTGAGCCCCTGCTGCCGCCCGTTGTGACCCATGCCTGCCAAATGTTTGACGGACGGTCGGCGGAGCGAAGGAGCAAGATGATGCGTGGTGAAGCGCGACGGGTGATATATAGGAGGCGATGCACTTCAAAAAGATCATGATGCGGCTCAAGAAGCTTGCACCGGCCTCAGCTAGGACCACTGCGACCCTCTTGTGCGTACAAGATTAGCGTTAGGGTGTTAGCACCTCCCATCTCAATGAGATCCCGACCGAGACCACCGCCGCCATGACCGCTTCTCGCCCCGACTACGTCTTGGTAACCCAATCCCCCATCTCCCCGACTTTTCCCCAGCTATGCAGCTACCATCGAGCGTTTTATCTGCTCAATGGAGGTGGCGCGGCACAAGATGACGTGCTTTGCATAATTGAATGAAAGTTGGTCACCCCCATCATGAAGGAGCGGAGGTTGTCGGTGTCAAAACTGACAGATCTCGGGTAGGGGGGCCCAAGCTGTGAGTCTAAGGATCAATGGTAACAGGAAGCCAGGGGACATAGTGTTTACCCAGGTTCGGGCCCTCTTAAGAGAGGTAAAACCCTACTCCTGCTTGATTATATTTGACGAGTATGAAGATTACAAGAGTTGATCTACCTCGAGATTGTAATGGATGACCCTAGATGTCTAGCCTACGAGGATTCTAATGATGGTGAAAGAAGTAGTCCCTACGGACTAACCCCTCCAGTTTATATACACACCGGAGGGGCCTAGGGTTCGTACAAGGTCGGTTTACCAGAGTAGGAAACCTCCGGACTCTATTCTTGCCATCCACGTACTGAGAAGTCACATCCGGACACGGTAGATAATCTTCAGTTTGACCCTGTACGGCCCATGAAACTCGACCCATACTCCTAGGCCGGGCACCTGAGGACCCCCGAATCCAGGACTCCCTTAGTAGCCCCCCAAACTTGCCTTCAATGACGATGTAGCATGCGGACACAAGTCTTCGGCTTTGCAAGGCGGGTTCCCCATTATATTTCGAATTGATGATAGTTCGGTATCGGTTTTTGTGTCCCGTCTTTATGATTCCTCCCTGTCGTCGCCTCGATTTCCACGCGTCTGAGTGAATGTGAACGGTCCGTTATCCCTGTATTTTAATATTTCTGATAGGCGCAAGCCGTGCCTATAAAACGAGTTGAGATCTTCAAAACACCATCTCCCTCACACCAAGAGCAACAGAGCAAGCCACGAAAAAATTCAGACCATGGCGAGCACCCCTGGCTCCTCCTCGCGCCCTCATGGCCCTCAAGAAGGGGACTAGCAGAGTTGCTCCGTATCCCACCTCCAGCTTAGTCGGCTCCAAACGCAAGGATATCTCCTTCCCTCAGATCTAGTCTCCGTACGGGCGGGGTTAACTTCTATAGGCGTTGATGAATTGGCAGAGAATTTCCTCAATCCCAGCCAAGGGGAGAGGGTGTGCTTCATCTCATTCCTCTTGAGGGGCGTGGGATTCCCAACCCACCCCTTCCTCAGGGGCCTATTGGAACACTACGGGATCCAGTTGCACAACCTCACACCAGGTTCTATTTTACATATCTCTGGTTTCGTCGCCCTTTGTGAATTATTTTTGGTCTGCGAGGCTCACTTTGAACTATGGAAGAAGTTCTTCTGCCTCGTCCCCCACCATCAGGGCGGCGGGTCTATTTTTGAAGTGGGTGGCGCCAAACTATGGCGCATAGCCGGATCCGGCTACCCAGTCAGGACTCCAAAGAAGGGATCTGCCGAATGGTCTTCGGAATGGTTCTATATCGAGGATGTACCTCTTCCGGACCCTGTTCGGCGTGGACTGCTAGAATTTTCCAGCACCCCCTTGAAGAAGCTATATAGCTGGCGTCCCAAGTCCCCTAACCAGGAAGATAGCGCGAAAGTGATGAGATTGGTAAACAAGGTCAAGGTACTGACCCATTCCGGACTCTCCATTGTGGAAGTTATGGCCATTGCGATACATAGGTGCATCCAACCACTTCAATCCAGGGTAACCCCTTATGGAACTATAATGAGGAGGACGACGTGTCCTGCTACAGGTGAAAGGGTCCGGATAGCCAAGCCGCATTAGCTGCCACACTGGCCGACCTTTATAAAGGAGAAGAAGAAGACTTTCTTCGTTTAAATTGCCGAGAGGCCTTCTCCATGTATAATCCCATTGAATGGGTAATTTTTCTTACCGTTCAGTACTTTTTTACTCATTGAGATGCATTAACTGAATACCCTGGTTGACTTTTAAATAGTCATGGAGGCAAACTGTCGAGAACATTAACTGTCCCGCCCCCCAGCCAGAGGATCACGATCGCAATGAGGACCCCGAATTCCATGAGGATCCGGACATATTTGTAGAGTTTGAAGATGGAGTCTACTATCAGGCGAGCCTTGACGGCTCGGAGGTAGCCATTGCGGCTGACTACCCCGACCTCTATCCTTTTATGAAGGTAAGTATCTGGAAATTGTATTCTCAGGAAAGAGAGATTCTTCTGCTCATCTCTTTATCCTCCGCATTGGATCATGTTTCGCAGGATCGACGCTCAACGAGCCAACTCAGGGGCAGGCAACCAAGAGAAGGCCAGCACCTTCGCAGAAGGGTCGTGCAAAATGAAAGGAAGTCGGAAGCACCACTGAACCTGCTCCATTGCCGAAAAGGTACATTCCTCTTATTTTAATATTCGGGCGTGAAGCCAAATTGTCATTCACATCCTCCTTCTATCATCGCAGGAGGGGTATACTTTGAACCGTGAACAAGATCCCGGTCAGCCGAGCCACATCTAATATGGCGACGGAGATACCAACTAGGATGGGGGTGCATGCTGATGCGGCACAGACTCGTTCGTCTCACGGAGAGCCGGATGAGATGTCCGTTACTAACTCCGAAGTCAAGAGTGCGATGAATCATTGTCATTTGAAAGAAGCCTTGCACGCCCCTTGTTGGGGAACGTAGCAGAAATTCAAAAAAATTCTACGCAACACCAAGATCAATCTATGGAGTAATCTAGCAACGAGGTAAAGGGGAGTGCATCTACATACCCTTGTAGATCGCTAAGCGGAAGCTTTCAAGTGAACGGGGTTGATGGAGTCGTACTCGTCGTGATCCAAATCACCGGAGATCCTAGTGCCGAACGGACGGCACCTCCGCGTTCAACACACGTACAACCCGGCGACGTCTCCCATGCCTTGATCCAGCAAGGAGAGAGGGAGAGGTTGAGGAAGACCCCATCCAGCAGCAGCACAACGGCGTGGTGGTGATGGAGGAGCGTGGCAATCCTGAAGGGCTTCGCCAAGCACCGCGGGAGAGGAGGAGAAAGAGAGGTAGGGCTGCGCCAACAGGAGAAGAACTTCGTGTGTTGGGCTGCTCCTTTGCCTCCACTATATATAGGGGGAGAGGGGGGGTTGTGCCCCCACCTAGGGTTCCACCCTAGGGGCGGCGGCCAGCCCAAGATCCCATCTGAGGGGCGGCCAAGGGGGGAGAGGGGAAACTTGCCCCCCAAGTTAGGTGGGTGCGCCCCCCTCCCCAAACCCTAGGCGCCTTGGGCCCTTGTGGGGGGGCGCACCAGCCCACCTGGGGCTGGTCCCCTCCCACACTTGGCCCATGCAGCCCTCCGGGGATGGTGGGCCCACTTGGTGGACCCCCGGGACCCTCCCGGTGGTCCCGGTACGTTACCAATAAAACCCGAAACTTTTCCGGTGACCAAAACAGGACTTCCCATATATAAATCTTTACCTCCAGACCATTCCGGAACTCCTCGTGATGTCCGGGATCTCATCCGGGATTCCGAACAACATTCGGTAACCACATACAAACTTCCTTTATAACCCTAGCGTCATCAAACCTTAAGTGTGTAGACCCTACGGGTTCGGGAACCATGCAGACATGACTGAGACGTTCTCCGGTCAATAACCAACAGCAGGATCTAGATACCCATGTTGGCTCCCACATGTTCCACGATGATCTCATAAGATGAACCATGATGTCGAGGATTCGATCAATCCCGTATACAATTCCCTTTGTCTAGCAGTATTGTACTTGTCCGAGATTCGATCGTCGGTATCCCGATACCTTGTTCAATCTCATTACCGGCAAGTCTCTTTAATCGTTCCGTAACACATCATCCCATGATCAACCCCTTGGTCACATTGTGCACATTATGATGATGTCCAACCGAGTGGGCCCAGAGATACCTCTCCGTTTACGCGGAGTGACCAATTCCAGTCTCGATTCATGCCAACCCAACAGACACTTTGGGAGATACCCGTAGTGCACCTTTATAGCCACCTAGTTACGTTGTTACGTTGGTGCACCCAAAGCATTCCTACAGTATCCGGGAGTTGCACAATATCATGGTCTAAGGAAATGATACTTGACATTAGAAAATCTTTAGCATACGAACTACATGATCTTTGTGCTAGGCTTAGGATTGGGTCTTGTCCATCACATATACATTCTCCTAATGATGTGATCCCGTTATCAACGAAATCCAATGTCCATGGTCAGGAAACCGTAACCATCTATTGATCAACGAGCTAGTCAACTAGAGGCTTACTAGGGACATGGTGTTGTCTATGTACCCACACATGTATCTGAGTTTCCTATCAATACAATTATAGCATGGATAATAAACGATTATCATGAACAAGGAAATATAATAATAACCAATTTATTATTGCCTCTAGGGCATATTTCCAACAGTCTCCCACTTGCACTAGAGTCAATAAACTAGTTCACATCGCCATGTGATTAACACTCACAGGTCACATCGCCATGTGACCAACATCCAAAGAGTTTACTAGTGTCACTAAACTAGTTCACATCATTATGTGATTAAGACTCAATGAGTTCTGGGGTTTGATCATGTTTTGCTTGTGAGAGAGGTTTTAGTCAACGGGTCTGCAACATTCAGATCCGTATGTACTTTGCAAATCTCTAGGTCATATTGTAAATGATGCTTCCATGCTCCACTTGGAGCTATTCCAAATGGTTGCTCCACTATACGTATCCGGTTTGCTACTCAGAGTCACTCGGATAGGTGTTAAAGCTTGCATCAACGTAACCCTTTACGCCAAACTCTTTATCACCTCCATAATCGAGAAACATGTCCTTATTTACTCCAAGGACAATTTTGATTGTTGTCCAATGATCCATTCCTGGATCATTCTTGTACCCCTTGACTGACTCATGGCAAGGCACACATCAGGTGCGGTACTCAGCATAGCATACTGTAGAGCCTACGTCTAAAGCATAGGGGACGACCTTCGTCCTTTTTCTCTTTTCTGCCGTGGTCGAGCTTTAAGTCTTAACTTCATACCTTACAACTCAGCCAAGAACTCCTTCTTTGACTGATCCATCTTGAACACCTTCAAGATCATGTCAAGGTATGTGCTCATTTTGAAAGTACCATTAAGCGTTTTGATCCATCCTCATAGATCTTGATGCTCAATGTTCAAGTAGCTTAATCCAGGTTTTCCCTTGAAAAACACTTTTCAAATAACCCTATATGCTTTCCAGAAATTCTACATCATTTCTGATCAACAATATGTCAACAACATATACTCATCAAAAATTCTATAGTGCTCCCACTCACTTCTTTGCAAATACAAAGTTTCTCATAAACTTTGTATAAACCCAAAATCTTTGATCATCTCATCAAAGCGTACATTCCAACTCCGAGATGCTTACTCCATTCCTTAGAAGGATTGCTGGAGCTAGCATACATTTTAGCATTCTTGGGATCGACAAAACTTTTCTGATTGTATCACATACAACCTTTCCTTACGAAAACTGGTAAGGAAACTCGTCTTGACATCCATCTGCCAGATTTCATAAATGCAGCTAATGCTAACATGATTCCGATGGACTTAAGCATCGCTACAGATGAGAAAATCTCATTGTAGTCAACTCCTTGAACTTGCGAAAAACTCTTCGCTACAAGTCGAGCTTCATAGACGGTGACATTACCGTCCACGTTCGTCTTCTTCTTAAAGATCCATTTATCTTAATGGCTTGCCGATCATCGGGCAAGTCCACCAAAGTCCATGCTTTGTTTTGATACATGGATCCTATCTCGGATTTTATGGCCTCGAGCCATTCATCGGAATCCGGGCCCACCATCGCTTCTCCATAGCTCATAGGTTCATTGTTGTCTAGCAACATGACCTCTAAGACAAGATTGCGTACCACTCTGAAGTAGTACGCGTCCTTGTCGACCTACGAGGTCCAGTAGTGACTTGATCCAAAGCATCATGATCACTATCAATAGCTTCCACTTCAATTGGTATAGGTGCCACATGAACAACTTCCTGTGCCCTGCTACACACTGGTTAAAGTGATGGTTCAATAACCTCATTAAGTCTCCACCATCCTCCCACTCAATTCTTTCAAGAGAAACTTTTCCTCGAGAAAGGACCCGTTTCTAGAAACAATTACTTTTGCTTCCGGATCTGAGATAGGAGGTATACCCAACTGTTTTGGGTGTCCTATGAAGATGCATTTTATCCGCTTTGGGTTCGAGCTTATCAAGCTAAAAACTTTTCACATAAGCGTCGCAGCCCCAAACTTTTAAGAAATGACAACTTAGGTTTCTCCAAACCATAGTTCAAACGGTGTCGTCTCAACGGAATTACGTGGTGCCCTATTAAAGTGAGTGTGGTTGTCTCTAATGCCTAACCCATGAACGATAGTGGTAATTCGATAAGAGACATCACGGTATGCACCATATCCAAAAAGGTGCAACTATGATGTTCGGACACACCATCACACTATGGTGTTCCAGGCGGTATTAGTTGTGAAACAATTTCCACAATGTCTTAATTGCGTGCCAAAGCTCGTAACTCAGATACTCATCTCTGTGACCATATCATAGACATTTTATCCTCTTGTCACAATGATCTTCATTCTGAAATTACTTGAACCATTCAATAATTCAGACTTGTGTTTCATCAAGTAAATATACTCAACATCTACTCGAATCATGTGTGAAGTAAGAACATAACGATATTCACTGCATGCCTCAGCACTCATTGGATTGCACACATCAAAATGTGTTACTTCCAAAATGTTGCTATCTTGTCCCATCTTACTGAAAACGAGGCTTTTCAGTCATCTTGCCCATGTGGTACAATTTGCATATCTCAAGTGATTCAAAATCAAGTGAGTCCAAACGATCCATCTGCATGTAGTTTCTTCATGCGTATACACCAATAGACATGGTTCGCATGTCTCAAACTTTTCAAAAACGAGTGAGTCCAAAGATCCATCAACATGGAGCTTCTTCATGCGTTTTATACACATATGACTTACATGGCAGTGCCACAAGTAAGTGGTACTATCATTACTATCTTATATTTTTGGCATGAAAATGTGTATCACTACGATCGAGATTCAATAAACCATTCTTTTAGGTGCAAGACCATTGAAGGTATTATTCAAATAAATAGAGTAACCATTATTCTCCTTAAATGAATAACCGTATTGCGATAGACATAATCCAATCATGTCTATGCTCAACGCAAACACCAAATGACAATTATTCAGGTTTAATACTAATCTTGATGGTAGAGGGAGCGTGCGATGTTTGATCACATCAAACTTGGAAACACTTCCAACATATATCGTTGGCTCACCTTTAGCTAGTCTCCATTTATTCCGTAGCTCTTTTATTTCAAGTTACTAACACTTAGCAACCGAACCGGTATCTTAATACCCCGGTGCTACTAGGAGTACTAGTAAAGTACACATTAACATAATGTATATCCAATATACTTCTATCGACCTTGTCAGCCTTCTCATCTACCAAGTATCTAGGGTGATTATGCTCCAGTGGTTGTTCCCCTTCTTACAGAAGCACTTAGTCTCGGGTTTGGGTTCAATCTTGGGTTTCTTCACTAGAGCAGCAGCTGATTTGCCGTTTCATGAAGTATCCCTTCTTGCCCTTGCCCTTTTTGAAACTAGTGGTTTTACTAACCATCAACAATTGATGCTCCTACTTGACTTCTACTTTCGCGGTGTCAAACATCGTGAATACTTCAATGATCATCATATATATCCCTGATATGTTATAGTTCATCACGAAGCTCTAGCAGCTTGGTGGCAATGACTTTGGAGAAACATCACTATCTCATCTGAAAGATCAACTCCCACTCGATTAAAGTGATTGTTGTATTCAGACAATCTGAGCACAAGCTCAATGATTGAGCTTTTCTCCCTTAATTTGTAGGCTAAGAAAATCGTCGGAGGTCTTATACCTCTTGACGTGGGCACGAGCCTGAAATCCCAATTTCAGCCCTTGAAACATCTCATATGTTCCGCGACGTTTCAAAAACGTCTTTGGTGCCTTAACTCTAAACCGTTTAACTGAACTATCACGTAGTTATCAAAACGTGTATGTCCGATGTTCGCAACATCCACAGACGACGTTTGGGGTTCATCACACTGAGCGGTGCATAAAGGACATAAGCCTTCTACGAAGCAACGAGGACAATCCTCAGTTCACGGACCCAGTCCGCATAATTGCTACTATCAACTTTCAACTATATTTTCTCTAGGAACATATCTAAATAGTGGAACTAAAGCGCGAGCTTACGACATAATTTGCAAAGATCTTTTGACTATGTTCAGGATAATTAAGTTCATCTTATGTACTCCCACTCAGATAGACATCCCTCTAGTCATCTAAGTGATTACATGATCCGAGTCAACTAGGCCGTGTCCGATCATCACGTGAGACGGACTAGTCATCATCGGTGAACATCTTCATGTTGATCGTATCCACCATACGACTCATGCTCGACCTTTCGGTCTCTTGTGTTCCGAGGCCATGTCTGTACATGCTAGGCTCATCAAGTCAACCTAAGTGTTTTGCATGTGTAAATCTGGCTTACACCCGTTGTATGTGAACGTTAGAATCTATCACACCCGATCATCACGTGGTGCTTCGAAACGACGAACTTTCACAACAGTGCATAGTTAGGGGGAACACTTTCTTGAAATTTTAATGAGGGATCATCTTATTTACTATCGTCGTTCTAAGCAAATAAGATGTATAAACATGATAAACATCACATGCAATCAAATAGTGACATGATATGGCCAATATCATATTGCTCCTTTTGATCTCCATCTTCTGGGCTCCATGATCATCATCGTCACCGGCATGACACCATGATCTCCATCATCATGATCTCCATCATCGTGTCTCCATGAAGTTGTCTCGCCAACTTATTACTTCTACTACTAAGGCTACCAGTTAGCAATAAAGTAAAATAATTACATGGCGTTGTTCAATGACACGCGGGTCAAACAATAAATAAAGACAACTCCTATGGCTCCTGCCAGTTGTCATACTCATCGACATGCAAGTCGTGATTCCTATTACAAGAACATGATCAATCTCATACATCACATATCATTCATCACATTCTTCTTGGCCATATCACATCACATAGCATACCCTGCAAAAACAAGTTAGACGTCCTCTAATTGTTGTTTGCATGTTTTACGTGGCTGCTATGGGTTTCTAGCAAGAACGTTTCTTACCTACGCAAAAACCACAACGTGATATGTCAATTGCTATTTACCCTTCATAAGGACCCTTTTCATCGAATCCGATCCGACTAAAGTGGGAGAGACTGGCACCCGCTAGCCACCTTATGCAACAAGTGCATGTCAGTCGGTGGAACCTGTCTCACGTAAGTGTACGTGTAAGGTCGGTCCGGGCCGCTTCATCCCACAATGCCGCCGAATCAAGATTGGACTAGTAACGGTAAGCATATTGAACAAAATCAACGCCCACAACTACTTTGTGTTCTACTCGTGCATAGAATCTACGCAATAGACCTAGCTCATGATGCCACTGTTGGGGAACGTAGCAGAAATTCAAAAAAATTCTACGCAACACCAAGATCAATCTATGGAGTAATCTAGCAACGAGGGAAAGGGGAGTGCATCTACATACCCTTGTAGATCGCTAAGCGGAAGCGTTCAAGTGAACGGGGTTGATGGAATCGTACTCGTCGTGATCCAAATCACCGGAGATCCTAGTGCCGAACGGACGGCACCTCCGCGTTCAACACACGTACAGCCAGGCGACGTCTCCCATGCCTTGATCCAGCAAGGAGAGAGGGAGAGGTTGAGGAAGACCACATCCAGCAGCAGCACAACGGCATGGTGGTGATGTAGGAGCGTGGCAATCCTGCAGGGCTTCACGAAGCACCGCGGGAGAGGAGGAGAAAGAGAGGTAGGGCTGCGCCAACAGGAGAAGAACTTCGTGTGTTGGGCTGCTCCTTTGCCTCCACTATATATAGGGGGAGAGGGGGGGCCACCTAGGGTTCCACCCTAGGGGCGGCGGCCAGCCAAAGATCCCATCTGAGGGGCGGCCAAGGGGGGAGAGGGGAAACTTGCCCCCCAAGTTAGGTGGGTGCGCCCCCCTCCCCAAACCCTAGCCGCCTTGGGCCCTTGTGGGGGGCGCACCAGCCCACCTGGGGCTGGTCCCCTCCCACACTTGGCCCATGCTGTTAGAAGGGAGAGAGAGGAATTGTTGCGGAATATGATGGATGTATTATTGAGCCTCGAGGGTGAGTATATATTGAGCACAAGACTTGGAGGGCAAGACGCCTCTCCTAGAGATAAGGTAGGAATCCTAAACTACCAAATACATGTAACCCAAATATATCTCTAACATCCCCCCGCAGTCGTAGCAGTGTTGTGAACAACATGAGCGTCGCGGACGGTCAGACTGGAGAGAATAGCAGCCGACGGACTGACATCCCCCCGCAGTCCTAGCGGGAACGTCGTGGACGGTGTCGCGTCGCGGACGCATTGACTGTAGAGGAAGCTGACGAGTTGCTCAAGCAGATGATAGCCCTTTGTGCCGATGTCGATGTAGCCGAGAGCGTAGGATGGTGTAGCTGTGGTCGAGGTAGTCGTGCGAAGAATGCCGTGGTCGATGTCGAGTCGAGGTGGCCGGTGTCGAGGAGGTCGCCGTGGAGCCGCGGGCGCAAGGGGGCGCCGAGTTAGCATGGGCGCAAGGGTGTCGAAGTAGTGGTGCACCGGGAAGAAGATGTTGTTGATGACGTGTCGCGATGGGTTTGCCAAGCCCGGGGACACATCGTGGACGAAGGCACGCACCGGTGTTGCCAGCACCGGGCATGCGTAGACGGACGGAGACGAAGTTGACGAAGCGTCGACCAGGCTTGCCAGGCCCAGGGACACGTCATGGATGAAGGCACGCATTGGTGTTTCCTGCACCGGGCATGCGTAGACGAGGGACCTGCACGAGCTGTACGCCATGTCGGAGAAGTCGAAGGGGCCAGCAAAGAAGAACTCGACGACAATTGCGGCGTCTATCGGCGCAGGGTCGATGTCACCAACGGTGGTCGGAGTAGACGAAGTGGTCGGGGTAGATGACGGCGACGCTGGCGATGGGCTGGTGCTTGGACGAAGACGAAGGGGGTGGACGGGCGGTGGCGGCGGCTATGAAGGTAGCGGCAGCGGCTGCCAAAGAAGAGCAGCCGCGGCGGCCTGACGGCGGCGGCGGCTAGGTTAGGAGTGCGGCGGCGGTGCTCGAAGTAGGCGAAGAACCCTGACAGCGTGACGAAGACCGGCGCGGACGGTGGCGTTCCCGCACCAAGGGAGACAGTGTGGCGCATACCACGGGAGGTCAACGCGTGGTGACGGCAGCGTGGACCGCGGGCCGCGGCGCTACGGCCCGAAGGGGCGACGCAGCGGCGGCAGGCGGGCCGGGGTGACGGCGGGAAGACCTCGGGGCGGCGGCAGGAACCGCGAGGCGGCGGCGGGGACCGCGTTCCGCAGTGCTACAACTCGAAGAGGTGGTGTAGTGGCGGCTCGCAGGTAGGTGCAACCGTGGGGACGGCCTCGGGCGGCGGCGGTGACTGCATGCCGCAACTTTACAGCCCGAAGAGGCGGTGTAGCGGAGGCTCGCAGGTCGGGGCAGCCGCGCGGAGAACCACTAGCCGAGGGTGATGGCCCGTCGGGAGGCGGCGTGGACCGTGTGCTGTGACGTGATAACCCTAAGGGGTGACACGGAGGCGGCGGCGGCGGCTACAGGGGTAGCCGGTGGGAGGATCTCGGGGCGGCAGCGTGGACCATGTTCCGTGACGCGACAACCCGTAGGGGCGTCGGCGGTAGCGGCGCGTGAGTCGGGGCAGCCGACGGGAAGACCTCGGGCGGCAACGCAGCGGTCCGTAGGGACGACGCGATGGCAACCTGTGGCTCGATCGGCGGTAGGCGCGTGCACGGGGACGTGCTTGGCGAAGACAGGCGCGTGATCGGTTGATCAGACCGATGGCGCCGTTGTATGCGCCATGGCGGGGACGACGCGCAGATCGAAGTCGATGGCGACGTTGTCGGTGATGTCCGGGCGATGACGACGAAGACAGACCGGCGATGGAGACCGCGCGGACGAGCGGCCGGTAGCGACGCACGAAGGCGTCCCTTGGGCGGCGCGTCCAGCCTTGCCGCGCGGTTGATGACGAAGTAGCCTGTGAAATCGACGCCGATGTCGGAGAGGCGCGGGGGTCGACGGCGGCGGCCGGCGACGCAAACCGGATCACATAGACCAGAAAACCAAAAATTAGACGCCGATCAAAGTGACCGGCGAGAGAGAGAAAACCCGGATCAAAGGATCGGGAAAAAGACTCTCTAGGGCAGCTGGTCGACACGACCGGCGGACGAACCCTAGGTACGGGCAGCGCGGCCCGCGGCGGCGGTCATGGAGGCCGACCGCCCCGGGGGCGGCGCGTGGGTGCGAAAGTGGCGGCGGCTAGGGTTTGCATCGTGATTAGGTTGATACCATGTTAGAAGGGAGATAGAGGAATTGTTGCGGAATATGATGGATGTATTATCGAGCCTTGAGGGCGAGTATATATTGAGTACAAGACTTGGAGGGCAAGACGCCTCTCCTAGAGATAAGGTAGGAATCCTAAACTACCAAATACATGTAACCCAAATATATCTCTAACACATGCAGCCCTCCGGGGATCGTGGCCCCACTTGGTGGACCCCCGGGACCCTCCCGGTGGTCCCGGTACGTTACCGATAAAACCCGAAACTTTTCCGGTGACCCAAACAGGACTTCCCATATATAAATCTTTACCTCCGGACCATTCCAGGACTCCTCGTGACGTCCGGGATCTCATACGGGACTCCGAACAACATTCGGTAACCACATACAAACTTCCTTTATAACCCTAGCGTCATCGAACCTTAAGTGTGTAGACCCTACGGGTTCGGGAACCATGCAGACATGACCGAGACGTTCTCCGGTCAATAACCAACAGCGGGATCTGGATACCCATGTTGGCTCCCACATGTTCCACGATGATCTCATCGGATGAACCACGATGTCGAGGATTCGATCAATCCCGTATACAATTCCCTTTGTCTAGCGGTATTGTACTTGCCCGAGATTCGATCGTCGGTATCCCGATACCTTGTTCAATCTCGTTATCGGCAAGTCTCTTTACTCGTTCCGTAACACATCATCCCATGATCAACCCCTTGGTCACATTGTGCACATTATGATGATGTCCTACCGAGTGGGCCCAGAGATACCTCTCCGTTTACACGGAGTGACAAATCCCAGTCTCGATTCGTGCCAACCCAACAAACACTTTGGGAGATACCCGTAGTGCACCTTTATAGCCACCCAGTTATGTTGTGACGTTTGGTGCACCCAAAGCATTCCTACGGTATCCGGGAGTTGCACAATCTCATGGTCTAAGGAAATGATACTTGACATTAGAAAAGCTTTAGCATACGAACTACATGATCTTTGGGCTAGGCTTAGGATTGGGTCTTGTCCATCACATCATTCTCCTAATGATGTGATCCCATTATCAACGACATCCAATGTCCATGGTCAGGAAACCGTAACCATCTATTGATCAACGAGCTAGTCAACTAGAGGCTTACTAGGGACATGGTGTTGTCTATGTACCCACACATGTATCTGAGTTTCCTATCAATACAATTATAGCATGGATAATAAACGATTATCATGAACAAGGAAATATAATAATAACCAATTTATTATTGCCTCTAGGGCATATTTCCAACACCCCTGCCTTAACGGAGCTGGAGTTTACCGCCCTAAGCACTGTAGGAGCATATATCCGAGCTGCTCGGGACGAACTCACTGGGGTCGCTCGCCTATTCTCAAAGGATATGCATGTACAAATCTTTATGAACTCAGTGGATAGATAGTAGTAGCCCCCAAGACTTAAAGTGGGTGGACAAAACCGATTTGAGGATCGTTTGATGACCGCGGGTTCTCAAGGAGAAGAACAGTGCGTTGACCTAGGAGCTCGAGACAGGCCGGACACAGCTAAATGCCACTATCTCCGAGCTTGAAGAAATAAAGAGTGCCCCAATGTATTATGGCAAAGATAAAAAAACTAGAAGAAGAGGTGAAGAAACAGGCCGAAGAGATAAAGAGCTTACAGGCTCAACTCTTGGAGGCACAACAGGAAAACCAGAAACTGAAGAGCGGCATATTCGGTATGACTTGTGAACTGTCCGGATTATTGATGTAATCATATAATGCGGAATGTTATAGTTCGGTTGATACAGGTATGTTGACCGGCCGCCCCGAAGAGGAAATGCCCGTCCTACAAAGCGGCTTTCTGAACGAGCTGGCAAAGCTACACGAGCGTGCTTGGAAGGCTATGAAGAATATGGCCAAAGCCTTATGGCCTTCCGACGTCCCTCCAGAAAGTATGGAGGGGTTGGCTGATCTATTCAATGGTGCCCAGCATCGTTTCGAGCTATAGAAGACGTCCGCGTGCCATGAAGGCACTCGAGAGGCATGGGCCATGGTTAAGACACACTATACCAGTCTTGACCTGAACCATATGGCCAGGGTTGGACCGCAGGGACCTGACGGGAAGGAAATTCCCATAAGCTTGGTATACGACCAAGTAACGATAGCGGCGAAATTTTCACAACAAGATTGTAAATTAGATAGTCTACTCGAAGGCGTAGAAAGGGAGTAGGTGTTCGGTTCGATGTACGTATGTACTTTATGACCGAACTTATCTCCTGCCGAATTATATGAAAATTTTGTCATCGCAGACCTTCGACTTCTACCTCCGAACCAAGAAGTTGGAGTGTTTCCGTATACTATGTTTGACTAGGAAACATTTAGTATTGTCAGAAACCAGGCAATCCGGCATATTGTTGCTCGAACAGACAAAATGTGTTCGGTGGATTTATGTTATATTACTGTTTAACATAAGAAACATCTTCCAAGAAAAATAGTTCTGTTACGAGTTCCTTTCCTTGGGTTGGGCTTGTATCTGAAGTACAGACAACCAATTTCATATTTTTTTCGGAAACAGTCTGTTGTATATGTGCCGACCAATTATTCCCTTAAGAACGCTAGCTTTCGGCTTCACCCATCTGAGGTACAGGGCTGGATAACCCGGTTGTAATAATAGCAGAGGTGCTCCCTTTACACCCTAGCCAAACAATCGGGAACGTAGGGTATAAGCACAGGAGCAAGGCAACCCAGCTTGGCAAAAACTTAAGTCATAGAGGTGCATAAAATGGCAGAAACAACAGATAGTACGGACAAAAGAAGCTTGTAAGCTTTTCAATAAAATGCTTCTTTTAAAAGAAGCCCCCATGTATGGTGGGCTGTATACATTTAAAGATGTGTACTCCCAACAATGCGGTTGATCCGGACATACAATTAAGAAGAAAATGGAAAAAAATAAAAGGGGAGAGAAAATAGAAAAACCTAGTTTAAAATGAGACCTAAGGAGGCCGTACTATGTGTAAAATCTTCGGAGCCGGGCGGCGTTCCATGGGTTCGGCTCAAGGCGATTATTCTCTGCATTCGAAGGCGATAGGCTCCTCCAGTAAGGACTTCATCTATTATGAAAGGGGTCCTCCCATTTAGGTTTGATCTTGTCCTTTTTCTTCTTCGGGAGGCATAGA
Source organism: Triticum timopheevii (assembly GCA_963921465.1). Lineage (NCBI taxonomy): Eukaryota > Viridiplantae > Streptophyta > Magnoliopsida > Poales > Poaceae > Triticum > Triticum timopheevii. Next base: position 554,367,080 of record OY997272.1, on the reverse strand, counting down.
ACAAGTTCTCCGACATTATATGTTTTAGCCCGCACTTCTCTGCTTTGGTAACGCCTGGCCTGTTATTGATAGAATGCGGAACGGGCTTTGGCAATGTCGCGCTCCTCTTCAAGTCCATCTAGGTCGTCCTGCCAATCTAGTTCGGCTTTTTTTTCTCTTCATACATGTGCACTCTAGGTGAGTCATGAATAATATCACAGGGCAGTACGGCTTCTGCGCCGTACACCATAAATAAAGGTGTGTATCCGGTCGTTCGATTGAGCGTCGTCCGGAGTCCCCAGAGTACGGATCTAGTTCCTCTACCCAGTGTTTGTCTTATTTTCATAAAGAGCACACTAGTTTGGGCTTAATACCACTCATGATCAGACCATTGGCCCATTCGACTTGGCCGTTTGTTTGAGGGTGGTATACGAATGCATAGTCGAGTTTAATGCCCAACTTAGCGCACCAAGTTTTCACCTCATCAGCTGTGAAGTTAGAGCCATTATCAGTGATGATACTGTGCGGGACACCGTAACGGTGGACTACGCCGGATATAAAGTCAATCACTGGTCCAGCCTCAGCTGTTTTTACTGGTTTGGCCTCTATCCATTTAGTGAATTTATCCACCATGACCAGCAAGTATTTCTTTTTGTGGCTTCCCCCTTTAAGGGGTCCAACCATGTCAAGCCCCCAGACCGCAAAGGGCCAAGTAATGGGGATTGTTCTTAATGCGGTGGGAGGCATGTGGCTTTGATTGGAGAAAAGCTGACAGCCCACGCAGCATTGGACAAGGTCTTGAGCGTCAGCTCGAGCCGTAGGCCAGAAAAAGCCTGTCTGGAACGCTTTAATTACGAGGGGCGAGCTGCAGCGTGATGACCACCGAGAATGGCATGTATTTCCGCCAAGAGTTGCCTTCCCTCTTCTTTGGAGATACACCTTTGTAGTACTCCAGTAGTGCTTCTTTAGTACAATTCACCCTCATGTAATTTAAAAGCTTTAGAGCGCCGAACTATGCACCGAGCTTCATTTTGATCGTCGGGGAGCTCCTGTCTATTAAGGTAGGCCAGGAAGGACTCGGTCTAGGCGGCGATAACCGCCATGATCTCGTGGGTGGAGGGTGTAATCTCGATATCCGGATCATCGACGGTGTCTGCGTTGTGTTCGGCAGCTGGGGGTGTGATCAGGTTTGTATTGCTTTCCCCGCTCTCACCTTGCCACACTACGGATGGCTTAAGGAGCCGTTCCACAAAGGTGTTCGGTGGCACAGAATCGCGCTTAGCGCCCATACGAGCGAGGATGTCGGCCGCCTGATTGCTGAGCAACATGATGGAACTCGAGTCCTTCGAACCGATCGGATATTTTTAATATGGCGTTTCGATATGCCACCATTTTTGGGTCCTTTGAGTGAAACTCTCCATTTACCTGAGAAATTGCGAGGTTTGTGTCACCGCGCACCTCCAAGCGTTGTATGCCCATGGAGACAGCCATGCGAAGACCATGTAGTAGCGCCTCGTATTCGGCGGCATTGTTAAGAGTCCGTATACATAATTTGTAGTACATAGCGGACCGTGTCTCTAGTTGGGGATGTGAGGATTACACCGGCCCCTAGTCCAGCCAGCATTTTGGAGCCATCGAAGTACATAGTCCAATTGGAGTATGAGCTATACTCTTTAGGGAGTTCGCTTTCGTCCATTCGGCGAAAAAGTTGGCCAATACCTGGGATTTAATGGCCCGGTGTGGCTTGTATACGATTTCGAACGGTAATAGCTTGATGGCCCATTTGGCTATGCAGCCAGTGGCGTCCCTATTATTGATAATGTCATTGAGCGGTACTTCAGATGCCACTGCTGAAGTTTGTGGGATGCCATGAAGACTGTGTAGGCTATCTTCTGGTAGTGGGGGGTATCGAGATTTGCAAGGTGTAAGGACCTCCGATACATAGTAGACTAGTTTTTGGGTGAAGAATTTATGTACCTCCACCCCTTGTTTGACAATGAGGACAGTGCTTACTACTTGATTAGTTGCTGAAATATATAATAGCATAGGCTCTCCAATACCTGGTACTGCCAGGATTGGGTTGCTTGCGAGGAGGGCCTTGATTTCTTCCAATCCGGCTATGGCTGCATCCGTCCATTTGAAGTTGTCAGTACGACGCAGTAGCTTGTAGAGTGGTAATGCCTTTTCTCCTAATTTGGAGATAAATCGGCTTAAGGCCATGACGCATCCAGCTAGCTTCTGGACCTGCTTTAGGTCTGTTGGGATGTCCAATTGTGATAGAGCTCGGATCTTGGCTAGGTTTGCCTCAATTCCTCTATGGAAAACAATGAAGCCTAGCCATTTTCCGACTGGTACTCTGAAGACACACTTTTCCGGATTGAGTTGTATGTCCTATGTTCGGAGGTTGTCGAAGGTGAGACGGAGATCATCTACCAGTGTCTCGACGCGTTTTGCCTTAATGACCACGTCGTCCACGTATGCTTTGACTGTTTTGCCGGTTTGTTTTTCCAAGCAAGTTTGGATCATACGCTGGTAAGTAGCCCCAACGTTTTTAAGCCTGAAGGGCATAGTGTTGAAGCAGAAGGGACCGTAAGGAGTGGTGAATGCAGTTGCAGCCTGGTCCGATTCCTTCATCTTAATCTGATGGTATCTAGAATAGGCGTCGAGGAAACACAAAGAATCGTGTCCTGCAGTTGCGTCAATGATTTGGTCAATGCGACGCAATGGGAAGGGATCTTTAGGGCAAGCCTTTTTGAGGTCCTTGAAGTCGACACACAGGCGCCACGGTTTGTACTTTTTAGATACCATAACCAGGTTGACTAACCAATCCGGATGTTTGATTTCCCTAATAAATCCAGCCTCTAATAACTTGGCCAGCTCTTCTCCCATGGCCTGACGCTTGGGTTCGGAGAATCGCCGTAGTGTCTGCTTTACGGGTTTGAATCCTTTGATTATGTTGAGACTGTGTTCGTCCAGTCATCATGGGATGCGGGCATGTCTGAAGAGTTCTGTGTGAAAATATCCGAATCTCATGCAAGAATGCGCGTAGGGCGGCGTCCACTGCTGGATCCAACTCTGCTCCGATAGATGTTGTTTTATTAGGGTCCGTCGGGTGCACTTAGAATTTCACTATTTCTTTGGCTGGCTTGAAAGAGGTGGACTTGGATCTCTTATCAAGGATCACATCGTCCCTGTCCACCGTAGCTTGTAAGGTGGTAAATTCCTCTGCCACTAGGGCTTCGGATAGTGCCTCAAGGGCCAAGGATGCGGTTTTGTTTTCGGCACGAAGGGCTTTGTCCGGGTCGCTCGAGATTGTGATGATTCCATTAGGGTCGGGCATTTTGAGCTTCATATACACATAATGGGGTATAGCTTGAAAGCATGAGAAAGCATCCCAGCCGAAGATAGCGTGATACCCACTGTTGAAGGGGACCACATGAAAGAGCAACTCTTCGGATCTATAGTTCTCAGGCATGCCAAACACCACATCCAATTTGATTTTTCCCGAGCAGCGTGCCTCTCGACTGGGGATAATACCTCGAAAGGTGGTGTTGCTTTGCTCGATTCATGACCTATCCATCTGCATTTTGTTGAGCGTGTCCTCATGGATGAGGTTAAGTCCACTACCGTCGTCCATGAGCACTTTAGTAAGCCGAAAACCATCAAAAATGGGGTTTAGTACTAAGGCGGCGGGTGCTCGGACTGACCGAGCCTTTGGTTCGTCTTCGGCCGTAAAGGTTATCACCGTGTCGTTCCATGGGCTTAGTGCGGTAACTTGATGGACTTCGGCAAGGTCACGGAGCGCACGTTTGCGCCGGTTGTTAGAAGAGAAAGTCTCGACTGTTAGGATGTTAAAGTTGTCCTTCTCCGGTGAGTATCCTTCTGGAGCATGCTGAGGATGGCCTCTCCACTTTTTGCTACTTCTCGGAGTACCCGCATGCCCGGAGGCTATGGGTTGGGACTGTGTGCGGAGTGGTATGGATCGGGCAGGGTTTGTCCGATAGTTTGTCAAGAACGGACCCGTGTCCCGCGAAGGGTTTGTTCTTCCTGCCCATAGCCCGATGGTCGGGTGACCCGCCGGGATATATTCTTATAGCCCGGGCCGCACACTGCATCGAGGTGGCGGGCTCTAGTTGAGTTTTCTGGGCCCTCCATATGCTTTCCATCGCACAATACTTTTTACTACATGTGATAATTCCATGAAACTCTGTATGTGGTGACGGTCGAGGGCATTCAATATTCCTTCATCTGTGCAATTATAGTGGAAAACCGAAACTACGTCGTCGTCCGAGCTGTCCTTGATCCTGTTTTTAACAAGCAGGAATCTGGCCCAAAAGTGGTGGACCGTTTCCTGGGGCTGCTGCCGCACTTACATCAGGTCGTATTTATCTGGAGGACCTGAGTTGCTTGGAGAATATAGATTGTGGTGGGTGGGTGGATTAAATTTTGGATCCTGTCCCACGAGCCAGTATGGCTTCTGAAGTAACCGGTTCGGGTCCAACTAAGCGCAAAGGCAACAGCAACCCTACACCTGAACCAGAGTCCGGTGGGAGTAAGGTCCCATTCGAAGGGGAAGTATCCAGCTTAGGGGATTCGGGGACCCGAACATACTTGGTCCTCAATATGGGGAGGGAAGTGTCTGTGGCCGATTCCTCGACGATCGTCACCAAGTGGGTGATCGGTGGGTGATTAATCTCTCTCTGGTCGGGCTTAAGCCCGATCCAATCATAGTCCGTTGAGACTCCCAGGGCAGTGATGCGGTCAGCAGTTTGTTTAAAGATGAAACATCCGCCAGATCTAGTTTTTTGGAGTACTTGGGGTCAATACAAGGATGGCGTCCGGCAGTCATGGGGGGAGTTGCAGGCTCGACGGCTGCGCGGGCCCTGATACGTCTCCAACGTATCTATAATTTTTGATTGCTCCATGCTACTTTATCTACTATTTTGGACTATATTGGGCTTTATTTTCCACTTTTATATTATTTTTGGGACTAACCTATTAACCGGAGGCCCAGCCCAGAATTGCTGTTTTTTGCCTATTTCAGTGTTTCGAAGAAACGGAATATCAAACGGAGTCCAAACGGAATGAAACCTTCGGAAACGTGATTTTCTCACCGAACGTGATCCAGGAGACTTGGACCCTACGCCAAGGCACAGAGGAGGCAGTCACAAGGGTGGGGGGCACGTCCCCCCTAGGACGCGCCCCTGCCTCATGGGCCCCCTGTTGCTCCACCGACATACTCCTTCCTCCTATATATACCTACGTACCCCCAAACGATTAGAAGAGGAGCCAAAAACCTAATTCCACCGCCGCAACTTTCTGTATCCACGAGATCCCATCTTGGGGCCTGTTCCGGAGCTCCGCCGGAGGGGGCATCCACCACAGAGGGCTTCTACATCAACACCATAGCCCCTCCGATGAAGTGTGAGTAGTTTACTTCAGACCTTCGGGTCCATAGCTAGTAGCTAGATGGCTTCTTCTCTCTTTTTGGATCTCAATACAATGTTCTCCCCCTCTCTCGTGGAGATCTATTCAATGTAATCTTCTTTTTGCGGTGTGTTTGTTGAGAGCGATGAATTGTGGGTTTATGATCCAGCTTATCTATGAATAATATTTGAATCTTCTCTGAATGCTTTTATGTATGATTGGTTATCTTTGCAAGTCTCTTTGAATTATCCATTTGGTTTGGCCAACTAGATTGGTAGTTCTTGCAATGGGAGAAGTGCTTAGCTTTGGGTTCAATCTTATGGTGTCCTTTTCCATTGACAGAAGGGGCAGCAAGGCACGTATTGTATTGTTGCCATCGAGGATAACAAGATGGGTTTTTTTATCATATTGCATGAATTTATCCCTCTACATCATGTCATCTTGCTTAAGGCGTTACTCTATTTTTAACTTAATACTCTAGATGCATGCTGGATAGCGGTCGATGAGTGGAGTAATAGTAGTAGATGTAGAATCATTTCGGTCTACTTGTGTTGGACGTGATGCCTATATACATGATCATACCTAGATATACTCATAACTATGCTCAATTCTGTCAATTGCTCAACAGTAATTTGTTCACCCACCGTAGAATATCTATGCTCTTGAGAGAAGCCACTAGTGAAACCTATGGCCCCCGGGTCTATTCTCATCATATCAATCTCCATTATTTTAATACTTGCTTTGTTTTACTTTGCCTTTTACTTTTCACTTTGCATCTATATACCAAAAATACCAAAATTATTATTTATCATCTCTATCAGATCTCACTCTCGTAAGTGACCGTGAAGGGATTGACAACCCCTAATTGTGTTGGTTGCGAGGAGCTACCGTTTTGTGTAGGTATGAGGGACTTGTGCGTGGCCTCCTACTGGATTGATACCTTGGTTCTCAAAAACTGAGGGAAATACTTACGCTACTTTGCTGCATCATCCTCTCCTCTTTGGGGAAATCCAACGCAATGCTCAAGAGGTAGCAAGAAGAATTTCTGGCGCCGTTGCCGGGGAGGCTCATGAAAGAGCAAGTCAACCATACAAAGTACCCATCACAATCCCTATCTCTCGCATTACATTATTTGCCATTTGCCTCTCGTTTTCCTCTCCCCCACTTCACCCTTGCCATTTTATTCGCCCTCTCTTTCCCAATCTCCTCCTCTTTTTCCCGTTGCCTTTCTGTTTGCTTGTGTGTTGGATTACTTGTTGCCATGGCACAAGATAATAACAAATTGTGTGACTTCTCGAATACCAATAATAATGATTTCCTTAGTACTCCGATTGCTCCTCTTAATAATGATGAGTCTTGTGAAATCAATACCGCTTTGCTGAATCTTGTTATGAAAGATCGATTCGCCGGCCTTCCTGGTGAAGATGCCGCTACTCATCTAAACAATTTTGTTGATTTGTGTGATATGCAAAAGAAGAAAGATACGGATAACAATATTTTCAAATTGAAGTTATTTCCGTTTTCACTTAGAGATCGTGCTAAAGTTTGGTTTTCGTCTTTGCCTAAAAATAGTATTGATTCTTGGAACAAGTGCAAAGATGCTTTTATCTCTAAGTATTTTCCTCCCGCTAAGATCATCACTCTTAGGAACGATATTATGAATTTTAAACAACTTGATCATGAGCATGTTGCCCAATCTTGGGAAAGAATGAAATTGATGCTTCGCAATTGCCCTACTCATGGTTTGAATTTATGGATGATCATACAAAAATTTTATGCCGGTTTGAACTTTGCTTCTAGAAATCTCTTAGACTCGGCCACGGGAGGCACGTTTATGGAAATTATGTTAGGAGATGCTACAAAATTTCTTGATAATATTATGGCTAATTATTCTCAATGGCACACCGAAAGATCTTCTAGTAAAAAAGTGCATGCTACAGAAGAAATCAGTGTTTTGAGTGAAAAGATGGATGAACTTATGAAGATGTTTGCTACTAAAAATACTCTTGTTGATCCCAATGATATGCCCTTGTCTACTTTGATTGAGAATAATAATGAATCTATGGATGTGAATTTTGTTGGTAGGAATAATTTTGGTAACAACGCGTATAGAGGGAATTTTAATCCTAGGCCTTATCCTAGTAATCCTTCTAATAATTATGGAAATTCCTACAACAACCCTTATGGAAATTTTAATAAGATGCCCTCTGAATTTGAGAGTAGTATTTAAGAGTTTATGAATTCACAAAAGAATTTTAATGCTTTGCTTGAAGAGAAATTGCTTAAAGTTAATGATTTGGCTAGGAACATTGATAGAATTTCTCTTGAGTTTGATTCTTTAAAGCTTAGATCTATTCCTCCTAAGCATGATATCAATGAGTCTCTCAAAGCCATGAGAATTTCCATTGATGAGTGCAAAGAAAGAACCACTAGGATGCGTGCTTCCAAAGATGCCTTTATTAAAGCATGTTCTTCCTAATCCTATGAAAATCAAGATGAAGATCTAAAAGTTATTGATGTGTCCCCCATTAAATCTTTGTTTTGCAATATGAATCTTGATGAAACTGAATATGATCTTCCTTTACCTAGAAGGCGTTCTAAGAATTCGGAGTTTCTAGATCTTGATGATGAAATTGATAAATGTGGGACTGAAAGAAATAAAAACCTAGATGTTGCTAAACCCACTATTTTGCGTCTTTGCTTGTTAGTTTACCACAATCATCCTTGCTGTACACAGATTTTGAGAGAGCCATACACAAATTGGAATTTGCTAGAATACTCTATGTGCTTCACTTATATCTTTTGAGCTTGATAGTTTTGCCCATAGTGCTTCACTTATATCTTTTGAGCGTGATAATTTTTGCTTTAGTGCTTCACTTAGATCTTTTAGAGCACGGTGGTGGATTTGTTTTAAAGAAACTATTGATCTCTCATGCTTCACTTAGATTATTTTGAGAGTCGTTAATAGCATGGTAATTTGCTTAATATTAATATACTTGGTATTCAAGATATGTGAAACTTTCTTTTGAGTGCGTTGAATACTAAGATAAGTTTGATGCTTGATAATTGTTTTGAGATATGGAGGTGATAATATCAAAGTTGTGCTAGTTGAGTAGTTGTGAATTTGAGAAATGCTTGTGTTGAAGTTTGCAAGTCCCGTAGCATGCACGTATGGTTAAAGTTGTGTAACAAATTTGAAACATGAAGTGTACCTGGCTTGTGCATCCTTATGTGTGGCGGTCGGGGACAAGCGATGGTCTTTTCCTACCAATCTATCCTCCTAGGAGCATGCGCGTAGTACTTGATTTTTTATGACCTCTAAGTTTTTGCAATAAGTATATGACTTCTTTTGACTAATGTTGAGTCCATGTATTATACGCACTTTTACCTTTCCGCCATTGCTAGCCTCTTCGGTATCGTGCATTGCCCTTTCTCACCATGAGAGTCAGTGCAAACTTTGCCGGTGCATCCAAAACCCCGTGATATGATACGCTCTATCACACATAAACCTCCTTATATCTTCCTCAAAACAGCCACCATACCAACCTATTATGGCATTTCCATAGCCATTCCGAGATATATTGCCATGCAACTTTCCACCGTTCCGTTCATCATCATCATGACATACTTTACTTTTGTCTTATTGCCATTGCATGATCATGTAGTTGACATCGTATTTGTGGCAAAGCCACCATGCATTATTTTTCATACATGTCACTCTTGATTCATTGCACCATCCCGGTACACCGCCGGAGGCATTCATATCGAGTCATATCTTGTTCTAGTTTCGAGTTGTAATCCTTATGTTGTAATCAATAGAAGTGTGATGATCATCATTATTAGAGCATTGCCCAAAAAAGGCCAAAAAAGAAAAAAAGAAAGGCCCAGAAAAAAAGAAAATAAAGAAAATAAAGAAAATAAATAAAAAGGGCAATGCTACTATCTCTTTTTCCACACTTGTGCTTCAAAGTAGCACCTTGTTCTTCATATAGTGAGTCTCATATATTGTGCTTCAAAGTAGCACCTTGTTCTTCATGTAGTGAGTCTCATAAGTTGTCTTTTTATACTATTGGGAATTTTTCATTATAGAACTTGGCTTGTATATTCCTACGATGGGCTTCCTCAAATGCCCTAGGTCTTCATGAGCAAGCGAGTTGGATGCACACCCACTAGCTTTCTTTTGTTGAGCATTCATAGCTCTAGTGCATCCGTTGCATGGCAATCCCTACTCCTCATGTTGACATCAATTAATGGGCATCTCCATAGCCCGTTGATTATCCTCGTCAATGTGAGACTTTCTCCTTTTTTGTCTTCTCCACACAATCCCCATCATCATATTCTATTCCACCCATAGTGCTATATCCATGGCTCACGCTCATGTATTGCGTGAAGGTTGAAAAAGTTTGAGATTATTTATGTATGAAAAAATTGCTTGGCTTGTCATCGGGGGTATAGAAGTTGGGAACATCTTTGTGTGACGAAAATGAAGCATAGCCTAACTATATGATTTTGTAGGGATGAACTTTCTTTTGCCATGCTATTTTGAGAAGACATGATTGCTTTGATTAAGTATGCTTGAAGTATTATTATTTTTATGTCAATATGAACTTTTGTCTTGAATCTTTCAGATCTGAATATTCATACCACAATTAAGAAGATTTACATTGAAATTATGCCAAAGTATCACTCCGATCAAAAATTCTTTTTTTTTCATTTACCTACTCGAGGACGAGCAGGAATTAAGCTTGGGTATGCCTGATACGTCTCCAACGTATCTATAATTTTTGATTGATCCATGCTACTTTATCTACTGTTTTTGACTATATTGGGCTTTATTTTCCACTTTTATATTATTTTTGGGACTAACCTATTAACCGGAGGCCCAGCCCAGAATTGCTGCTTTTTGCCTATTTCAGCGTTTTGAAGAAACGGAATATCAAACGGAGTCCAAACGGAATGAAACCTTTGGAAACGTGATTTTCTCACCGAACGTGATCCAGGAGACTTGGACCCTACGCCAAGGCACAGACGAGGCGGTCAGGAGGGTGGGGGCGCCCCCCCTAGGGCGCGCCCCCTGTCTCGTGGGCCCCCTGTTGCTCCACCGATGTACTCCTTCCTCCTATATATACCTACGTACCCCCAAACGATTAGAAGAGGAGCCAAAAACCTAATTCCACCGCCGCAACTTTCTGTATCCATGAGATCCCATCTTGGGGCCTGTTCCGGAGCTCCGCCGGAGGGGGCATCCACCATGGAGGGCTTCTACATCAACACCATAGACCCTCCGATGAAGTGTGAGTAGTTTACTTCAGACCTTCGGGTCCATAGCTAGTAGCTAGATGGCTTCTTCTCTCTTTTTGGATCTCAATACAATGTTCTCCCCCTCTCTTGTGGAGATCTATTCGATGTAATCTTCTTTTTGCGGTGTGTTTGTTGAGAGCGATGAATTGTGGGTTTATGATCCAGCTTATCTATGAATAATATTTGAATCTTCTCTGAATTCTTTTATGTATGATTGGTTATCTTTGCAAGTCTCTTCGAATTATCCGTTTGGTTTGGCCAACTAGATTGGTAGTTCTTGCAATGGGAGAAGTGCTTAGCTTTGGGTTCAATCTTGCGGTGTCCTTTCCCAGTGACAGAAGGGACAGCAAGGCACATATTGTATTGTTGCCATCGAGGATAACAAGATGGGTTTTTTATCATAGTGCATGAATTTATCCCTTTACATCATGTCATCTTGCTTAAGGCGTTACTCTGTTTTTAACTTAATACTCTAGATGCATGTTGGATAGCGGTCGATGAGTGGAGTAATAGTAGTAGATGCAGAATCGTTTTGGTCTACTTGTCTTGGACGTGATGCCTATATACATGATCATACCTAGATATACTCATAACTATGCTCAATTATGTCAATTGCTTAACAGTAATTTGTTCACCCACCGTAGAATATCTATTCTTTTGAGAGAAGCCACTAGTGAAACCTATGGCCCCCGGGTCTATTCTCATCATATCAATCTCCATTACTTTAATACTTGCTTTGTTTTACTTTGCCTTTTACTTTTCACTTTGCATCTATATACCAAAAATACCAAAAAATATTATTTATCATTTCTATCAGATCTCGCTCTCGTAAGTGACCGTGAAGGGATTGACAACCCCTAATCGCGTTGGTTGCAAGGAGCTATCGTTTTGTGTAGGTACGAGGGACTTGTGCGTGGCCTCCTACTGGATTGATACCTTGGTTCTCAAAAACCGAGGGAAATACTTACGCTACTTTGCTGCATCATCCTCTCCTCTTCGGGGAAATCCAACGCAGTGCTCAAGAGGTAGCAGGCCCTCATGGTGAAACCACCGAGCCGGAGGGTCTACCCCAAAGTTAGGCATCCTCCGGAAGTGATATTGTTGTTGATAACTAGGCTAGCCATAGATCGCTTTTTGCAGACAGCACGGCAGAGCTCTCAATGAAAGTACCAATGTCGGTGTCAAAACCGGCAGATCTCGGGTAGGGGAGGCCAATATGTGCGTCTAAGGATCAATGGTAACATGAAGCCAAGGGACACAATGTTTACCCAGGTTTGGGACCTCTTAAGGGAGGTAAAACCCTACTCCTGCTTGATTATATTCGATGAGTATGAAGATTACAATAGTCGATCTACCTTGAGATCGTAATGGGTGACCCTAGATGTCTAGCCTACGAGGATTCTAATGATGGTGAAAGAGGTAGTCCCTACGGACTAACCCCTCCAGTTTATATACACGGGAGGGGCCTAGGGTTTGTACAAGGTCGGTTTATTAGGGAAGGAAACCTCCGGACTCTATTCTTGCTGTCCACGTACTGAGAAGTCCCATCCTGACACGGTAGATAATCTTCAGTTTGACCCTCTACGGCCCATGCAACTCGGCCCATACTCCTAGGCTGGGCACCTGAGGACCCCCGAATCCAGGACTCCCTCAGAGGCGGCTGACATTGGTGGCAGTGACCGCTTGTTCACTAGATTTGGTGGAGTCACGGGCTGAGTCGACAAGGATGCCCCAAGCACAAGGGAGGTAGGAGCCAATTTGAGGGTGAGCTCAGTACATGAATCTGTTGTGGTCGTTGCGCGTACTGAGAAGATCGACAAGGGTGTGACGCATCTCGCCGGATCTTGACTGAAGATGAAGGTGAAGGTGCGTAGGATCCGGTGTTGCCTAGGAAAAAGAAATCAAGAGGCCCATGCGCAAGTTTCATCGGCTTAGAAGGGGGAGGAAGCTCTCGCGGTGAATGGGATTGTGGGCTCTCTAGTCACCTTACTAGGCGCTCCCAACGATTCCATTCTCGAAGGTTGTCCGCTCCAACCTCTAGAAAAAAAGTTTGCTTTAATGACACAAAAAGGGGGTTTTATAGTAAAAGTATGGGATAACATGTAGGTAGTATTAAAAAGTGAAACATAACCGCCAATTATGTGAAAAGAGGAAAATACAAATGAGAAGAAAAGTGAAAAGGAAAATTGTAAATAGAAAAGAAAGAAAAAAGAAATAAACATAAAAAAGGAAATCGACACATGGGTCGAGCCATCACCGCGTGATGCTCTAGTTTGGTTTAGTACCACCTCGCCGGCGAGAGGAGGCGGGGTGGGAAATCCAGTGTATATAACTAGCCCACATGACACTGTTGCAACTTACATACCTGGACAGGGTTTACGTTTGATCAAGAAGGTACATTTTGGATAATTTCTAACTAAACCCTATTATGAAGCTAATCTAAATGATTGCCGGCGCTCGTTCTCCATGTACGGCCATGAGCCCCGAGAACTGAAGCTCCGGACTCTTGCCTTCGCCTTCTCCAGTTCCGCCTTGGCGCTTCCAGCTCTGCCTCCATGATACGTCAATTTTGCATCATGTTTCCCTACTGTTATTTATAATGTTTTTATGCATAATAATGCTTTTTGGAGTAATTCTAATGCCTTTTGCGTCATAATATGCAAGGTTTACACAAAGAGGGAGAATACCGGCAGCTGGAATTCTGGACCTGAAAAGGCACGCCAGAGCTACCTATTATACACAACTCCAAATAAGTTGAAACTTCATGGAGATTTTTTATGGATTATTTAAGAATTACTGGAGCAAATAACTATCAGAGGGGCCCCACCAGGTGGGCACAAACCCACCTGGGCGCGCCTTGATGGGTTGTGCCCTCCTCGGCCCACCTCCGGTGCCCCTCTTCTGGTATATAAGTCATTTTGACCGAGAAAAAAAATAAGGAGAGGACTTTCGGGACGAGGCGCCGCCATCTCGAGGCGGAACTTGGGCAGGAGCACTTTTGCCCTCTGGCGGAGTGATTCCACCGGAGGAACTTCCCTCCCGAAGGGGGAAATCATTGTCATCGTCATCACCAACAACTCTCCCATCTCTCGGAGGGCCATCTTCATCAACATCTTCAACAACACCATCTCCTCTCAAACCCTAGTTCATCTCTTGTGTTCATCTTTGTATCGGAACCTTAGATTGTTGCTTGTGGATGATTAGTAGTGTTGATTACATCTTGTAGTTGATTACTATATGGTTTATTTGGTGGAAGATTATATGTTCAGATCCATTATGCTATTTAATACCCCTCTAATCTGGAGCATGATTATTATTTGTGAGTAGTTACTTTTGTTCTTGAGATCACGGGAGAAGTCAGGTTGCAAGTAATCATGTGAACTTGATATGTGTTCGATATTTTGATGATATGTATGTTGTGATTCCCTTAGTGGTGTCATGTGAACGTCGACTACATGACACTTCACCATATTTGGGCCTAAGGGGATGCATTGTGGAGTAGTTATTAGATGATGGGTTGCTAGAGTGACAGAAGCTTAAACCCTAGTTTATGCGCTACTTCATAAGGGGCCAATTTGGATCCAAAAGTTTAATGCTATGGTTAGATTTTATCTTAATACTTTTCTCGTAGTTGCGGATGCTTGCGAGGGGGTTAATCATAGTAGGAGGTTTGTTCAAGTAAGAACAACACCTAATCACCGATCCACCCACATATCAAATTATCAAAGTAGCAAACACGAATCAAGCCAACATGATGAAAGTGATATGATGAAATTCCCGTGTACCCTCAAGAACGCTTTGCTTATCATAAGAGACCATTTTGGCATGTCCTTTGCCTCAAAAAGATTGGGCTACCTTGCTGCACTTTTGCTACCTTTATTGTTACTTGCTTGTTACAAATAATTTTGCTACAAAAAACTTGTTACCTACAATTTCAGTGCTTGCTGATATTACCTTGCTGAAAACCACTTGTCATTTCCTTATGCCCCTCGTTGGGTTTGATACATCTCCAACGTATCTATAATTTTTTATTGTTCCATGCTATTATATTACCCCTTTTGGATGTTTGTGGGCTTTATTTTACACATTTATATCATTTTTGGGACTAACCTACTAACTGGAGGCCCAGCCCGTATTGCTATTTTTTTGCCTATTTCAGTATTTCGAAGAAAAGGAATATCAAACGGAGTCCAAACGGAATGAAACCTTTGGGAGCATGATTTTTGGAACGAACGTGATCCATAGGACTTGGAGTGCAAGTCAAGAAGCAGCCGAGGCGGCCACGAGAGCGTAGCCCCCTCCCTATAGGGCGCGCCCCCTGTCTCGTGGGCCCTCGGGCGGCCACCGACGTACTTCTTCCTCCTATATAAGCCTACGTACCCCGAAAACATCCAGGGAGCCAACGAAACACAATTTCCACCACCGTAACCTTCTGTATCCGTGAGATCCCATCTTGGAGCCTTCACCGGCGCTCTGCAGAGGGGGAATCGACCACGGAGGGCTTCTACATCAACACCATAGGCCCTCCGATGAGTTGTGACTAGTTTACCACAGACCTTCGGGTCCATAGTTATTAGCTAGATGGCTTCTTCTCTCTTTTTGGATCTCAATACAATGTTCTCCCCCTCTCTTGTGGAGATCTATTTGATGTAAACTCTTTTTGCGGTGTGTTTGTCGAGATCCGATGAATTGTGGGTTTATGATCAAGTTTATCTATGAGAAATATTTGAATCTCCTCTGAATTCTTTTATGTATGATTGAGTTATCTTTGCAAGTCTCTTCGAATTATCCGTTTGGTTTGGCCTACTAGATTGATCTTTCTTGCCATGGGAGAAGTGCTTAGCTTTGGGTTCAATCTTGCGGTGTCCTTACCCAGTGACAACAGGGGTTGCAAGGCACATATTGTATTGTTGTCATCGAGGATAAAAAGATGGGGTTTATATCATATTGCATGAGTTTATCCCTCTTCATCATGTCATCTTGCTTAAGGCGTTACTCTATTCTTATGAACTTAATACTCTAGATGCAGGCAGGAGTCGGTCGATATGTGGAGTAATAGTAGTAGATGCAGGCAGGAGTCGGTCTACTTGTTGCGGACGTGATGCCTATATACATGATCATGCCTAGATAATCTCATAATTATTCACTTTTCTATCAATTGCTCGACAGTAATTTGTTCACCCACCGTAATGCTTATGCTATCTTCAGAGAAGCCTCTAGTGAAACCTATGCCCCCCGGGTCATTCCTTTATCATATTTGCTTCCAATCTACTTTTATTTGCATCTTTAGTTTTTGCATCTATATTATAAAATACCAAAAATATATTTATCTTATCATACTATCTCTATCAGATCTCACTTTCGCAAGTGGCCGCGAAGGGATTGACAACCCCTTTATTGCGTTGGTTGCGAGTTCTTTGTTTGTTTGTGTAGGTGCGTGGGACTTTTGAGGAGCCTCCTACTGGATTGATACCTTGGTTCTCAAAAACTGAGGGAAATACTTACGCTACTATTGCTGCATCACCCTTTCCTCTTCAAGGAAAACCAACGCAAGCTCAAGACGTAGCAAGAAGGATTTCTGGCGACGTTGCCGGGGAGGTCTCCGCTCAAGTCAAGACATACCAAGTACCCATCACAAACTCATCTCCCTCGCATTTACATTATTTGCCATTTGCCTCTCGTTTTCCTCTCCCCCACTTCACCCTTGCCATTTTATTCGCCCTCTCTTTCCCAATCTCCTCCTCTCTTTCGCTTGCCCGTTTTTTGCTCGTCGTTATGTCTAGTTCCTTATCCGCTCCTATGTCTCCCGAGTTTGAAGTTCTTCACTTCAAGCAAAGGCAAGGAAAAAAATTAAAAGATGATTGGTATAGGGTGATGGAATCTTATCGCAAGTGCACCCTAGAGGTGAACTTTAGAATTCTTCTTTGCAATTTTTAAGTTGGGTTAAATATGACGCATAGACAACTCTTGGATTGCATTGCCAAGGGAAACTTTATTGAAATTGATCCCAGTATCGCGCATGAAATTATAGAGGGAATAGTGGGAACACTACCTCAAAAGGGAGGACCACATCCTACCCAAGAAGAAACCCAAGTGTTTGGAAAGATTTGCGAAGTAACAAAAATATTACAAAAGTCTCTTGAGCCTCTTAAAAGTGTTAGCGGAAATCTTCACTGCATGAATATGTTGATTACTCTTTGCAATAAGCGGTTGGATTCTTTAGATCTAAAAATTTCCGAGTATGAAGGGAAGCGGAAAGAACCTCCCGAATTTGAGCATGACTCCGCTAAAAAACTGAAAATTAAATATGGCACTACTTAGATCTATCTTCGCTTTTATGCCTAGCTAGGGGCGTTAAACGATAGCGCTAGTTGGGAGGCAACCCAATTTTCTTTGTGTTTTTTGTTTTTGTTCCTGTTAAGTAATAAATCTTGCATCTACCTTCTGTTTAGATGTGTTTTATCTTTTAATTAGTGTTTGTGCCAAGTAGAACCTATAGGATAACCTATGATGATAGTTGATTTGATTCTGCTGAAAAACAGAAACTTTGCACGCACGAATTTAGTTTTGTTAAGTCACAGAAACGTGATTTTGCGTTGATTCTTTTTGCTGCTGATCAATAGACAAATTGTCCAGGACTTCCTATTTTGGTAGGATTTTTAGAGTTCTAAAAGTTTGCGTTAGTTACAGATTGCTACAGACTGTTCTGTTTTTGACAGATTCTGTTTTTCGTGTGTTGTTTGCTTATTTTGATGCATCTATGGCTAGTAAAATTGTTTATAAACCATAGAGAAGTTGGAATACAGTAGGTTTAACACCTAAATAAATAAAGAATGAGTTCATTACAGTACCTTATGTGGTGGTTTTGTTTTCTTTCACTAACGGAGCTTATAAGATTTCCTGTTGAGTTTTGTGCTGTGAAGTTTTCAAGTTTTGGGTAAAGCTTTGATGGACTATGGAATAAGGAGTGGCAAGATCCTAAGCTTGGGGATGCCCAAGGCACCCCAATATATTCAAGAATAGCCAAAAGCCTAAGCTTGGGGATGCCCCGGGAAGGCATCCCCTCTTTCGTCTTCGTTCATTGGTAACTTTACTTGGAGCTATATTTTTATTCGCCACATGATATGTGTTTTGCTTGGAGCATCGTGTATTATATTAGTCTTTGCTTTTTAGTTTACCACAATCATCCTTTCTGTACACACATTTTGGAAGAAGCCTACTTGATTGAATTTGCTAGAATACGCTATGTACTTCACTTATATCTTTTGAGCTTGATAGTTTTTGCTCTAGTGCTTCACTTATATCTTTTAGAGCACGGCGGTGGATTAATTTTGAAGAAATTGCTAGTCTCTCATGATTCACTTATATCTTTTGAGAGTCTTTTAGAACAGCATGGTATTTGCTTTGGTTATAAATTGGTCCTAGAATGGTAGGCATCCAAGTTTGGTATAATAAAAACTATCATAGGAAGTGAATTGGATGCTATGATCAATTTGATACTTGATAATTGTTTTGAGATATGGAGGTAGTGATATTAAAGTCATGCTAGTTGGGTGATTATGAATTTAAAGAATGCTTGTGTTGAAGTTAGCAAGTCCCATAGCATGCACGTATGGTTAAAATTGTGTAACAAATTTGAAACATGAAGTGTACCTGGCTTGTGCATCCTTATGAGTGGCGGTCGGGGACGAGCGATGGTCTTTTCCTACCAATCTACCCCCCTAGGAGCATGCGCCTAGTGCTTGATTTTTGATGACTTCTAAATTTTTGCAATAAGTATATGAGTTCTTTTGACTAATATTGAGTCCATGGATTATACGCACTTTTACCTTTCCGCCATTTCTAGCCTCTTCGGTACCGTGCATTGCCCTTTCTCACCTTGAGAGTTGGTGCAAACTTCACCGGTGCATCCAAACCGCGTGATACGATACGCTCTATCACACATAAACCTCCTTATATCTTCCTCAAAACAGCCACCATACCTACCTATTATGGCATTTCCATAGCCATTCCGAGTTATATTGCCATGCAACTTTCCACCGTTCCGTTCATCATCATCATGATATACTTTACTTTTGTCATATTGCCATTGCATGATCATGTAGTTGACATCGTATTTGTGGCAAAGCCACCATGCATTATTTTTCATACATGTCACTCTTGATTCATTGCACCATCCCGGTACACCGCCGGAGGCATTTATATAGAGTCATATTTTGTTCTAGTTTCGAGTTGTAATTCATATGTTGTAATCAATAGAAGTGTGATGATCATCGTTATTAGAGCATTGCCAAAAAAGAAAAAAAAGGAAAAAAAAGAAAGGCCAAAGAAAAAAAAAAGAAAGGCCAAAGAAAAAAAAGAAAAAGAAAAAAAAGAAAAAAAAGAAAAAAAAGGCAATGTTACTATCTCTTTTTCCACACTTGTGCTTAAAGTAGCACCTTGTTCTTCATGTAGTGAGTCTCATATATTGTGCTTCAAAGTAGCACCATGTTTTTCATCTAGTGAGTCTCATAGGTTGTATTTTTCTTACTAGTGGGAATTTTTCATTATAGAACTTGGCTTGTATATTCCTATGATGGGCTTCCTCAAATGCCCTAGGTCTTCATGAGCAAGCGCGTTGGATGCACACCCACTAGTTTTCTTTTGTTGAGCATTCATTTATAGCTCTAGTGCATCCGTTGCATGGCAATCCCTACTCCTCATGTTGACATCAATTGATGGGCATCTCCATAGCCCGTTGATTATCATCGTCAATGTGAGACTTTCTCCTTTTTTTGTCTTCTCCACACAATCCCCATCATCATATTCTATTCCACCCATAGTGCTATATCCATGGCTCACGCTCATGTATTGTGTGAAGGTTGAAAAAGTTTGAGATTATTTAAGTATGAAACAATTGCTTGGCTTGTCATCGGGGGTATAGAAGTTAGGAACATCTTTGGGTGACGAAAATGAAGCATAGCCTAACTATATGATTTTGTAGAGATGAACTTTCTTTTGCCATGTTATTTTGAGAAGACATGATTACTTTGATTAGTATGCTTGAAGTGTTACTATTTCTTTTATCAGTATGAACTTTTATTTTGAATCATTTGGATCTGAACATTCATGCCACAATAAAGAAAATTACATTAAGAATTATGCCAAAGTATCACTCCGCATCAAAAATTCTTTTTTTTTATCATTTACCTACTCAAGGATGGGCAGGAATTAAGCTTGGGGATGCTTGATACATCTCCAACGTATCTATAATTTTTTATTGTTCCATGCTATTATATTACCCCTTTTGGATGTTTATGGGCTTTATTTTACACATTTATATCATTTTTGGGACTAACCTACTAACCGGAGGCCCAGCCCGTATTGCTGTTTTTTTTGCCTATTTCAGTATTTCAAAGAAAAGGAATATCAAACGGAGTCCAAACGGAATGAAACCTTCGGGAGCGTGATTTTTGGAACGAACGTGATCCAGAGGACTTGGAGTGCAAGTCAAGAAGCAGCCGAGGCGGCCACGAGAGGGTAGGGCGCGCCCCCCTGTCTCGTGGGCCCTTCGGGCGGCCACCGACGTACTTCTTCCTCCTATATAATCCTACGTACCCCGAAAACATCCAGGGAGCCAACGAAACACAATTTCCACCACCGTAACCTTCTGTATCCGTGAGATCCCATCTTGGAGCCTTCGCCGGCGCTCTACCGGAGGGGGAATCGACCATGGAGGGCTTCTACATCAACAACATAGCCCCTCCGATGAGTTGTGAGTAGTTTACCACAGACCTTCGGGTCCATAGTTATTAGCTAGATGGCTTCTTCTCTCTTTTTGGATCTCAATACAATGTTCTCCCCCTCTCTTGTGGAGATCTATTCGATGTAAACTCTTTTTGCGGTGTGTTTGTCGAGATCCGATGAATTGTGGGTTTATGATCAAGTTTATCTATGAGAAATATTTGAATCTCCTCTGAATTCTTTTATGTATGATTGAGTTATCTTTGCAAGTCTCTTCGAATTATCAGTTTGGTTTGGCCTACTAGATTGATCTTTCTTGCCATGGGAGAAGTGCTTAGCTTTGGGTTCAATCTTGCGGTGTCCTTACCCAGTGACAGCAGGGGTTGCAAGGCACGTATTGTATTGTTGCCATCGAGGATAAAAATATGGGGTTTATATCATATTGCATGAGTTTATCCCTCTACATCATGTCATCTTGCTTAAGGCGTTACTCTGTTGTTATGAACTTAATACTCTAGATGCAGGCAGGAGTCGGTCGATGTGTGGAGTAATAGTAGTAGATGCAGGCACGAGTCGGTCTACTTGTTGCGGACGTGATGCCTATATACATGATCATGCCTAGATAATCTCATAATTATTCGCTTTTCTATCAATTGCTCGGCAGTAATTTGTTCACCCACCGTAATGCTTATGCTATGTTGAGAGAAGCCTCTAGTGAAACCTATGGCCCTCGGGTCTATCCTTTATCATATTTGCTTCCAATCTACTTTTATTTGCATCTTTAGTTTTTGCATCTATATTATAAAATACCAAAAATATATTTATCTTATCATACCATCTCTATCAGATCTCACTTTTGCAAGTGGCCGTGAAGGGATTGACAACCCCTTTATTGCGTTGGTTGCGAGTTCTTTGTTTGTTTGTGTAGGTGTGTGGGACTTTTGAGGAGCCTCCTACTGGATTGATACCTTGGTTCTCAAAAACTGAGGGAAATACTTACGCTACTATTGCTGCATCACCCTTTCCTCTTCAAGGAAAACCAACGCAAGCTCAAGACGTAGCAGGGTTCAACACTCTTACTTATTGAAAGGACTACGATTGATCCCCTATACTTGTGGGTCATCACTCGATAGCCTCTGCCTCTACCTCCATAGTCAAATGACGCCATCTATTTATGTATGATAACCACTAATTTCACGGTTATTTACTGTCTGGCTCATTGATTAGTATCACAAGCACTTGTAAGAAGAGACAATCATGTGGTAAGGACGTGTTTGGTTGCTCGGATTAGGCCTAGCAAGGCTCGCAAGGGAAGAAAACAGGTTGTTTGGTTGTCTGGCCTGTATCAGAATCTTGGCCCGCACAAACCTTAAAGCAGTCCTCAGTGAGGCCTGCTAGGAACGGCCGAGTCGGTCATTTCCAGCAAGCCAAGCTCGATCAATGCATGGGAGGGGAACACGACGCTGATCTCCCGCGCCCACGGAGAGAGCTCGCGCGTCTCTGAAAGAGCGGTGGGACGAATTGGCGTCACCACCCGCCGATTCGGTCGCCTATATAGCCAGCCTCACCACAGTGAACCCCCCCCCCCGCCATTTCCCCCTCTCAAGCTTTCCCTACGACGTGATCCACATCAATGACGAGGTAAACTACGCTATTGCTCCGGCCATCGGTTGATGACGGCGACGATTTGACTCCTCCTCTTCTCTGACATGTTCAACGCCTCATTCGTGGCTGCTTCAATGACGTCTGTGAGTTCATTACCCCCTTCTCTCTACTAGTTCTAGCTAGATCTATGAGCATGTAGTAGAGTTAGATCTGTGACCATGTTGTAGCATTATACACCGTTGATCTGTGTGAGTGTGACGCAAGTATGTGTGCTAGTTTGTTGAACTCCCTCCTATGATTTGAGTTGTTGTATTGAACTAGATCATCTGTCTATGCATGTGGTAGTGCTCGTTCGATCCGTCCATATGTAGTGTTCGTTCATACTGTTAGTGTTTAATTTAGTGGTAGTTCGTATTGCCCATGTGTAGTGTGTTGTGGTATTCATGATGCTTACACTTGTAAGACATGAGGATGCAAGAGTTTAGTCAGGCCCTTGTCCTGTCCTAGAGCCAGTTCCTGGCATTCTACGTCGAGGAGTCCCAGCCTCCCATCCGCCAGATGCCTCCTGGTTCAAATGTTTTTGAGGTGACGAATATGGTTCCTCCATTTTTGGCTTCAACATTTGTGCTGGCTCAGCCCAATGCTGTTGCTCGAAAGGCATCCACAAAGGATAAGAAGGACGACAGGGGCAACTCCATGAAGTGGCAGCCATTCCTATCGATGTTCGTGCTTAACAGCTGTGTGGGATCATAGCTAGTGGGGTGAGAACTGACAATGGCTTCAAGGAGGTGCACTTGAACACTGTTGCAAAGTAGGTGTTCATCTTTTGTGGACATGAGGTCACCTCGACTCAGGTCTACAACCACCTCAGGAAGTGGAGAGCGAGGTGGATCATGGTGTACAAGATTAGAGACCTGAGCGAGGCTTCATGGGATCAGGACATTTGCTCGATCCTTTTGGAGGCAGAGCAACTACCAAGGCCACACCGCGGTTAGCTCCCTCACTCTGACATTCTAAGTCACCACTTGTTTAAGCCTATGTAGCATGTCATTCTAACTAACCACTCTGATGTGTTTCTTTCTTAGACTCACCCCAGGCACGCATAGCTCACTAGTGGAAAAAGCCTAGCTATGGCGTGCCAAAACCAGCCTTGCTGGCGTATATGCCCAACGCCACAATATGGCGCCAGTGAAAACATTTAGTGATGGGGTTGGCAGACACGTCAGCAGTATTTTAGTACTGATGGCGTGTCACCTGGCTAACGTCAGCAATATATTGTGTTAGCTATGATGTTTATTGTGAACCAACGCCAGCAATTTGTATTTTTTAGTAGTAAAAAAACATATACCCAGCTATTAGTACATGTGTAGCCATTTAAACTTCTAGTGGTAACTTCAAATCCACAAACAGTAGTGATCAACTAGCTAGCTAGCTACAAGCAAAAGTGATCCGCTAGCTAAGAGCATCTTCAGCCATTGGCCCCCCAGGAGGGGCTGAAAATCGCCCCCTGGGGGCGCACCGTCGCTAACCCGCGCGCTGGGGGCGTGATGCCCCCCAGTCGCGGTGCCCATGTTTTTTTGAAAAATTTAAACACGGCACAAACACGACGCAAATTCATTGCAAACTTCGGCGAGTTCGTTCAAACTTAAATATATTTTACAAAAAAAGAGACAAAACTACCAGGGACCGCCACTCGCCGTCCTCATCCCCGCTCCTCGCCGTCTGCCTCGCCGCTCCCCGCCGCCCGCCGCCCGCCCTCGCAGTTCTACATGCCGAGGAGGCTGTAGAACCGCGTGTAGTCGCCGCCGTCATCGGCGGCGGCGGCGGCGCCTCCGCCGCCGCCGTCCCTGCTGCATCCCTCCCCCGGTTGGCGTGGTGGGTTGGACGGTCCGGGGGCGTCCTCATCATCGTCGCTATCGAGGATCACGACGCCGTGCTCGTCCTCGCGCCCACGCTTGCGGGCTTCGATCTCCTCCAGGGCCCGGCGCTGCCGGACCATCTCGTCGCGGAGGTAGTTGTCCCGCGCCCACTGCAGTGCGTCCTCGTCGAAGAAGCCACGCCGGGCTATCTCCTCGTACTCCGCGGGGAGGCCAGGCTCCAGCTTGGGCTCGACGAGGATGAAGCTGCCGGATGGGGGGTGGAGTCGCCGATGCGGACGCCAAAGCTGCAGGTGCGCGCGCTGACAGGCGTGTCCTGGGGCTCCGGCTTGACGGGGCGGAGGTAGGGAGAGCCCGACGAGCGGCCGGACAAGGAGGAGGACGCGCCGGGCTGCTCCATGCGCCTCGGCGTCCAGGAGCTCCCACGGCGGCGTGAGAAGGACGAGGGAGAGGGGTACTCGAGGCGCGGCGTGTTGCCGCCCTCGATGTACTCGAGGACGGCCTCCAACGTGCGGCCGGGCACGCCCCACCTCCAGCGCCGGCTCTCGGAGTTGAGCCTGCCGGAGGGCACAACGCCGTTCGTCGCCTCGAGCTGCTCGGCGTGGCGGCGACGGAAGTAGGGCTCCCAGAGCAGGCTGTCGGGGGTGTACCGCGGGCCTTCCCTCGCCGCCCGCGGCAGGGACGCGCGGATACGTGCGATCTCCGCATGCCGCGCCGCCCCGGTGGGTGGTGGTGGCACCGGCACGCCGCCGGCGCTGATCCTCCACGCCCCGGGCACCCGCATGTCCGGCAGGGCCGGGTACTCAGCCTCGAAAAGGAGGCGAGCCTCGTCCTCGTGAAGATGGCGGCGCCCGAAGCCATTCGCCGCCGCGCCGTCGCCTGGGAAGCGCTCGGCCATCCTTCTGAACTGGAGACGGCGAGAGGAGGAAGGGGGAGAAATGGGTGCATCGGCGGTGGAGTGTCTGTGCGGGTCTCCGGCGCGCTGGTGGTCGGCTTATATAGGCGGAGGCGCCGCGTGGTAGGCTTGGCCGGCGCGTTACGCATTGCGGGAGGTGTGGCGGGCGAGGGGACGCGCGTCGCCCGGCCTTCACTGCGCCGCCCGTGAGGCATCAATGGAGGCTGACCGGCGCGGCAGCGCGCGCAGCTTTGGCATTGATTCGCTGCGGGAAACGAGGCGATGAGGACGACGAAGCAGCGAGAAGAGAGTCGAGTGGCTGATGCGGCTGGCCCACGGCGCTTTCGCACCAAAAAATATTCGCCCGACACTCCCGAGAGCCCCCTAACACGCCGGGTTCGGGTTGGGTCCGCCGGCGCCAATTTCGGCCTGAGCCGGCGAAAATGGGCCCCTGGGGGCGCGACTGGGCCAATTTTTTGGCGCCGGCGGCCGAAAAAACGCCTGGGGGGCCTTGTTGGGGGCGCAGCTAGAGATGCTCTAACTACCTACATATATGCACGCATTACATGTCTCGACGATGAAGAATGATCTTCATCTCACGCAACTTGTTCCTGATGCCCTGTCCCTTCTTTCTGTAATGGACTCTGAGGGTCTTCAGTTCCGCCCTCTCGGCCTTCAGGAGCCGTATCTCCTTCATAGACTCGATCTTGGTGACCAATTTGTTCTTCTGGTCGATGAGCTTCAATTTATGTTGCAGTTTGAGCATGACAACTTTGTTGCAGTTCAGTTCTTGTTAGAAAATTGCCGTGCTTATATAAACAAAATTATTATATTTATCATTCTCGCGACAACTAAGGCCTAATTCTTTTGGCTGATTCTCGCATAATCTTGAAAATCGACCCTTCATCCAGCTTCTCTCAGAATCTTGAATTCATATATATATATATATATATATATATATATATATATATATATATATATATATATATATATATATATATATATATATATTACAATCCTAACTAGGATGCCATCCAAACGGGAGAATCGGCCAAAAGAACCGGGCCTAAAGATGCCATCAAAACGTTCATAATTGCCATCCCTCCCAGCGAATGTTCGTTTGCCGGAGAATTAACAGGTGGGAGTACCATTATTCCAAACGAGAAAGCTAAGTACTTGTCGACTGGTGGTTAGCGACAGGCACGCACGCTTCCGCCATCCTCGGTTATTGGCTCATTTTTTCAAAAAAAGTAGTGGCAATAGGAATCGAACCTCGCACCTACAGACTCGCTACAGACTTTGACTATACCTGGTGGCCATCTTAGCCAGCCGCATGTTTATGTTTGAAGGTGGGCTAATTTTGTAGATACTTGATTACCGCGA
Organism: Triticum timopheevii; assembly: GCA_963921465.1. NCBI lineage: Eukaryota > Viridiplantae > Streptophyta > Magnoliopsida > Poales > Poaceae > Triticum > Triticum timopheevii. Next base: position 554,340,890 of record OY997272.1, on the reverse strand, counting down.
GTAGGCCACTGCTATAGTGCAGCCCTCCATCTATAGTGCAGATCTGGCGAACATAATTTATCATTTTTCCCCTCTCCAGATCCTTTTGTTCGCCAGATCCAATTTTCTTGCTCTCCTCCCGATCCATTTTTTCCCTCTCCATATCTTTTTTCGTTCGAGATTTTTTCACACAAAATTGGTGTGAACAAGAGAGGATTCGATCCTTGCACCACTAGTGAGCGAACTCAACTAGCCTACCACCTGACCTACGATCCCTTTCTTGAACAAAAGAAAGTAAATGGGCTATTTAACATGTCTCCGATACTACGTATGCATAAAAACGAGTTAATTTAGTGTTCGGTTTTTCCCGCGCTTAGGTACCCCGTTCCTGCTAACTTTACTGACCGGGGGGGGGGGGGGGTGATGAAATATCCTCCGTTAACTTTCGTGTAAATAACATGGTAACTCAAAATTCATAGACCTGATAACTTATGTACCCCGGTCCTAAAAACTTTGTCGGCGAGGGTGGGGGTGGGGGAGTTGTTGAAACATACCACGGTAACTTCTGTGCAAATAACATGATAACTCAAACATGGCGGACCTGATAACTTATGTACCCCGGTCTTGATAACTCGGTCGGCGAGGGTGGGGGTGGGGCAAGTCGCTGAAACATGCCATGGTCACTTCTGTGCAAATCACATGATAACTCAAACATAGCGGACCTGATAAGTTATGTACCCCGGTCCTGATAACTTGGTCGGCGAGGATGGGGTGGGGCAAGTCGCTGAAACATGCCACGGTAACTTATATGCAAATAACATGATAACTCATACATGGTAGACCTTATAACTTTGTCGGAGGGGTCGGGGTGGGGGTGTCGTTGAAACGTACGATGGTAACTTCTATGCAAATAACATGATAACTCACACACCGTAAACATGATAAATTATGTACCAGTCCTGGTAACTTTGTCGGAGGGGCCGGTGTGGGGGAGTCGTTGAAGCAAACATACCACGATAACTTCTATGCAAATAATATGATAACTCACACATCATAGACATTAAATTATGTACCCGGTCCTGGTAACTTTGTCGGCGGGGTTGGGGTTGGGGGGGAGTCATTAAAACATACCACGGTAACTTCTATGCAAATAACATGATAAGTCACACATGTAGAAATGATAAATTATGTACCCAATCCTGATAACTTTATCGACAGGGGTAGGGTGGAAGGAGTTGTTGAATCATACCACGATAACTCTTATGCAAATAACATGATAACTCACACATCGCATACTTGATAATTTATGTACCCGACCCTAGTAAATGTGGCGACTGTGGCGAGGGGTGGGGTGGGGTGGGGGGGCAACCCCGGTAATTTATATGTAAATAGCTTGTTAATAGACACATACTAAGCTGATAACTCACATACAAACACCATTATAATTTTTTGACCTGAATTTTTTTTGTTAAAAAATATACACCCGGTAATTTCTATGTAAAAAGCATGATAATGTATACATCACAGATTTGATAACTAATATCTTACATTTTAAACACCATGATATCTACTCCATCCGTTCCTCAATATAAGGTGTATTATTTTTCCAAAAAGTCAAACTTCTCTAAGTTTGACCAAGTTTATAGACAAAAATATCAATATCTAGAATACCAAATCATTATCACTAGATTCATCATGAACTATATTTTTACATTTTACATATTTAGTATTATAAATATTTATATATTTTGCTGTAAAATTGGTCAAACATAGATAACAATTGACTTTTTGAAAAACTAATACACCTTATATTTACGAACAGAGGGAGTATCATCCAAGGGAAAAAAGTTTTTTAAACATTTTCATCGGTAATTTATGTGTTAAATTACCATACTTCCTCATGCATTAACCTTCTCGTACTGTAGTTATCAGCCTTATCATGGTATAGTTATCATGTTGCTCATACTGTAGTTATCACGCTGGTCATGCTAAAGTTACCAAGCCAAACTTTTTTTTTCTGATATGGCAGAAATAAGAAAGGTTCAAATAACATTGTTTATCTACAATAAACAACAATAAAAAGTGGTTTAGTTGGTTATTAGGCTCAATAGGTATTGCATAGACCTAGGTTCGAATCCTCTTTCAAGCACTTTTATTTTATTTTCATATTATGCGGTGAAAAACCAGAAAAAACCGCTAGCGATTTACCACGGTTTTTGAGAGAAGGAAAAAAAATCAGATGGGAAGATAGCGATTACGTAGGAACTAGTTGTGCACAGTCCTATTCCAAATAGGCAGCGAGAACCGTGAAGAGTGGAATTTGTTCCTACTCCTACCGTCCTACGTAGATCAAACTCCCGAGAAAAAGCGAGCAAAATTCACGCTTTTCAAATCCGGCCGGCCACGGACGGAGCCGACGGAGGACACAACGCGCTCCCCCGCTCCCACTCTGACTGAAACGTGGGGCCCGCTCTCGCACAAGCACCCACGCTGGCCTCCCACCACCACCAACCTCCCCCACCCCACCCAAAATCGCGCGCGAAAATTCCCCCCGCTCCCGCGCTGCTCCTCCAAATCGCTCCCGCCTCCGCTCCCAAAACAATCCCCTTTCCTCCTTCTCCCCCAAACCACCGGCGATCCCCCGAGGCCGTTCCGAACCCCTCGCCGCCTGCCTCCCCCATCTCGCCCCAGCTCCCGCGCCCGCGCCCGCGCCGCCTGCCGCGACCCGCGCCCGCCCGCCCGCCACGTGTTCGACGGAAGGCCGGGCGGCGCGATGTACGTGGTGAAGCGCGACGGGCGGCAGGAGGCCGTCCACTTCGACAAGATCACGGCGCGGCTCAAGAAGCTCGCCTACGGCCTCAGCCAGGACCACTGCGACCCCGTCCTCGTCGCGCAGAAGGTCTGCGCCGGCGTCTACCGGGGCGTCACCACCTCCCAGCTCGACGAGCTCGCCGCCGAGACCGCCGCCGCCATGACCGCATCCCACCCCGACTACGCATCGGTAACCCAACCCCCTCTCTCCCTCTCCCTCTCCCAATCCCCTGCACAGCCGCTTCGGTGATTATTAACTTATTACTGGTTCTGCCGTTCCTTTGCGCCGTGCAGCTCGCGGCCAGGATCGCCGTCTCCAACCTGCACAAGAACACCATGAAGTCCTTCTCCGAGACGTACGTGCCTTCCTTCCTTTTTGGTGTACAGGAGGAAATTCCTGATGATACGTTTCATTTTTCTTTTCCTTTTCTGATGATCAGTGTTGTGACGTGCCTGTTTTGCTCTCTGTATGCAGGGTGAAGGTCATGTACACACATTTCAACGAGAGGTCTGGGTTGATGGCTCCCCTGATAGCTGATGACGTCTACGAGATCATCATGAAGGTGCGGTCCAGATGCTAACTGTGTCTTTTGTGGGAACATGCCCTATTCCTGTCATTTAGATGACCCGGGCCCTTTGACTATATATCGTAACTAAGAAGATTGTAGATGTAAGATGCTAAACACGATCACCTGGCACTCTGCACAGTTGGGATTTGGATAGTTATTCTGGTCGCACCGACATAAGTACTGTAGCTGTCTGCTCATGTAAGTGTTGCATTTTGCAACACTTTTTGCTGTGCTTATTATTCATTTTGCATTGATAATTTTAGTCTTTTAGATGCTTCATTTCATATGAGAGTATATGTGCTGTTAACTGATATACAATAGTGTTACCTTTCTAAAAAAACAGATGTACAATGTTACTTTTGGAATTTCTGATTGCTGTATCATTTCAGAATGCTACTCGCTTGTAACATGTTAAACATGATCGCCTGGCACTCTGGCACACTTGTGAATTGGTTAGCTATTTAGTCTGCACTGACATGAGTAGCTGGTTTTTCATGTGCTGTGTTGCAATTTGGAATGCTGTGCTTACTGTTTTTTCGTTTTAGTTGGTTGATGATTTTGTCCTTATTTAGACCATTTTGTTACATTGTTCTCCAGCCGTCTAGTGCATTGATAGTTTTCGGATGGTTCATTTCATATTGGTATATCTATGTTGTTCATTGATATACAATATTACTTTTGTGAAAAAACAAAACAGATATACTTATGGAATTTCTGATTGCTCTATCATTTCAGAATGCTACACGCCTGGACAGTGAGATAATTTATGATAGAGACTTTGACTACGATTTCTTTGGTTTTAAGACGCTTGAGAGGTCTTATTTACTGAAAGTTGGTGGGAAGGTTGTGGAAAGACCACAACATATGTTAATGAGGGTTTCTGTTGGGATACACAAGGATGATATTGAGTCTGCTGTCAAAACATACCACATGATGTCTCAGCGCTGGTTTACTCATGCTTCCCCAACCCTTTTCAATGCTGGCACTCCAAGGCCTCAAGTATTGCACCGTCGACCATAATTGAATTCAGTGTTGATGGTTAAGCTGTGTATTCATATTCCTATTATTTGTGATGCAGTTAAGCAGCTGCTTTCTGGTCTGCATGAAAGACGATAGCATTGAGGGAATTTATGATACTCTCTCGGAATGTGCTTCCATAAGCAAATCTGCTGGAGGGATTGGTGTCTCAATTCACAACGTTCGGGCTACTGGCAGTTACATTCGTGGAACTAATGGAACTTCTAATGGAATTGTACCCATGCTACGTGTTTTCAATGACACTGCACGCTATGTTGATCAAGGCGGAGGCAAGAGAAAAGGTAAGTAGCATCAGTTACTCAGTTAGTCTGACCACGTTTACATACTCTTAAGGATTCCTCACAGATTCCTATTTTTATAGGTGCATTTGCTATATACTTGGAGCCTTGGCATGCTGATATTTACGAGTTCCTTGATTTGAGAAAGAACCATGGAAAGGTAAATGTTCTTGAAGTAACGCGTAACACACTTTGAGACAGAGATACTAGAAACTTATCACCAGTTTGGATTTAATTTTTCAGCATTTGATCACGACCGTCACGCTACGACCTTATACTACCCCATCTCACCCTCATTATGTGTAATTTACAGGAGGAGAATCGTGCGAGGGATCTTTTCTACGCTCTCTGGATTCCTGATTTATTCATGGAAAGGGTGCAAAAAAATGAGCAATGGTCATTATTTTGTCCCAGTGAAGCTCCAGGTTTGGCTGATTGCTGGGGAGATGAGTTTCAGAATCTGTACAGCAAATATGAAAGAGAAGTAAGCTGGACTAGATGTTACATATTTCTTGGAGTGACGAAGCATGTACTAATAACATAGCTACGTGATTTCAGGGCAAAGCGAAGAAAATTGTTTCAGCACAGTCCCTCTGGTTTGAAATTTTGAAAGCACAGATAGAAACTGGAACACCATATATGCTTTATAAGGTTTGTCTAAATTTTGCAAGTCCCTGAACACCTGCTTTCTCTTCCAATGGTTTGGCTTAAAAAGTCCTTGATGATGATGTGCAGGACAGTTGCAACAGAAAAAGTAATCAACAAAATCTGGGCACAATTAAGTCTTCCAACTTGTGCACAGAGATAGTTGAGTTCACAAGTCCCACTGAAACTGCTGTGTGCAATCTGGCATCAATTGCTTTACCACGTTTTGTAAGAGAAAAGGTATGTGCTGATGACTGCTGATTTTTTTTAGTGGTTGTAACTTGGCAATGTGTGTGCATTACTTGACCCTGTACATTTGATGTTTCAGGGTGTTCCGATAGAGTCCCATCCAGCTAAGCTTGTTGGCAGCATTGGGTCAAAAAATAGATACTTCGACTTCGATAAATTAGCTGAGGTTTGCCTGGCTCATCTTTATTGTGGGATCCTGTCCCATTAGTCTGAATGCCAACTAACAAATTGTTGAATATATGACAGATTACTTCAATTGTTACATGGAATCTCAACAAAATAATTGATATCAACTACTACCCCATTGAGACAGCAAAGAGGTCAAATATGAGGCACAGGCCAATTGGAATAGGTGTTCAAGGCTTAGCAGACACTTTCATTTTACTTGGCATGCCATTCGATTCACCAGAGGTACATTTTCAAGCTAATTTAATTATATTCATTTCACTTTGTACTCTGCTGATACTCATTATGGAATTGTTTCTCAGGCCCAGCAGTTAAACAAGGATATCTTTGAGACTATCTATTATCATGCATTGAAAGCTTCTGCTGAAATTGCCGCAAAAGAAGGTCCTTATGAAACTTATGAGGGATGCCCAGTCAGCAAGGTTTGTCTGATGTCTGTACATATACCTGTCATTTGTGCTGAATATATGGTGTGATTATGTTGAACTATGCATTTTTTTCACATATAAATTTTAACTGATGGTAGAAAACAATAAAATTATTTCTATGCTCGCCATTAGTGGTAAGGTATTTAAGAAGATGTAGATTTTAGCATGATTTACTTAACAACTATGAAGAACTAAACAACTATACCTGTGAGATAGGCCTTCCCACTACTGATGTTCCCATAATGGTGAGCTTAATTATTTGCTTAACTGTGAAATAGTGCTTGTGCTAGTGAAGTAATTGTATTCATGAATGAATGGTTTCTAGTAAGATAATTGGCAGGTCATTTTGTTGCTTCATAGGGTTTTAGCAGCCAATCTTTATTTCTGAGGTTATTCTCAATACACTTCTGTGCAGGGCATTCTTCAACCTGATATGTGGAATGTAGTGCCATCAGACAGATGGGACTGGCCAGCAATAAGGGGGATGATTTCCAAAGTTGGATTAAGGAACTCTCTTCTGGTGGCTCCAATGCCCACTGCTTCTACTAGTCAAATTCTTGGCAACAATGAGTGCTTTGAACCGTACACGTCAAACATTTACAGTCGAAGAGTTCTAAGGTTTGTATATCCGCTCCTTGTAGTTTTGAGCCGCTGTTTGACATATCAATGCTTAGATGCAACATAATTATTTTTCTCTTGGCAGTGGTGAGTTTGTTGTAGTGAACAAGCATCTCCTCCATGATCTGACCGAGATGGGTATCTGGTCTCCTGTCCTGAAAAACAATATTATCTACGACGATGGCTCTGTCCAAAAGATCACCGAGATCCCAGATGATCTGAAAGCAATCTACAAGTATGTGAAATACGATCATCCCACGCTTTAGTTTCACAAAGTGTTGGTTCATGCGTGTCTACTAAACTTTTCTATATAATTGAACCAGGACTGTTTGGGAGATCAAGCAGAAAACTGTTGTTGACATGGCCGTCGATCGTGGCTGCTACATCGATCAAAGTCAGAGCCTCAATATCCACATGGATCAAGCAAACTCTGGGAAGCTAACTTCCCTGCACTTCCACGCTTGGTCCAAGGTCCGCCTGTTAAAACCAACACTGCTCTAGCGCTCCGTGGTTTTACTGAAAAGTCCAACAGTTAGCGTTGAATTTGTAAATTTGCATGCTAACAATGTTGTTTATGATGCTCCTTCTGCTTTTCCCTGTCATGTCATGTGCCAGGGCCTGAAAACGGGGATGTACTATCTGAGGACACGTGCTGCTGCAGATGCAATCAAATTCACAGTGGACACTAGTCTTCCCAAGGTGAATACTTAACCGAATTGCAGATCCATATTTTTCTCCACTCAACTGCTTAGACAAGATCCTTACCGTGAGCGACACTGAACGTGTAGGATAAGAAGCCTGCAAATGCCGAGGAGGAAGATCTCCAGGCCAAGATGGCGCAGGTGACCTGCTCCCTGAACAACCGGGAGGACTGCTTGTCATGTGGAAGCTAGATTCGTCCGCGACACCCTACGCTAACCTATACTATCCTCTTACTGTTGGCTTGTCATTCGATTCGATGATATATCTGTAGTGGTAATCTGCCTATGCATGATGAACTCTGAATTAAAAGCAAGCCTTGCTCCAGAACCTCTTTCTGTGCACTCATGCTATCGCGCCTGTATATATATGCCACCTATATATACATATATCTAAATGTATAATATTTGCCTGGAACACTTATCTTCGTTCTTGTACTGTCCAGAGGTTCTTCTGTGCTTGTCAAAACACACGGCTGTGATTGAATAGTAACTCCACAAGTTATATGCTTTTTTTAAAAAACTTTTGGTTTGATTTTGTCCTTGCAAAAATCATCAAGATAAAATGAAGAAACTTTTGACAAACTTCTGGATATTTTTCTTTGAAGTTGAACTGAACGTGGAAGAAGTATTTGGAATTTTTTGCCCCTGAAGACACATGATCTGATTTTAGCTCTTTGATTGACGCCAATAGTGTGCTAGCAAGGCATTATGATGGTGAAGAGAAGGTTCATATAACAGCTAATCTGAATGAACGTTCGTCCGAAGACAAGGGCCGTTTTTCCTCAAGCTTGTCCATGACGTTGATGACCCTATGGCAGCTAGTGGCTAAGATCATGTGGAATTTGGCATCTACACCCCAAAGTTTGGCAGCATTGCACACACGCTTAAGTTTTTTGCAAAGGATCCCAGCGGAACTGAGCCACGAACGATGGCGGCTGTGCTCACTAAGCCAATTTTTCCTGACCTCGAGGAGATGATTGGCTGCTAGTCGACGTAAATAGACTATGCAGGAGACGCATTTTGTGTAGGAGAGCGGAGTTAATAGCGTTCGAAAACATGGCGGCCTCGACAGAGCTGAAGCTAGAGCTGGATTTATCTAAAGACAACTGGATTATCTAAAGACTTCGAATAAGATTGGAACGGCCTAAATTAGCGAGGAGTAAACTACTGCTGGTCTTATACATATGTAAAAATAAAGAGGGTGGTGGTGGTGGTGGGGGGGGATGCCCCCTTGGCCCCAATGAAGCTTCGTGTTTGAACGGTCTGCATGAAAGACGATAGCATTGAGGGAATTTATGATACTCTCTTGGAATGCGCTTCCATAAGCAAATCTGCTGGAGGGATTGGTGTCTCAATTCACAACGTTCGGGCTACTGGCAGTCACAATGTTCAACCTATACCAGTGGTTGGATGTTTAGGATGACAATGGTGTCCTCAGCACACCAGGGCTCGCGTTTTTCTGGTTTTCTTTCAGACCTTCCGACGATGTGCGTTCAGCGGAAGGAGACGTTTTCGTCGACAACGAAGGTGTCTGTGCCGACTGCGTCAATCTCAATATGATGTGCCGGCTCAGTCTCTCGGCAAAAAGGTGACTTCTTTTGCATCAAGTTGTCCTTGCTACGGACAAAGGCCACCCAGCCGAGCAACCGACTTGGGCTAGCCCATTTAGGAGCAACTTAATCCTGGTTAGCGGTTTTGGGAATCTTCCGGACATGTTTTGGGAACGGACTTGGGCTAGCCCATTTAGAAGGTCCAAATTTCAAAATTCTTCACATTTTAAAAAATCTTGGAATTTTCAAGAATTGACCTTTTTTCGAAAAAATATTCAGAATTTTTTAAAGTATTGAGGTATTTTTTTAAAAAATATCACGTTTTTTCAAAAAATTTCTTGATTTTTTTAAAACAAATCGCTACAGTACCTCTGTCCACCACTATAGTGATTGGTCTATCGCGAGTTCACGACAATGTAGTCTCCTACTCTATTCACCCGGTTGCTAATGGGCCAGACTACTCGGGTCACCCTTGTGCGAAAAGGCAACCTCCTTTGTCGTAGTAAGCGGCATATAGGAGGTGGAGCAAGCTTGCCTCAGTATGCTGCTCAGATGGACTCAGTTGACATAGGCCCAAAAGAACAAGCATAGGAGGGAGAAACGCCCTGCCGAGAACCCGTGTGCGTCTTCTATTCACCAAAGCCATGGCAAATGGCCAGCCCACTTTCAATCACGAGCGTCTTTTTTTTTGTCTTCAGTACAAAAAGAACTGGTTGTTTTTTAGGAGTTAGATATTTGAAAAGCTATGAAAAATAGAAAAAAATATATAAAAATATTCAGTATGTGTTTTATAAAAAAATTCTGTGCAGTAAAAAATCATAGTATAATAAAAAATTCACCATATATTAAAAATATTCAATGTATATAAAAAAGGTTGATAAAAGAAAAGGTTCATAGTATATTAAAAAATAATCATTATGTATTTTCAAAAATGTTCACCATATACTAAAAAAGTTCAGTATGTATTTTGAAAAATGTTCACCATATACCACAACATCGGCCTCATCGGCGCATCTCTGCCGGGATCAAACCGAAAGCAGGACTAACATGAACTATGGAAGCAGCAGTAAAGCTTCATTCATTTTTATTGTAAAAAACAAACTTGAGTACCAGATCATGTATGCGAGTCACATTCCTCAAAACATGTGAGTCACCGAACAGCTGCGTGCACAGACGCACTGAAACCATAAGAAGCTGCCATGGCTGCTTTAGAGCCATGTCCTGAACATACAGTAAGTATACACGACAGTAGCACATTGATAGGGCCTGTGCGTGCCCCTGTGCCAACTATATAAAGTACAGTACTTAAGACACTTAGTGAAGGTATTACTTATTAAACAGAGAGAGCATAGGTAAAGTCTACAGACCAACATCATGAGACTTGGGTAATAATTAACTGTAGCAAGCTCACGGCACTAACGCCGCCGCCAACACACTCAGACCAAATGGAAGCCTTCAAAGAGGGCAGTGCCGCGGCGAGAGCCGTGGCTGGGCCGGCGGGCGGATCACTCTCCAGCACCATAGTAGAACATGCTTGGGTACAGCCAGAGTGGCAGAGCTAACTGCACGGGGTCCTGTTCGCCTTCCCAGCGTATAGCCCAAGGGTCGGAGTAGCAGTCTCTGTGAGCGCGAGAAAGCGGCGGATTCCAATGGTCACAGTCAACGGGCGGTGTGTCCAACACAGGATCCGGCTCCTCAAGCAGTCCGTGGAAAGTACAAGGCTGAGAGCCATCGTCGGCACAGTACAAGGTGTTGCTCCTCCCTCCCCATTTTTCCGGGCTCATGCACGAAAGTGGCATGCCGTTTGGTTCTGCCCCCAGAAAGAGTGCCCAATCATCCAGCTTCTCCATGGGCAACACTGTTGCGGGCTCGGTCGACACGTCGAGGCGGTAGAGCTCCCGAGGGAAGGGAATAGAAACGATAAGCATGTCACCGCAAACCACCAGCGTTGTCATATCACGATGTTCTTGACTCCAGCCCACCTTGTCGGTTGTTATCTCCTGCAGACCAAGCTGAGGGGCCATCTGCACAGAGTGGAACCACCCATTGCCATCCGAGAGAATGAACTGACCATTGAATTCCACAATCTGGTCCGTATACATATAAGGAAACTGGGCTTGGGACCAAGAGTCGCTTCCAACAGGCCAATCAAATAAGTAGGACTTGTGGTAGGTGCTGGTACTGACAAGGAGATGTGAGTCGGGTGATGTGACAGGGGCTGTTAGAATGCCATTACAGCGGTATATCGAACACTTTGCACTGGGTGGGAGACGTGGAGCTGAAACCTCCACACCAGTGAAGACATCGACGATGCGACAATATCCATCACGGTAGTAGATGAGATTACCATAGGAAGAGCCGATACATGTCAGCCACTCCAGGGTTTCTCGAGGAATCTGGCAGTGAAGCACGGTGTTCGGGTTGGCTGGATCAATAACCTTACATTTGAGTAGCTCATGGCAACCATCAGTAGAAGGAACAAGAGGACCTTGTACATGACGGGCACGGGGCTGGATGAGGAGAGGTGGGAATTTTGTGCGGAATGTAGATTTCGATGGGTACGAAGAGTAGGCAGTACGCCAAGAGGGGCATGTTGCGGCGAAGCCAAGAATGTCTCGAAAGGAGCCCAACCTAGCAACGATGGGATGAAGCAATTCATCTGGGAGGTCAGCCCAACCTTGGATCCCGGAACAAGCAGGGGGTCGAGCGAGAGAGACAGTGGACCGCCTGCTGGGGTTTTGCATGGTGCTCTGCTGATGGCAAACTCTGCAAGCAGTAGAAAAACAGGAAGCTGCTTAATAAATAAGAGGCATAAGTAGCATGTTAATTAGAATATACTAGATAAGAAAATGATGTTTTGCAGGTTTGATAGAGTATATGCCTATCTATCAATCAAACAAACTTGTTATTGCACCAGGAATAATAAGAAGAGTGGATGGACAAATATATGGTATCCATGTATGCTGATGAAAATCAAAGGAACTCTAAAAGTGGCAATTTTGATACGGTTAAATGTCACTGGTGGTCCTCTCATGTTCGGAATAAGCTAACAGTGCCTAGGGCAAGAAGATACTTGCCTATGGAAATGTATCCCTATGAGTATTCTTTCTGTAAGTAAATGTGAGAGGTGCAGATCGATCATCTCAGGGGCGCTCAAATAGATGAAAACAGCCGACTAACAAAAACTGAAATGTATGCCTATCAATGGAAGGGAACTTGCTATGCACTAAAAACAGCAATTTCTATGGATCGTCATCTCGTATTGGGCTTAAGCTAGTACTCCCTCCGTTCCAAATTACTCGTCGTGGTTTTAGTTCAAATTTGAACTAAAACCACGACGAGTAATTTGGAACGGAGGGAGTAGCACCCAGGCCAAGAATATACTTGCATATGGAGTGTTTCTACAAGAAACTTTTTTGTTTCTTCCATTCGGCCGATGAAATTGCTCATAACGGCCGACTAACCAAAGCTGAAATAAAATGCCTATCAAATGAAAGGAACTTTTTTTTTGAAGGTAAATGAAAGGAACTTGCTATGCAGTAAGAACAACAAATTTGATCTGATTGAATTTCGGTGCCCTTCCTTCCTTCCATGAGCTTCGCAGGACGGTGCCCTCTAAAAAAAGAAACAACCGGCAACGGGAACAAAATCCACTAGCTAGGTGTCAAATCGGTCCACGGAGATGATCTCGTAGTCATAGGATTATGGGAAATAATTAACAATTAAGAGATGGGCTGAACAAAGAATTAAAGAAGCAACGGGATACGTATGGCACCACGATTGATTCGGTGGAACTAGCTTGCTAGGGTTCTGCTGGCGCAGAGGCAGAGGGGGCGGGAGGGAGAGGAGAGGCCTTGCCTTGCGGATGCGGAAGGAGACGGCGATGCGGTGCCTGATGGGCTGCTGCTGCGGAGGTATTCTCCGGCGGGCGGTGCCGCCGCCTCGCCCGCCGTGGAGGATCCGCTCCGCCGGCTTCCGCATTTTCCCTTGCCCCTGTCGCCTTTCCCCAATGCACTCCACTCCACTAGTAGTGCTCGGACGGAGCAGAGGGCAACTCCCCGGCTTGCTTTTTCTTTTCATTCACACGTACACGTGCAAGAGCATCTCTAACAGATTCCGCAAACGCATGGCCCACAAAAAGCATATACATGTATAAAAGCTTCCATAAATTGTTTTTACGGTGCCGCGAGCGCTCCGGCCAAATAGTCCCGCATGATAAATTTTTCGTAAAGCAAAGTGCCACTCCCCGGCTTGCTTTTTCTTTTGGGAAACATTTCTGATAAGCTCGAATTCTTCCTCCGAGCACGTACCGGTAGATCAACCAGGGGACATGCATATCTATAGTTTTTTTTTCTCATAGAACAGACATCTATAATTACCGTCTTAGAGCAACTTTTTTTTATTTCCAAATGAATCAATTATATTATAAAAGTTCACCGGATGTAAAAAGCATCTTAAACATAATAAAATTATCAATATTCCGAGAGCACTGATGACGCTAAAACAGGCCATCGACTCGCCGCTATTGTCACCGCCCTATCGAAGCCGGCTTGACCTTGTCGATGACAGCCCGGAAGTCTTCATGCATGTGCCCCTAATGACCCTGGAGATGCAGCCGTTGTTGTTGAATCATTGCATAAATCTGAAGCACCTGGCATCAAATCTTGTTACATGACAAGAAATGTTAACCTCACCGTCCAAAAAGCGACAGTAATCTACACCAGAGCTCCGTCGACTACGTCCAGATCCTGAATTCGAGGGAGATCGGTGTCGTGGGAACGATTCTTACATAAGAGAGGGGTAGTGAGAAGGAGCATGATCTAGCTACGGTGAAGGTGTGACACAAGATGTTTACGAGTTCGGTCCCCTCACAGTGAAGGTAAAGACCCTACATCTCGAGCTACTAGAGCTGTTCTTCTTATGTCTGGATGAGTACAAATGGATGCTAATCCTTCACCAATTGCTACGGGGCGGCTTATATAGAATGCACCGCCCCTTGAGCTAGCCCATTACAAGGGCGGGTTGATGATTATGTTATTTACAGGCGTTATTATTAGAAATTGAAGATTTAATTACTAGTAACGCCTGGCGTCGTGTTCCTCGGCTGCTTCAGACCCCCACGCTTGTGGGACGAAAGACTTTATAATTGCTAGACGAAAGACTTTATAATTGTGGCACTTGTTTCAGAAAAAAGAAGTTGTGTTGTTTCTTCAGGTACTTCCCGACGTTCCACTAGGAATGGGTGATGCAGTGAACCGTGGAGGTGAACTCCTTGCAAATCTAATAACAGGCACACCATGGGAAGCTTGCTAAGGAGGTAGGTACCACTTTTGGCACTGACTCTGGCATTCTGCGAACACAGGTCCCCGAGAATGTCAATGCACCTGTGGATGTAATTGTTTCAAAAGTGGATAGCTTCAAATTCTTGCCCAAAACTACTTCGTTGATGACCACCCACAATTTTTACCCGGATGTAATTAAATAACAGCAAACAACAGCAGGGTGTACTGATGAAATATGAATAATGGAAAACCTAGGTTGAGTCAGTGCACAAGTGCATTGAAATTCTTTTGGCACTGACTCTAGCATTCTGCGAACACACAGGTCCCCGAGAATGTCAATCCACGATAGTATCGAGAGAAATCCTTTATGTTGAGTTATGCATGAGTATTCTAAACTTACAGGGGAAAAAAATCTTGGCTAGTCATACATAAAAACGACGCATTATGGTCACACTGAGCTGTTAATTGTTGCAAAATGGGTTCTGTCCACAGGTATATAGTTTACCCCATAAATATGTAGCCGGATATATTTTGCATGAAAAGTACTCACTACCTTGTTGTTTAATTTGTTTGGTGGCAACTGCATTATGCTTTTGTGTGCCAAATATATATTGGCTGAGATGCTTATTATCTGTGGTTCTCACTCTTAGAGCGGGTATTTGTTTTGTGTGGAGTGTGCATCAAGTTTTATGTGCTAGCTAGTGATCGAAAGAATTCTGAGTGGATCGCTGTGTTACCTCATGGAGAGGAAGACTACTCAGCACTATCGTGGATCGCTGGTGTACAAGTCACCTTACCACACTGGCAACAAGTCACCTTACCACATTGACAACGGCAAGAATGCTGGATCTTCGTATAAGATCCTTAACTAAGGTAGAATATTTATCTTGGTTGAGTGTCTGCGCTCTTAATTGGAAGATGAATGACTGTTGCCCACTGTAAGTTTTGAGTGTGCATTACTGTGAGGAATTTAAAAAATGAGTCCATCTGAGGAGGAGCCCTGTAGCAATATATTAAGGTAGAAACGGTCCTTCTGAGAATTCCAGAAATTCTTTCCTGACAGAATCAAACTCCGGTTGTCAGGGTGCGCACATTGTTGCAATATTACAGAGTGCGCACACAGAATCAAACTCTGGTTGTCAGGGTGCACACTAAGACAAATTTACCTGACCTCGAGGGGATCCTATTTATTGCTAAACGACGTATGCAGACTGTCCAGGAGAGGCATTTTGTGTAGGAGAGCGGAGTTAATAGCGTCCGGAAACATGACAGCCTCGACAAAGTTGAAGCTAGAGCTGGATTTATCTAAGACTTTGGAATAAGATTGAAATCGCCCAAGACCTACCAACGTCCTCTAATTAGCGAGGATTAAATGCACTACTGGTCTTATGCATCTGTAAAAATAAAATGGGTGGTGGGGAGGGGGGGGGGGGCATTTGCCCCCCTTGGCCCCAATGAAGCTCCGAAGTCCAACACCATACAACTATCACCTCTTTCGGTGTTAAGTGATTTTTGTTTCTTCTTAGTCCAACAGCATCCACTAGTGTTGTCACCTCTTCAGGCGTCCAGTGTTTGTTGTTTCTTCGGCGATCGAATGATAGCTCCATCATAAGATTGGAGCATCTCACTTGAACGTCGACAGTTAGAATCCAAATTGTTGGGCCCCAAAAACAAGGGTTTGAGTTAGCAGACAAGTTTTCCCTTAGTTGAGAATCAATATATCTAAATCAATCTGTTGAAACAACACCCCTAGCTTCACTCTCAAGCAACACTTAAAAACAAATTAAGAAGTCTCTGGTGTCCTCAACGATTCAATTTTTTTTAATAATCCACTTGTGCCCCCAACGGCTATTGGGTTTGCTAGTTGCGACAAGCTCTAAGCATATATTTACCTGGAATTATTTCTATATTTTCGGATTAAATAGACACTGAAATATACAAGTGCTAATAGAAGTGTTTGGAAGAGGTTTATTATGACGAAAACTTCTATATTTCTGTATTTTCATAGATTCACTAGCTAGCATCTCTCAAAGCATGTGTGACACTCAAATATGAACATAGGTACACATAATGAGTGAACTAAAAATCATGGCAAACTATCACATATGTTTAGATTATATTATATAGGTCCATACCTGATCCGACTAGAATGACTAATATTTCATCCAAGATGCTAGCAACCCGTGGCATTCAACTCAAGTATTAAATGAACATTTACAATAGGAATGATAAGTTTATAATAGTATTCCCTCAAGCTTCAACCGGGACAACGTGTCAACTTACCTCAAACTTGAGTGCTCCCTCTTGTAAACTAATACTCCCTCCGTCCCAAAATAAGTGTCTTGAGCTTAGTACAAATTTGTATTAGAGCTAGTACAAAGTTGAGACACCTATTTTGGGACGGAGGGAGTACATGATTTGTTGTCAAAACAAAAAAACTAATATAAGATCTTTTAGATCACTACTTTAGTGATCTAAGAGATGGAGTAATAACTAAACACACTTTATAGTGTCTAAAAGTTCTGAACTTATCTCACTTGATAGTACGGAATTGGCATGTGGTACAATCCCCAAAACCATAACAATCCCCAAAGAAGCGTACAATAGCACAATTTAGCATAAACGCAATCTCATAAGCCTCAAATCATCAGAGCACGACTACCTGGGCAGACGTGGTGACACCACCTCTCACTCTCTCGACGAGCGCGTCGACGTCCTTACCAGCTCCAGGGAACCTGAACCTCGACCTGGCCAGCGCTGGCCGCCTAGCTTCCGCGGCCGCGCACCCGTCGCATCCATGGTCCTCCACGCCCAGGGTAAGCTTCTTCAGGTTCACGGACATCTCCACCACCGTCCTCGCGAACGACGCGTCCCTGGCCACATGGAACGCACGACGGATCACCACCTCCTTGAGGCGACGGTGCTTGAACCCTGATGGTGGTAGGCATGTCGCGTCCGGCTCCATGTCCTCATCGAGCTTCATGTCCCAGCTGAGGCTGCACACGTGGTTGAAGATCTGCACAACCCATAAACATGAAGCTCATTGAGTATAGTTTTTTTTCCGAGTGAAAAAGCTCATTGAGTATAATGACACTACTTTCAGTAAAGAAAGATTTTATTGACTCAAAAAATTCGCATCAAGATGACAGACATGTAGTCTTTGCATATTTATGATAAGCTCATACGAAATCCAACTTTTTTTGTCGAAGTATATGTTGAGCAAGTATGGTGTGTAGCCCCATTGAGCATGAGCAACGAACGTACCTCGATGTAAAGTGTCTCCAAGTGTCGTGCAGCTCCGAGCAGAAAGAGCGCCCAGGAGAGGTCACGGGCAGGGTGGACATTCTCCAGGCGGAGCTCCTTCAGGCCGCCGAGCACAGGCCGCAGGTACTTTGGCATCTCTTGGCGCACCCAAATCTGCAATAAACCACGGTGATGGAGTACATTCTCAAAACATGGCATTGGCATGCACTTTTGAGGACGTGAAAATCATGTATACAACAAAGTGCCAGACAAACATGCAAAATACTCCCTCGGTTCCTAAATATAAGTCTTTTTAGATTTTTCAATATAAGCTACATACAGAGCAAAATGAATGAACCTACACTCTAAAATATGTCTATATACACCCGTATGTAGTTTGCAGTGGAATCTCTAAAAAGACTTACATTTAGGAACGGTGGGAGTATCATTAAAAGTGACTTCTAGATTTAGCGACCTCTGTTATGCTTTTTTTTTGCCTCTAAGTTAAGTGTCAGCTATTGTTTCCAACAGCCTAGCTTCTCCAGAGGGATTTTTCTACCATGCACGGAATATACCATTCGCATCCACCACCCATCATTGCTTTGAGTTCATGCAACGCTTGCTGTTCTTTCACAAAGTAGTCCCGTTTCAAAGTATTATATAATGTTTCGTTGGTTTTTCCTCTGTTTCAAAGTGTTCAACTGTTTGTAATGTTTATCGTGTATGAGAAAATCCACTCTTAAATAAGTGCACTTTTATTTGTTGATACACACGGAACATTAGGGTATACGTTGAGATGAGATTTCTTTTGAAACATATGTAACACTATGAAACAAAATAATTTTTGTCACAAACTTGAAACATATGGCACAAATCTCAAGGCAGTGACGGACAATGGATACATGCATGCGCGTGATATAGAATATGATTTCTCCTAGCATCTCTCCTTATCCCCCTTAATATACATATAAAAGCCCATAAGCCCATAAGAACATTCTATCTTTCCCGGACACATCCTCTCCCTCCTCTCTAGCCATTCCTCCTAACCTCATTAATAATCATCGTTCTCTCTGCTTGCTCCAATATCGACCGCCGCGGGTTTTTGCCAACCAACCGTTGCACACTGGCCCTGCCTTCCTCGGTCGCTACACTCGTTGGTTCCCTCCATACCGATCCCACTAATTAAGCTCAATGGACATAGAGAGACCCTTCTTTTGCCACCACTACCATAGATATGTAGCCGATACTCCTTGTCTTCGCACCCGACCCTAAATCCTAAGCGTGCCTATATATATCAGACCACTTCCAACCACAACCATTGTCGGTCCACAACCATTATTCGTAATTTGATTAAACCATCCACAACCAATGCCATGAGTAATGAGTAATGCTAGACTTATGAACGATTCCTACAAGTTTTTACGTAAAGTCAAACGTGGAGGATTATGATTGGGCTTAGGGAGAGGAACGGGCCCACCCACCTGAAAATCAGGGGGGTGGGGTGAGTGGATTAGTTTCAAATGTTACGTTAAAGTACGTAAAACATATGTAGGTATAGGATTTTCGTTCAACCATAAACCCTAAGTGTGGTTTACCATATATCATCATGAAAACAAAAGAGAAGTATACATTCCGTGTGTGAAACTAGTGTCGATTTCATTGCCCAACATGAAAGCTACGGAGTAGATGATTCCATATCGCAACCTGAAGCGGTTTCGTTGATGGTATGGCATGGTTTTGACCTTAATTGTACTAGGAATCTAGGATCACGTACCTTGGTAGCTTCATCAAACAAGAGCGTGAGCACCTCTAACTGGTCAGGCTCCAGCAGCAGAAATTCGCTCAGCCTCCTCCCGACATGAGCATCATCATCCCTGTGGTACGGCTGGTAATGCAGGGTCACCTTCTTGAGCGCCGGCGCGCACCCGAACGACGCCGGCGGCGTGTTCGCGTGGAACAGCCGCCACCCGCAGTGGAACTCGACGAGGCTCGGCGCCCGCACGACCGAGACGCCGGGGACGTCGCACTCGAGGCACAGCAGCGTCCTCAGACGCGACTCCGGCGGCGCGTCCACGGCCATCTCGGCCACT
Source organism: Triticum timopheevii (assembly GCA_963921465.1). Lineage (NCBI taxonomy): Eukaryota > Viridiplantae > Streptophyta > Magnoliopsida > Poales > Poaceae > Triticum > Triticum timopheevii. The sequence continues at coordinate 554,321,223 of OY997272.1, read as the reverse complement.
GGGTCGTCGAAGCCGCAGCACCGCAGGGAGAGGTGCTCCAGCGCGCGGCAGCGGCGGACGAGGTCCGTCACGGCGCCCGGGTCCTTGAACCACAGGTTCTCCACGGCGAGCCTCGTCAGCGCCCGGAACGCGCGCGGGCAGCCCCGGAGGAACTGCGTGAACCGCGCGCCGTACCCAAGCATGTCCCCCGCCGGCGCGTACTCGAGGTTCTCCTTCTCCATGACAAGCTCGAGCTCCACGCCGGCGCCGGCCTTTATCCTGCCGGTGCCGGCCGCCTCGCCGATGAGCCTCCCGGCGCGGCGCAGCACCTCGTACTTTGTGAGGATCATCTTGAGGCGCAGCGTCTCGATGACACGCACGCTGGGCGGCGCGGCGAGGAAGCACCACAGCGCCTGGACAAGGCCCTCGCTGGCGCGGCGCTGGTAGGGTAGGCACCACTCCTTGCGGCGCCGGGCGCTCGCCAACGCCGCCGGGCACCAGCCGTCCGCGGGGCTGTAGAAGTCTGCCACGTCGAGGCACACGTGGGGGATCTGGTACCTAGGCATGTGTCTCCACCGGCGCGAGAGGACGCAGGTCCTGGCGGCCGTGTGGACGTCGCCGGCCCTCACCAGCCGCTCCAGCATGTCGAGGAGGACGTCGTCGGGCAGGCCCCTCAGCCCGTCGTCGGCGCCACCAACGGCCGTGTCCACGGGATCGTGAGTTGCTGATGATGGCATCGCTCGCTACTGATCTCGCCGTCTTCACCGTCGGGGGTGGTTCGTTCGTCGTCGGAGTTGGCGGCGGCTAGGGCTCCGGTGCTGCTGTCGCCCGCATATGTACGTGCGCTGTCCTAACTCCTACGGCTCCCATATATAGCTACGGGGTACGGTAGGCACGGTACTCTACGACTCACATTTTCTTTCTCTTTTGCATTAGAGAATCAACGTATTTAGAGCAAAATCCTATTTGCACTTGCACATTGTATGTTTATAACTTTATATGCATACTAGCGGGTCACCCCGCGCATTTGCGCGGCTAGACCCTTTCATGTATTTAATATGTTTAGTATAGTTCGAACTTTAGAAGTCTGTAAAACTTATAATAAAAGTATTTTGTATTTTTATAATAGAAAAATATAGATTATAAAATAAAAACTCATAATTTTTTTTCTTAAGTTATTTTTTTTCTAAAATGAAGATATATTGCATTTAAAGTTTTTATTTGATCCTTACCACCAAGATGTTGTTAACATATAGAAAAATAACATAAGTAACATTTACATCTTTCAAATATTAGTCAATGATTTGTGGATGTTTTCACAAAATCTAAATTATTTGCAATGGCTTGCTCCTAAATCCTATGTTATTTTATTTTCAACCCACCACGTCATTACTACCTTGAGATGCTTCTTGGCTTCTTAATGCTTAGCTATTTGTATGTCAACTAGGAAAATTGCCCGTGCGTTGTAACGGGGAACTTTAGTTGTTCTAGATCAATCTAGAAGGGATTACATTGATGTGTAATATGTTCTTTGTTCTACAACCATACCTAGATGTGATTATAGTTCAGTTAGAAATCTGAGATTATTTTCCTCTAAAAATGAACATTAGCCCTCAGAACATCAACACCATGCGTGTCTTGTACGTAATCAAGGAGTAATGTGTATTGTAGGTAGAAAGATGAGTTGTTGTTTAGGTAGTGGAAAAAATAGCTAACGGAAACCATGAGTTCGTTAATCAGGCAACCACATTAAGTAAACAAAACACCTCATTTATCTGGCAGGGGGGATTGCGGAATAGTACCTCAAGAGAACTGGGAAATAATGCAAAAAAAACCCTGATAATACTGTACTACGTAATTTAGAAACGCTGAAGCATTTTCATATGATGATTTCATCAACCTTTTATACCACATTGTATACATGAACGTAGTTTTCAGATCAAACACCTTGCAAGCACAATTTCGGACGAGACACGTTGTGTTATAAACTTATAATTCAGGTGGCACTCATTTTTCTTTCCAAAATATTTAAGTTGAGACCTGTCTCGAGCAGTTACAACATAATCAAGCAGAGTTCATGCACAATCTATTCCATTAAACAAATAACCTTTTTTCTAAGTAAAATTTCATGATCACATCTTAGAGCTATCTTGAACAGAGTTAAGGCATAATCTATTCCATTAATGAAATACTAACATTTTCCTATTCTGCTCAATACAATTTCATGATCACAACTGCATAAACTACTTATTATCAACAACACAAAACTGCTGGAGATTAGAGCAATCATGGAAGAAAAAAGCGATGGAAATATATTAATGATTTGCAAAATAAACAAAGCAGGATCAAAAGAGGCACCACACCAGGCTATCCACACTTACGTAGCAATTGCTTCTGCCGCTAACATCTTCAGTCACAACCATAGCACCGGAATGCACTTCATTTATTATTATCACAAAAAGGACGTATACACCAACCACTCTATACATTTTTTTTTCCACAAAGAACCACTATATACATGTTCCTCCAAATGTTTACATCCTCCAGCACTTTCTTCCCTCTCATCCTGATGCATGCCACCCTCTCCAGCACTTGTCTCCTCAGCCCTCGGCACTCTGCTCCTACATAGCAGTTGTACAGAAGCAAGGTATTCACTCGGGAAAAAATATATTTCAACCAAGTAGATGCAGATGAATATGATCGAGTGGAAGAAGAATCAAGAACTTATATTTATACCATGAGGTCTATGAAAAATAATAAACTCGCTGAGGAGAAGAAACATGATGTCATTGCGTTGCTTTCGAACCACCGGGACAAAGTGGACAACATCACGACCGTGTCATTGACAATAGCCACACTACAACATCATGCGCCGCTCTGCCTAGAGCCCTAGTCCATAATCCTCCCCGGATATGGCGAGAGGTGATTATGAACAGAGCCTCCGGGCCTTCGTGGTGGGGACATCAACAGACAATATTATGCATTTGTTTAGGTTCTGTGCTACTGACTGTCGTGAACGTAATGAACAACTTGATGGAGAAAAGGATTAGCCTACCTGAGAAGCATGATGGTGGCAACCTACGTTAAGAGATTACGGAACTGTCAACACTTCAATGATTTCAAAGCTTGCAGTTTGTTCTGTGGAGACGATTCAAATTTTTAATTCCTCGAATGTCCTTTTTGTCTATAGGATGCCCTCATTGTCTCATATATCTCTTTGTGTGAAAACATAACACTTTAAAGGCGAGTCTCATGAATGCAAGATAAAACCGCGTTGGTTATGTTCAAACTTTTCATGTCACAATTGTGCTTTATTTCCTGCAAACCGGCACCTTACTATACATGATAATATCTAAAATAACAGGCAGTTGTATGATCTTATTCTACTACTGCCTAACTTTGTGATACATGATAATTAAGCGGATGTGACTTCTCTAATATGCATGTGCTATACATAAGAAAATCAAGATAAAAAATCTTTAATATGGGATGAAATCGAGATGCATAGAAAATCACTTATAATGGGTGCTTGCGTGTGGTCTAAGTAGTACAGAGCGAGAAGATGATTGGGAGCCTATGTCCATTGATGCATACCTGCTTGCATACATGTGTACTGCCTTGTTAGATTACTATATACGCACCACGTCGACAGAGCTTGTTGGCATGTGCTGCATAGATGACGATATGCAAGAAGGTAATGGATCTGAAAATAATGCAAATAATAAGGAATCAAGAATGTCTAGTGTGGATTAGTCTTGAACTCTCGATGGGCATCAACCAAGTAATGCACCACATGGCAGACTGTCATAGCAAATATCCAAGTTCTGTAGGCCGGTGGGACAACCTGATTTGTGTGAGGAACTGAAGATGGACCAAACAAACAACAAGTATAAGAAGGTATTAAGGCAAGGGAGTGACATGGAGTTCAGGTGAGATCTGTACCATTGTGGTAGTGGTGGCTGGTGGTAAAAAGAGGAGATGCTATGGATGATAGGCAGTAGCACCAAGATCTGAATCAACCCAGCTAGAATTTTCAGTGTGTAGTTGTGTGCAAACCTTGACAAATGATGTCCAGCTAGGCTTTGTTTGGATGCACCTGTGCATAGTTGTGGGCAATCTGCCTAGCCATTCTTCCCCTCCTCGTCCATGTACTCTCCTTCCGGCTCTTTCCTCGACACAAAGAGGGTGAATGTCATACAAATAACCGATACAGCCAATGGTACAGTGATTACGCATAGTTTGAAGAGGCTGTTGCTGGCGTCCTCAACGATCCCCTTGACCCCCCGCCACCGTCGTTACTCAGCAGCGCCGAGCCCAGCCGGTCGATCCGAGGCCTCTGGCAAGGAACAACGTGTACTCCAGCGAGATGTGCTACCCTTGCCGGCAACCGCACGCCGCCGCCTCAACAGGAGCACGCCGCCCTGCCTGCCTCCCTCACCTTGCGCCCCTTCTCCTTCTCATTTCTTCCTCTCTCCCTCACGCCCTGTCTCTCTCTTTCTCTGGATGAGTAGGGCACCAGCCGCCGCCATCTAGCAAGCTGCCGCACCAGCCACCAGATCCGTCGATGCTGCGCCTGAATCCATCAGTTTTCGCGCCGCCGCCGCGGCTCTTACCGCCCGCCGGCCCGTTCCGGCGAACTCCAGCGCCGCCTGCCCGTTTCGACGGAGTTGGCCGGGTGATGAAGAGCGGTGCGGCAAAGGAGGAGGAGAAAGAGGAGTTGGGGGAAGGTGCGGCGTCGGCGTCGAGTGTTCCCGGTGGTGGAAAGCCGCAGGGGTGGTGGCGGCGCACGGCGGAGGGGCGGTGACCGGCGGGGGCGGCGCACGGCGGAGGAGCGGTGGCCGGCGGTGGCGTCGCGCGGCGGAGGGCAGGCGGGGGCGGCGCGAGGCGTGGCGTGGAAGGGGGTGGCGGCGCCTGGAAGTGGAGATGCGGGAGATAAGGTCGTCGTGCTTATTTTTCTTTTCCCTCGGCCTGTACCGGTTCGGGTTGACTTACATGAGGACTGCGGGTCAAATTACATAAAAACGCAAGGGCTTTTCTGTAAAAACGCCGATGACGGACAACGTTGAACCCAATTTGCTTTATTATTAGGTAATAAAGACTAGCACAAATGCCCGTGCTTTGCAACGGGAGAAAAAGATATGTCCTCTCACCCATCCACCCCTCTCTCTCCTCCTTTCTCTATTTCTTCCCCACAATGCCGGCGCGTGCGACCTCGTCGAGTCACGCCGGATCTGCACCGCAGCGCGCATCCCCGGCCGGTGGTTCGGCTCTGTGCTCGAGCTGACGCATCTCCCTGTCGTCGTAGTCGCCGCCGAGAGCCGCGGGTTGGCGTCCAGAACCATCCCACCCGATTGAACACATCGACGACCTTTGTGGAACGGCCGGTCAACACGTGGTGGCGGGCGTGCGGGTGCGCTGGTTGGCGAGCATGCGGGCGCGTGGGGGCGGGCATTGCGCGGGGCGAGCTGCGGCGGCTCCGGAGCTCGGCGCTCGCAAGCGCGCAGAGGTGGCTCTGCTGTGGGCGACCGTGTGGGCGGGTGCGGAGATGAGCATGCGCGGGGGGGGGGGAGGGGGAGGGGGGGGGGGCGTGGGGTGGACTGCAGGGCCCGACGGCGGTGACAACTGCGGGGCATGGCTAGTCGGCGCGAGCTGCAGGTCGGCGGCTGCAGGCGGGACTGCTCGAGCCCCAAGCGCCGATGGCCGACTGCTACAGAGCAGGCCGGCACGAGCCATGGGTCGACGGCTACAGCGGGAGGGTGCTGCGGCGGCAGCTGCGGGGCGGGGTGACGCCTCGCGCTCGGCGGACAGAGCGGCGCGGAGAGCACGGGCGAGCTTTGGGACGAGCGCGTGTGGACACGTGAGCTCGAGCGCACGGCGGGTGCGGCTGGCGCGGCTGACACGGTGAGGGGTGGTCGGACTTTTTTGGATAGTCTATAGCATTGGACGCCTCCGAAAAAGATAGGTATGGACGTCTGTTTTCTAGACGCAGACGAACAAAATCTGGACAAAACGAACGCCCGTTTACGATCTAGTGTATAGTCCGCCAAGAAAAACAATTAGAGGCAAATATGGACAACAAACACATACTCCCTCCGTTTGACCCAATTTTGTACTAATTTTAGTATAAAGTTAGTACAAAATGAATCATGTATTTTGAAATGGAGGAAGTATATGCGTACACATGTCCTCGTGAAGTTACACACAAAAACCTATCTTATCTCTAAGAGACATACCGTCCTACACCACTTCTCATACACCCCAAAACCAGATCCCCTTTCTCTTCATCTTCTTCGCCATAGGAGCAGCCAGAACAGCAGAGCAGGAGCAGATCACGCCCGCCATGGCCAGCCTGCAGCTCCCCCCACAGCAGCAGATCACACCCGTTCGTCACTCCAGCGAGGCCGCTGCCCCTCAGACCTCCACTCTCCTCCTCCTCTCATTCTCTGCTCGGCCAGGCAGCTCCTAATACCTCTGTCCATGGCGTCGCCGGCTCGCCGCTCCTCCTCCGAGATCCATTGTCCTCCTCTGTCCGGCTGCTCAGCTCCGGCTGCCTCTGCCCGTGGCGCCGCCGCACGGCTCGGCCCCGTATCAGCGCCCCGTCCCGTCTCCTTTCCATCTGGCCAGCAGGCCATGGCACCACCGCAGAGGTGCGCTGCCACCCCGAGCCTGCGCTGTCCCTCCTCTGGGTTCGGTTCGTTCTTCCCTTGATTTCCGTTGCCTCTTGTTGAATCACCAAGGCACATGTATATGAATCGATGAAACCGCACAAGCCGGGTTCTCGCTTGCAGCTCCGCATGCGCACCTCCTCTCCCCTGCCTTCGTCCGCGAGACCAAAGGAGCACGAGCTCCCACACGCGCAACACACCAGGAGGCGAGCTCACGCCAACTGCCATGGATCTCGACGTCCCAGCAACCGTGCACCCGCCGCCGCGTCCCTCCGCCGCCGCCTGACCTCCTGCTACCGGGAGCCCGGGACCCCCCACACCCCTGCTCCGCCGACGGGAATCCCACGGCGGCCATGTCTCCTCCGGAGAGGAGCTGGCTCTGGTCGGGCGGTCGATGCTGCAGCACCAGCCGTTAGGCTAGGCATCCATGCTGCTTTTTTAAAATATTTTCTGTGCCTCTCCCTCTTTCATTGCTCGTGAGCTTCCTTCCGGGCTATCGATTTGTGATGCATGGCATTTTTTTTCGTGTCTTTTGTTGCCTTGTTGATTCTGCCAACTCCAAAAGTATATAAACTACTAGGATATGATGCAAAGCGGCAGGGTGGGACTAATTAATCTGAAATTGCAGCATAGGCAAAAGAATTTTTTCCTTTGTTGCAGCCGTCAGGAGAGGAGAGCAGGTCGTGAGGTTGAATTTTTTTTTACCGGCCCATAGCAAATTTTCTGGCCCATCGAAGCTGCAAAAAAGTACGAACCGAACCAAAATTTGGAGAGGGAGGTGGACGGACAAAAATATATAGTAGTACCACCTCGTTTATATTACGATTTTGTCCATACAAATTGTAAAAGCGTATTATGACATGAGAAGAAAGCGTATTGTGACGGTGAACCCGGAGACCCAATCCGTACTTTATTATTAGGGAGAGATATGTTTAGAGCAATATCCTATTTTACATTGCTCTTGTTCACAACTAAACATATACCGCTTTCAAACAAGGGCACCAATAGGTGCCGGTGCGCCGGCCCAAACTTTGGGCCGGTCCAACCCTAGGCGTTCGATGCGATGCGTAGAAACCGTTAGATCGGAAGCATCCCGTCCCACTCCCGCATCCCCCACGTGCACGACTCTCTCTTCCCCACCTCCTCATCTCAAATCAGGATACGACCGACCTTTAAATGCACCAGATTGCCGTCGCTCGCCGGATCGCCGCCCTTCCTCCCAGGTTCCACCCCCCTCCCCCCTCCCCCCCCCAAAGACCGCTGTTCTGGTAGCCCAGCGACCATGCTTGCAGCGGCTCGCCGCGGTGGCCACCATTGCTCTGAAAAAAGCTTCAGTTGTCGCAGCTTTAGAATCACTGGTTCTAGCAAAAACAAATGCTGGTTGAAGCAAAATTTCTAGCCGGTTGCATCAAAAAAGCTCTCGATCCCAGCAAAAAGAAAAAATGCATATCTGAAAAACGCCAGCTCCAGGAAAAATATAGATGGTTCCAGCATAAAATATGGCTAGTTGAAGCAAAAATTCTCACTGGCCGCATAAAAAAATACCCGCCAATTCCAGTAAAAGAAAAATGCTGGTTCCAGCAAAAAATATAGATGGTTCCAGCAAAAATGCTCCATGGTTCTAGCAAAAAATGGCTGGTTGAAGCAAAAATAAAACCTGCTGGAGAACGCGGCTGTTGGTTCCAACATTTGGCTGCCACGGTTGCAACACCTCACGTCGCCGGTTCCAGCAAAAAGTTGGCCGGTTCCAGCATCCTTGGCGCATCGCCGCACTTTGCCCTGCCCCCGTCGCAGCTCTTTCAATGTACTGTTGCAGCAGGCCACAACGCGGTTCCAGCTTCTGCCGAGGCCGGTTGCAACATGCCCGCTGTGGTTCGCCCTTCCTCCCAGGTTCCACCCCCCTCCCCCCCTCCCCCCCTCCCCCCCCCAAAGACCGCAGTTCTGGTAGCCCAGCGACCATGCTTGCAGCGGCTCGCCGCGGTGGCCACCATTGCTCTGAAAAAAGCTTCAGTTGTCGCAGCTTTAGAATCACTGGTTCTAGCAAAAACAAATGCTGGTTGAAGCAAAATTTCTAGCCGGTTGCATCAAAAAAGCTCTCGATCCCAGCAAAAAGAAAAAATGCATCTCTGGAAAACGCTGGCTCCAGCAAAAATATAGATGGTTCCAGCATAAAAGATGGCTAGTTGAAGCAAAAATTCTCACTGGCCGCATAAAAAAATACCCGCCAATTCCAGTAAAAGAAAAATGCTGGTTCCAGCAAAAAATATAGATGGTTCCAGCAAAAATGCTCCATGGTTCCAGCAAAAAATGGCTGGTTGAAGCAAAAATAAAACCTGCTGGAGAACGCGGCTGTTGGTTCCAACATTTGGCTGCCACGGTTGCAACACCTCACGTCGCCGGTTCCAGCAATAAGTTGGCCGGTTCCAGCATCCTTGGCGCATCGCCGCACTTTGCCCCGCCCCCGTCGCAGCTCTTTCAATGTACTGTTGCAGCAGGCCACAACGCGGTTCCAGCTTCCACCGAGGCCGGTTGCAACATGCCCGCTGTGGTTCGCGTCTACTCCAGTGACCGGTCGCTGTTCATAGCACGGCCTCGTCGGAGCCTACAGCGCGACGCCGGACGCCAACGGGGTGTGGTGGCGCATGGCCAGGCCGTCACCCCAGGGCAAGTGGCTGTCCGGCGTGGCCGGTCGCGGCGCGCGGTCCCAGCCCCCGACGCTATGCCGACGACCTCACCTGCCAACAGCGGGGGTGGACTGGTTGATGTGTGGTGGGCGGCCATTGCCTAAGTGCTTGGGCGAGGAAAGACTAGATGTGGGAGGAAGAAAAGCAAATGAGTGGCTAGGAGAAGAGCTACGAGAGGATAAGGGATGAGTAGTGGGCCTATTAGCAACAACAATTAAGCGAGTGCGCGGACGCGACCGGCTGTAGGTTCGGCCGGCGCGCCGGCTCGAAACGTTTCCCTTCAAACAAACATTAAATTTGACTGCCAATAATAGTGTTTCAATTAATATTTACATTGAAAACTTATATCACCGAAAAAGGCTTTCACCCTTCTTTATATATAAAGCAACAAGCAACATCAAACCGATACAGCCAGTGGCGGATGTAGAGGGTGGACAGGGTGGGCCACGGCCCACCCTGAGATTGGAAAATGGGCTTTATACCATAAGAAAAATACAAAAAAAAACGGTATGTATAATTGCACTGTTGGTCCACCCTGAACCAGTGGGGTAGGTCCGCCACTGGATACAGCCACAACCCAACACACCAACACCCCACTCACACAAGGTCAGATACATAGGTGCTCAAGAGCTACACCAACAACAACCGCACGAGTCGAAGTAGACTACAAAATGACAATACACATCGCTACGGAGGCCGAAGTTGATGGTCGATGACACCCTAGGATCCAAGACGGTGCCTTCAGGAAGGACATGGCAATCACCGGCACCGCCCAATCGAAAGATCTAAATTTTCATCCAGCGCACGATGAAGGGAAAGGGAGCAACCACAATGGAGACTCCAGGAAGATGACGACGCCCACGGGCGCCGCCTTCGTCGGCTTGGCCAAGGCCAGACAGGGTTTTCACCCGGCAAGCATGCTCCACCTTCGCCCACAATGTGCAGATGCACACGCCGCGGCCCGTCAAACCGCCAGCCACGACACCGCCCATGCGGCCATGTCCGCTAGCCACCCGCACATGAGCCGCGAGCTCCGCCCACAACTCACTTGTATTTCTCTTGTCCATTAGAATCAACGTATTTAGAGCAAAATCCTATTTGCACTTGCACATTGTATGTTTATAACTTTATATGCTTTATATTTAGAGCAATATCCTATTTTACATTGCTCTTGTTCACAATTAAACATATGCTGCTTTCAAACAAACATTAAATTTGACAGCCAATAATACCGTTTACATTAATATTTAGATTAAAAACTTATATTTGTGTCATTATATATCCGAAAAATATTTATTTTATGGACTGATTTTTTTTTTGTTACAGATTGACATGACGAACAATATTTTAAAGGTATGGATGTGCACATCGAATCTCGTGGGATTTGAACGGTGCTGGTCTTTGGTGAATCTGTCTGGATCCAGGCTTCGTTCGTCTTCGGTTGTATGTTTTTATAAATTTATATGCATTTGTATTTAGAGCAAAATCCTATTTATATTGCTCTTGTTCACAAATAAACATATACCGCTTTCAAACACACATTAACTTTGACTGCCAATAATGACGTTTAAATTAATATTTAGATTCAAAACTTATATGTGTGTCATTATATATTCAAAATATATTTATTTCATGGACTAAGAAGTCATTGTTACAGATTGAGATGGCGAGCATTATTTTAAAGGTATGGGTGTCCCCGTCAAATCTCGCAGGGTTTGATCGGTGCTGATCTGCTTGTATCGTCTGTAGGTTTCATCTTTCTGATCCATGCTTTTCATCAGCGACAAATGTTCTTTGCTGGTTATGTGGGATCGTAGCATGACGACTTCCCGACTGTCTACAACAACAACATTGTCAGGTGTTGATGAGGATCTTGCGTGCAAAGAAGTTTCAGATTTTTTTACTATTTATTGTGATTTTGCTGTCAGGAGTTGATGAGCCCGGGTTCTGAATTGAATTATCTGCATTCCTAGTAAAACTCTGACCTTTTTTCTTTCCTTGTCTATTCCAGAAAAGCAGTGGATGAACTGTCTAACATGTAATCTATCTGTCCTTATAGGTAGGTACGCGACCCTTTTGTATATTCTCAGTAAAAGGCATCCAGATGTGAGTGAAAACGTATGACATTTTGGCACTTCATCTATCTTTCTAGATAGAGAAGAACCTTCTCTGCATTGCCGACAAAAGAAACCAGGTGCAAATTAGCCACAAGGATCTCAGCATAAACAAATGCCAAGTAGCCATCAGACACAAGGATCTCACATAACCAGATGATTTTTCTTTCCTTTTGTAAAGGAGGTTGATCGGACCTCCGGCCTCTGCATCAATCGATGCATGTAGCTATATTATTAACCAGATGATGCAAATTTGCTTAACCAAGGCCTACGACGGCATGAGTCATCTAGCAAACCCTCATCACTTCATCAGCCATCTAGGTAGCATAGTACGTACAGATATGCTTTCCTTATTATTCATTTACATTGACCCGGGCGAGTTGACTTCTAGGGGCTCCTCAGTCCTCACTCAGCCTGATTTCTTACGTCTGATCTCGATGCCCTGCACGATGAGGCCACGCTCCCAGACCCATCCGTTGGTCTCATTCATGCTGAAGGACACCTCGCCGTCGTCACCCCCCTCGTTGAAGAACTCACCCAGCTCCAGCTCCATCCACCCGTCGGCTCTTTCCTGAGGAAACATGGCATGCCCTTCATGAAGAACTACGCAGCGGTTCCTTGTCCGGGTTATTAGCGGGATCGGCCGGTAGCTGTCAGCCACCCCACCCTCGTCCTCGTTGCCTTGGAGGCAAACCTTGCGGAGTAAGTTGGTTGCGTCCTGGACAGGAAAATAAATTCCATAGTAATTATCGGTCATCTTGAACACCATGTAGGCGGCATAGGTTGTGTCTTGGGAGAGTATCTTGCTATGTATCTTCCCGCGGATATTTAAATAGCGAACATCCAGGAGTTGAGTACCATCGGAGAACCTGTCACAAGCATTTGGTCAGAATTTGTAACCAAGACAAAAACCAATCAACAGCGTAAGTATTTCCAGAAAACGATCTAGCGTTGCAGAAAAATCCCATAACTTATTCCGTAAGTTAGAATCAACCACGCTCGCTTTTCATGACTATCTTTTTTCCCAGTTCAGTGTAGTTGACTGGAATAAGGACACAAAAGAAGTTTGCAGTGAACAAGGTACACCATAGAATCGCATTCATTATGCAAAGTTCCACCATATATGACTCTAGTTGTAAAGGGCTTTGTATCTGAAAGTAATGAAAATAGAAGTAACTGCTAATAAGTGAAGCTACAAGGACTTATAATGTACTCAGTCTGATCTCCAAATGAAGTTGACTGCGACTTAGTTTGTTTCAAATAGTTTGTAGATCATCAAAAAAACTGATTTCAAGTATTATTCCAACATTTGCTTGTCAGGAACCAAGTTGAAATCCCCATTCTGGGTTTTGATCCACACGGTAGTTTAATCTGATCCATCCTACCACTTACACCGTTGAAGCACTAGTAGAAAAAGGGTCAAATGTGAAGCACATTAGTGCCGGTTTGATTTTGAGTCGGCATTAATGTGTCCATTAGTGCCGGTTCCAACGGCTAGCCGGCCGCTCTCATTAGTACCGGTTCGTGGCGAACCTTTAGCACCGGTTCGTACCACGAACCGGTACTAAAGAGAGTGGTGGCAGGATGTTGTCAGTCTGGGGCCCCTCCAGCACCTTTAGTAAGTAATTAAGTAGTACTAACTAGCTAGCTAGCTACCATCTCTTTAATTCTTGTTTCAATACCATTAATTAATTATCATGCTTGATTAATCATTATCTAATTTAATTCCATTCTCGTAAAGGCCCTGAAGCAGGCGCAGGTGAATGATTTGTGTGCATTCTACGTTTGCGAGAACATTCGCATAATGGCGTCTGAAAGGAGCATATCTCAAAGACAGGACTGGGTACGTTTGTCAGAACACTATTCACACCATTATCGATATCTAGTCACACATCTAATACACATGCATATTGATCTTCTTCTTAACAGTTTAGAGAGGTGCGGGAGCAGCTCCTACCAGCGGAGCGCATACTAGCACTTCAAGAGGAAATAGCGGGATTTTTGCTCGACCAAGTCATAGATCCCAAAGGAGAATACTATTACCCGCTACCGCCCCCATGAACCATTTGTCATCGTGCTCCGAAGGCACCAAGGCAACATGTAGGAGAAATTGTATATGTATATACATGTGTATATGTGAATAATTAATGGTGTTGGTTGTGAGACATTCGATGATATATATTTATATATATATGCGGTTCTACGTACGAGAAAATCTATTTATATATATGCATAACGTGTACAATTTGTAGTACCGTAAAATACCAGCAAACAAAAAAGAATTAAATGGAAAGCACAAAATTAATGGAAAATAAAACCAACCCCCCCAAACATTTAGTACCGGTTGGTGTGACCAACCGGTACTAATGGTCTACCAGCACCCGGGCCTGGGCCGTGCCACGTGGTGGCACTTTAGCGCCGGTTCGTGTCGAACCGGTAGTAAGGGGGGGGGGGGGGTTTACTCTCCACTCTTTAGTGCCGGTTATAGAACCGGCACTAAAGGCCCTTACGAACCGGCGCTAAAGCCCGGTTCTGCACTAGTGAAGAGTGTGCCAATTAACCTCTAAATTAATTACAATCAGATGAGTGAGACCATATATAATGGAACAACCGCCGCCTCCTAACCCTAAGCCGCCGCCGCCGCCACAACTACTGCCGCCGCCTCGGTCCCCCTCCTCTTTCCCGTCCGGCGGCCTCGTCGGCGGCAAGAGGAGTGGGGACCCGTCCGTCTTGTTTTATTTTTCTTAGGTTTTTGTTTCTCCGGTGGCATCGACGAGGTGGTGGCGACGATGGCGTGTTGGAATAAAATCTCTCCGGTCTCTCCCTACCTCGACGACGTCCGATCCGGCGCCGGCGAAGGGCCTGTGAGAGTTTGTGTCCCCAGATCGGTTGGTTCCCTTCAGATCTTGGCAGTTGGTGTGTCTTTCAAGGAGTACTTTTGGCTGGCGTTTGGTGTGGCGACCACGACATCTTCTTCTGTGTTGTTCTGTGGCTTAACCCGGTTTCTCCAACCCTCTGATCTGGTGGTGGTGGATTGCAAGCTTGTTCTGCTTGGGGTGATGCTCCAGCCGATGCTGCTTCAACGACTTTTAGATCTCGTCTCAAGGGGCGAGTGGCTATTGCTGTCTTCAAAGCCTTGTGTGGCGAGGGCATTTGCAGGTTTTGCTTTTCTTTGCTGTTGGTTCAGTGCAATTTTCAATCACCGGCGGGCAGCGTACAATCAGAGGAAGAAGAAGACTAGTATGCTTTTTATTGTAATTTTATTTTTTATTGGTCGTTCTACGTCCAGTTGTCTATCCTTTGTACTGGCCTTTGTTTTCCTCGATGATAATCAGATTTAAGATGTCCTTTGGGTGTCTTTATTCAAAATAATAATAATGGAACAACAGAATAAAATACAACGCAATTGCAGCAAGATAAGGAAGATAACAGCGCAGAAAACAGTCACGTAATAATCGCAACAAGAACATCACAGAAAACAGTCACACAATCTCTAAGTTCGTTTATGTGTGAAGCAACAAGAAGTTAGCATGCGCAACATCATCCTAATCTCGAAATGAAATTGATCTCTGTTTAGTCTCTTTGAAACAGTTTCTAGATTAATTACCAAAAAGTGATTTCAAGTAGTAACAGTATTGTGCATGGAGATGGAGGAGCGAACCAACCTAGAGTCCTCGCGTGGGACCCGTCTCGGGTAATCGGAGTCCCCCGACCAGATGGCCTCCAGGTTCCAGGCGGACAGCATGTAGCACTTGGTGCCGGCCTCCCTGTCCACCCACATGCTCTGCATGCGCGCACGCAAGCACACCACCATCAATCGAAACCACTTGATTAGAGACTCATCAGCCGGCCGGGGAGCTAGGCAGGGGGCAGCGTACAGGTAGTACGTACCACGAGCCTGTCCTGGGAGTATTTGACATAAAAACTACCACATTAGGGGTATCCGTCCCACAGAACTATCACTTTAAAAAAAAAGACTAATAACTAGTGAAAATTTTTAATTTTGTGACAAAAAACTACCAAGTCGTGTTGATCGTCGATTTAGCTGTTCTAACCGCTACTAACAAGGATGGCCCACATGGCAGGCCGACGGCGCCCCTAACGGCTAACGGCGCCCACTCGCGGCCGTTAGTGGCCCGGCTCGGTCGGAACCAGCCAGGGGCCAGGTCAAAACAACCGACCGGCCGGCCGACCGACACTCACTCTCTCTCCCCCGAGCTCTCTCCTCTGTCTCTGCATCCCTAGGCGGCGGCGGTAATGGCGGCTGTGGATTCAAACCCCGACGACGATTCATTCGGCGGCCAACCTCCTGACGTTGTTGGGGGCCGCGTCGACCTTTCGGAGGTCGATACGTGGCTACGCAGCTCTAGCTTTGCGGCGCAACAGCCTGCATCTGGAGTTGGCGGCGGGGGCGGTGGCGGCTCGACCACCGACGAGCCATCCCAGGAGTTGGCGGCGGCTCCACGACCGACGACGACAAGAAGTGCACCTCGCGGCCGACGCAAGCTTCCTCGTGCGGGAGGCGGCATGTACAACATATCTTCTTCTTTTTCAGTTTTATTGACAGGATGTATTTTAGGTCAATTTCCCCTAATGTATGATAACAGAGTAATTCTAAATTGTTAGAAACTTTAACAATGTGCATTCTTTATAATAATTAATTCCATTTCTGTCCGGTATTGATGACCCAAAATGGGGAATTTGGTTCCATTTAGAAGGCAGAGATTCTGTTGTTAGAAACATGTACCAGTCAGACATATCATTTAGGACTCTGGTATCTCTTATTAGGAGTGAGGGGTGTTGCTCTGATGATTATATGTACTATGTTAGTGATGCTCATAAAGGGATAGAAGGCTTAGAGAAAATATCTTCTGAAGATGATGTGCAGCAGATGTTGCTCCACTCTCTAAATGAAAAGAGTGTGAACATAAGAGTTGTGAGAGCAAATGAGCTATGTAATGCAGATGAAAACAGAGATTGTTATTTTGTTGATCATTGCATTAACACCCAACAAAGTTGCACTAAGTTGGTGGATACAAGCATGGACAGAAAGGAAGAGCTTAAGAAAAGCATTCTTCAGAGAGAACCTGACCTCAATCATTTTGAAGGTGACACTGATGTATCAGAATTTCTGTCTGATTCGGATGGCAACAGTGTGGAATTGCAAGTACTTTCTTCATCTGATGATGAAGATAGACCAATGGCACAGAAACTAAAGCTAGTGAGAAATCCTGGTCCAACAATTAGGTCACACAATGAGGCTGAGAAAATGGAAAATGCAGATTGGTTGCCTGAAGCCGATGAAAAATGTTTTCCTGGTGATTATGGCATTAGTGACGAAGAAGATGAGCCTGAAGGATCCTATAAAATACCAAGTGGTGGGAAGAGAAGGAATATGAAGTTGAAGGAAAGGGTATGGTTCAATCCCGAACTACCAAACTCAGAAGAACAGTTTTGTAAGGGATTGTGCTTCACCAGTGTTTATGAGTATAGAGATGCACTTAGGGATTTTCACATTAGGACATTGAGGAACTTTCAATACCATAGAAATGCCCCAGATAGGATTATTGTTTGGTGCTCAGAGAGAGCACAAGGATGTGATTTTTATATCACTGCCTCTAAAATAGCTCATGAGAAAACTTTCTGCATCAAGAAGTGTGATATTGTGCACACTTGTGGAGCATGTGCAGAGTCCACTAAGGTTACTACAAAGTGGTTGTCCAGATCAGTAGAGGAAGCATTGAGAGAAGACATTAGATCTCCTGTGGATGCATTAATTAAAAAGACAAAGACCAAGTTTTCAGTGGATGTGTCAAGGAGTGTGGCATATAGGGCAAGGAGGAAGGCTGTTGATGTGGTGCAAGGTGATCACAAGCAGCAATATTTGAGGTTAAGAGATTATCTTCAAGCTGTTCTTGATACAAACCCTGGGAGCAGGTGTATAGTGACAACATTTGAAGATCCAGAAAACCCAGCACCTACTCCTAGATTCAAGTATCTTTTCTACTGTTTAGCAGCTTCAAAGGAAGGTTTCCTTAATGGTTGCAGACCATTTATAGGTAATTTTTGAACATTTAACTGTTATTAATTAATGGTTTCCTAGTAGTTCTATGTTGTAGCTAATTTTTCACTTAATCCAGGTCTTGACGGATGCTTCATCAAGTTAGCCACTGGACAACAAATACTTGCAGCCACAGGAAGGGATGGCAACAACAACATCTACCCCATAGCTTTTGGTGTGGTTGACAAGGAAGATGGAGAGAGTTGGACTTGGTTTTTAACTCAGTTGAGATGTTGCATTGGTAGTGGCAACAAGTTTGGAACATACACCATCATATCTGACAGGCAAAAGGTTAGTGTCTTATGCACAAATATGTTTGATCAATGTGGTTTTAGTACTTGTTGGAATTATGTAAGTTTGATCATGTGCATTACTAATTTATTAATGTACAGGGCTTGCTTAAGGCAATAAATGAGGTATTCCCTGATTCACCTCAAAGGTACTGTCTTAGGCACATATATGCAAATTTCCAAGCAGCTGGATTTAGAAGGCAGGAACTAAAGAAATGTGTGGACCAGGCCAGCTACTCCTACACAAAACATGGTCATGAATTAGGGATGGCAGATTTGAAAGCACGGTGTGAGGATGCTTGGAAATGGCTTAAAAAGATTGATGCTTCTACTTGGGCTAGGTTTGCTATGGATCATACATGCAAAACAGATCTAGTGGTGAACAACCTGAGTGAAGTGTTCAACAAGATGATACTGGATGTTAGGGCTAAGCCTATAAGGACAATGTTTGAAGTTATTAGGACCAAGCAGATGATCTAGAGGAAGCAGACCAGAGAGAAGTTACAGATTAGCAGGTGGACAATCACCCCCAACTATGCAGAGATTTTAGAAGAGAACAAGAAATATGCCAAGTATTGCCAGGCTGATAGAGCAGGTCCAACAATATGGCAAGTTACCAGCAAAGAAAAACAATATTCTGTTGACATGGAAAAATATACCTATGATTGCAAGAGATGGAACATGTCAGGAGTGCCTTGCAGTCATGCCATATCTGCAATGAGAAAGCAAAAACTCCATCCTGAGGACTATGTTAGTGAATTTTTTAAGAAGACATTATATTTTGAGACATACAAAGAAATGATATACCCTGTCCCTGGTCCAGATTGCTGGCCTCAAACAAACACACTAGACATTGAGCCTCCTATTTAAAAAAAAGATAGGGAAAAAACAAATTGCAAGGAGGAAAGGGGAGTTTGAAGTTCCAGGTCCAAGAGATAATAGTAGGATGGGGACTATAACATGTAGTAACTGCGGGCTAGAAGGACACAAGTATACAAGTTGCCAGAAGGCTCTGAGGCCTAAGCTTCAGATGAGGAAAAACAAACATCAGGAAAACATGGCAGTTTATGCAGATACATCAGCTCCATCAGCTCAAGGGCATGCTACAACTGGAAGAAGAGCCAATCCTACCATATCAGTCCCTGCTGCAACAACAAATAGAGCATCACATTCTGCTCCAGGCCCTTTTGCATCAGCACCAGGCCCTGTTGGTACATCCAGAAGGGGCAGGCCTATAAGTAGAGGGAGAAATACTGGTTTCAGTGCACCAAGATCTGCCACAACTTCTGCACAAGGTTTGGCAGGGACCAAAAGGAAGAGGTATCCAAGCTCCAAATTGAAGGGCTACTTCTATGCAAGTGGTAACTAATGGTAAGTCTGAACTTTTCTGAACTTAGTTTCTGAACTTGTCTGAACTTAGTTTCTGCAGTTAGTGAAAGTGCAACTATCCCTAGGTGGTTTTGGTAATTCATAACAACATATAGCTCATTGGGCTAATGCTATTCCAAGACTATTATTTCAGGAAAGCTCAATGAATGGCATGGCATGGATGATGAAAGTGGATCCCTCAAAATACTAATGACAAAGGATTGGCTCAAGCTCAAAAGCTCAAGACTCTTCATTTTACACTTTAGTGATCCAAGATCACATTGAGTCTATAGGAAAAGCCAATACTATTAAGGAGGGATGAGGTGTTGCTTAATGAGCCTCTTGCTTCATGTGCTTGGTGATATGCTCCAAAAAACCTCAACTACTTTCTCACATCCACAAATGACCTAAACCTAAAGCCAAAATCGGTCACACCGATTCTTCCTATCCGGCGCCAGCGAGTTCTAATGTCATAGCCACTGCCACAAACCCTAGGAAAATCGGTCCTACCGATAGGGATCTCGGTCTCACCGAGATGGGATTGTAATCTCTCTGTTTCCCTTCATAACGTTTCGGTCTAACCGAAGTGAGCGATCGGTCCCACCGAGATTGCAATGTAAACTCTCTGTTTCCCTTTTGTAACATTTCGGTCTCACCGGAAAGAGCAAATCGGTCCCACCAAGTTTACCTGACCAACTCTCTGGGAAGCTTATTACCAAAATCGGTCTCACCGAGTTTGAGTGATCGGTCTTACCGAGATTACGTTATGCCCTAAACCTAATCAAATCGGTCTTACCGAGTTGCATGTCGGTCCCACCGAAAATCCTAACGGTCACTAGGTTTACTAAATTGGTCCGACCGAGTCTGTTGAATCGGTCCCACCGAGTTTGGTAAATTGTGTGTAACGGTTAGATTTTGTGTGGAGGCTATATATACCCCTCCACCTCCTCTTCATTCGTGGAGAGAGCCATCAGAACAAACCTACACTTCCAACTTACCATTTCTGAGAGAGAACCACCTACTCATGTGTTGAGGCCAAGATATTCCATTCCTACCATATGAATCTTGATCTCTAGCCTTCCCCAAGTTGCTTTCCACTCAAATCTTCTTTCCACCAGATCCAAAACCTATGAGAGAGAGTTGAGTGTTGTGGAGACTATCATTTGAAGCACAAGAGCAAGGAGTTCATCATCAACGCACCATTTGTTACTTCTTGGAGAGTGGTGTCTCCTAGATTGGCTAGGTGTCGCTTGGGAGCCTCCGACAAGATTGTGGAGTTGAACCAAGGAGTTTGTAAGGGCAAGGAGATCACCTACTTCGTGAAGATCTACCGCTAGTGAGGCAAGTCCTTCGTGGGCGACGACCATGGTGGGATAGACAAGGTTGCTTCTTCGTGGACCCTTCGTGGGTGGAGCCCTCCGTGGACTCGCGCAACCGTTACCCTTCATGGGTTGAAGTCTCCATCAACGTGGATGTACGATAGCACCACCTATCCGAACCACGCCAAAAACATCCGTGTCTCCAATTGCGTTTGAATCCTCCAAACCCTTCCCTTCCCTTTCTTGAAAGTTGCATGCTTTAATTTCCGCTGCCTATATACTCTTTGCATGCTTGCTTGAATTGTGTGATGATTGCTTGACTTGTCCTAAGATAGCTAAAATCTGTCAAACTCTAAAATTGGGAAAAGGTTAAGTTTTTAATTGGTCAAGTAGTCTAATCACCCCCCTCTAGACATACTTCAAGGTCCTACAAGTGGTATCAGAACTTTGGTCTCCAGTTGCTTTGATTTCCATAGCTTTTGGTGGTCATAGCCTTGGTTTCACAACCTAGGAGAGTATGGCGTCTAGTGAGGGAAATTATCACCGTAGAGGTCCTTACTTTGATGGTACTAATTTTGCTAGTTGGAAGCATAAGATGAAAATGCATATTCTCGGACATAACCCCGCCGTTTGGGCAATTATTTGTATTGGCTTGCAAGGTGAATTCTTTGATGGGAGAGAGCCGAACCGTGAAGCTAATGCGGAAGAATTGAAGAGGCTGCAATACAACGCTCAAGCTTGTGATATCATCTTCAACGGATTGTGCCCCGAAGAATTCAACAAAATCAGCCGTCTTGAGAATGCAAAGGAAATTTGGGATACTTTGATTGATATGCATGAAGGTACCGACTCCGTCAAGGAATCCAAGTTGGATGTTCTCCAAAGTCAGCTTGACAAGTTCAAAATGAAGGATGGTGAAGGTGTCGCTGAAATGTACTCTAGGATTGCACTTATCACAAATGAGATTGCCGGCTTAGGGAGTGAAGAGATGACCGATAGATTCATCATCAAGAAAATCCTAAGAGCATTGGATGGAAAGTATGATACCATGTGCACATTGATCCAAATGATGCCAAACTACAAAGATCTCAAGCCAACGGAAGTCATTGGAAGAATTGTTGCTCATGAGATGTCACTTAAGGATAAGGAGGAACTTCACAACAAGTCAAATGGTGCTTACAAAGCCTCAAGTGAAGCCCCCACATCATTAAGTGAGAAACAAAACTCCAATGAATAATTGAGCTTAATGGTGAAGAACTTCAACAAATTCTACAAGAGTAGAAGCAAGGAAAGATGCTCCAAGTCAAGGTCTTACAATGACAAAAGATCTTCTAGTCGAGAGCGAAATTGCTACAATTGTGGGAGACCCGGACACTATTCCAATGAGTGTACGACACCCTACAAAAGAAGAGAAGATTCTCCAAAAAGAAGAAGCAAAAGAGAAGAATCACCACCGAGAGAGAGGAGGAGTAGAGATGATTGTTATGAACGAAGACCCTCACGGAGAAGCAAGGATTCAGAAAGGAAGGACAAGTCATCAAGGAGCTACACAAAACAAAGACATCAAGCTCATGTTGGTGAATGGGTATCCGGCTCCGACTCCGACAATCACTCCGAGAGAAGCTATCACTCCGACTCCGAATATACTCAAGATGAAGGTGTTGCCGGTCTAGCACTTGTGTAAACCAACTCCTACGACATATTTGATTCACCAAATGAAGGAATTGGAAGATGCTTCATGGCCAAAGGTCCAAAGGTAACACATACTGAGTATGTTGATTTCAATAGTGATGAAGATGACTTACTTGTGGATGATGATTTACTTGTTGACAACTCTAGTGATGAATACTATGATGAAACGTCAATTAATCATGCTAATCAAGATAAAACGAATGACAATGACAAGGAGAAGATTGAGCTTCTAACTAAAGAACTAAACACTCTTAAGTTGGCTCATGAAACTATCTTCGAAGATCATCGAGAACTTTTAAGGGCTCATGAGAAGTTACGCTTTGAAAAGCTCAATCTTGAGCAAGAGCATGAGTTCTTAAAAGCAATCAATGATGATCTCCGTAAGAAAAGTTCTTCTTACATTGCCAAGCGTTTACTCTTATCTACTTACATGCCTCAAGTCAAGTCTAGTAACAAGTACAAGAAAGATCCTTCCTCTAGTAGTAACAATAATAATGTCAAATCCAATATTGTTGCTTCTAGTAGTTCTCTTGATTCCACTAATGATTCTCTTAGCCAAGTTACACTTGAGCAAGAAAATAGCTTATTGAAGGGAATTATATAGAAAGGTGTTTACAAGAGCCTTGCCGGGAGTAAGCAATTCGAGGAAATTGTACGCAAGCAAGGAAGGCACCGGAAGAATCAAGGTGTTGGTTTTGAATGAAAGTTCAATGCCAATGGACAAGGTAAGAAGATCAATACCCCAAGACGAAGTTTGTTCCTCAACAAGAGAAGTATGATCCTACTTCCTTCAAAGGAACACAAGCACAAGATGATCTTCCACCACAAGACCACAAGAACAAAGGCAAGGACAAGCTTCAAGAAGAGATTGATGCATTTGAAGAAGCACCTAAGGTCTCGGTCAAGTGGGTTCCCAAGACTACGTCAAGTTCTACTTCATCAAGTACAACTACAACTCCAAGGATTCCCATCAAGATGATGTGGATCCCGAAGAAGAAGAACTAGAGAGTTCTTGAGGGTGACTCCGCCAACATTCTTCACTCATATCATTATGGCAAGAACAAGTGCAATCAACTTCCACATCTTGCACTAGTTCAAGGAGTCACAAACCCTCATGTTGGTAAGGCAAGGGACAAGGTAACCTAATGATTTCATGGATATTATCTTGAGTGTGCATCACTCTATGTCTATGGATATTCTTGTTTGTTCCTTGTGGGACTAACCCATGTAGGTAAGTTGAAAGTGCAACTCACTCCAAAGGATTGCTCCAAATGATCTACATCAACATTGAGCATCCACATCTTCAACACCTACATGAAGTCATCATCGACAAAACCCAAGGTTAGTTCATCCCTCTAAAAGGGGATCTCACATCTAGGGGGAGCTTAACCCTAAGAATTGAGTCAAAGCAACTCTAATGGTGTGAACACACCAATGCATTATGTAAAAGTGGTAACCCCACTTGAGCTTAAACGATGAGTATGACCTATGATCAAATGTTTTCATTTGACTCCTAAGTCAATATACTCATATATAGATGACCTAGTCATCGCCAATTGTTTGATAGATGCTAGAATTGGTTGTGCATGTTTTGCCACATATTTCATTTGCCATCTTATTGTGTGAGCATGTTGGTGCATATTTTACTCATTCAAGGACATCCACTTGTTGTTTTAAGTGATTGGCTTCTTTTTCCTTTTTGCCAAGTGGATGGACAAGAATGCCTAAGAGCCTTCTCTAGCTATCTATGCTTTTCTCATCTCAAACTCTATTCATGCTACATCACAAAATTTGATCAAGTCAGATTCGAACCACTCTGTGTGAGGAGCACTCGGAGTCCCCGATTCGTCATAGACTTAAACTTCCAAAACTTCTTTGTAATTCTCGGTCTGACCGATTCCTCCATTTCGGTCCCACCGAGATCACTAAGTCGATCTAGGTTTTCAATCTCGGTGCAACCGATTTGAACTTTTCGGTCACACCGAGTTGCTGTAACTGTACATAGTTATGCATCTCGATGCCACTGAGTTGTTCCACTCGGTCACACTGACAGGGTCGGGCTATATATACTCACGGGCAAAAATTTGGAAATTTCTCCGAACCTCTTCGCCCGCGCAATAGCTCACTCTGCCATCAGGGTCTCCGGATCGTCTCCTCATCGCCAGCCGCCTCCTGTTGCTGGTCTCCGCCGCCGTCAACGGAATTCACCCCTGCCGTTGCCGCCGTAGCGAGTTCATCGCCAAGCTAGGGTATGGACTCGATCACAGTGCTATCCTCGTCCGATTCCTAGCACATTGTGTTCTTAATGATTCTTGCCACGATTGAAACACTCCTATCCAATCAATGCAATCCTTAGATTAGATGAGATTTGAAAATTTAGGGTTAGGTTTCCGCCGAAACCATCTCCGACCCACCGAGTTGAAAAACTCAGTCCCACCGATTTGGCTAACGCCATTGCACTAGTAACTCTCGGTCTGACCGAGAATTGCTAATCGGTGAGACCGATTTTAGGACTTTGTGAAACCCTAGCAGTCTCGGTGCCACCGAACTGTGACTCGGTCCAACCGAGTTCATCAGTTTAGGTTCCAAAACTGCTTCGGTATCACTGAGTTTGAAAATCGGTTGATCCGAAATGCTTTCTGTGGAAAACTAAAACTGAATTTTCGAATCATTCTTTTGCAAAAATCTCTGCATTTTGTGATGCTCATCCACTCTATCTCATCTATAACTCTTCACAGGGTCAGCAGTCAGTGATTTGCAGCATGTCAGACCAAAGTGATAGTCAGAACAGGTCAGAAGAGCACAATCACATGAGTGAGGGCACTAGTCCCTCTAGCACTTCAGATGAAGGCAGCAGGAGCACCCCAAGCAACCTGCCTAAAGCTGCCACTAGGACAAGGAAGAAGAGAACCTCAGATTCTGAGGATGAGGATTATAGAGTAGAAGAGGATGAAGCTACCTCCAAGATGGTAGTGCTCAAAAACGAGTATGCCTCAACACAGAACACTAAACCTGGACTCAATTGGAAGGTTCCTGCCAAGAGGACACCGATGCTGAAGGTCAGAGGATCTACTCAAGTGCATGAGTCTTATGGTCATGAGTCTTATGGTTGAGACCATTAAGAGGACTGCAGCAGATCAAAAGAGAAGTTGTGGATATGCCCCTCAGATTTAGGAGTTGATTAACTCAATGATGGGCACAGGAAAATATCTATTGGATAAGGAACATTTTCCTCTCTATCCAGACTTTGAGGACAATCAGGTTGTCATGAGTGAGAATGAACCATCATCAGTACAAGCTCAAGAGAAGAAGGAGAAGGCAAGGAAAGAGAAGGCTGCCAAGATGCCAACTCAAGAGGAGGCATCTGAGTACTCTCTGAAGAACAACCAGGAGCATCTTAGTTACTTGATAGCATCAACACTGAGGATTGAGAAGGGATTGGCCACCCTCACTCAAAATCAGAAGAGCTTGGAAAGAATCATGGAACAAAAATTCTATGATCTAGATGTCAAAGTAACTGAGATTCAGTCAGTTGTGGAGCAGCTACAGGGTGACATGCAGGAGAGGAAGGGCAAGACTACCACTAATGTATTTGCCAGAGTGCTTAGAGCTCAGAGGTCAGCTGCAGTGCCTGTGACAGACACCAGAGCCACATCATCTGCACCAGCTACAGCTCCTACAGCTCCAGTGCAACCAGCTCCAGCACCAACTCCTCCAACTCCCTCTACTTCAACTGAAGCCTTCGTTCTTGGAGTTCTCCGGACACCACCACCTGAAGATCAAGCCTGAGAGTCGATCTAGCACTATGCATTTTCTATGAACTTTTTGGTAACTTGTTGCCAAAGGGGGAGAAAAATGTATAGATCATAGGCTTCGAGAGAGAGAGAGAGAGAGAGAGAGAGAGAGAGAGAGAGAGTTGCTTTTGTTCTCTCTTGCTTTGGTGGTTAAACTTTGTTTGCTTTTGATTACTTGAGATACTATGCTGTTTTTGTGAGACATTGATGATCATGTGTTTGATCATAAGCTACACTTATGCATGTTTGATGATATTATCTTACCTATCCTTATATGATCATTCACTTTGCTTGGTGATGAGTGCTTGTATTCAATATTTATCATTTTGAGCGCTCCATCAAGATGTATATGACATGGAAGAGTAACCCATGAGCCTAATTCCTTGTGCATTTGCAGTCCATATCAAATCTTAAACTATGCACAAATTTAGGGGGAGCTCTTGCTTATCACATACTTCTCAAAGCGACGATGTTTTTTAATCTTATTATCATTTGTCGAAGCTTTGATCTATATGTTGTCATCAATTACCAAAAAGGGGGAGATTGAAAGTGCAACTATCCCTAGGTGGTTTTGGTAATTCATAACAACATATAGCTCATTGGGCTAATGCTATTCCAAGACTATTATTTCAGGAAAGCTCAATGAATGGCATGGCATGGATGATGAAAGTGGATCCCTCAAAATACTAATGACAAAGGATTGGCTCAAGCTCAAAAGCTCAAGACTCTTCATTTTACACTTTAGTGATCCAAGATCACATTGAGTCTATAGGAAAAGCCAATACTATCAAGGAGGGATGAGGTGTTGCTTAATGAGCCTCTTGCTTCATGTGCTTGGTGATATGCTCCAAAAAACCTCAACTACTTTCTCACATCCACAAATGACCTGAACCTAAAGCCAAAATCGGTCACACCGATTCTTCCTATATGGCGCCACCGAGTTCTAATGTCATAGCCACTGCCACAAACCCTAGGAAAATCGGTCCTACCGATAGGGATCTCGGTCTCACCGAGATGGGATTGTAATCTCTCTGTTTCCCTTCGTAACGTTTCGGTCTAACTGAAGTGAGCGATCGGTCCCACCGAGATTGCAATGTAAACTCTTTGTTTCCCTTTTGTAACATTTCGGTCTCACCGAAAAGAGCAAATCGGTCCCACCGAGTTTACCTGACCAACTCTCTAGAAAGCTTATTACCAAAATCGGTCTCACCGAGTTTGAGTGATCGGTCTTACCGAGATTATGTTATGCCCTAACCCTAATCAAATCGGTCTTACCGAGTTGCATGTCGGTCCCACCGAAAATCCTAACGGTCACTAGGTTTACTAAATCGGTCCGACCGAGTCTGTTGAATCGGTCCCACCGAGTTTGGTAAATTGTGTGTAACGGTTAGATTTTGTGTGGAGGCTATATATACCCCTCCACCTCCTCTTCATTCATGGAGAGAGCCATCAGAACGAACCTACACTTCCAACTTACCATTTCTGAGAGAGAACCACCTACTCATGTGTTGAGGCCAAGATATTCCATTCGTACCATATGAATCTTGATCTCTAGCCTTCCCCAAGTTGCTTTCCACTCAAATCTTCTTTCCACCAGATCCAAAACCTATGAGAGAGAGTTGAGTGTTGGGGAGACTATCATTTGAAGCACAAGAGCAAGGCGTTCATCATCAACGCACCATTTGTTACTTCTTGGTGAGTGGTGTCTCCTAGATTGGCTAGGTGTCGCTTGGGAGCCTCCGACAAGATTGTGGAGTTGAACCAAGGAGTTTGTAAGGGCAAGGAGATCGCCTACTTCGTGAAGATCTACCGCTAGTGAGGCAAGTCCTTCGTGGGCGACGACCATGGTGGGATAGACAAGGTTGCTTCTTCGTGGACCCTTCGTGGGTGGAGCCCTCCGTGGACTCGCGCAACCGTTACCCTTCATGGGTTGAAGTCTCCATCAACGTGGATGTACGATAGCACCACCTATCGGAACCACGCCAAAAACATCCGTGTCTCCAATTGCGTTTGAATCCTCCAAACCCTTCCCTTTACTTTCTTGCAAATTGCATGCTTTAATTTCCGCTGCCTATATACTCTTTGCATGCTTGCTTGAATTGTGTGATGATTGCTTGACTTGTCCTAAGATAGCTAAAATCTGCCAAACTCTAAAATTGGGAAAAGGTTAAGTTTTTAATCGGTTAAGTAGTCTAATCACCCCCCCTCTAGACATACTTCAAGGTCCTACAGTTAGTTTCTGCACTTGTCTGAACTTGTCTGAAACTGATGGGCCTGCTGCCCTGTTATGCTTTATTAATTTGGGCTTGGTACTGAGCTCGGTTATTGGATCTCTCTGTGCCCCCCTACCAAGCCTGCCATTCTGTCTACAAAAGACGGAGCGATCGTACAACCTCTTTCCCCTAACCCAAAACCTAGCCGCCGCAGAAGCACGCGGGCACGCGGACCCTAGTTTAGCCAGAGATGAATCCAACATTAGGAGAGGTAGTCAATGACCATGAGGAGGTTGGTAGGGCTGCTGCGAGGGCCAATCGCAGAGCACATGCGCTGGAGCGACGGCGCAGGCTGGCTGCCAGGATTATGGCAGAACGCAATGCCAATGATGTCAAGCAGTTCAATGAGGCGTTCCTAGAAGGAACGCACATCACGGATGACCTTGTCATCTGGTGGGCAAGAGACAGGGCAAGCTTCCATCGATTCCAAGTAACAAGGACTCGGTGGACTAGGATGTTGGCTGCGTTCGAAGGAAGAGAGGATTAGTTCTTGGTTTTTTCTGTTTATGTATGTCTCTGGACTTTGCTACATCTTGAGCTTGCGTTGGTTTTCCTCAAAGAGGAGAGGGTGATGCCGCAAGTGTAGCGTAAGTATTTCCCTTAGTTTTGAGAACCAAGGTATCAATCCAGCAGGAGGCTCCTCAAAAGTCCCACGCACCTACACAAACAAACTGAGAACTCGCAACCAACGCAATAAAGGGGTTGTCAATCCCTTCACGACCACTTGCAAAAGTGAGATCTGATAAAGATAGTATGATAAGATAAATATATTTTTGGTATTTTATAATATAGATGCAAAAAGTAAAGATGTAAATAAAAGTAGATTGAAAGCAAATATGATAAGAGATAGACCAGGGGGCCATAGGTTTCACTAGTGGCTTCTCTCAAGATAGCATAAGTATTACGGTGGGTGAACAAATTACTGTCGAGCAATTGATAGAAAAGCGCATAGTTATGAGATTATCTAGGCATGATCATGTATATAGGCATCACGTCCATAACAAGTAGACCGACTCCTGCCTGCATCTACTACTATTACTCCACACATCGACCGACTCCTGCCTGCATCTATAGTATTAAGTTCATAAGAACAGAGTAACGCATTAAGCAAGATGACATGATGTAGAGGGAAAAACTCATGCAATATGATATAAACCCCATCTTGTTATCCTCGATGGCAACAATACAATACGTGCCTTGCAACCCTTTCTGTCACTGGGTAAGGACACCGCAAGATTGAACCCAAAGCTAAGCACTTCTCCCATGGCAAGAAAGACCAATCTAGTCGGCCAAACCAAACTGAAAATTCGAAGAGACTTGCAAAGATAACTCAATCATACATCAAAGAATTCAGAGAACATTCAAATATAATTCATAGATAAACTTGATCATAAACCCACATTTCATCGGATCTCGACAAACACACCGCAAAAAGAGTTTACATCGAATAGATCTCCACAAGAGAGGGGGAGAACATTGTATTGAGATCCAAAAAGAGAGAAGAAGCCATCTAGCTAATAACTATGGACCCGTAGGTCTGTGGTAAACTACTCACAACTCATCGGAGGGGCAAGGATGTTGATGTAGAGGCCCTCCATGGTCGATTCCCCCTCCGGCAGAGTGCCAGCGAAGGCTCCAAGATGGGATCTCGCGGATACAAAAGGTTACGGCGGTGGAAATTGTGTTTCATGGTGCCCCTGGATGTTTTTGGGGTACGTAGGTATATATAGGAGCAAGAAGTACGCCGGTGGCCGCCCGAGGGGCCCACGAGACAAGGGGGCGCGCCCTACAGGGGGGGTGTCGTGGTACTAAGACTGACAGTAGAATAGGGGGTAGGTATGGAGAGGCAAGATCCTAGCTATGGAGTAGTTGTTTACGCAAGTGATTTACGAGTTCAGGCCCTCCTCGGAGGAAGTAACAGCCCTATGTCTCGGAGGCCGGAGGCGGTCGACTGGATTATATGCGTATGAGTTACAGAGGTGCGAACCCTTCTGCCAGTGGAGGGGGTGGCTTATATAGAGGATGCCAAGACCCCAGCCAGCCCACGTAGCGGAGGGTTTAAAGTACATTAAGGCTTGGTGTTACTGGTAACGCCTTACATAAAGTGTCATCATGACCATAAAGACTACTTAATTACAGACCGTTTGGATACAGAGTGGTTGAGTGAGTCTTCATGGTCGAGTGTCTTCATGGTCGAGTGTCTTCAAGTCTGTCGAGTGGAATCCCTCTAGGTCGACTAGAAGACGGTTTCTTCTAAAGTTGTCCTTGGGGAGGGTTTCTTGGACAGGTCCGTGACCCTACCCTAGGTACATGACTTCATCATTAGCCCCCGAATGGATCGAGGTTTGAGTGAGGAAGGAGTTGATAATCTTTCCGACCTGTTTTCTGGTGCTGTGAATGTGTCTTACTCTGGACCAATGGCTTTCTAGCGAGGGTGTCAACTTCTCTTTCAGTCGCCTTGATCCATTCTTCATATCTGTCGAGTGAACTTTATGAACTTGGAGATTTCCGAGCGACGGATCGCAGGAGATCTTCCGTCTGACAAGTTGCTCTTCTGTTAGCGGATTTAGTGGGATCCAAATTTCGGGAAGCGCGCGAAGCGGGGAAGGCCGCGATACTCAGATGGGATAAGGCAGAGATGCCTTGATTTCTGCGCCGCCTTTTTCTCCATGTATCGCTTGCGCGTCTCTTTCGGGATTTGACAGGATTGCCCGGGCCTACCAGTCAGTCACTCGAAAGCGATTCCATATAAGGCACCGGGCGGAGGTTTTTCGAACAGTGCTCCCTCATTTTCCCCTCCCCCATCTTCAGATTCATCTGCTGCGCTTGCTACCTGTTCAGCGCCGCTGTTCCATACCAGCCTCGCCGGCAACAATGGTGAAGGAGAAGACGGCGGCTTTGGAGCGGGCGAAGAAGGTGACGGCGAAGGCGAAGGGGAGAGCGACCAGTCGGACTGGATCCTCGTCGCGGTCCCGCCTGCCGCAAGGTTGGATCCAGGGGGATTGGATCCGCTCGACCATCACCCAGAAGGATCTCGACGATCTGGCCAACGAAGGGTTGATCGAGCATGGAGCGGCTAGGCTTCCGGGGACGGAGTGGCAGCCTCAGCCTCAGGACGGTGAGTGTGTCCTCTTAGCCACCCATGTCGACCGTGGATTTTCTCTGCCGCCGCATATTTTCTTTCGGGGGTTTATGAACTTCTTTGGGGCACAACTCCACCACTTCACACCCAACTCCATTGCCTATCTCGCCGCTTTCGTGTCTTTGTGCGAAAAATTTTTGGGTTGTCGGCCGCAATGGGGCCTTTTCAAACACATATTCACTTGTCGCTCTTAGACGGTGAAAAAGGCTAATCCGAATGACGAGAGAACCCAAGTAATCCAGATGTGTGGGGGTCTTGGGGTCCAGATGAGGAGTAAGAGTGCTTTCCCAGCCATGACCCTTCCCGAGTCAGTTAGAGGGTGGCAGTCGACCTGGTTCTACTGCCAAGACCAGTCGACGCCAGGGCAGTCGACTAGGCTCCCTCCCTTCTCCATGAGTCGAGCAAACAAGCCGTCTTCTCTGAAAGTGCTTCCGGAGGAGAAGGCTCAGGTAAAAATGTTGATGGAGCGCGTAGTCCAGCTCATTCGCAACGGGGTCACTGGCATGGATCTTCTAGAGGTTTTCCTTCGACGGCGCATCCAGCCACTCCAATACCGAGGTCACCCGATGTGGTTGTATTTTGGTACCGAAGACACCACTCGGGTCCACCCAGAGGAGGTCGACGACGCCACACTGGAGAGGTGGATGACTGCCATCACAAGGAACAAAGATAACCCCCGTGGGGCCAGGAGGATCCTGCCACTCGACCAGTCTTATGAAGCAGACAAGGTATGACCACTTATCTCCGACTGTAATCATGTTTCGTCCATTCTGTTTTGCTGCAGATTAGTTGATTGACTTTTGTCTTGTTTGTTTTCTCTCAGGCTACTACTGAGTTGTATTCGATGCCCAACGGGGCGCAAGCACAGACCGAGGAGGAGGAAGGAAGTGGAGGTGAAAGTCAAGAGGAGTGGGAATCGGATGGCGACGAGGATGATGAAGATGGTGATTCCGATGAGGAAGTCGCTCCTCCCCGTTCTGAAAGAAGATCCAAGCTTGCCCATGACCCTGCAGTCGAGCGCGGCAAGGGGGCCGCGCCTGTTATGCAGTCGACCAAGCATCCTCGGACGACCTCTCCGGCATCGACTGAGAAAGCGTCGAAGCAATCTCGAGTGGCGCCGTTAAAGCCGATGAAGGCCTTGCCGAAGATGAAGATGGTGATTCCCACTATTTCTGGGTAATGACGTAACTTGTGTCTTCTTGTTTCTCATGAATTTACTCTTGGTCGATTTGTTCGCTGACCGACTGATTTCTGGAACTGCAGTGCTGCGACTTCTGAGACCTCGACCAAACCTAAAGATCAAGAGATGGAGGATGATGTCACTTCCAACCCTGGTATGACCTTTGTAGTTTCGTTTTCAGTCGACATGATCTTCATTTTTAACTTTGAATCTTTTCTGCAACTCCACCTAATATCGTCATTGATCTTCCTGATGATGATGACGAGGAACCACTGAGGCAGAGGAGGAATAGGAGAGCGTCTGCTGGCAAGACAACTCAGGTCGTATCAGCACCTGAGACGTTGGTTGCGGAGGGGGACAACGTCACTCGGCCTACCGTATCCTTTGTGGTGCCGCTGACTAGTGCTCACCCTTCATCATCGAGTGCTGATCAGCCTTCACTTTTCTCTACCCACCACGTCCCAGAAGACCAAGCAAGCGCTGCTAAAGAAGCCATACGCCAGGAGGGGGTTATGATGGAGCAAGTGAAGGCGATCCGAGACGCCAGTCAAGCGGCTTATGACGCCAGTTCAGCCCTTCAGAGCATTGTTCAGGTTAGTCGATCACCGCCTGTTCTGTTAGGATATGATACCTGAAAACTTTTCTTTCTGAAAATTAGTATCTGTCGTACACCCACTGGGTGTGTCAGTTGAATATCTGGATTGGTGGGGGCACGCTGAGTGCACCCACTGGATGTAGTCCCCAAGGCTATGGTGGACTGCTGGCAGTCGACCATAGTCTTAATGCCTTGAACTTTCTCTCATTGCTTGTTTTACTCGATCTGGTCGATTGGAATCATAAACCGGTGGGGGCACGCTGAGTGCACCCACTGGGTGTAGTCCCTGAGACTATGGTCGACTGCTGGCAGTCGACTACGGTCTGAAGAACACTTTTTTTTGAAACTGTGACTAACTGTTGGTGGTTAGCCTTTCTGCCTTTTTTGGTCGACTGATCGACTCTAGCTGATAGAACCAGTGGGGGCACGCTGAGTGCACCCACTGGGTGTAGTCCCCGAGACTACAGTTGAATATTTTGATTCGGCTGTAGTCTTAGAAATACTACGATTTTTCTCTTAGTCACTCGGAAGTGACCTATTTTTGACGTTTGTCGATTGATCCTTCGCAGAAATCTTGCGAGCTTGCAGCTCGTTATATTGAATTGGAGAACAAGCATCTCCAGCTTGAACTTGATCTGAAGCTTGTCCAGGAGAACTTCACGAAGGCAGAGGAGGAGGCAAAAGGTATGTTTGGTGAGAACCTCAATGACTGCCTTTGTTCCTTGTTCATTTCCGAGCTTGATCTCACTGTGATTTTGTAGACAAACTGAGGGATTGTCTGAAGAAGAAGGATCTTGAACTCGTTGAGGCGCAGAAAGCAGCTTCGGAGAAGACCAAACTCGCAGAAGAAAAGTTGGCTTCAATCAGCAAACTTGAAGAGGAGAATACCAGTCTGAAAGCTGCTCTCGACACGGCCAACAAGTATGCCAGTCGACTGAAAAATGATAAGTTGGCCTTGAGTGATAAGGCTAGTGAGCTGGCGGGAAAGAAGAACGACTTAGAGGTTTATCTGGGGGGGGGGGGCTCGCCAAGAAGTTGTTCATCATGCTCGAAGGTAACTTCTTATATCCGACTGGTAAACACTGACTTATTGTAGAAATGTTAGCTTATCCTTGGATCGTATCCCCAGAATTCTGCCAAAACTGTGAAGAGGAGACTAGTTGAGTGGAGACTGGCTTGGATCCCATCAACTCTCCTGTGAAGGATGAAGCTGCCATGAACGTGCTCCGACTCGAGTCCCGCGTTGCTGCTGTGGTCGACTATATTGCAAGACTGAAGGTTGCAATGTCGCGCATCGACACGGTACTCTGGCCAAGAGAAACACTTCAGAACTACCTCGAGTCTCTGATGACTCGACTGAATGAAGCTCCAAGTCGAGTGCAAGAATGGAAGAAGTCTTCTGCCACGTGCAGTGCTGACGTTGCTCTATCTCTGGTCCGTGTGCACTGCAAGGATGCACGAGAGGACAAGCTGGCAGCTCTCAAGGTGGCCAATACCAAGAAGCATGACTTCCGATCCTTCATGGAGACCTTCATCGCTGCTGCCACTCGAATTGCAGATGGAATCGACCTGGACGAGTTTGTTGCGCCTTCCATCCCTCCACAGGAGGGGTAAAAAACTTCTATGCTTGATGCTTTAAATTTGCCTCGGTATGCCGAGTGGTTTTGTAACCGATAAACTTTAATAGGCTTAGCGCCTGAGCACTTCTGGTTTCGTAAGACGTTATCTGAACTTGGATTTGACGTTGAATGCGTTTGCATCTGCCTCAGAACAAACATTGTTTTCCGCTCGGTCTATATGCTGTGGTTTGAAATGTTCTTTTGTAGGTAAGGATGAAGCACCGATTGCAATTGACTCGTACCTCGTCATACTTAGGCGAGCACTGGGCCGCAGCTAAGCCCCCGAGTGGGAGGTCTGCTCTCTACTCGGTAGGATTTTCAAAAACTTAGGTGAGCACTGAGCTCTAGCTAAGCCCCCGAGTGGGAGGCCTGCTCTCCACTCTGTAGGATTTTCAAAAACTTAGGCAAGCACTGAGCTGCAGCTAAGCCCCCTAGTGGGAGGTCTGCTCTCCACTCGGTAGGATTTTCAAAAAACTTAGGCGAGCACTGGGCTGCGGCTAAGCCTCCGAGTGGGAGGTCTGCTCTCCACTCGGTAGGATTTTCAAAAACTTAGGCGAGCACTGGGCTGCAGCTAAGCCCCCGAGTGGGAGGTCTGCTCTTCACTCGGTAGGATTTTCAAAAACTTAGGCGAGCACTGGGCCGCAGCTAAGCCCCCGAGTGAGAGGTTTGCTCTCCACTCGGTAGGATTTTCGTGGCATACCTCTGAAGAAGAAGGTAAGAGTCGACCTGCACCTTGTCCTCCTTGCGGGTCGCACGTTGTGTTTGTGGCGTAGCTCGGAAGGAGAAGGTAGCAGTCGACCTGCACCTCGTCCTCCTTGCGGAGCGCACATTGTATTTGTGGCGTAGCTCAGAAGGGGAGGGTAGCAGTCGACCTGCACCTCGTCCTCCTTGCGGAGCGCATGTTGTATTTGTGGCGTAGCTCGGAAGGAGAGGGTAGCAGTCGACCTGCACCTCGTCCTCCTTGCGGAGTGCATGTTGTATTTGTGGCGTAGCTCAGAAGGAGAGGGTAGCAGTCGACCTGCACCTCGTCCTCCTTGTGGAGCGCACGTTGTATTTGTACTTAAGCGAGCACTATGCTGCAGCTAAGCCCCCGAGTGGGAGGCTGGCTCACCACTCGGCAGGATTTTGTTTAAACTTAGGCGAGTACTTGGACTGCAGCTAAGCCTCCGAGTGGAAGGCTGGCTTACCACTCAGTAGGATTTTGCTTAACTTAGGCAAGTACTTGGACTGCAGCTAAGCCTCCGAGTGGAAGGCTGGCTTACCACTTGGTAGGATTTTGTTTAAACTTAGGCGAAACAGATTCGCAGCTAAGCCCCCGAGTGGGAGGCTGGCTCACCACTCGGTAAGGATTTTTTTATAGACTTAGGCGAAACGGATTTGCAGCTAAGCCACCCACTGGGGGACTGCTTTATGTGGACAAAAGTAACAACAACCACTGGGAAAATTATAAAGCTCTTGTCTTTGATAAATAAACTACAGAAGGACTTTTATTACAACTCATCCGAGTGAATACTTAAGTATAAAAGG
Source organism: Triticum timopheevii (assembly GCA_963921465.1). Classification (NCBI taxonomy): domain Eukaryota; kingdom Viridiplantae; phylum Streptophyta; class Magnoliopsida; order Poales; family Poaceae; genus Triticum; species Triticum timopheevii. The sequence continues at coordinate 554,284,921 of OY997272.1, read as the reverse complement.
GGCGGAGTAGCTCCGTGTTCCACGCTCTGGGCTCGTCAATCTGGTGCTCGACATTGTAAAGGCGGTATGCTCCATTGTGGAGAACCTTGGTGACGATGAAGGGACCTTCCCAAGTAGGAGCAAGCTTGTGTGGCTTCTGCTGATCCACTCGGAGAACCAAATCCCCCTCCTGGAAAGCTCGGCTCTTCATGTTTTTGGCAAGGAATCGACGCAAGTCCTGCTGATAAATGGTCGATTGGATCAAGGCCATCTCTCTTTCTTCTTCTAGAAGGTCGACTGCGTCCTGCCGGGCTTGCTCGGCTTCAGCTTCGGTGTAGAGTTCGACTCGGGGCGCGTTGTGAAGCAGGTCACTCGGCAAGACTGCTTCCGCTCCGTAGACCAAGAAGAACGGAGTTCTCCCAGTCGACCAGTTAGGCGCGGTCCTTAATCCCCAAAGAACCGACGGAAGTTCGTCGACCCATGCTCCAGCCGCGTGCTTGAGATCGCGCATCAATCGGGGTTTCAACCCTTTGAGAATTAAGCCATTTGCTTGTTCTGCCTGTCCATTCGACCGGGGGTGAGCGACCGAAGCGTAGTTGACTCGTGTACCCTGAGATGTGCAGAAGGCTCTGAATTCCTCAGAATCGAAGTTTGACCCATTGTCTGTGATGATGCTGTGTGGAACTCCATATCTGAATATCAACTCCCTGATGAAGCTGACAGTAGTGCCGGCATCAAGATTCTTGATGGGTTTAGCCTCGATCCACTTGGTGAACTTGTCGACTGCTACCAGCACATGGGTGAAGCTACTTCTGCCTGTTCTCAGTGGTCCAACCATATCCAATCCCCATACATCGAAAGGCCAGACGAGTGGAATGGTCTTCAAGGCTGAGGCGGGCTTATGTGACATATTGGAGTAAAATTGACATCCTTCACACTTGTCGACTATCTCCTTTGCCATTTCATTCGCTCTTGGCCAGTAAAATCCCGCTTGGTATGCTTTAGCCACAATGGTCCGAGAGGATGCATGATGGCCACAGGTCCCTGAGTGGATATCGTCAAGGATTATCCGACCTTCTTCTGGCGTTATACACTTCTGCCCAACTCCAGTCGCGCATTCTCTATACAACTGTCCCTTTATCATGGTAAAGGCCTTAGATCGGCGGATGATCTGTCGAGCCTCTTCTTCGTCCTTTGGGAGTTCTTTCTTCAAGATATACGCGATGTACGGCACTGTCCAGTCGGGAGTGATGACCAATGCTTCCATGATCAGGTCGACCACCGCTGGAACTTCTACTTAAGTCGGATCTGTAGCACTTTTTGGCTGCGGAGCTTCTTCGGTAAAAGGATCTTCCTTAACTGATGGAGTATGGATATGCTCCTAGAACACATCACTGGGAATGGCTTCCCTCTTGGAACCTATCTTCGCCAAATCATCAGCCGCTTGATTCTTCAGTCAGGGTATATGATGGAGCTCTAACCCCTCAAATTTCTTTTCAAGCTTCCTCACTGCATTGCAGTATCCAGTCATGGCTGGGCTTCTAATGTCCCACTCCTTCATCACCTGATTGACCACCAAATCTGAGTCGCCATAGACCATAAGGCGACAGACACCGAGTGAAATGGCCATGCGCAACCCATACAAAAGCGCCTCGTATTCTGCTTCATTGTTGGAGGAATCAAAATGAATCTGGAGCACATATCTGAGCCTATCCCCTCGGGGGGAAACCAATACAACCCCAGCACCGGAACCATTTAACATTTTAGAACCGTCAAAGAACATGGTCCAGTGCTCCGAGTGAACTTGAGTCGGCTGCTGTTGTTCAATCCACTCGGCGATGAAATCTGCTATTGCTTGGTACTTAATGGCTTTCTTTGCCTCAAACTTGATATCAAGGGGAAGGAGTTCAATTGCCCATTTTGCCACTCGACCAGTTGCATCTCTGTTATGCAGAATCTCTGACAGTGGGGCGTCGCTGATGACTGTTGTGGAATGATCAGAGAAATAATGAGCAACCTTCTTCGTGGTCATGTAAATCCCATACACAAGCTTCTGATAATGAGGGTATCTTTGCTTCGATGGGGTCAATACTTCGGAGAGATAATATACAGGGCGCTGAACTTTGAAGGCTTTCCGTTCTTCTTCCCGCTCGATCGTAAGCACTGTACTGACGACTTGTCCTGTGGCTGCAATGTAAAGCAACAAAGGCTCTTTGCTGATTGGAGCAGCAAGCACCGGCTGGGTGGAGAGCAGAGCTTTTAGCTCTGCAAACGCTGCATCAGCTTCCGGAGTCCACTCGAACTTGTCAGACTTCTTCATCAGTCGGTAAAGAGGCAACGCGTTTTCACCGAGGCGAGAGATGAATCGACTTAATGCGGCCAAGCATCCAGTAAGCTTCTGGACATCGTGCACACGCACAGGGCGTTTCATCCGGAGTATGATACCAACTTTTTCTGGGTTGGCGTCGATTCCTCGTTCGGAAACGAGAAAACCGAGTAACTTTCCGCCAGGAACTCCGAACGTGCACTTTGATGGATTAAGCTTGATGTCATACCTCCTGATATTGGCAAATGTTTCAGCAAGGTCAGTCAACAGGTCGGAACCCTTCCGTGATTTGACCACAATATCATCCATGTATGCTTCCACGTTCCGACTGATTTGAGTGAGTAAACACTTCTGAATCATCCTCATGAACATGGCTCCGGCATTCTTGAGGCTGAATGGCATGGTGACATAGCAGAAGCACCCGAATGGAGTGATGAAAGCTGTTTTGATCTCATCGGGTCCATACAGATGGATCTGATGGTACCCGGAATAGGCGTCTAAAAAAGACAACCTCTCACATCCTACAGTCGAGTCGACAATTTGGTCGATGCAAGGGAGAGGAAAATGATCTTTCGGGCAGGCCTGATTGATATGTTTGAAATCAATGCAGAAGCGAAGTGACTTGTCCTACTTGGGGACCATGACAACATTGGCGAGCCACTCGGAGTGGTAAATCTCTCGGATAAACTCTGCTGCCAGGAGCCGAGCTACCTCTTCGCCAATGGCCTTTCTCTTCTGGATGGCCGACCGTCGAAGATGTTCCTTCACAGGTTTTATCTTTGGGTCGACTCGTAGGCGGTGCTCAGCCAGCCCCCTGGGAACACCCAACATGTCAGCAGGCTTCCATGCGAAGATGTCCCAGTTCTCACGGAGGAACTGGATGAGCGCTTCTTCCTATTTGGAGTCGAGTGTTGTTGAGATATGAGTCGGAGCAGCATTGGGGTCGGTCGGGTGGATGTGAATCGGCTTGGTCTCACCAGACGACTGAAACGCTGATTCAGTTGCAGGCTTCTTGGCTCGCAACAAATCACTCGGATCTGCGGTTTTCTGATATTCCTGTAGCTCTACTACTGCCATCTGAGCATCGGCGATCTTTGAGCCTTTCTGAAAGCACTCTTCTGCCTTTTTCCGATTGCCAGTGATGGTGATCACCCCTTTGGGACCAGGCATCTTCAATTTGAGGTACATGTAACATGGTCGAGCCATGAATCGTGCGTAGGCTGGCCTGCCTAAAATGGCGTGATAAGCACTCTGGAAATCCACAACTTCAAATGTTAACTTTTCTTTGCAGAAATGCTTCGAATCGCCGAAAACCACATCGAGACCTATTTGGCCGAGTGACTCAGCCTTCTTCCCAGGAATGACTCCATGGAAACTCATGTTGCTAGAACTGAGTCTGGACATCGGAATGCCCATTCCCTTTAGTGTCTCCGCATACAATATATTCAATCCACTGCCACCATCCATCAGTACCTTAGTCATTCGAGTGCCTTCGACAACGGGGTCGACCACCAAAGCTTGCCTCCCAGGGGTGGCTATGTGCGTCGGATGATCGGACTGGTCGAATGTGATGGCGGTCTGAGACAATTTCAGATAAGTGGGCGTTGCCGAAGCAACCATATTCACCTCACGGTTGATAACTTTCAGTCGACTTTTGCTCTCAACATCAGCAAAAATCATCAGAGTGGAATTGACATGGGGATATTCTTCATCACTGCCCTCTTTGGCCTCAGCCTTGTCCGACTCCTTCTCCTTATCCTTGGGCTGTTTTCCTTGAAACTGCTGGATTAAGAGCCGGCACTGGCGAGTGGTATGTTTTGGGTAAATGAAGTTACCCTCTTCATCTTTCTTCGTGTGGATGTGGCATGGCAAATCCATCACGTCGTTTCCTTCCTTGTCTTTCACCTTCTTGGGGTTCCAGGATCCTTTGGGTTTCCCTTTAAACTTGCCTTGAGTCACGGCCAAGGCTTCTCCAGGAGCAGCGGGTTCGGCTTTCCGCTTCTGCTTCCGACTGGAGTTTCCTTTTTCCGACTGGCTTGGCTTGTACTTGCCACTCCGGAGTGGATCCTCTTCTTCACCATTGGCATATTTGGTGGCGATCTCCATCATTCGACTCAGGGTCATGTCTCCGGTCCGACCAAACTTCAAACTCAACTCTCTGTTCTTAACACCTTCCTTGAAGGCACATACTACTTGGTGATCAGATACATTTTCCACTGTATGATGCAACGTGATCCACCTCTGGATGTAATCTCTCAAGGTCTCATTCGACTTTTGCTCGCAAACTTGCAGCTCGGTCAAACCTGCTGGTCACTTGCAAGTTCCTTCAAATGTCCCGACAAACACTCGGGCAAGATCCTCCCAAGTGTAAATGCTGCTAGGCGCCAATTGATTCAGCTAGGCTCTGGCCGAGCCCTCCAGCATGAGCGGTAGGTGTTTCATGGCCACTTCATCATTGCCACCGCCAATCTGAACAGCCACTCGGTAGTCCTCAAGCCAAGTATCGGGCTTGGACTCACCGGTGAACTTACTCACCCCAGTCGCCAACCTGAAGTTGGGAGGGATCACTGCGGCCCTGATGGCTCTGCTAAAACACTCTGGTCCTGAAACATGAACCCTGCTGCTAGTGGGCGCGTCTCTGTCATGGCCTTCTCGGCGAGCTCTATTCCGGTTGACCAGACCTTGCACGATAATGGATCTCGCATCAAAGCCTGGTTCCCTGGGGTCGACCGGAGCTCTTCGACCAACATTGTGCTGGCGTCTATCATCTTGTTGCCGAGGGGCGTAAGACCCACCTCTTGGGGGAGGAGTGGACACTAGACGCCGATCATCGCGATCGAATCAGTCATCATATGGATCACGTCGACCCCCATGTCCCTCACGCCACGGAGGCGATCTTGGGCTATGAGCGGACTGAATAGTATTCGCAGTGACGGATCGACTGTGAATCCTATTGCGTGACTGTGATACAGCTGAATTCTGATCTCCTGCTGCCTGGAGCAAATCCCTAATTTGCATCAAGCCTCTGCCAGCCTCTGATTGAGAGGGCTGAATCGACTCCGCTATACGGGCTGCAGCTGCTAGATTCTGAATTGGGGTTCGGTACACCTGAGTCGGCGGCGGAAAGAGTTGACGTCGACTGGAGTCTGGAACTCGTTGCCGCGCGCGCTCATCGAGTGCTCGCTGGAGGTTCTCCAGTCAAGTGCGCTCAGCCAAGTTGGCTAAACGCGCATCCTCCAAGGCACAAGCTCGGGGGTTTCTCCTATGATGGGAGTATGCAGAGCATCCATATTCCAGCGGCGAAGCTCTTCTCTTTGCAGAGAAGTGAGTGGCTCGGGTTGATACTCCTCGTGGACCTGAGCGGGGTCGCCTCCGCCGTCCGCTCCGTAGGTGCGAGGGAAGCCGGGAGGACTACGAGGCCCATTGACCATCAGGACCTCCGCCGCTGGATCACTGATGTCGCATTCAGATGCAGTCTCTATGGAGCCAGTCGACAGATCGAACAGGCCGTAGAGAGATTCGTCGGGCTCGATCGCCGCGACTTGGGTGGTGGCCGATTGGCGAGCCACTGCGTGTCTCAGCAACCGCTGAAGCCTCGACCGACCAGAATGCTTGCGCTGGCGGGAGACAGGGAGTGAGGACGACGCAGGAGTCGACCGATACAGGGCCAACGGTTGCCGCAGCAGGACGCCGCGGACATATGCGCGAAAGTGTGTTGCCCCGCGGACGGGAAGCGCGTCGATGTCAAGTGGAGCCTCCTGGAGCCAAGCGGAGTCGTCGGCGATGAACGTGAGCGCGCCGAGACTGATCTCGCGGCCCTCGGCCAGAACTCCGCCAGAAACCATGATGAAGGCGATCGGAACAATTGCAACTTCTCCAATAAGCCGCTAAGACACCTGCCCCAAGGTGGGCGCCAACTGTTGTGGTACTAAGACTGACAGTAGAATAGGGGGTAGGTATGGAGAGGCAAGATCCTAGCTATGGAGTAGTTGTATACGCAAGTGATTTACGAGTTCATGCCCTCCTCGGAGGAAGTAACAGCCCTACGTCTCGGAGCCCGGAGGCGGTCGACTGGATTATATGCGTATGAGTTACAGAGGTGCGAACCCTTCTGCCAGTGGAGGGGGTGGCTTATATAGAGGATGCCAAGACCCCAGCCAGCCCACGTAGCGGAGGGTTTAAAGTACATTAAGGCTTGGCGTTACTGGTAACGCCTTACATAAAGTGTCATCATGACCATAAAGACTACTTAATTACAAACCGTTTTGATACAGAGTGGTCGAGTGAGTCTTCATGGTCGAGTGTCTTCAAGTCTGTCGAGTGGAATCCCTCTAGGTCGACTGGAAGACGGTTTCTTCTAAAGATGTCCTTGGGGAGGGTTTCTTGGACAGGTCCGTGACCCTACCCTAGGTACATGACTTCATCAGGGGGCGCGGCCCCCTATCTCGTGGGGTCCTCGGGAGCTTCTTGACTTGCACTCCAAGCTCTCCGGATCACGTTCCTTCCAAAAATCACGCTCCCGAAGGTTTCATTCTGTTTGGACTCCGTTTGATATTCCTTTTCTTTGAAATACTGAAATAGGCAAAAAAAAACAGCAATATGGTCTGGGCCTCCGGTTAGTAGGTTAGTCCCAAAAATGATATAAATGTAAAATAAAGCCCATAAACATCCAAAAGGGGTAATATAATATCATGGAACAATAAAAAATTATAGATACATTGGAGATGTATCAAGCATCCCCAAGCTTAATTCCTGCTCGTCCTCGAGTAGGTGAATGATAAAAAAGGAATTTTTGATGTGGAATGCTACCTAGCATAATTCTCAATGTTATTTTCTTTATTGTGGCATGAATGTTCAGATCCAAATGATTCAAAATAAAAGCTTATAAAACAAAAAAATAATAATGCTTCGAAGCATACTAACAAATAATCATGTCTTATAAAAATAACATAGCCAAAGAAAGCTTATCCCTACAAAATCATATAGTTAGGCCATGTTTCATTTTCATTACACAAAATACTCCCATCATGCACAACCTCGATGATGAGCCGAGCAATTGTTTCATACTTTTTAACGCGCTTCAGCTTTTTCAACTCTTACGCAATACATGAGCGTAAGCCATGGACATAACACTATGGTGGTATATGGTGGTGGTTGTGAGGACAAAAAGGGAGAAGATAGTCTCACATCAACTAGGCGTATCAACGGGCTATATAGAGGTGCCCATCAATAGATATCAATGTGAGTGAGTAGGGATTGCCATGCAACGGATGCACTAGAGCTATAAATATATGAAAGCTCAACAAAAGAAACTAAGTGGGTGTGCATCCAACTTGCTTGCTCACGAAGACCTCGGGCATTTTGAGGAAGCCCATCATTGGAATATACAAGCCAAGTTCTATAATGAAAAATTCCCACTAAGTATATGAAAATGACAACATAGGAGACTCTCTATCATGAAGATCATGGTGCTACTTTAAAGCACAAGTGTGGAAAAAGAGATAGTAGCATTGTCTCTTCTCTCTTTTTCTCTCATTTTATTTTTATTTTCTTATTTTTTTTATTTTTTTTCTTTGGCCTTCCTTTTTTTTCTTTTTGGCCCTTCTCTCTTTTTTTCTTTTCTCCCCCCTTTTTTTTCTTTGCAAAGTCCAAAGTCTCATCCCGACTTGCGGGGGAATCATAGCCTTCATCATCCTTTCCTCACTAGGACAATGCTCTAATAATGAAGATGATCACACTTTTATGGATTTACAACTCAAGAATTACAACTCAAAGCTAGAACAAGATATGCCTCTATATGAATGCCTCAGGCGGTGTACCGGGATATGCAATGAATCAAGAGCGACACATATGAAAATTATGAAGGTGGCCTTGCCACAAATACGATGTCAACTACATGATCATGCAAAGAGCAATATGACAATAATGGAACGTGTCATAATAAACGGAACGGTGAAAAGTTGCATGGCAATATATCTCGGAATGGCTATGGAAATGCCATAATAGGTAGGTATGGTGGCTGTTTTGAGGAAGGTAAATAAGGGGTTTATGATACCGGCGAAAGTTGCGCGGTAATAATAAAGGCTAGCAACATAAAAAGGATGAATGTGCCTATGTCCATGGACTCACATTTGTCAAAAGAGAACTCATATACTTATTGCAAAAGCCTACTTAGCCCTCGAAGCAAAGTACTACTACGCATGCCCCAAGAGGGATAGATTGGTAGGAAAAGACCATCGCTCGTCCCCGACTGCCACTCATAAGGAAGACACTCAAAAGAGCACCTCATGCAACAAATTTGTCACACAACTTTTACCATACGTGCATGCTAAGGGACTTGCCAACTTCAACAAAAGTATTTCTCAATTTCATAATTACCCACTAGCATGACCCTAACATTACTACCTTTATATCTCAAAACAATTATCAAGCATCAAGTTGATCATAGCATCTAATTCTTTTTCTATGATAGTTTTTATTATACCCAACTTGGATGCTCATCATTCTAGGACCAACTTTATGACCATAGCAAATACCACGCTGTTCTAAAATACTCTCAAAAAGATATAAGTGAAGCATTAGAGACTAGCAATTTCTTCAAAATTAAGACACCATCGTGCTCTAAAAGATATAAGTGAAGCACTAGAGCAAAAACTATCAAGCTCAAAAGATATAAGTGAAGCACATAGAGTATTCTAGCAAATTCTAATCAAATAGGCTTCTCCCAAAAGGTGTGTACAGCAAGGATGATTGTGGTAAACTAAAAAGCAAAGACTAATATAATACACGACGCTCCAAGCAAAACACATATCATGTGGCGAATAAAAATATAGCTCCAAGTAAAGTTATCAATGAATGAAGACGAAAGAGGGGATGCCTTCCCGGGGCATCCCCAAGCTTAGGCTTTTGGCTATTCTTGAATATCTTGGGGTTCCTTGGGCATCCCCAAGCTTAGGCTCTTGCCACTCCTTATTCCATAGTCCATAAAAGCTTTACCCAAAACTTGAAAACTTCACAACACAAAACTCAACAGGAAATCTTATAAGCTCCGTTAGTGAAAGAAAACAAAACCACCACATAAGGTACTGCAATGAACTCATTATTTATTTATTTTGGTGTTAAACCTACTGTATTCCAACTTCTTTATGGTTCATAAACTAATTTACTAGCCATAGATGCATTGAAATAAGCAAACAACACACGAAAAACAGAATCTGTCAAAAACAGAACAGTCTGTAGCAATCTGTAACTAACGCAAACTTCTGGAACTCTAAAATCCTACCAAAATAGGAAGTCCTGGACAATTTGTTTATTGAACATCAGCAAAAAGAATCAACGCAAAATCACGTTCCCCTGTGATTTAACAAAATTATATTCGTGCGCGCAAAGTTTTTGTTTTTCAGCAGAATCAAATCAACTATCATCGTAGGTTATCCTATAGGTTCTACTTGGCACAAACACTAATTAAAAGAAAAAAAACGCATCTAAACAGAAGGTAGATGCAAGATTTATTACTAAACAGGAGCAAAAATAAAAAAACATAAAGAAAAATTGGGTTGCCTCCCAACTAGCACTATCATTTAACGCCCCTAGCTAGGCATAAAAGCGAAGACAGATTCAAGTAGTGCCATCTTTGGCACTAAATTCATAAGTAGCACGCATGATAGATTCATAAGGTAATTTGACTTTCTTTCTTGAAAAGTGCTCCATGCCTTTCTTCAAGGGAAGTTGGAATCTAATGTTCCCTTCCTTCATATCAATAATCGCACCAATCGTTCTAAGGAAAGGTCTACCAAGAATAATAGGGCAAGAAAGATTGCAATCTATATCAAGAACGATAAAATCTACGGGCACAAAATTTCTATTTGCAACAATTAGAACATCATTGATCCTTCCCATAGGCTTTTTAATGGTGGAATCTGCAAGGTGCAAATTTAAAGAGCAATCATCAAGATCATGGAAACCTAGAATATCACATAAAGTTTTCGGAATCATGGAAACACTAGCACCCAAATCACACAAAGCAAAACACTCATAATCTTTAATTCTAATCTTTATAGTAGGTTCCCACTCATCATTAAGTTTTCTAGGTATAGAAACTTCCAAATTAAGTTTTTCATCATAAGATTGCATCAAGGCATCAACAATATGTTTGGTAAAAGCCTTGTTTTGACTATAAGCATGAGGAGAATTAACAACGGATTGCAACAAGGAAATACAACCTTTTAAAGAGCAATTATCATAGTCAAATTCTTTGAAATCCAAGATAGTGGGTTCAATATTATTAGAAGTTGAGGATTCTCCAATCTCACTTTTACCAACATTAAGATCTAAAGACTCCGAATTCTTGGGACGCCTTCTAGGCAAAGTTTATTCATCATCAGTCCCATAATCATCAAAATTCATATTGCAAAACATATATCTAATCGGAGACACATCAATAACTTTAAGATCCTCATCATTATTTTCACGGAAACTAGAAGAACACGCTTTTATAAAGCTTTCTTTTTTAGCACGCAATCTAGCGGTTCTTTCCTTGCACTCGTCAATGGAAATTCTCATTACTTTGAGAGACTCATTGATATCATGCTTAGGAGGGGAAGATCTAATTTTAAGAGAATCAACATCAAGCGAAAGTCTATCAACGTTCCTAGCGAAATCATCAACTTTGAGCAATTTTTCTTCAAGCAAAGCATTAAAATTCTTTCAAGAAATCATAAATTCTTTCACACTATTCTCAAAATCAGAGGGCATCTTATTAAAATTACCATAAGAATTATTGTAGGAATTTCCATAATTATGAGAGGAATTACTAGGGAATGGTCTAGCATTAAAATTTCCTCTATAAGCATTATTTCCAAAACTATTCCTACCAACAAAATTCACATCCATAGATTCATTATTATTCTCAATCATGGAAGAAAAAGGCATATCATTGGGATCAAGAGGAGTATTTTTAGTAGCAAACATCTTCATGAGTTCATCCATCTTTTCACTCAAAACATTGATTTCTTCTATAGCATGCACTTTTTTACTAGAAGATCTTTCGGTGTGCCACTGAGAATAATTAGCCATAATATTATGAAGCAATTTTGTAGCATCTCCTAATGTGATTTCCATAAAGGTGCCTCCCGTGGCCGAATCTAAGAGATTTCTAGAAGCAAAGTTCAAACCGGCATCAATTTTTTGTATGTTCATCCATAAATTCAAACCATGAGTAGGGCAATTGCGAAGCATCAATTTCATTCTTTCCCAAGATTGGGCTACATGCTCATGATCAAGTTGTTTAAAATTCATAATATCGTTCCTAAGAGTGATGATCTTAGCGGGAGGAAAACACTTAGAGATAAAAGCATCTTTGCACTTGTTCCAAGAATCAATACTATTTTTAGGCAAAGACGAAAACCAAACTTTAGCACGATCTCTAAGTGAAAACGGAAATAACTTCAAATTGACAATTTTTTTATCCGTATATTTCTTCTTTTGCATATCACACAAATCAACAAAATTGTTTAGATGAGTAGCGGCATCTTCACTAGGAAGGCCGGCGAATTGATCTTTCATAACAAGATTCAGCAAAGCAATATTGATTTCACAAGACTCAACATCATTAAGAGGAGCAATCAGAGTACTAAGGAAATCATTATTATTGGTGTTCAGGAAGTCACACAATTTGGTATTATCTTGTACCATGGCAACAAGTAATCCAACACACAAGCAAACAGAAAAACGGCAAGCGAGAAAGAGAGGAGGAGATTGGGAAAGAGAGGGCGAATAAAACGGCAAGGGTGAAGTGGGGGAGAGGAAACGAGAGGCAAATGGAAAATAATGTAAATGCGAGGGAGATGGGTTTGTCATGGGTACTTGGTATGTCTTGACTTGAGCGATGACCTCCCCGGCAACGGCGCCAAAAATCCATCTTGCTACGTATTGAGCTTGCGTTGGTTTTCCTCGAAGAGGAGAGGGTGATGCAGCAAGTGTAGCGTAAGTATTTCCCTCAGTTTTGAGAACCAAGGTATCAATCCAGTAGGAGGCTCCTCAAAAGTCCCACGAACCTACACAAACAAACTGAGAACTCGCAACCAATGCAATAAAGGGGTTGTCAATCCCTTCACGGCCACTTGCGAAAGTGAGATCAGATAAAGATAGTATGATAAGATAAATATATTTTTGGTATTTTATAATATAGATGCAAAAAGTAAAGATGTAAATAAACGTAGATTGAAAGCAAATATGATAAGAGATAGACCAGGGGGCCATAGGTTTCACTAGTGGCTTCTCTCAAGATAGCATAAGTATTACGGTGGGTGAACAAATTACTGTCGAGCAATTGATAGAAAAGCACATAGTTATGAGATTATCTAGGCATGATCATGTATATAGGCATCACGTCCATAACAAGTAGACCGACTCCTGCCTGCATGTACTACTATTACTCCACACATCGACCGACTCCTGCCTGCATCTATAGTATTAAGTTCATAAGAACAGAGTAACGCATTAAGCAAGATGACATGATGTATAGGGATAAACTCATGCAATATGATATAAACCCCATCTTGTTATCCTCGATGGCAACAATACAATACGTGCCTTGCAACCCTTTCTGTCACTGGGTAAGGACACCGCAAGATTGAACCCAAAGCTAAGCACTTCTCCCATGGCAAGAAAGACCAATCTAGTAGGCCAAACCAAACTGATAATTCGAAGAGACTTGCAAAGATAACTCAATCATACATAAAAGAATTCAGAGAAGATTCAAATATTATTCATAGATAAACTTGATCATAAACCCACAATTCATCGGATCTTGACAAACACACCGCAAAAAGAGTTTACATAGAATAGATCTCCACAAGAGAGGGGGAGAACATTGTATTGAGATCCAAAAAGAGAGAAGAAGCCATCTAGCTAATAACTATGGACCCGTAGGTCTGTGGTAAACTACTCACAACTCATCGGAGGGGCAAGGATGTTGATGTAGAGGCCCTCCGTGGTCGATTTCCCCTCCGGCAGAGTGCCGGCGAAGGCTCCAAGATGGGATCTTGCTGATACAGAATGTTACGGCGGTGGAAATTGTGTTTCATGGTGCCCGTGGATGTTTTCGGGGTACGTAGGTATATATAGGAGGAAGAAGTACGTCGGTGGCCGCCCGAGGGGCCCACGAGACAGGGGGACACGCCCTACAGGGGGAGGGGCACGGCCCCCTATCTCGTGGGGTCCTCGGGAGCTTCTTGACTTGCACTCCAAGCTCTCCGGATCACGCTCGTTCCAAAAATCACGCTCCCAAAGGTTTCATTCCGTTTGGACTCCGTTTGATATTTCTTTTCTTCAAAATACTGAAATAGGCAAAAAAACAACAATATGGGCTGGGCCTCCGGTTAGTAGGTTAATCCCAAAAATGATATAAATGTGTAAAATAAAGCCCATAAACATTCAAAAGGGGTAATATAATAGCATGGAACAATCAAAAATTATAGATACGTTGGAGACGTATCAAACTTATTTCATCCTTTATACCGCATTTGCTTGCACTTATTGTTGTTACTTCTAAATGTTCAGAGCAGCGTCATCTTCGTCGTATGCAGAGTGAGAGAGCATGCAACAATGGAGATGGAGCAGCAACTCAAGTGTGCTTGCTACTGTACTAGCACTATGTTTGCTTAAATCAGCTCGAACTATCTATGTTTTATCTACTATACTAGCACTATGCTTGCGTGGTACTGAATGTTTCGTCTCTGAACTTGTCTGAATCTGGTTAAGGATTATGCTATCTATGCCTTGCTGAATGTTTCTAAATGTGGTTTAAGTTTATGAATCAGGTTTACGTTTGAATGTATGTAAATACTTGACAAATCTGATTTGCGTTTGGTTACATTCGAACCTAATTTTCACTCTCCCGATGAAAAATGGCAGCAAATTGTCACAAGTTTCAACACACTGAAACTGTGAACATTAACTATAGCACATCTACCACCTGTACAGACTAGTAAAATCTCACCGCTCCTCACTATTACTACTACACTGCCACACAACACCTCCCCCCACTTAACTCCTCCACATAACTACTACTCCAACACCTATCCACCTCACTTCTGCCAGACCCACAACTGCTCCTCCTCTCCCTAGCTCCAACCATGGCTAGTTCTTCCTCTTCCCCTTCCCCAGACCCATGGCTAAACCCATTCCCAACTGGCAAGGGATGGGTTGCCATGTTTCTTGGTTCAGCACACGGCGACTAAGAACTCTTCCTCGACTACATGAAGGTCGCCATGAGGTATACCAGCGCTATTGGGCTGGTAGATGCAGAAGAGGAAGTGAGGAAGAAGGCGACTAGCAAGGAGAAGCAGCACATGGCCCAGCGCTATGGAAACCCAGGTAAGGTGGTCATGCCCATCGACATTCTCCTATGGGCAATGAAGGAGGCCGACTCCGACGATGCTGGGCAGAGGCAGCGGTGGGCAGACCACCGCTATGTCTCTCCAGCACAAGCTACATCAAATGCAAACGCAACAGAGGTGCATGAAGACGACGACGACCTATAGATCATCGCACCGCCAGCTGTGCAGGCTCGCCGCCGTCCTCCTCCCATCATCGTCATCGATGAAGACGAAGAGGAAGAGGAGGTGGAGGTGCAGCCAAATCCCACCCAACTGAAGCAAGAGGTACGAAGATCCGGACGCTTAGCTGGACAGACAACTAAGTGAATCTGAAACTTTCAGATTCAGTTTCATCAATAGTTGAACTACCTATGTCAGTTTCGTCAATTGAACTACCTATGTCAGTTTCGTCAGTGTCAGTAATCTTCAGTGTTAGCAAGTATTGTGCTATCTATGTAATGCTACCTATGGTGCCTCCTATGTGAACTACCTACCTTTGTTCAGTGTTACCAAGTTTGTGCAATCTGTGAAATGTTACAACTAACTTCTCAGGACCATATTGCAGGTAGGGGATGCAACCACTTAGGATAAAAAAGACAGATATAAACTTCAGCAGGCTAAGATAATAAGGTTCTTAACTTAGCATCAGGGCATTAAACATAACATCATCTTAGATCATTACAGATCAGGGCCATAACAGCACCCCACACCACAACCAAAATGATCTGAAACCATAGACAGTTCTTAGGCTTAGGCAGTTCATAGCTAATATTAGTACTGAAATGCATATTTGTATCAAAATCCTTCATTGCTAGGCCAGTTATATATATAGGCCTCATATTTAATTACCAACCATGGCTAAAAACATCACTCCTCCATGACAACTTCTTTGATCTTGTCCAGCTTTTCCTTGCACCCATGACCAGCCTTCAGTAGCTCAGAAACGACATGCTCCATCTTCTTCTTCTCTTCTTTAATAAGGTCCCTCTCCACTTGTATCTCCTTCATGGCCTTCCTGGTGTTTTGAATGATATCAGCTTGACTCTGCAGGATGCACCTCTGTTCTTTCTTCAGCTTAAGCTTCTCCATTTACCTCAATCTTTGCCTGCTCCTCAAGCTGATGCTTCTTCTCCTTAAGTTCATTAATTGCCTGGCTTGTAAGATCCATGTCATGGGATCTCCGCCCATCCTGGTAATCAAACAGCTTGGATACATCATCCACAAGCTGACTGTACTGATTGCCAAGAGAATCCAGCTCCTTCTTCAATTTCTCAACCTCTATCTCATGAGCATCTTTGTTTTGGACTCTACCAAGGTTCTCCTCATGATACATATCCCACATCTTGGTTAAACACCTTTGCAGAATGACTGGCCAAGGGGCATCTACCCACTCCAGAACACCACAGTTCACACCATCCTGAAAATGCAGTGAAATTGAGTTAAGAATTCATACATACATATCAATGTTTGTTTGAATGCAGTAACAAACAAATTCAGTTAGACCAATTTTAGGTGCTGCCTAGATTGAAAGAACACCACACGAGCTCTGCACTTCGGTTTCAGTTAACAGATACTAAAACAACAAGAATATCAATGTTGTTTGCACTATGTACCACCAAATGAAGCTACACATGAACACCACTATTGTTTGCTCTTACCATAGTAGCACATCCAATGAATCTCCTTCCAGTGTCAGTCCCTTCAAATGCCACAAACCTGCCTGGCCTCTACCTGTGCAGGATGTACTTACGATCAGATTCAACCACAAGCCCGCAGAAACTTGGATCTATCATCGTGTCAGGAGTTAGCTGCAGTACCAACCCCATATATATCAGCCACAACACCTCACACATAAGAACTACATGGAAGAAATCAGAGCAAGAGGATCTTCAAACCCTAACCCTAACCCTAGCATAGAAGAGAACACAGTGAGCTGACTTACAAAATACTCCATCTGCATGCTGTTGCTGCTGTACTCATTCATGTACTCGTCATCGTCGGCGTCGGATGACTCGTTGCTGTTGGGCCAGGAAGGCATCCTCGCGCCGCCACGTCGCAGTCGCCGGAGTTGAGAAATAGAGGAAGAAGAGAGCTCGGGGAGAGGAGTGAGTGAGAGTGAGTGTCGGCCGGCCGGCCGGCCGGTCGGTCATTTTGACCTGGCCCCTGGCTGGTTCCGACTGAGCCGGGCCACTAACGGCCACGAGTGGGCGCTGTTAGCCGTTAGGGGCACCGTCGGCCTGCCGTGTGGGCCATCCTTGTCAGTTAAGTGATTAGAACGGCTAAATCGACGATCAACATGACTTGGTAGTTTTTTGTCACAAAATTAGAAATTTTCGGTAGTTATTAGTCACTATTTTGAAAGTGGTAGTTCTGTGGGACGTATACCCCTAATGTGGTAGTTTTTTGTCAAGTACTCCTATCCTGGAGGAGGACGCCAGCGGAGAGGCGGAGGAAGAGCTCCTTCTTGGACGAGGGCGGGTGCAGCTCCTCGTCGGCGAGCGGCGGGAGGCCGCCGGGGGGCAGGAAGCTGGCCCAGACATCATCGGAGTCGGCCACGGCGTGGAAGGCCGGGGAGACGGCGGCCACATGGAAGGCGTCGCGCGGGGACGTGCGGGCCAGCGTCGCCGAGAGGAGCTCCTCCGGCAAGCGTGCGATCTCGCAGGCCTCCTTGATGGGAGCCCCCGTCCGTCGGCATCGGCCGGCCACTGCTTTGTCCGGTTCGAGATTCACCGGGGTAGGAGGAGGAGAGTTGCAACTGGTTTGGCGGTCTGGGGATGGGGATCGGATTCTTTAGGGTGGGTGTGTGGGTGTTGTGCACAAGGAACGCGGCCGGAGGCTTTAGCGATGAAGCAAAGTGAACACAGTCGGTTTGGCCTCTCTGTTTCTTTCCACGCGCTTGCTGCTACCTCTTAAGCACTCCATTGGATTTCCCCAAAGAGGAGAGGATGATGCAGCAAAGTAGCGTAAGTATTTCCCTTGGTTTTTGAGAACCAAGGTATCAATCCAGTAGGAGTCCACGCACAAGTCCCTCGTACCTACACAAAATGATAGCTCCTCGCAACCAACGCGATTAGGGGTTGTCAATCCCTTCACGGTCACTTACGAGAGTGAGATCTGATAGAGATGATAAATAATATTTTTGGTATTTTTGGTATATAGATGCAAAGTGAAAAGTAAAAGGCAAAGTAAAAACAAAGCAAGTATTAAAGTAATAGAGATTGATATGATGAGAATAGACCCGGGGGCCATAGGTTTCACTAGTGGCTTCTCTCAAGAGCATAGATATTCTACGGTGGGTGAACAAATTACTGTTGAGCAATTGACAGAATTGAGCATAGTTATGAGTATATCTAGGTATGATCATGTATATAGGCATCACATCCAAGACAAGTAGACCGAAATGATTCTGCATCTACTACTATTACTCCACTCATCGACCGCTATCCAGCGTGCATCTAGAGTATTAAGTTAAAAACAGAGTAACGCCTTAAGCAAGATGCCATGATGTAGAGGGATAAATTCATGCAATATGATAAAAAAACACCTTGTTATCCTCGATGGCAACAATACAATACGTGCCTTGCTGCCCCTTCTGTCACTGGGAAAGGACACCGCAAGATTGAACCCAAAGCTAAGCACTTCTCCCATTGCAAGAACTACCAATCTAATTGGCCAAACCAAACGGATAATTCGAAGAGACTTGCAAAGATAACCAATCATACATAAAAGAATTCAGAGAAGATTCAAATATTATTCATAGATAAGCTGGATCATAAACCCACAATTTATCGGTCTCAACAAACACACCGCAAAAAGAAGATTACATCGAATAGATCTCCACGAGAGAGGGGGAGAACATTGTATTGAGATCAAAAAAGAGAGAAGAAGCCATCTAGCTACTAGCTATGGACCCGAAGGTCTGAAGTAAACTACTCACACTTCATTGGAGGGGCTATGGTGTTGATGTAGAAGCCCTCCATGGTTGATGCCCCCACCGGCGGAGCTCTGGAACAGGCCCCAAGATGGGATCTCGTGGATACAGGAAGTTGTGGCGGTGGAATTTGGTTTTTGGCTCCTGTTCTGATCGTTTGGGGGTACGTAGGTATATATAGGAGGAAGGAGTACGTCGGTGGAGCAACAAGGGTCCCACAAGGCAGGGGCGCGCCCTAGGGGAGGCGTCCCCCACCCTCGTGACCGCCTCTGTTACTTCTTGGAGTAGGGTCCAAGTCTCCTTGATCACGTTCGGTGAGAAAATCACGTTTCCGAAGGTTTCATTCCGTTTGGACTCCGTTTGATATTCCGTTTCTTCGAAACACTGAAATAGGCAAAAAAACAGCAATTCTGGGCTGGGCCTCCGGTTAATAGGTTAGTCCCAAAAATAATATAGAAGTGGAAAATAAAGCCCAATATAGTCCAAAACAGTAGATAAAGTAGCATGGAGCAATCAAAAATTATAGATACGTTGGAGACGTATCAGGCATCCCCAAGCTTAATTCCTGCTCGTCCTCGAGTAGGTAAATGATAAAGAGAGAATTTTTGATGCGGAGTGATACTTTGGCATAATTTCAATGTAAATCTTCTTAATTGTGGTATGAATATTCAGATCCGAAAGATTCAAGAAAAAAGTTCATATTGACATAAAAATAATAATACTTCAAGCATACTAATCAAAGCAATCATGTCTTCTCAAAATAGGATGGCAAAAGAAAGTTCATCCCTACAAAATCATATAGTTAGGCTATGCTTCATTTTTGTCACACAAAGATGTTCCAAACTTCTATACCCCCGATGACAAGCCAAGCAATTGTTTCATACTCAAATAATCTCAAACTTCTTCAACCTTCACGCAATACATGAGCATGAGCCATGGATATAGCACTATGGGTGGAATAGAATATGATGATGGGGATTGTGTGGAGGAGACAAAAAAAAGGAGAAAGTCTCACATTGACGAGGATAATCAACGGGCTATGGAGATGCCCATTAATTGAGGTCAACATGAGGAGTAGGGATTGCCATGCAACGGATGCACTAGAGCTATGAATGCTCAACAAAAGAAAACTAGTGGGTGTGCATCCAACTCGCTTGCTCATGAAGACCTAGGGCATTTGAGGAAGCCCATCGTAGGAATATACTAGCCAAGTTCTATAATGAAAAATTCCCACTAGTATAAAAAGACAACTTATGAGACTCACTACATGAAGAACAAGGTGCTACTTTGAAGCACAATATATGAGACTCACTATATGAAGAACAAGGTGCTACTTTGAAGCACAAGTGTGGAAAAAGAGATAGTAGCATTGCCCTTTTTTTGTCCTTTCTTTTTTTCTTCTTTTTTGGCCTTTTTTTTGATTGGGCAATGCTCTAATAATGATGATCATCACACTTCTATTGATTACAACATAAGGATTACAACTCGAAACTTAGAACAAGATATGACTCTATATGAATGCCTGTGGCGGTGTACCGGGATGGTGCAATGAATCAAGAGTGACATGTATGAAAAATAATGCATGGTGGCTTTGCCACAAATACGATGTCAACTACATGATCATGCAATGGCAATATGACAAAAGCAATGTATGTCATGATGATGATGAACGGAACGGTGGAAAGTTGCATGGCAATATATCTCGGAATGGCTATGGAAATGCCATATATAATAGGTAGGTATGGTGGCTGTTTTGAGGAATATATAAGGAGGTTTATGTGTGATAGAGCGTATCATATCACGGGGTTTGGATGCACCGGCGAAGTTTGCACCAACTCTCAAGGTGAGAAAGGGCAATGCGCGGTACCAAAGAGGCTAGCAAAGGCGGAAAGGTAAAAGTGCGTATAATCCATGGACTCAACATTAGTCAAAAGAACTCATATACTTATTGCAAAAATTTAGAAGTCATCAAAAATCAAGTACTACACGCATTCTCCTAGGGGGGTAGATTGGTAGGAAAAGACCATCGCTCGTCCCCAACCGCCACTCATAAGGATGCACACGCCAGGTACACTTCATGTTTAAAATTTGTTACACAACTTTAACCATACGTGCATGCTATGGGACTTGCAAACTTCAACACAAGCATTTCTCAAATTCACAACTACTCAACTAGCACGACTTTGATATTATCACCTCCATATCTCAAAACAATTATCAAGCATCAAACTTATCTTAGTATTCAACGCACTCAAAAGAAAGTTTCACATATCTTGAATACCAAGTATATTAATATTAAGCAAATTACCATGCTATTAACGACTCTCAAAATAATCTAAGTGAAGCATGAGAGATCAATAGTTTCTTTAAAACAAATCCACCACCATGCTCTAAAAGATCTAAGTGAAGCACTAGAGCAAAAATTATGACGCTCAAAAGATATAAGTGAAGCACTATGAGCAAACCTATCAAGCTCAAAAGATATAAGTGAAGCACATAGAATATTCTAGCAAATTCCAATTTGTGTATGGCTCTCTCAAAAGGTGTGTACAGAAAGTATGATTGTGGTAAACTAACAAGCAAAGACGCAAATAATACAAGACACTCCAAGCAAAACACATATCATGTGCTGAATAAAAATATAGCTCCAAGTAAATTACCGATGGAAGTAGACGAAAGAGGGGATGCCTTCCGGGGCATCCCCAAGCTTTGAATTTTTCGTGTCCTTGGATTATCTTGGGGTTGCCATGGGAATCCCCAAGCTTAGGCTCTTGCCACTCCTTGTTCCATAATCCATCAAAAGAATTCACCCAAAACTTGAAAACTTCACAACACAAAACTCAATAGAAATCTCGTGAGCTCCGTTAGAGAAAGAAAACAAAAGACTACTTTAAGGTACTGTAATGAACTCATTATTTATTTATATTGGTGTTAAACCTACTTTATTCCAACTTCTCTATGGATCATAAACTATTTTACTAGCCATAGATTCATCAAAATAAGCAAACAACACACGCAAAACAGAATCTGTCAAAAACAGAACAGTCTGTAGCAATCTGTAACTAACACAAACTTCTGGAACTCTAAAAATCCTACCAAAATAGGAAGTCCTGGACAATTTGTCTATTGAACAGCATCAAAAAGAATCAACGCAAAAGCATATTCCTATGATTTAACAAAATTATATTCGTGCGTGCTAAGTTTCTGTTTTTCAGCAGAATCAAATCAACTATCATTGTAGGTTATCCTATAGGTTCTACTTGGCACAAACACTAATTAAAAGATAAAAACACATCTAACCAGAAGGTAGATGCAAGATTTATTGAATAACAGCAAGGAAAAATATTGGGTTGCCTCCCAACAAGCGCTATCGTTTAACGCCCCTAGCTAGGCATTGATAATTTTAATGATGCTCACATGAAAGACAAGAATTGAAGCATAAATAAAGCATCATCAAACACGTGACAAACACATCTAAGTCTAACATACTTCCTATGCATAGGCATATTATAAGCAAACAAATTTGCAAGGCAAGCAAAAACTAGTATACGCAAGGAAGAAGACAGAGACGATAGCAATCTCAACATGACGAGAGGTAATTTAATAAGATAAAAATTCCTACGACCATATTTTCCTCTCTCATAATAATTACATGTAGGATCATAGGAAAATTCAACAAAATAGCTATCACAAAACATATTCTCAACATGATCCACATGCATGCAAAGTTGACACTCTTCCAAGATAGTGGGATTAACATTAACTAAAGTCATGACCTTTCCGAACCCACTTTTATCAAAAATATCATAAGATTGAACATACTCCAAATATGTGTGATCTAAAGTTGACACTCTTCCAAACCCACTTTCAATATTATTGCAAACACTATTCTCATATTCATCATGGGGCTTAAATAAATTTTTAAGGTTATAAGAAGAATCACCCCAATCATGATCACTGAAACAAGTAGTAGACATAGCAAAACTAGCATCCCCAAGCTTAGGGTTTTGCATATTATTAGCACAGTTGACATCAAGAGAATTTATAGTAAAATCATTGCAATCATGCTTTTTATTCAAAGAGCCATCATGAATCTCTTCATAAATATCTTCATCACAATTTTCGGATTCACGAATTTCAAGCAAAACTTCATAAAGATAATCTAGTGCACTAAACTCACTAGCAATTGGTTCATCATAATTGGATCTCTTAAAAAGATTAGTAAGCATATGAGGATCCATAGATCTTAGGTTCTCTGTTTAGCAATAAATAAGCATCTATTCCAACCAAACGAGCAAACGAAAGGGCAAGCAAAAGAGAGAAGAGATTGGGAAAGAGAGGGCAAATAAAACGGCAAGGGTGAAGTGGGGGAGAGGAAAACGAGAGGCAAATGGCAAATAATGTAAATGCGAGGGAGATGGGTTTGTGATGGGTACTTGGTATGTCTTGACTTGAGCGAAGACCTCCCCGGCAACGGCGCCAGAAATTCTTCTTGCTACCTTTTGAGCACTGCGTTGGATTTCCCCGAAGAGGAGAGGATGATGCAGCAAAGTAGCATAAGTATTTCCCTCAGTTTTTAAGAACCAATGTATCAATCTAGTAGGAGGCCACGCACAAGTCCCTCGTACCTACACAAAATGATAGCTCCTCACAACCAACGCGATTAGGGGTTGTCAATCCCTTCACGGTCACTTACGAGAGTGAGATCTGGTAGAGATGATAAATAATATTTTTGGTATTTTTGGTATATAGATGCAAAGTGAAAAGTAAAAGGCAAAGTAAAAACAAAGCAAGTATTAAAGTAATGGAGATTGATATGATGAGAATAGACCCGGGGGCCATAGGTTTCACTAGTGGCTTCTCTAAAGAGCATAGATATTCTACGGTGGGTGAACAAATTACTGTTGAGCAATTGACAGAATTGAGCATAGTTATGAGTATATCTAGGTATGATCATGTATATAGGCATCACGTCCAAGACAAGTAGACCGAAACGATTCTGCATCTACTACTATTACTCCACTCATCGACCGCTATCCAGCGTGCATCTAGAGTATTAAGTTAAAAACAGAGTAACGCCTTAAGCAAGATGACATGATGTAGAGGGATAAATTCATGCAATATGATAAAAAAACCACCTTGTTATCCTCGATGGCAACAATACAATACGTGCCTTGCCGCGCCTTCTGTCACTGGGAAAGGACACCGCAAGATTGAACCCAAAGCTAAGCACTTCTCCCATTGCAAGAACTACCAATCTAGTTGGGCAAACCAAACGGATAATTCGAAGAGACTTGCAAAGATAACCAATCATACATAAAAGAATTCAGAGAAGATTCAAATATTATTCATAGATAAGCTGGATCATAAACCCACAATTCATCGGTCTCAACAAACACACCGCAAAAAGAAGATTACATCAAATAGATCTCCACGAGAGAGGGGGAGAACATTGTATTGAGATCCAAAAAGAGAGAAGAAGCCATCTAGCTACTAGCTATGGACCCGAAGGTCTGAAGTAAACTACTCACACTTCATCGGAGGGGCTATGGTGTTGATGTAGAAGCCCTCCATGGTTGATGCCCCCTCCCGCGGAGCTCCAGAACAGGCCCCAAGATGGGATCTCGTGGATACAGGAAGTTGCGGCGATGGAATTAGGTTTTTGGCTCCTGTTCTGACCATTTGGGGGTACGTAGGTATATATAGGAGGAAGGAGTACGTCGGTGGAGCAATAGGGGGCCCACGAGGCAGGGGGCGCGCCCTAGGGGGGCGCCCCCCACCCTCGTGACCGCCTCTGTTACTTCTTGGAGTAGGGTCCAAGTCTCCTGGATCACGTTCGGTGAGAAAATCACGTTTCCGAAGGTTTCATTCCGTTTGGACTCCGTTTGATATTCCGTTTCTTCGAAACACTGAAATAGGCAAAAAAAGCAATTCTGGGCTGGGCCTCCGGTTAATAGGTTAGTCCCAAAAATAATATAAAAGAGGAAAATAAAGCCCAATATAGTCCAAAACAGTAGATAAAGTAGCATGGAGCAATCAAAAATTATAGTTACGTTGGAGACGTATCACTTGCTTGCTCGTTGTCCTCACAATTTCCGAATCTCTGAACTTTTTCCAAGTCCACGTTATTTATGCATTGAATCTCTCTGAGCTTTTCCTGTATGCTAAATGTTGATTGATCTGGAGAGCTGTTTGTTTCCCTTGAGTAGTGTTTATACTTTGTAGTGGATTAAACACTGTTGTTTCAGTAGAGCTGATGCTATGGTTAATCTATGTTTTGCTAACTTAATTCTTTTTTGTTTCATAGGTGCAGGTATCTCAAGCACTGCCCCCGTACCATAAACAACAGCAGCTCAGCTCATGTTGTTGCCTTTTGTTGTTATGTGATATTTGTATGTATATATGATACCCCATTCTATTATTATTATTTTTCATTTATTAGTAAAGCTGCTAAATGAAGTCAGCTTCGCTATAGCCTCTTTTAGCTGCTGGCCGAGCCCAGGGCCGGTCCTGAGATTTCGGGGGCCCGGGCCGGAACAAGAACCAGGGCCACTTATATGTTACCTTAGAAGAAAAGCTGTCTTTCTAGATGTAAAGTCGTTCGTGATGATATCATTATCATTCATATTGAATAATTTATTTTGAATGTGTAATTTGCAAACATAATCTATCATTGCACATTTACAAACCTCAAATCATTTTCGTCAATGTATATCTATTTCTAAGATGCACATGCTTAATACAGTAGGACAAAAACAAATACCTCAGCTGCCGCCTTATACATGTTCGATGAGATTTTTTTTTGCTCTCTCATGAAGCACGAGAACCATCTTCTGAGCCCTAGAAACAACATGGACAATGGGTTAAATGTCATATGCAATATGAGCAATAACAAATGATTCATTGTATTACTTGATTGGTATGCAGATATAAAAACATCACTTTGTGTCCACTTTGATACTGATTTAAATTGAAAACTTCTACAAGGAAGGGACTATCTGAATCCGTTGGAGATAATCCTAATTTTTGAATCCGAGGGATTCACTGGAACTACTACTTTTTCCATACAAACTGACAGGATTCAATCAGAAAGAGCAAAGCGATGATGCCCCGGCCTACCAAAGAGCAAAGCGATCACGGTGGTGAAGATGAGGCCACTGCCTACAGATTTCTCCTCCACGAGTTTGACGTGATCGGTGGGCTGGAAAAAAACAAGACGTGGGTTGTTGGCTATACGTAAACGACAGTCGTTAGGCCGTCGGCCTTCCGCTGGGCCAGGCTCCACATCTGGTCAAAGGAGCTCCTGACCTCGCCCTCCATCATGATCCTTGCATCTCATCCACCGTTTCAATCGATCTCGCCCTCAACGTCCCGCCGCCAAGTCATCCGATATCCTAAGTATCCATCTGCCAGTCCGCCCGTTCGGCGCTATCTTCCTCCATTGACCGATAGAATCAGCACCAAGCGAGCATCAATCACGGCACGGGCAGCCCGACAGGTCGAGGCGGACTCGAGCACGGTGAGACCTGACCAGTGACACCCCGAAGGCCGAGCTATTGTAGTAGCGGAAGAAGAAGGTGCATCGGACTGACGCGATGGTGTGCATCACCCATGATGAACACGCCTCTTAGCAGGTTGAGCTGGGTGACGTCGCGCTGACAACTAGCATGGCCAGCACTATGAGGTACTGGTGCAACAGCCACAGCATGTACGGTTATATGCTAGAAGAATACTATGCTCTGAAGCATGTCATAGCAGCTCCCTGATGCTGTTGTGTTTGCGTAATCTTTCAGATCTCGTCGGATGAGAAGGCAATTATTTTCATGCCCAGGTGTTAACCGATTTAGGCGCTCCACCCTTAATGATTCCTTTAAAGGTAGGCTACTTTGTCAATCAGTACTATTTTGGGCCATGAATCCATGATGTATCAATTAATTGGTTTGCTCTCTCCCTAAAATGTGTGAGATAATAACAAATGTTTGTGGTATCAACAAATTTCTTTCTTAACCTATAGGTTACTAAAAATGACAGCAGAAAATAACGGAATTCTACCCACTGTTCTTGCCAAATGGTACAGATCAATTGGGTGCACTACATGATTTGATGTTGATTTGGTTTATATTTCTTTTGACTGCTATTAACATTTATCATGATCACAAATTAGGGAAAATCTCCCTACAATGTGTGAGATAATAGCAAATGTGTGTGCAACTTTGTTTTGTCATGATGTATCGACAAATTTCTTCCTTAACCTATAGGTTACTATAAAATGATAGCAGAAAGTAACGGAATTCTACCCGTTGTTCTTGCCGGCATAGTTGTGCCCATGATCAGAAAAACGTGACCATCATGTAACACTTGAACCAGTCTTAGAGGCACGACTAGAAATGTATTTTACCGTTTATTATTCCACACGTGCATATGGGTTTTCTATGATCCTTTATGGATATACGGGCTCAAAGACCATTGCAGTTTTAGTAGAACATAAACATTACTTACAAATTCGGAGATAAATAACAATAATTATTATTGCCTCTAGGGCATATCTCCTACAATTAGTGCCTCTAGGGCATATTTCCAACACTTAGGGCCCTCTCGGTGTGACGACATCCATCATCGTCTAGCCAGACACAAGTGACTATGTCATGGGCATGACGGAACATGTCAACGAGAAAGAAAAACAAAACCAAGAACGAGGAGACTGGTATAGTGAGCATGTGTATGACTCAAGAGGATACTGATTTATCTCGCCCGAGTTTTGTAAAGTCTCGCGAATCAAGGGAATAGCACATGATAACCAAAAGGTTCACTCAAATGTCATTTGTGTAATCATAGTGATCGATATGGACGTCCACGGTTCTGCTATTGATCACTGAACAAAGGGATTTTGTTGATGTCTATGTTTTACCGAACCTACAATGCCACAAGCTTAAGGTGATCATGATCTGCTGAGTGTTAGCAGGACGGAGTATAGAGGATATATCACTAGTAGAAAAAGGGCCTAATGGGAAGCACATTAGTCCCGGTTTGTAACAAAACCGGCACTAATGTGATCATTAGTGCCGGTCCCAACGGCTAGGAGGGAGGAGATCATTAGTAACGGTTCGTGGCGACCCTTTAGTACCGGTTCGCGCCACGAACCGGTACTATAGAGGCTGTTGCAGGCTGTGGTCAGGCTGGGGGCCCGCCAGGACCTTTAGTACCGGTTCGTGCCACAAACTGGTACTAGAGGTTCCTAGTTGATTCATTCTGCAGCGGTTTTCTAGTCCCACCTCGCTCCGCTAAGAGAGATTTTACCACCTTAAATATGTTATATCTCAAACTATCACAACCACTTGGTTTTCATTGAACTCTATGTGTAGAATTTGTGGCCACAATATGAGTCTTCTCCGGTTTCTAAACCGGTGAGGACTCATATTGATAATTCAGATTATACACAAAAAGATCATTGATGATCAATGTATTTTTGATGTATTTCTCTATAGCAGTAGCGTGTTTTGGCTGAAAGGCGGTACTGATCAATGTATTTTTATGTATATTTTTACATGTTTAGACAAGAGCCGGTTCGAACGACTATGCATTACTTCTTTATGTTGGATGTTACCAGGTTGGTGCTTTACTTGTGTATATGGGGTATTTATAATGAGTACCGAGTGGTACGAGAAATTAACATGCCTTGTGTTCCAGCTTTCGTTTGGTCCGATAAGCTGGCTAATGGTCTCTGAGATCATCTGTTACACCGGCTATTCAATATTTTAATAACTTATTACAACTCCGGACTTTTTTTGCGTTCAGATGCACAATTCAAATCTGCATCATCAACTTTCAACCCTTTCTGACATAATTTGCTATTTTCGAATCATTTACTGATTTGTTTTGGGAGCTAAATGACCATGAACTTGAAAAGCACTACAAAATGAACTCTGAAAAGGTTGAAACTTGGCAAGGTATCATCATTTCACCCGCATAGCATGTGCAATAAAGTAGAGAGGGTTACGGCAAAAACTGGATGCACTTCATGTACAAACTGGACAATCTCTTTCGAAGTATCAGGGTTTCGAACAAAAACTCATCTGTTACACCGGCTATTCAATATTTTAATAACTTATTACAACTCTGGACTTTTTTTGCGTTCAGATGCACAATTCAAATCCACGTCATCAACTTTCAACCCTTTCTGACATAATTTGCTATTTCCGATGCATTTACTGATTTGTTTTGAGAGCGAAATGACCGTGAAGTTGAAAAGAACTACAAAATGAACTGAAAAATCACTACAAATATGAATATAATGATAAAACACACTAATATTAAACATAAGAAACTCTAAATACAGCAAAAAACTACTCAGAAATAAATAGAAGAAAATATATAAACCACAAAAGAAAAAAATTATTTCCGCGCTGCCCAGTGGGTGTGCTCGGCCTTGGGCATGCTTACGCAGGCCCCTAAGGCCCAGCAGGCTCACAGGGCAGCGCGACAAAGTTAGGCCCAGAGGCCTGCATTAGATAGGAGTTCGAAGGAGCAGCTGCGACTGGGTTTGTAAACCAGTGTGGCTGCCCTTCGCTCGGTGAGGTGGGACTAAACATTGTGCACTGCAGAACGGGAGCGCACCCCCTCTAGTACCGGTTCGTGGCTCCAACCGGTACTAAAGGGCGGGTCTTTAGTACCGAGTGGACCCATGAACCGGTACTAAAGGGGGGTCGCTTCCCGCCGCTTGGCCTGGCCAAATTTGACCTTTAGTACCGGTTCCTGTCTCCAACCGGTACTAAATGCCTCCCCTATATAAGCAACACTTACAAAAATTTCAGTTATCATCTTCATCTATTCATTGCGCCCATCCCCGCGCCGCCCCCGTCGCCGCCCTCGTCAGTGCGCCGCAGCCGTCGCCGCCCCCGTCGCGTAGCCCCCCGGCCCCGTCGCCGCCCCCGTCGATGTCCTCGCCCCCCCCCCCCCTGCTGTAAGATCGATCTACCGCGCGCCCCGGCTGGCCCCCTGCCGCTCTCCGGTGGCCTCTGTGCACATGCAGACACGCGCACACACACGCACACAGACACACACACACACACACACACACAAATGTTTAATGTCAAAATGTTAGATTATATAAATGCTAGATTATATATGAATTAGATAATGTTAGGTGAGTTAGTTTTTTATACTTTTAGTTATAGATGAATTTATATTAATGTTAGATGAATTAGATATATATTAAATTTAGGTATATGAGATTTGATCATCTAATTAAAATTTTAGTATATAGAACTAGCTACTTTATTTTTAGTAAGAAAATTAATAGAACTCGTTTAGTTGAATTAGTTGAACTAGTTAGTTGAATTAGGAGCTACTTTATTTAGATATATTTTTAGTAAGTGCTTAGTTGAATTAATTAGCTGAACTAGCTAGTTGAATTAATAGAACTAGTTAAATTAGTTGAATTAATATAACTAATAAGTGTTTAATGTTTCACCTATGAACATAGTAAATGTCGCCTGACGACGAAAACGATTTCATTATGTGCGAAGACTGCAAAGACCAACGTGGCATGTGCGACAAAAATTTCCTAGTTGATGATGGGCACTTCAACATCAAGCTGGATGAGACCTTTGAAGTGGATACAGTAAGTCACAACGACAAGTCTTTTTTTGTAATTAAGCATGACTTATATATGCTTCATTTGCTTCAACTTATTATTTTAAATTTTCACTATTATACTAGCGTATCCCCTGTCATGCAAGAATTTTTGTCTTGGATAAGATAGGTTTCAATCCTAACAAAACTATGGAGATAAAGAGAGTTTACTTGAAGAACCGAGCATGGTAATACCTTCAACGTCAAATTATACAATCAAAACACCTACACACATTGTGAATGCAAAACTTGGCAAGCACTATGCAAGGCTTATGCATTTGAGCCTGATATGTTTATAACCTTTGATATTCGTCCCGAAGATGATATTGAAGGTAATAGAGACATTTGGGTCGATGTGCAAATGCCTCCAGTTCTACCATTATGTGAGTTTCTCAACCATATTTATGTCTTCGATATTGGTTTTTCAAAATAGTTGACAACTAATTTCTATTGACAGCTTATTTCTGTTGGGGATCGTTGTAGAAATTAAAAAAATTCTACGCATCACCAAGATCAATCTATGGAGAGACTAGCAACGAGAAAGAGGGGAGTGCATCTTCATACCCTTGAAGATTGCGATGCGGAAGCGTTACAAGAACGCGGATGAGGGAGTTGTACTCACGGCAATTCAAATCGTGGAAGATCCGATCTAACGCCGAACGGACGGCGCCTCCGCGTTCAACACACGTACAGCCCGGGGACGTCTCCTCCTTCTTGATCCAGCAAGGGGAGAGGAGAACTTGAGGGAGAGCTCCGGCAGCACGACGGCGTGGTGGTGGAGCTTGCAGTTCTCCAGCAGGGCTTCACCAAGCACTACTGAGGAGGAGGTGGAGTTGGAGAGGGGGAGGGCTGCGCCAGGGGCAAGGGTGCGGCTGCCCTCTCTCTCCCTCACTATATATACGGGGAAGGGGGGTGGAGGAGGCGCCCTAGGGTTCCCTAGGGGAGGGGTGGCGGCCATAGGGGAAACCCTAGATGGGTTTGGGCGCCTCCACCCCTAGGAAACTTGCCCCCCAAGCCGGGAGGGGTGGCTGCCCTAGGGGAGGCGCCCCCACCTCTCCTGGTTATGTGAGAAGGGTTGGGAGGGGCGCACAACCCCTTAGTGGGCTGGTGTGCCCCCTCCCCTTCGCCCATAAGGCCCCCCAACGCTTGCCGGGGCCTCCGAAACACCTTTCGGTCACGCTGGTCGTCACCCAGTACTCCTAGAACAATTCCGGACTCCAATACCCTTCGTCCAATATATCAATCTTCACCTCCGGACCATTCCGGAGTTCCTCGTCACGTCCGGGATCTCATCCGGGACTCCGAATAACCTTCGGTAACCACATACTATTTCCCATAACAACTCTAGTGTCACCAAACCTTAAGTGTGTAGGGGTTTGAGAACCATGCAGACAAGACCGAGACACCTCTCCGGCCAATAACCAATAGCGAGATCTGGATACCCATATTGGCTCCCACATGTTCCATGATGATCTCATCGGATGAACCACGATGTCGAGGATTCAGTCAATCCCGTATACAATTCCCTTTGTCAATCGGTATGTTACTTGCCCGAGATTCGATCATCGGTATCCCAATACCTCGTTCAATCTCGTTACCGGCAAGTCACTTTACTCGTTTCGTAATGCATGATCCCGTGACTAACTACTTAGTCACATTGAGCTCATTATGATGATGCATTACCGAGTGGGCCCAAAGATACATCTGAAGGAAATATGCCCTAGAGGCAATAATAAAGTTATTATTTATTTCCTTATATCATGATAAATGTTTATTATTCATGCTAGAATTGTATTAACCGGAAACATAATACATGTGTGAATACATAGACAAATAGAGTGTCACTAGTATGCCTCTACTTGACTAGCTCGTGAATCAAAGATGGTTAAGTTTCCTAACCATAGACATGAGTTGTCATTTGATTAACGGGATCACATCATTAGGAGAATGATGGGATTGACTTGACCCATTCCGTTAGCTTAGCACTCGATCGTTTAGTATGTTGCTATTGCTTTCTTCATGACTTATACATGTTCCTATGACTATGAGATTATGCAACTCCCGTTTATCGGAGGAACACTTCGTGTGCTACCAAACGTCACAACGTAACTGAGTGATTATAAAGGTGCTCTACAGGTGTCTCCGAAGGTACTTGTTGGGTTGGCATATTTCGAGATTAGGATTTGTCACTCCGATTGGCGGAGAGGTATCTCTGGGCCCACTCGGTAATGCACATCACTTAAAGCCTTGCAAGCATTGCAACTAATGAGTTAGTTGCGGGATGATGTATTATGGAATGAGTAAAGAGACTTGCCGGTAACGAGATTGAACTAGGTATTGAGATACCGACAATCGAATCTCGGGCAAGTAACATACCGGTGACAAAGGGAACAACGTATGCTGTTATGCGGTTTGACCGAT
Organism: Triticum timopheevii; assembly: GCA_963921465.1. Lineage (NCBI taxonomy): Eukaryota > Viridiplantae > Streptophyta > Magnoliopsida > Poales > Poaceae > Triticum > Triticum timopheevii. The sequence goes on along the minus strand of OY997272.1, from coordinate 554,252,253 downwards.
AAAGATCTTCGTAGAATAGGTGGGAGCCAATATGGGCATCTAGGTCCCGCTATTGGTTATTGACCGGAAACGTGTCTCGGTCATGTCTACATAGTTCTCGAACCCGTAGGGTCCGCACGCTTAATGTTTCGTTGATGATATAGTATTATATGAGTTATCTATGTTGGTGACCGAATGTTGTTCGGAGTCCCGAATGAGATCATGGACATGATGAGGAACTCCAGAATGGTCCGGAGATAAAGTTTGATATATGGGATAATAGTGTTTGATCTCCGGAAGGGTTCCGGAATTCACCGGAAGGGGTTCCGGATGTTTCCCGAAATGTTTGGGTACGAGAACACGTTATTTGGGCCAAAGGGGAAAGCCCACGAGGCTTTTGGAAAGTGCAAAAGGAAGTTTTGCGGAGACTAGAGGCTAGACGCCAGGAACCCTCGCGTCTAGGGGGTAGACGCCGGGAACCCTAGCGTCTAGCCCTGGAGTCCGTGTAGGACTCTTGCCTTTCGGGCAAAACCGACTTTGAGGAGGCTTTTACTCCAAGTTTCGACCCCAGGGCTCAACATATAAATAGAGGGGCAGGGCTAGCACCAAAGACACATCAAGAAACACCAAGCCGTGTGCCGGCAACCCCATCCCCTGTAGTTTATCCTCCGTCATAGTTTCCGTAGTGCTTAGGCGAAGCCCTGCGGAGATTGTTCTTCACCAACACCGTCACCACGCTGTCGTGCTGCCGGAACTCATCTACTAGTTCGCCCGTCTTGCTGGATCAAGAAGGCGAGGACGTCATCGAGCTGAACGTGCGCAGAACTCGGAGGTGCCATGCGTTCAATACTTGGATCGGTCGGATCGTGAAGACGTACGACTACATCAACTGCGTTGATACACGCTCCCGCTTTGCGATCTTCAAGGGTATGAAGATACACTCCCCCTCTCGTTGCTATGCATCACCATGATCTTGCGTGTGCGTAGGAATTTTTTTGAAATTACTACGTTCCCCAACAGTGGCATCCGAGCCTAGGTTTTATGCGCTGATGTTATATGCACGAGTAGAACACAAGTGAGTTGTGGGCGATACAAGTCATACTGCTTACCAGCATGTCATACTTTGGTTCAGCGGTATTGTTGGATGAAGCAGCCCGGACCGACATTACGCGCACGCTTACGCGAGACTGGTTTTACCGCCGTGCTTTGCACACAGGTGACTAGCGGATGTCTGTTTCTCCAACTTTAGTTGAACCGAGTGTGGCTACGCCCGGTCCTTGAGAAGGTTAAAACAACACTAACTTGACGAACTATCGTTGTGGTTTTGATGCGTAGGTAAGAACCGTTCTTGCTCAGCTTGTAGCAGCCACGTAAAACTTGCAACAACAAAGTAGAGGACGTCTAACTTGTTTTTGCAGGGTATGTTGTGATGTGATATGGTCAAGACGTGATGAGATATAAGTTGTTGTATGAGATGATCATGTTTTGTTGAAGTTATCGGCAACTGGCAGAAGCCATATGGTTGTCTCTTTATTGCATAAGATGCAAGCGCCAAATAAATGCTTTACTTTATCGCTATGCGATAGCAATAGTTGCAAGAGAAATAGTTGGCGAGACGACCATGTGACGACACATTGATATAGATCAAGATGATGGAGATCATGGTGTCATGCCGGTGACGATGGAGATCATGACGATGCTTTGGAGATGGAGATCAAAGGCACAAGATGATGATGGCCATATCATGTCACATATTTTTGATTGCATATGATGTTTATCTTCTATACATCTTATTTTGTTTTGATTGACGGTATCATTATAAGATGATATCTCACTAAATTTCAAGATAAAAGTGTTCTCCCTGAGTATGCACCGTTGCCAAAGTTCGTCGTGCCCAGACACCACGTGATGATCGGTTGTGATAAGCTCTACGTCCATCTACAACGGGTGCAAGCCAGTTTTGCACACGCGGAATACTCAGGTTAAACTGGACGAGCCTAGCATATGCAGATATGGCCTCGGAACACTGGAGACCGAAAGGTTGAGCGTGAATCATATAGTAGATATGATCAACATAGTGATGTTCACCATTGAAAACTACTCTATCTCACGTGATGATCGGTTATGGTTTAGTTGATTTGGATCACGTGATCACTTAGATGACTAGAGGGATGTCTATCTAAGTGGGAGTTCTTAAGTAATATGATTAATTGAAATTAAATTTATCATGAACTTAGTCCTGGTAGTATTTTGCAAATTATGTTGTAGATCAATAGCTCGTGTTGTTGCTTTCATATGTTTATTTTGATATGTTCCTAGAGAAAATTGTGTTGAAAGATGTTAGTAGCAATGATGCGGATTGGATCCGTGATCTGAGGAATGTCCTCATTGCTGCACAGAAGAATTATGTCCTTGATGCACCGCTAGGTGACGGACCTATTGCAGGAGCAGATGCAGACGTTATGAACGTTTGGCTAGCTCAATATGATGACTACTTGATAGTTTAGTGCACCATGCTTAACGGCTTAGAATCGGGACTTCAAAGACGTTTTGAACGTCATGGGCCATATGAGATGTTCCAGGAGTTGAAGTTAATATTTCAAGCAAATACCCGAGTTGAGAGATTTGAAGTCTCCAACAAGTTCTATAGCTAAAAGATGGAGGAGAATTACTCAACTAGTGAGCATGTGCTCAGATTGTCTGGTTACTACAATTGCTTGAATCAAGTGGGAGTTAATCTTCCAGATAAGAGAGTGATTGACAGAGTTCTCTAGTCACCATCACCAAGTTAGTAGAACTTTGTGATGAACTATAGTATGCAAAGGATGACGAAAACGATTCCCGAGCTCTTCGCGATGTTGAAATCAACGAAGGTAGAAATCAAGAAAGAGCATCAAGTGTTGATGATTGACAAGACCACTAGTTTCAAGAAAAGGGCAAAGGGAAAGAAAGGGAACTTCAAGTAGAATGACAAGCAAGTTGTCACTCCCGCGAAGAATCCCAAAGCTGGACCAAAGCCTAAAACTGAGTGCTTACACTGCAAAGGAAATGGTCACTGGAAGCGGAAATACCCTGAATATTTGGTGGATAAGAAGGATGGCAAAGTGAACAAGGGTATATTTGATGTACAGGTTATTGATGTGTGCCTTACTAGTGTTTATAGTAGCCCCTGAGTATTTGATACTTGTTCGGTTGCTAAGATTAGTAACTCAAAACAGGAGTTACATAATAAATAGAGACTAGTTGAGGGGAAGTGACGATGAGTGTTGGAAGTAGTTCCAAGATTGATATGATCATCATCACACACTCCCTATACTTTCGGGATTAGTGTTAAACCTAAATAAATGTTATTTGGCATTTGCATTGAGCATGAATATGATTTGATCATGTTTATTGCAATATGGTTATTCATTTAAAGTCAGAGAATAATTGTTGTTCTGTTTACATGAATAAAACCTTCAATGGTCATACTCCCAATGAAAATAGTTTGTTGGATCTCGATCGTAGTGATACACATATTCATAATATTGATGCCAAAAGATGCAAAGTTAATAATGATAGTGCAACTTATTTGTGGCACTGCCGTTTGGGTCATATCGGTGTAAAGCGCATGAAGAAACTCCATAAAGATGGATTTTCGGAATCACTTGGTTATGAAATTTGATGCTTGCGAACTGTGCCTTTTGGGCAAGATGACTAAAACTCCGTTCTTCGGAATAATGGAACGAGCTACCAACTTGTTGGAAATAATACATACCGATGTATGCGATCCAATGAGTGTTGATGCTTGTGGCGGGTATCGTTATTTTCTGACCTTCACAGGTGATTTGAGCAGATATGAGTATATCTACTTGACGAAACATAAGTCTGAAATATTTGAAATGTTCAAAGAATTTCAGAGTGAAGTGGAAAATCATCGTAACAAGAAAATAAAGTTTCTGCGATCTGATCGCGGAGACGAATATTTGAGTTACAAGTTTGTTCTTCAATTAAAACAATGAGGAATAGTTTCACAAACTCATGCCACCTGGAACACCACAGCGTAATGGTGTGTCCGAACATCGTAACCACACTTTATTAGATATGGTGCGATCTATGATGTCTCTTACCGATTTACCATTATCATTTTGGGGTTATGCATTAAAGACAACTGCATTCACTTTAAATAGGGCACCATCAAAATCCGTTGAGACGACGCCTTATGAACTGTGGTTTGGCAAGAAACCAAAGTTGTCGTTTTAAAAGTTTGGGGCTGCAATGCTTATGTGAAAAAGTTTCAACCTGATAAGCTCGAACCCAAATCGGAGAAGTGCGTCTTCATAGAATACCCAAAGGAAACTGTTGGGTACACCTTCTATCACATATCCGAAGGCAAGATATTCGTTGCTAAGATAGATCCTTTATAGAGAAGGAGTTTCTCTCGAAAGAAGTGAGTGGGAGGAAAGTAGAGCTTGATAAGGTAAATGTACCTTCTCCCGAATTGGAAAGTAGTTCATCACAGAAATTAGTTCTAGTGATTCCTACACCAATTAGTGAGGAAGCTAATGATGATGATCATGAAACTTCAGATCAAGTTACTACAGAACCTCGTAGGTCTTCCAGAGTACGGTCCGCACCAGAGTGGTACGGTAATCCTGTTTTGGAAGTCATGTTACTAGACCATGATAAACCTACGAACTATGAGGAAGCGATGATGAGCCCAGATTCCACGAAATGGCTGGAGGCCATGAAATCTGAGATAGGATCCATGTATGAGAACAAAGTGTGGACTTTGGTGGACTTGCCTGATGATCGGCAAGCCATAGAAAATAAATGGATCTTCAAGAGGAAGACAGACGTTGATAGTAGTGTTACTATCTACAAAGCTCGAATTGTTGCAAAAAGGTTTTCGACAAGTTCAAGGTGTTGACTACAATGAGATTTTCCCAACTGTAGCGATGCTTAAGTCTGTCTAAATCATGTTAGCAATTGCCACATTTTATGAAATCTGGCAAATGGATGTCAAAACTGCATTCCTTAATGGTTTTCTTAAAGAAGAGTTGTATATGATGCAACTAGAAGGTTTTGTCAATCCTAAAGGTGCTAACAAAATGTGCAAGCTCCAGCGATCCATCTATGGACTGGTGCAAGCATCTCGGAGTTGGAATATACGCTTTGATAAGTTGATCAAAGCATATAGTTTTATACGGGCTTGTAGTGAAGCCTGTATTTACAATAAAGTGAGTGGGAGCACTATAGCCTTTCTGATAAGTATAAGTGAGTGACATATTGTTGATTAGAAATGATGTAGAATTTTTCTGGAAAGCATAAAGAAGTGTTTGAAAGGAGTTCTTTAAAAGAAAGACCTCAGTAAAGCTGCTTACATATGGAGCATCAAATCTATTGAGATAGATCAAGACGCTTGATAAAATTTTCAATGAGTACATACCTTGACAAGAATTTGAAGTAGTTCAAAATGGAACAGTCAAAGAAAGAGTTCTTGCCTGTGTTGCAAAGGTGTGAAATTGAGTAAGACTCAAATCCCGGCCATGGCAGAAATTAGAAAGAGAATGAAAGTCATTCCCTATGCATCAGTCATAGGTTCTATAAAAGTATGCCATGCTATGGACCAGACCTATTGTATACTCTGCCCTGGTTTGGCAAGGGAGTACAATAGTGATCTAGGAGTAGATCACTGGACATTGGTCAAAATTATCCTTAGTGGAATAAGGATATGTTTCTCGATTATGGAGGTGAAAAAAGGTTCGTCGTAAAGGGTTACGTCGATACAAGTTTTGGCACTGATCGAGATGACTCTAAGTCTTAATCTGGATACATATGAAAGTGGGAGCAATTAGCTAGAGTATCTCCGTGCAGAGCATTGTAGACATATGTATTTGCAAAATACATATGGCTCTGAATGTGACAGACCCGCTGACTAAATTTCTCTCACAAGCAAAACATGATCATACCTTAGTACTCTTTGGGTGTTAATCACATAGCAATGTGAACTAGATTATCGACTCTAGTAAACCCTTTGGGTGTTAATCACATGACGATGTGAACTATGGGTATTAATTACATACAGATGTGAATATTGGTGTTAAATCACATGGCGATGTGAACTAGATTATTGACTCTAGTGCAAGTGGGAGACTGAAGGAAATATGCCCTAGAGGCAATAATAAAGTTATTATTTATTTCCTTATATCATGATAAATGTTTATTATTCATGCTAGAATTGTATTAACCGGAAACATAATACATGTGTGAATACATAGACAAACAGAGTGTCACTAGTATGCCTCTACTTGACTAGCTCGTGAATCAAAGATGGTTAAGTTTCCTAACCATAGACATGAGTTGTCATTTGATTAACTGGATCACATCAGTAGGAGAATGATGTGATTGACTTGACCCATTCCGTTAGCTTAGCACTCGACCGTTTAGTATGTTGCTATTGCTTTCTTCATGACTTATACATGTTCCTATGACTATGAGATTATGCAACTCCCGTTTACCGGAGGAACACTTTGTGTGCTACCAAACATCACAACGTAACTGGGTGATTATAAAGGTGCTCTACAGGTGTCTCCGAAGGTACTTGTTGGGTTGGCGTATTTCGAGATTAGGATTTGTCACTCCGATTGTTGGAGAGGTATCTCTGGGCCCACTCGGTAATGCACATCACTTAAAGCCTTGCAAGAATTGCAACTAATGAGTTAGTTGTGGGATGATGTATTATGGAACGAGTAAAGAGACTTGCCGGTAACGAGATTGAACTAGGTATTGAGATACCGACGATCGAATCTCGGGCAAGTAACATACCGATGACAAAGGGAACAACGTATGTTGTTATGCGGTTTGACCGATAAAGATCTTCGTAGAATATGTGGGAGCCAATATGGGCATCCAGGTCCCGCTACCGGTTATTAACCGGAAACGTGTCTCGGTCATGTCTACATAGTTCTCGAACCCGTAGGGTCCGCACGCTTAATGTTTCATTAACGATATAGTATTATATGAGTTATGTATGTTGGTGACCGAATGTTGTTCGGAGTCCCGAATGAGATCATGGACATGACGAGGAACTCCGGAATGGTCCGGAGATAAAGTTTGATATATGGGATAATAGTGTTTGATCTCCGGAAGGGCTCCGGAATTCACTGGAAGGGGTTCCGGATGTTTCCCGAAATGTTTGGGTACGAGAACACGTTATTTGGGCCAAAGGGGAAAGCCCACGAGGCTTTTGGAAAGTGCAAAAGGAAGTTTTGTAGAGACCAGAGGCTAGACGCCAGGAACCCTGGCGTCTAGGGGGTAGACGCCGGGAACCCTGGCATCTAGCCCTGGAGTCCGTGTAGGACTCTTGCCTTTCGGGAAAAACCGACTTTGAGGAGGCTTTTACTCCAAGTTTCGACCCCAGGGCTCAACATATAAATAGAGGGGCAGGGCTAGCACCAAAGACACATCAAGAAACACCAAGCCATGTGCCGGCAACCCCGCCCCCTCTAGTTTATCATCCGTCATAGTTTCCGTAGTTCTTAGGCGAAGCCCTGCGGAGACTTTTCTTCACCAACACCGTCACCACGCTGTCGTGCTGCCGGAACTCATCTACTACTTCGCCCGTCTTGCTGGATCGAGAAGGCGAGGACGTCATCGAGCTGAACGTGTGCAGAACTCGGAGGTGCCGTGCATTCGGTACTTGGATCGGTCGGATCGTGAAGACGTACGACTACATCAACCGTGTTGATAAACGCTTCCGCTTTGCGATCTTCAAGGGTATGACGATACACTCCCCCTCTCGTTGCTATGCATCACCATGATCTTGCGTGTGCGTAGGAATTTTTTTGAAATTACTACGTTCCCCAACAACCTCTCCGTCACATGGAGTGACAAATCCCAGTCTCGATTCGTGTCAACCCAACAGACACTTTTGGAGATACCCGTAGTGCACCTTTATAGCCACCCAGTTACGTTGTGACGTCTGGCACATCCAAAGCATTCCTACGGTATCCGGGAGTTGCATAATATCATGGTCTAAGGAAATGATACTTGACATTGGAAAAGCTTTTAGCAAACGAACTACAAGATCTTGTGCTATGCTTAGGATTGGGTCGTGTCCATCACATCATTCTCCTAATGATGTGATCCCGTTATCAATGACATCCAATGTCCATGGTCAGGAAACCATAACCATCTATTGATCAACTAGCTAGTGAACTCGAGGCTCACTAGGGACATGTTGTGGTCTATGTATTCACACATGTATTACGGTTTCCAGTTAATACAATTATAGCATGAACAATAGACAATTATCATGAACAAGGAAATATAATAGTAACCATTTTATTATTGCCTATAGGGCATATTTCCAACAGTCTCCCACTTGCACTAGAGTCAATAATCTAGTTCACATCACTATGTGATTGTAATGAATCCAACACCCATTGGGTTTGATCATATCTCACTTGTGAGAGAGGTTATTAGTCAATGGGTCTGAATCTTTAAGATCCGTGTGTGCTTTACAAATCTCTATGTCATCTCCTAGATGCAGCTACCATGTGCTATTTGGAACTATTCCAAATAACTTCTCTACTATACGAATCCGGTCTACTACTCAGAGTCATCCAGATTAGTGTCAAAGTTTGCATCGGCGTAACCCTTTACGACGAACTCTTTTACCACCTCCATAATCGAGAAAATTCCTTAGTCCACTAGTTACTAAGGATAACCTTGACCGCTGTCCTGTGATCCATTCCTGGATCACACTTGTACCCCTAGACTGACTCATGGCAAGGACACTTTAGGTGCGGTACACAGCATAGCATACTGTGGAGCCTACGTCTAAAGCATAGGGGACGACCTTCGTCCTTTCTCTCTCTTCTGCCGTGGTCAGTTCTTGAGTCTTACTCAATACTCACACCTTATAACACAGCCAAGAACTCCTTCTTTGCCGATCTATTTTGAACTCCTTCAAAATCTTGTCACGGTGCGTACTCATTTGAAAGTACTATCAAGCAATTTTGATCTATCCTTATAGATCTTGATGCTCAATGTTCAAGTAGCTTAATCTAGGTTTTCCATTGAAAAACACTTTTCAAATAACCCTATATGCTTTCCAGAAATTCTACACCATTTTCGATAAACAATATGTCAACAACATATACTCATCAGAAATGCTATAGTGCTCCCACTCACTTATTTGGAAATACAAGTTTCTCATAAACTTTGTATAAACCCAAAATCTTTGATCATCTCATCAAAGCGTATATTCCAACTCCGAGATGCTTACTCCAGTCCTTAGAAGGATTGCTGGAGCTTTGCATACTTGTTAGCATATTTTAGGATCGACAAAACCTTTTGGTTGTATCACATACAACCTTTCCTCAAGAAAATCATTGAGGAAACAATGTTTTGACATCCTATCTGCAAGATTTCATAAATAATGTAGGAACTGCTAATATAATTTCAACAGACTCTTAGCATCGCTACGTGTGAGAGTCTTATCGTAGTCAACTCCTTGAACTTGTCGGAAAACATCTTAGCGACAAGTCGAGCTTTCTTAATGGTGACACTTACCATCATTGTCCGTCTTCCCTTTTAAAATCCATCTGTACCCAACAGCCTTATGACCATCAAGTAGTTCTTCCAAAGTCTACACTTTGTTTTATACATGGATCCTCTCTCGGATTTTATGGCCTCGGGCCATTTGTCGGAATCCGGGCCCACCATCGCTTCTCCACAGCTCGTAGGTTCATTGTTGTCTAGCAACATGACCTCCAAGACAGGATTACCGTACCACTCCGAAGCAGTACACGTCCTTGTCGACCTACGAGGTTTGGTAGTGACTTGATCTGAAGTTTCATGATCACTATCATCAGCTTCCACTTCAACTGGTGTAGGCACCATAGGAACAACTTCCCGTGCCCTGCTATAGATTGGTTGAAGTGATGGTTCAATAACCCCATCAAGTATCCACCATCCTCCCACTCAATTCTTTCAAGAGAAACTTTTCCTTGAGAAAGGACCCGTTTCTAGAAACAATCACTTTTTCTTCCGGATCTGAAATATGGTTGGCATGTCTCAAACTTTTTCAAAAATCGAGTGAGTCCAAAGATCCATCAACATGGAGCTTCTTCATGCGTTTTATACCAATATGACTCAAATGGCAGTGCCACAAGTAGGTGGTACTATCATTACTATCATATATCTTTTGGCATGAACATGTGTATCACTACGATCGAGATTCAATAAACCATTCATTTTAGGTGCAAGACCATTGAAGGTATTATTCAAATAAACAGAGTAACCATTATTCTCCTTAAATGAACAATTGTATTGCGATAAACATAATCCAATCATGTCTATGCTCAACGCAAACACCAAATAACAATTATTTAGGTTTCACACCAATCCCGATGGTAGAGGGAGCGTGCGATGTTTGATAACATCAACCTTGGAAATACTTCCAGCACATACTCGCCTCCAGTTAGTCTCCGTTTATTCCGCAGCCTTTTATTTTGAGTTACTAACAATTAGCAACCGAACCGGTATCTATTACCCTGGTGCTACTAGGAGTACTAGTAAAGTACACATTAATATAATGTATATCCAATATACTTCTTTCGACCTTGCCAGCCTTCTCATCTACCAAGTATCTAGGGTAGTTCTGCTTCAGCGACTGTTCCCCTCATTACAGAAGCACATACTCTTGGGTTTGGGTTCAAACTTTGGGTTTCTTCACTAGAGCAGCAACTGATTTGCCGTTTCATGAAGTATCCCTTCTTGCCCTTGCCCTTCTTGAAACTGGTGGTTTCACTAACCATCAACAATTGATGCTCCTTCTTAATTTCTACTTTCGTGGTGTCAAACATCGCGAATAGCTCAAGGATCATCATATCTATCCCTGATATGTTATAGTTCATCACGAAGCCCTAGTAGCTTGGTGGCAATGACTTTGGAGAACCATCACTATCTCTTAAGGAAGATTAACTCCCACTCGATTCAAGTGATTGTAGTACTCAGACAATCTGAGCACATGCTCAATGATTGAGCTTTTCTCCCTTAGTTTGCAGGCTTAATAAACTCGTTAGAGGTCTCATACCTCTTGACATGGGCACGAGCCTGAAATCCCAATTTCAGCCCTTTGAACATCTCATATGTTCCGCGACGTTTCAAAGGCGCCTCAATTCTAAACCGTTTAACATTACTGAACTATCTCGTAGTCATCAAAACGTGTATGTCAGATGTTCGCAATATCCACAGACGATGTTCGAGGTTCATGTTGGAAATATGCCCTAGAGGCAATAAAAAATTAGTTATTATTATATTTCCTTGTTCATGATAATCGTTTATTATCCATGCTATAATTGTATTGATAGGAAACTCAGATACATGTGTGGATACATAGACAACACCATGTCCCTAGTAGGCCTCTAGTTGACTAGCTCGTTGATCGACAGATGGTTACAGTTTCCTGACCATGGACATTGGATGTCGTTGATAACGGGATCACATCATTAGGAGAATGATGTGATGGACAAGACCCAATCCTAAGCCTAGCACAAAGATCTTGTAGTTCGTATGCTAAAGCGTTTCTAATGTCAAGTATCATTTCCTTAGACCATGAGATTGTGCAACTCCCGGATACCGTAGGAATGCTTTGGGTGTACCAAACGTCACAACGTAACTGGGTGGCTATAAAGGTGCACTACGGGTATCTCCGAAAGTGTCTCTTGGGTTGGCACGAATCGAGACTGGGATTTGTCACTTCGTGTGACGGAGAGGTATCTCTGGGCCCACTCGGTAGGACATCATCATAATGTGCACAATGTGACCAAGGGGTTGATCACGGGATGATGTGTTACGGAACGAGTAAAGATACTTGCTGGTAACGAGATTGAACAAGGTATCGGGATACCGACGATCGAATCTCGGGCAAGTACTATACCGGTAGACAAAGGGAATTGAATACGGGATTGATTGAATCCTCGACATCGTGGTTCATCCGATGAGATCATCGTGGAACATGTGGGAGCCAACATGGGTATCCAGATCCCGCTATTGGTTATTGGCCGGAGAGTTGTCTCGGTCATGTCTACGTGTCTCCCGAACCCGTAGGGTCTACACACTTATGGTTCGATGACGCTAGGGTTATAGGGAATAGATGTAAGTGGTTACCAAATGTTGTTTGGAGTCCGGATGAGATCCCGGATGTCACGAGGAGTTCCGGAATGGTCCGGAGGTAAACATTTATATATGGGAAGTCCTGCTTTGGTCACCGGAAAAGTTTTGGGTGCCATCGGTAACGTACCGGGACCACCGGGAGGGTCCCGGGGGTCCACCAGGTGGGGCCACCAGCCCCAGAAGGCTGTGTGGGCCAAGTGTGGGAGGGGGCCAGCTCCAGGTGGGCTGGTGCGCCCCCCCCAGCAAGGCCCAAGGCGCAGGGAGAGTGGGAGGGGGCAAACCCTAGGTCCAGATGGGCCCTAAGGCCCACCCTAGGTGCGCCCCCCTCTCTCCCCCCTTGGCTGCCACCCAGATGGGATCTGGGGGCTGCCGCCACCCCTAGGGAGGGAACCCTAGGTGGGGGCGCAGCCCCTCCTCTCCCCCTATATATACTTGAGGTTTGGGGCTGCCCAACACATGATTTGATCTCCCTTTTGGCGCAACCCTACCCCTCTCCCTCCTCGTCTCTTGCGGTGCTTGGCGAAGCCCTGCTGGAGTGCCATGCTCCTCCACCACCACCACGCTGTCGTGCTGCTACTGGACGGAGTCTTCCCCAACCTCTCCCCCTCTCGTTGCTGGATCAAGGCATGGGAGATGTCACCGGGCTGCATGTGTGTTGAACGCGGAGGTGCCGTCTGTTCGGCACTAGGATCATCGGCGATTTGGATCACGACGAGTATGACTCCATCAACCCCGTTCACTTGAACGCTTCCGCTTAGCGATCTACAAGGGTATGTAGATGCACTCCCCTTCCCTTCGTTGCTAGATTACTCCATAGATTGATCTTGGTGATGCGTGAATTTCTGCTACGTTCCCCAATAGTGGCATCATGAGCTAGGTCTATGCATAGTTTCTATGCACGAGTAGAACACAAGTTGTTGTGGGCGTTGATTTTGTTCAATATGCTTACCATTACTAGTCCAATCTTGTTTCGATGGTATTGTGGGATGAAGCGGCTCGGACCGACCTTACACGTACACTTACGTGAGACAGGTTCCACCGACTGACATGCACTTGTTGCATAAGGTGGCTAGCGGGTGCCGGTCTCTCCCACTTTAGTCGGATCGGATTCGATGAAAAGGGTCCTTATGAAGGGTAAATAGCAATTGGCATATCACGTTGTGGTTTTTGCGTAGGTAAGAAACGTTCTTGCTAGAAACCCATAGCAGCCACGTAAAACATGCAAACAACAATTAGAGGACGTCTAACTTGTTTTTGCAGGGTATGCTATGTGATGTGATATGGCCAAAAAGAATGTGATGAATGATATGTGATGTATGAGATTGATCATGCTCTTGTAATAGGAATCACGACTTGCATGTTGATGAGTATGACAATCGGCAGGAGCCATAAGAGTCGTCTTAATTTATCGTATGACCTGCGTGTCAATGAACAACGCCATGTAATTACTTTACTTTATTGCTAAACCATTAGCCATAGTAGTAGAAGTAATAGTTGGCGAGACAACTTCATGGAGACACGATGATGGAGATCATGGTGTCATGCCGGTGACGATGATGATCATGGAGCCCCGACGATGGAAATCAGAAAGGAGCAAAATGATATTGGCCATATCATGTCACTTTTTGATTGCATGTGATGTTTATCATGTTTATGAATCTTATTTGCTTAGAACGACGATAGTAAATAAGATGATCCCTCATTGAAATTTCAAGAAAGTGTTCCCCCTAACTGTGCACCGTTGCGAAAGTTTGTTGTTTCGAAGCACCACGTGATGATCGGGTGTGATAGATTCTAATGTTCACATACAATGGGTGTAAGCCAGATTTACACACGCGAAACACTTAGGTTAACTTGACGAGCCTAGCATGTACAGACATGGCCTCGGAACACAAGAGACCGAAAGGTCGAGCATGAGTCGTATGGTAGATACGATCAACATGAAGATGTTCACCGATGATGACTAGTCCGTCTCACGTGATGATCGGACACGGCCTAGTTGACTCGGATCATGTAATCACTTAGATGACTAGAGGGATGTCTATCTGAGTGGGATTTCATAAGATGAACTTAATTATCCTGAACATAGTCAAAAGGTCTTTGCAAATTATGTCGTAAGCTCGCACTTTAGTTCTACTGTTTTAGATATGATCCTAGAGAAAAAATTTAGTTGAAAGTTGATAGTAGCGATTATGCGGACTAGGTCCGTAAACTGAGGATTGTCCTCGTTGCTTTGTAGAAGGCTTATGTCCTTCATGCACCGCTCAGTGTGCTGAACCTCGAACGTCGTCTGTGGATGTTGTGAACATCTGACATACACGTTTTGATAACTATGTGATAGTTCAGTTAAACGGTTTAGAGTTGAGGCACCAAAGACGATTTCGAAACGTCGCGGAACATATGAGATGTTTCAAGGGCTGAAATTGGGATTTCATGCTCGTGCCCACGTCAAGAGGTATAAGACCTCCGATGATTTTCTTAGCCTGCAAACTAAGGGAGAAAAGCTCAATCGTTGAGCTTGTGCTCAGATTGTCTGAGTACAACAATCACTTGAATCAAGTGGGAGTTGATCTTCCAGATGAGATAGTGATGTTTCTCCAAAGTCATTGCCACCAAGCTGCTAAAGCTCCGTGATGAACTATAACATATCAGGGATAGAGATGATGATCCTTGAAATATTCACAATGTTTGACACCGCGAAAGTAGAAATCAGGAAGGAGCATCAATTGTTGATGGTTAGTGAAACCACTAGTTTCAAGAAGGGCAAGGGCAAGAAGGGATACTTCATGAAATGGCAAATCAGTTGTTGCTCTAGTGAAGAAACCCAAGGTTGAACCCAAACCCAAGACTAAGTGCTTCTGTGATAAGGGGAACAGTGACTAGAGCGGAATTACCCTAGATACTTGGTAGATGAGAAGGCTGGCAAGGTCGATAGAAGTATATTGGATATACATTATGTTAATGTGTACTTTACTAGTACTCCTAGTAGCACCAGGGTATTTGATACCGGTTTGGTTGCTAAGTATTAGTAACTCGAAATAAAAGCTACGGAATAAACGGAGACTAGCTAATTAAAGGTGAGTTGACGATATGTGTTGGAAGTGTTTCCAAGGTTGATGTGATCAAGCATCGCACGCTCCCTCTACCATCGAGATTGGTGTTAAACCTAAATAATTATTATTTGGTGTTTGCGTTGAGCATAGACATGATTGGATTATGTTTATCGCAACACGGTTATTCATTTAAGGAGAATAATGGTTACTCTGTTTATTTGAATAATACCTTCAATGGTCTTGCACCTAAAGTAAGTGGTTTATTGAATCCCGATCGTAGGATACACATGTTCATGCCAAAAGATATAAGATAGTAATGATAGTACCACCTACTTGTGGCACTGCCATGTAAGTCATATTGGTATAAAACGCATGAAGAAGCTCCATGTTGATGGATCTTTGGACTCACTCGTTTTTTGAAAAGTTTGAGACATGCGAACCATGTCTATTGGTGTATATGCATGAAGAAACTCCATGCAAATGGACCGTTTGGACTCACTTGATTTTGAATCACTTGAGACATGCAAATCATACCACATGGGCAAGATGACTGAAAGCCTCGTTTTCAGTAAAATGGAACAAGAAAGCAACTTGTTGGAAGTAATACATTTTGATGTGTGCAGTCCAATGAGTGCCGAGGCACGCAGTGGATATCGTTATGTTCTTACTTCATGGATGATTTGAGTAGATACAAAGTATATTTACTTGATGAAACACAAGTCTGAATTATTGAATGGTTCAAGTAATTTCAGAGCGAAGTTGAAGATCATCGTGACAAGAGGATAAAATGTCTATGATATGATCATAGAGATGAGTATCTGAGTTACGAGCTTTGGCACGCAATTAAGCCAATGTGGAAATTGTTTCACAATTAATACCGCCTGAAACACCATAGTGTGATGGTGTGTCCGAACATCATAGTTGCACCCTATTGGATATCGTGCGTACCATGATGTCTCTTATCGAAATACCACTATCGTTCATGGGTTAGGCATTAGAGACAACCGCACTCACTTTAATAGGGCACCACGTAATTCTGTTGAGACGACACTGTTTGAACTATGGTTTGGAGAAACCTAAGTTGTCATTTCTTAAAGTTTGGGGCTGCGACGCTTATGTGAAAAAGTTTCAGGTTGATAAGCTCGAACCCAAAGCGGATAAAATGCATCTTCATAGGACACCCAAAACAGTTGGGTATACCTCCTAATTCAGATCCGAAAGCAATAGGGATTGTTTCTTGAATCGGGTCCTTTCTCGAGGAAAAGTTTGTCTCGGAAAGTTGAGTGGGAGGATGGTGGAGACTTGATGAGGTTATTGAACTGTCACTTCAACTAGTGTGTAGCAGGGCATAGGAAGTTGTTCCTGTGGCACCTACACCAATTGAAGTAGAAGCTTATGATAGTGATCTTGAAACTTCGGATCAAGTCACTACCAAACCTCGTAGGTCGACAAGGATGCGTACTACTTCAGAGTGGTACATACTCCTGTCTTGGAGGTCATGTTGCTAGACAACAATGAACCTACGAGCTATGGAGAAGCGATGGTGGGCCCGGATTCCGGCAAATGGCTCGAGGCCATAAAATCCGAGAGAGGATCCACGTATGAAAACAAACTGTAGACTTTGGAAGAACTAGTTGATGGTCGTAAGGCCATTGGGTACAGATGGATTTTAAAAGGAAGACGGACAATGATGGTAAGTATCACCATTAAGAAAGCTCGACTTGTCATTAAGATGTTTTCCGACAAGTTCAAAGAGTTGACTACGGTGAGGCTTTCTCACTCGTAGCGATGTTTAGAGTCTGTTGGAATTGGATTAGCAGTTACTGCATTATTTATGAAATCTTGCAGATAGGATGTCAAAAAACATTGTTTCCTCGACAATTTTCTTGAGGAAAGGTTGTATGTGATACAACCAGAAGGTTTTGACAATCCTGAAAGACGCTAACAAGTATGCAAAACTCCAGCAATCCTTCTAAGGACTGGAGTAAGCATCTCGGAGTTGGAATGTACGCTTTGATGAGATGATCAAAGATTTTGGGTTTATACAAAGTTTATGAGAAACTTGTATTTCCAAAGAAGTGAGTGGGAGCACTATAGAATTTCTGATGAGTATATGTTGCTAACATATTGTTGATCAGAAATGTTGTAGAGTTTCTGGAAAGCATATAAGGTTGTTTGAAAAGTGTTTTTCAATAGAAAACCTGGATTAAGCTGCTTGAACATTGAGCATCAAGATCTATGAGGATAGATCAAAAACGCTTAATGGGACTTTCAAATGAGCACATACCTTGACATGATCTTGAAGGTGTTCAAGATGGATCAGTCAAAGAAGGAGTTCTTGCCTGAGTTGTAAGGTATGAAGTTAAGACTTAAAGCTCGACCACGGCAGAATAGAGAGAAAGGACGAAGGTCGTCCCCTATGCTTAGACGTAGGCTCCATAGTATGCTATGCTGTGTACCGCACCTGATGTGTGCCTTGCCACATGTCTGGCAGGAGGGTACAAAGGTGATCAAGGACACTGGTAGAAAAAGAGGCTTCCATACGCCCCCATTAGTCCCCAAAACAACCGAACCGCGACCAAAGGGGTCTTTAGTCGCGGTTCGGGAGAAGACCCGCGACCAACTATCTAGGCCCAGCGCGCTCGGTCGACAGCTGGCGGACGGGAGGGGCTTTAGTCCCGGTTGGCCTGGCCAACCGGGACTAAAGGTACCCGAAGGCCTTTAGTCACGGTTGGCCAGGCCAACCGGGTCTAAAGGCCCATCCCTATATATAGGACTCAGCTCACTTCACTTCACTCAGCTCACTTCACAATTTTCAGAAGGTGGTGGTGGGTTTGCTTTTGGTTTCTCCTATGCACACAAGGTGTTTGATGAAATGCCTGAGAGCCTGAAACAAACATGATATGAAGTGTCCGAGCCACACTTGAGCTTTCTCATTTATTTTTCCTCCGTGATCGCGGTTAGCAACTTGAACCTTTCATGTGTCATTGATAAAATACGCATGTGTGTAGTTCATTGTTTAATTTGTATTATTTCTAGCTAGTTAGTTTAACAAATGCATCATGGTTAATTATATACTTTATATAATAATAATGCAGATGAATCGGCAATGGATGTACGGTCCCCGACTCTCCGGCGAGTTCACTACGGGTTTGAAAGATTTCCTCGTAGTGGCAAATGCGAACAAGAAGCAAGGTTTTATTATCTGTCCATGTGCTGTCTGTAAGAATCAGAAGGGTTACTCCTCCTCAAGAGACGTTCACATGCACCTGCTTCGGCATGGTTTCATGCCAAGCTATAATTGTTGGACCAAGCATGGAGAAAGAGGGGTTAGAATGGAAGAAGATGAAGAAGGGGATGATATCGATGACAACTATCATGATCATTTCGGTGATACTTTCATGGAGGATGATGCTGAAGGTGGGGAAGGGTTAGGTGAAGGTGAAGAAGAGGCACATGATGAGCCCGCTGATGATCTTGGTCGGACCATTGCTGATGCACGGAGACGCTGCGAAACTGACAAGGAGAGGGAGAATTTGGATCGCATGTTAGAGGATCACAAAAAGTCGTTGTATCCAGGATGCGATAATAGTCTGAAAAAGCTGGGCTGCACACTGGATTTGCTAAAATGGAAGGCACAGGAAGGTGTAGGTGACTCATCATTTGAAAATTTGCTGAAAATGTTGAAGAATATGTTCCCGAAGAATAACGAGTTGCCCGCCAGTACGTATGAAGCAAAGAAGGTTGTCTGCCCTCTAGATTTAGAGGTTCTGAAGATACATGCATGCATTAATGACTGCATCCTCTACCGCGGTGAATACGAGAATTTGAATGAATGCCCTGTATGCACTGCATTGCGTTATAAGATCAGAGGCGATGACCCTGGTGACGATGTTGAGGGCGAGAAACCCAGGAAGAGGGTTCCCGCCAAGGTGATGTGGTATGCTCCTATAATACCACGGTTGAAACGTCTGTTCATGAACAAAAAGCATGCCAAGTCGTTGCGATGGCACAAAGAGGACCGTAAGTCCGACGGGGAGTTGAGACGCACCGCTGATGGAACGCAATGGAGAAAGATCGACAGAGTTTTCAAAGATTTTGTAGCTGACGCAAGGAACATAAGATTTGGTCTAAATACTGAGGCATTAATCCTTTTGGCGAGCAGAGCTCCAGCCATAGCACCTGGCCCGTGACTCTATGCATCTACAACCTTCCTCCTTGGTTGTGCATGAAGCGGAAGTTCATTATGATGCCAATTCTCATCCAAGGCCCTAAGCAACCCGGCAACGACATCGATGTGTACCTAAGGCCATTAGTTGAAGAACTTTTACAGTTGTGGGCCAGACCTGGTGTACGTGTCTGGGATGAGCACAAAGGAGAGGAATTTGACCTACGAGCGTTGCTTTTTGTAACCATCAACGATTGGCCTGCTCTCAGTAACCTTTCGGGACAGACAAATAAGGGATACAATGCATGCACGCACTGCTTACATGAGACTGAAAGTGTACGTTTGGTTAATTGTAAGAAGAACGTGTACCTGGGTCATCGTCGATTTCTTCCCGGAAATCATAACGTAAGAAAGAAAGGCAAGCATTTCAACGGGAAGGCAGATCACCGGCCGAAGCCTGCGGAACGTACTGGTGCTGAGATATTTGATATGGTCAAGGATTTGAAAGTCATCTTTGGAAAGGGTCCTGGCGGACAATCAGTTCCGCGGGGAGTTGACGGGCACGCACCCATGTGGAAGAAGAAATCTATATTTTGGGAGCTAGAATATTGGAAAGTCCTAGATGTCCGCTCTGCAATCGACGTGATGCATGTTACGAAGAATATTTGCGTGAACCTGCTAAGCTTCTTGGGCGTGTATGGGAAGACAAATGATACAAAGGAAGCACGGCAGGACCAGCAACTTTTGAAAGACCCAGATGACCGGCATCCGGAATGGTTTCAAGGTCGTGCCAGCTACGCTCTTACCAAAGAAGAGAAGGTCATTTTTTTTGAATGCCTGAGCAGTATGAAGGTCCTGAGCAGTATGAAGGTCCCACCCTCTACCGTCTGCAATCAACTTTCCACGAAGGTAGCTAGCGGCAGTGCTTTACCCTGTACACCTGGAGCACTCCACCACAACAACCCCATTGCATATGGCTATGCTCGTGTCATGGTGGAAGACATAGTCTAAGGGTTTGAGGACCTGGAGATTGACAAACCTACACCCGAAGGGGAGAGAAGACTTGGAGATGTCAAGCGCCAGTTCATTCTATGGAAAAAGAAGTACATAGTGTTTCCAGGCGAGGCGCCAAGGCTAGCAAGTCCACCCCCCTCCGATGGTGGTGGTGGTGGTGGCGGTGGTGGCGGTGGTGGTGGTCGTGGTGGTTCACCTACACCTCCTTCACGCCATTCGACGCCGTCCCCCGATCCACAACCTCCGGCGGGTACGACGCCCCCCAATCCTCCTCCGGCGGGTACGACGCCCCCCAATCCACCTCCGGCGAAGAAGCAGAAGCAGGTGGACAGCAAGGAAACCCGCTCCTGGACTATTAACCCGGACCCTTATGTACCTAAGACCACAAGGGTACCAGAGCCATCACTGAAGCCTCTCCTCCCAAGGCCTGGGGAATTTAGTGAAGCTGAAATCAAATTGGCCGCGTCTGCTGATTATGAGAAATGGAAGGCGGATATGAAGGCGAAAAAAGAGCCTGAGCCCAAGCATGTATTCACTGAGAAGCAAAAGAAGTGGGCTAAGGATTTTTTGACGACACCGTCCCAAGCCGAGCTGAATATGCTTGACGACTATGGACATGAACTTCGTAGGCAAGCAAAAATATTGAAGGAGGAGAAAGAAGAAAGTAAAAAAAGCGGGAAACAAGTTGACCAGCTCGGGATGCAGAAGAAACAATCGATCCCCCCGCTCATAGTGAAAGCCGGTCCGGAAGAGGACCCCGAGATCATAGCAGCTGCGGCAGCAGTTGGATTGACTGTAGCGGGTGCCATGAAACAAGCGTCCGAGATGGGTTTGACTCTTCGTGCCTTCTTAGACCTTGAGGATGCGCCAGTATGTGAGATAGCATTACAATATGTGCGGAATGGGCCTCTCGTCGAGCCTGCGCAGGAAAAGAGTCTACCACCACAAATGCGAAATCTGCTACGTTGGTACAAGCAATTCATAACATGGGCCGACAAAGAATATGTTTATGCGGATGTTACAGATGAGCATCACACCAAACAGTACTCTGTAGAAGTTCATATGAGTGAATTGTTCCAGCTGTTCAATCTGCGCGACCTCGACAAATCTATGCTGAGTTGCTACGTTCTGTAAGTGATTTATTTCTACCTCATCTCGTTCTTCATTGCCTGCACTATATATATATATTGTCCTAACTATATTGTTGCGTACGCTATTATGCAGATTGAAGATTTGGGAATGCAAAATAAGAAACATCCATGATGTTGGGTTCATTGACCCACATATCGTTAATGGACATGTGTTACAACATCACCCCGAAGACGTGGAGAAAGACCTGTACAAGTTTCTTAGAAAGCATCAACTCAAAAGTCATATTCTATTTCCTTACCATTTTGGGTGAGTGTTTCTCTCTTGTGCCCATTCTCTTTTGTTTACTCCATGCATGGTATGTCTAATCGATGAGTTATGCATGACTGTGCATGTAACGTGTCCGCAGGTTCCACTGGATTCTGCTAAATATTGAACTTCACACCTCCAGAGTTCTAATCATGGACTCTATGGATTCGGATCCAAAGCGTTGGGCCGACATGAGAAAAATGCTGCAAAAGTAATTATTTTCAATCATTTGAGCTCTATATCGATCGGTCTCTTTCGTTCATTTCCTAATATCAAGTAACTAATAACTCCCTTATTCATTTAATTTTCTTTGCCCCGTAGGGTTTGGAGACGGTTCTCAGAAGAAATTGTCGGTGAATTCAAACATGAACTAGATTTCAGAAGGTTAGTTAATGTGGATAAGCAGCCACCGGGGACCAATCTATGTGGATACTATGTTTGTGAGAACATCCGGAGACACACCACTGAGCGAAAGGCATCAGATAGCGTGCGGAACGCGACGGATAACTTGCGGAGGAGGCTTAGTCCAGAAGCTCGCTTCCGACCAATTCAAGAAGAATTAGCAGGATTTTTCATGAGGGAAGTCATCAATCCTAAAGGAGAACACTATACCGAGGACGAAGAAATTTATATGCATACCCGAGATTGAAACTTGTTCGAAGTTGTATATGGTCATCCATCCTAATTGTGTATGGAAACTTGTTCGAAGTTGTATATGGTCACCCGAGATTGAATATATATTATATATTCCTCTTGAATTCTTCTTGTTTGAAATTTCATATGCATGTATATAGTAGCGTAGAATATGTGAACTGAAACTTCATCAAAAATAAAATAAAACACAAAATAAAATATAAAACAAATAAAACACTACAAATTAAAAAGAAACCAGGTTTAGGGGGGCTGAAACCCTAAACCTGCGGAGGAGGCCTTTAGTCCCGGTTGGCCACGAGAACTGGGACTAAAGGTCCTCCGCCCCGACGGACCACGGGCGCCCACGTGGACGGGCCTTTAGTCGCGGTCCGTAAGGGGCGCGACTGGGTCTTTAGTCGCGCATATTTAGTCCCGGTTGCACAGCCGGGACTAAAGGCTGTTGTGAACCGGGACTAAAGGGCTTTTTTCTACCAGTGGGAGTGGATCACCAGATAGCGGTCAAAATTGTCCTTGGAGTAATAAGGACATGTTTCTCAATTATGGAGGTGATAAAGAGTTCGGCGTAAAGGGTTACGTTGATGCAAGCTTTAACACCTATCCGAATGACTCTGAATAGCAAACCGGATACGTATAGTGGAGCAACCATTTGGAATAGCTCCAAGTGGAGCGTGGAAGCAGCATTTACAATATGGCCTAGAGATTTGCGAAGTACATACGGATCTGAATGTTGCAGACCCATTGACTAAAACCTCTCTCACAAGCAAAACATGATCAAACCCCAGAACTCATTGAGTCTTAATCACATGATGATGTGAACTAGTTTATTGATTCTAGTAAACTCTTTGGATGTTGGTTACATGGCGATGTGACATGTGAGTGTTAATCACATGGCGATGTGAACTAGATTATTGACTCTAGTGCAAGTGGGAGACTATTGGAAATATGCCCTAGAGGCAATAACAAATTAGTTATTATTATTATATTTCCTTGTTCATGATAATTGTTTATTATCCATGCTATAATTGTATTGATAGGAAACTCAGATACATGTGTGGATACATAGACAACACCATGTCCCTAGTAAGCCTCTAGTTGACTAGCTCGTTGATCAATAGATGGTTACGGTTTCCTGACCATGGACATTGGATGTCGTTGATAACGGGATCACATCATTAGGAGAATGATGTGATGGACAAGACCCAATCCTAAGCCTAGCACAAAGATCGTGTAGTTCGTATGCTAAAGCTTTTCTAATGTCAAGTATCATCTCCTTAGACCATGAGATTGTGCAACTCCCGGATACCGTAGGAATGCTTTGGGTGTACCAAACGTCACAACGTAACTAGGTGGCTATAAAGGTGCACTACGGGTATCTCCGAAAGTGTCTGTTAGGTTGGCACGAATCGAGACTGGGATTTGTCACTCCGTGTGACGGAGAGGTATCTTTGGGCCCACTCGGTAGGACATCATCATAATGTGCACAACGTGACCAAGGGGTTGATCACGGGATGATGTGTTATGGAACGAGTAAAGAGACTTGCCGGTAACGAGATTAAAAAGGTATCGGGATACTGACGATCGAATCTCGGGCAAGTACTATACCGGTAGACAAAGGGAATTGAATACAGGATTGATTGAATCCTCGACATCGTGGTTCATCCAATGAGATCATCGTGGAACATGTGGGAGCCAACATGGGTATCCAGATCCCGCTGTTGGTTATTGGCCGGAGAGTTGTCTCGGTCATGTCTACGTGTCTCCCGAACCCGTAGGGTCTACACACTTAAGGTTCGATGACACTAGGGTTATAGGGAATAGATGTACGTGGTTACCAAATGTTGTTCGGAGTCCTGGATGAGATCCCGGACGTCACGAGGAGTTCCGGAATGGTCTGGAGGTAAAGATTTATATATGGGAAGTCCTGCTTTGGTCACCGGAAAAGTTTCGGGTGCCATCGGTAACGTACCGGGACCACCGGGAGGGTCCCGGGGGTCCACCAGGTGGGGCCACCAGCCCCAGAAGGCTGCGTGGGCCAAGTGTGGGAGGTGACCAGCTCCAGGTGGGCTGGTGCGCCCCCCCCACCAAGGCCCAAGATGCACGGAGAGTGGGAGGGGGCAAACCCTAGGTCCAGATGGGCCCTAAGGCCCACCCTAGGTGCGCCCCCCTCTCTCCCCCCTTGGCTGCCCCCCTCTCTTCCCCCTTGGCCGCCACCCAGATGGGATCTGGGGGCGGCCGCCACCCCTATGGAGGGAACCCTAGGTGGGGGCATAGCCCCTCCTCTCCCCCTATATATACTTGAGGTTTGGGGCTGCCCAACACATGATTTGATCTCCCTCTTGGCGCAGCCCTACCCCTCTCCCTCCTCGTCTCTTGCGGTGCTTGGCGAAGCCCTGCTGGAGTGCCACACTCCTCCACCACCACCACGCCGTCGTGCTGCTGCTGGACGGAGTCTTACCCAACCTCTCCCTCTCTCCTTGCTGGATCAAGGCATGGGAGACGTCACCAGGCTGCATGTGTGTTGAACGCGGAGGTGCCGTCCGTTCGGCACTAGGATCATCGGTGATTTGGATCACGACGAGTACGTCTCCATCAACCCCGTTCACTTGAACGCTTTCGCTTAGCGATCTACAAGGGTATGTAGATGCACTCCCCTTCCCTTCGTTGCTAGATTACTCCATAGATTGATCTTGGTGATGCATATAAAATTTTGAATTTCTGCTACGTTCCCCAACAGTTCAGCACATCGAGCGGTGCATTAAGGACATAAGCCTTTTGCGTAGCAATGAGGACAATCCTCAGTTTACGGACCTAGTCTGCATAATTGCTAGTATCATCTTTCAACTAAATTTTCTCTAGGAACATATCTAAAACAGTAGAACTAAAGCACAAGTTACGACATAATTTGCAAAGACCTTTTGACTATGTTCATGATAATTAAGTTCATCTAATTTAATGAACTCCCACTCAAATGGACATCCCTCTAGTCATCTAAGTGATACATGATCTAAGTCAACTAGGCCGTGTCCGATCATAATGTGAGACGGACTAGTCATCATCGGTGAATAAATTCATGTTGATCGTATCTGCTATACAACTCATGTTCGACCTTTCGGTCTCTTGTGTTCCGAGGCCATGTCTGTACATGCTAGGCTCGTCAAGTCAACCTAAGTGTTTTTCTTGTGTAAATCTGGCTTACACCCGTTGTATTCGAACGTTAGAATCTATCACACCCGATCATCACGTCGTGCTTCGAAACAACGAACCTTCGCAATGGTGCACAGTTAGGGGGAACACTTTCTTGAAATTTTAGCGAGGGATCATCTTATTTATGCTACCGTCGTTCTAAGCAAATAAGATGTAAAAACATGATAAAAATCACATGCAATCAAATAGTGACATGATATGGCCAATATCATTTTGCTCTTTTTGATCTCCATCTTCGGGGCGCCATGATCATCATCGTCACCGGCATGACACCATGATCTCCATCATCGTGTCTTCATGAAGTTGTCTCGCCAACTATTACTTCTACTACTATGGATAACAGTGTAGCAATAAAGTAAAGTAATTACATGGTGTTATTCAATGACACGCAGGTCATACAATAAATTAAGACAACTCCTATGGCTCCTGCCGGTTGTCATACTCATCGACATGCAAGTCGTGATTCCTATTACAAGAACATGATCAATCTCATACATCACATATATATCATTCATCACATATATATCATTCATCACATCCTTTTGGCCATATCACATCACACGGCATATGCTGCAAGAACAAGTTAGACGTCCTCTAATTGTTGTTGCAAGTTTTTACGTGGCTGCTATAGGTTTCTAGCAAGAACGTTTCTTACCTACGCCAAAACCACAATGTGATATGCCAATTGCTATTTACCCTTCATAAGGACCCTTTTCATCGAATCCGATCTGACTAAAGTGGGAGAGACAGACACCCGCTAGCCACCTTATGCAACTAGTGCATGTCAGTCGGTGGAACCTGTCTCACATAAGCGTACGTGTAAGATCGGTCTGGGCCGCTTCATCCCATGATGCCGCCGAATCAATATAAGACTAATAACGGCAAGTAAATTGACAAAATCGACGCCCACAACAACTTGTGTTCTACTCGTGCATAGAAACTACGCATAGACCTAGCTCATGATGCCACAGTTGGGGATCGTTGCAGAAATTAAAAAAATTCTACGCAACACCAAGATCAATCTATGGAGAGACTAGCAACGAGAGAGAGGGGAGTGCATCTTCATACCCTTGAAGATCGCGATGCGGAAGCGTTACAAGAACGCGGATGAGGGAGTCGTACTCGCGGTGATTCAAATCGCGGAAGATCCGATCTAACGTCGAACGGACGGCGCCTCCGCGTTCAACACACGTACAGCCCGGGGATGTCTCCTCCTTCTTGATCCAGCAAGGGGAGAGGAGAAGTTGAGGGAGAGCTCCGGCAGCACGACGGCATGGTGGTGGAGGTTGCAGTTCTCCGGCAGGGCTTTGCCAAGCACTACTGAGGAGGAGGTGGAGTTGGAGAGGGGGAGGGCTGCGCCAGGGGCAAGGGTGTGGCTGCCCTCTCTCTCCCTCACTATATATAGGGGGAAGGGGGGTGGAGGAGGCGCCCTAGGGTTCCCTAGGGGAGGGGTGGCGGCCACAGGAGAAACCCTAGATGGGTTTGGGCACCCCCACCCCTAGGAAACTTGCCCCCCAAGCCGGGAGGGGTGGCTGCCCTAGGGGAGGCGCCCCACCTCTCCTGGTTACGTGAGAAGGGTTGGGAGGGGTGCACAGCCCCTTAGTGGGCTGGTGTGCCCCCTCCCCTTGGCCCATAAGGCCCCCCAACGCTTGCCGGGGCCTCCGAAACACCTTTCGGTCACGCTGGTCGTCACCCGGTACTCCCAGAACAATTTCAGACTCCAATACCCTTCGTCCAATATATCGATCTTCACCTCCGGACCATTCCGGAGTTCCTCGTCATGTCTGGGATCTCATCCGGGACTCCGAACAACCTTCGGTAACCACATACTATTTCCCATAACAACTCTAGCGTCACCGAACCTTAAGTGTGTAGACCCTACGAGTTCGAGAACCATGCAGACATGACCGAGACACCTCTCCAGCCAATAACCAATAGTGGGATCTGGATACCCATATTGGCTCCCACATGTTCCACGATGATCTCATCGGATGAATCATGATGTCGAGGATTCAATCAATCCCGTATACAATTCCTTTTGTCAATCGGTATGCTACTTGCCCGAGATTCGATCATCGGTATCCCAATACCTCGTTCAATCTCGTTACCGGCAAGTCACTTTACTCATTTCGTAATGCATGATCCTGTGACTAAGTACTTAGTCACATTGAGCTCATTATGATGATGCATTACCGAGTGGGCCCAGAGATACCTCTCCGTCACACGGAGTGACAAATCCCAGTATCGATTCGTGCCAACCCAACAGACACTTTCGGAGATACCTGTAGTGCACCTTTATAGCCACCCAGTTACGTTGTGACGTTTGGCACACCCAAAGCATTCCTACGGTATCCGGGAGTTGCACAATCTCATGGTCTAAGGAAATGATACTTGACATTGGAAAAGCTT
Source organism: Triticum timopheevii (assembly GCA_963921465.1). Lineage (NCBI taxonomy): Eukaryota > Viridiplantae > Streptophyta > Magnoliopsida > Poales > Poaceae > Triticum > Triticum timopheevii. The sequence continues at coordinate 554,224,209 of OY997272.1, read as the reverse complement.
TTAGCAAACGAACTACACGATCTTGTGCTATGCTTAGGATTGGGTTTTGTCCATCACATTATTCTCCTAATGATGTGATCCCGTTATCAATGGCATCCAATGTCCATGGTCAGGAAACCATAACCATCTATTGATCAACGAGCTAGTCAACTAGAGGCTCTCTAGGACATGTTGTGGTCTATGTATTCACACATGTATTACGTTTTCCAGTTAATACAATTATAGCATGAACAATAGACAATTATCATGAACAAGGAAATATAATAATAACCATTTTATTATTGCCTCTAGGGCATATTTCCAACAATTTCCATTCAAGCAAACATGTCCAGCGCTTGGTAGACAGGACCGTCCACTGTCCCGGGGCTGAACTAAACTGCGAGGAGATAAGTCATTATGTTTCATGACTTGAGGATCTTGATGCTGTCAAGAGAAATTATTTTCCTGAATTTGAAAATCTTAGTACTCAAAACGTGCGACCAATAGTGATCGTATTGAACTACGGTCACATCTATTTAGGAAAGATGGTAAATTTTTTACTATTTTTCCTCAGTGCATCTTTTGCATACATTATTTTTTAAGCTAAACTTCATTGCTAAGTATGTTACTATACGATGTTCTTCAACAGGGACTCCCGATGAATGTTGTGCCTCATTGGATCGAGACTAAAGGTCGCATGAGAATGGTTAGCTTACGGCCAAGACATCCTACAATGCACTTTAGTGCATTCAGGATTTCTAATAGCGAGGAATGCTTAATAGTGAAAGACTGGAGCAAAATTGTCCACGATCGCAGAGAAGTACTAGGGGCAGCAATCAGAAGCGCAACCCACGATTAGGAGACAGGTTCATCTGCATGCTCCAATATGATGAATCAGGAGAGCTATACATGTTCTATGCTATTTTACCTGAGAGAGAGAGCAGCAGGAGTGATTAGCATGCTCTTAGTACTTGTCCTCTCATGTCTGTGTTCTTCGTCCTGAACTTAATCTCAAAGAGTGATTTGCTTTTATGGTCTTATATATGAACGCTTATAATCATGACCATGTTGAAATCGATGATATCTTTCCTTCTGGTACAAATGAATGTTTTTTCTTTAAGCTAGTATTGGTTGTGATTAGATAGCGGTAATGACTATGATGATTAAATAGTGGTAATGACGACTATAATGATTTTTAGCTAGCTAGTATACTGTTAACTTTTTGGTGATGATATATGATGCAATAGTTTTTATATTAATACGATGATGATGAGTTATTATATCATTTATGAAAGAAACCACATATTAGTTTCAACTGGATGGATCCTAGCTAGCTAAGTGATCAAGTATATGCCATATCCATATTACTTGCTCACCTAATATAAGTGATCAAGTAATATGGATATGGCATATATACTTTGATCACTTAGCTAGGATCCATGCATGTATCCAGTTGAAACTAATCTGCGGTACTTTCACCAAATGATTTAACAACTAATTATAATGTAAAAACAATCTCTAAATTAAATTGAAAACACAAAACTAAAGGAAAAATAATAAATAAAACCAAAACCCCCCAAACATTTAGTACCGGTTGGTGTTACCAACTGGTACTAAAGGTCTCCCCGCACCCGGCCCTGGCTCGTGCCACGTGGTGGCACTTTAGTGGCACTTCGTGCCGAACCGGTACTAAAGGGGGGGGGGACCTTTAGTGCCGGTTACAGAACCGACACTAAAGGCCCTTACGAACCGGTGCTAAATCCCGGTTCTGCACTAGTATATTCATGAAATTGTTTCATTAATATTTGAAATAGTTTCGAGGGGAACTGGAAGCGTTTCAGGGTCTCTAGAAGGGTTTCAGAGTTTATGGGGCAACACCGAGTTTTACTGATAGATAATATATAGTTGGAAAATGTTCCAGAGATGTTAAATTAATAATAAAGGCTCTAATAATAGTTAGGATGCTTTTATATTTAATTAAATATCAATGGTCCTTAAAAGGCCAAACGGTGGAAGGAGAATTGGGCCACAAAGGCTCAATAGGGAGGCGCCCCCTTCTCCTCATGGAAAGGAGGGAGGGGGCCGAATTGGGGGAGGGATACCCACCCCTAGGCTAGCGCAAGGGGAGACTTTCCCCCCTTGTCTGGCACCCCCTCCTGGTCTCCCCTCCAATCTATATATATTTGAGGTATTGACACCTTTTCTCAACACAAGTTTTGGAGCCTCCTGTTATTCTCTAGTTCTAGTTGATTAATTAGAGCTAGACCCAGATCCTCTAATCCTCGTAACTAGAAGCCCAATGTGGTTCTAATCTCCTTACTCTTATTATCTGCCAAGGATTAGCTCTAGACGTGAAATATTGCCGGATCGTGAAGACCGTACGCTTGCAACTCCAGAGAGGCCATGTTTTTGGTCTTCCTTTCGAGGGACTGTTCCTGGGCGGTTCGCGGGATTGTTCATCTACTGTTCGAGGGACTCCAAGTACAATCTACACCGACTCGTCTTCTTCCGCTGCAACTCGGAGTCGGTAACGATCTAGTCCAAACCGTCTATCGCACCTTCATAGTGTTTGCGGGTGATCGTAGGGCGATTTTTTGTTTTCTACTACATTTCATAACAATGGCATCATGAGCGGTTCTATGAGTATGTGCAGTTTTCGATCTAGATAACATGTGGATGTGAGGGTTTGATGTTCTTGCTATGCTTCCCTCGAGTGTTGCTTCAGTTCAGTTCATTGATGACATGATGTAGCTTTGTACAAAAATCTAACAATCGATCGGCTTATAGTTCTTTGGGCTTCATCATAGTCAAGAATAGTGAACTGTTGCAAACACAAGAGGGCGATGAATATGTTCGATCTTCTACGGGCCACGCGTATTGACGAAGTTTAGTGCGGGGCTAAAGATTTTTAATTAAGTCTCTTTCCTCACACATCCCGGAAGTTAATCTAGCAACAAAAATTATTGCCTTGATGGTGGACTTAGGTAGCTAGTGTTATCCGGAAACCCTGGAAGCCATGTAATTAAAATTTGCCAAATCGATTAGAGGACGTCTAACTTGGTTTTTGCAGGCTGCATGTGATGTGGTATAGCCTTCGTCATGATAATGAGTTTATGTATGAGATGTTATATGTTGTAATGTTAAGTAGCCTGCACTTCACAGTACGACATGATGGCTGGAGCCAATGGATTGTCTTTTTAATGACCTGCGTGTCAACCTTGTTATTTATTCGACTGTCGTAGCACGGAGGGACCCGGAGCTTCACCAGGCGCAGGATAACAAAAGTGTTTTCACGGCGCCAGTTTTCAAAATTGTCGCCACGATAATGTTTTTCGTAGAATTTTCATGAAGGACCATGGGGACGTACCCGGCGTCCAGGGCTATACCGTATCATGCTATTATGAATTGTTTGGATATTTATCCATTTGTTGTTTGCACCCTTTGATTACGCAGTAGTCGATTATTAGGGTGATCTCTCACTGAAAATATCAAGTTAAAAGGTACTCTTCCGAGTGTTGCAACAGTTTATAACACATAGCTTTCCATAACAAGTATTTTTTGGTGTTAAGTGCTACGCGCTAAGAGTGTTTAAGCCTCATGTAAGGAAACAATAGGGGTAATGGACAACATGTGTGTCAGAGCACCAAGATGGTTATTGGCATTTTAATTCTCAAAAAATTCAATTGAAGCCTGAAAATCATGAAATTTGGCATGGTGTCACATGACACCTAGAGGCAGCGCTAAAAAATTTAAAATGTTTTGCAAAAGTTTCATGTAGACTACTTACAAGCGGGAGCATCTCCGAGAAAGGAACTATGTTTCGAGAGGGAACATGGTAGGTTTAGACGTGAATCAACCACCGCTTTAACGTTTGGGCTTGAAATTTTTTCCACACTCAGTACACACCATTACATGTATCATGTCTAAATTCAGTATTTTCCAGAATCTGTTTGCTATATTTAAGCAATTAAATGCATTTTTAGACATTTGAAATAGACCAGTTTGCATGCGAAGCAACTGCTCCTTCCTTGGTTAGTCTTCAAACTTTTTCCACACTCAACATACACTATTACATGCGACATGCCAAAATTTGGCATTGCTTCGCGTATGTATGCTATATTTAAGTCTTTAAGTGGATTTACCACCATCAAATACCTAGAAATCTATTTGATATCCTAAAAATAGCTAATTCACACTAAAAAGGGCCAAACTCTTACGTGAAACTTTAAATGATGTAAATTTAATGTACAAAAAAAATTGGCTCTGTAAGACTAAACCAAAAACACTAAAAGCATTGCATTACAAAAAATGGTAGAAAACAATACCAGTGACGGGCACAAAATATGTGTCCGCCACTGGTTGGAAAAGTTAGCAGCGACAAGCAGAAAAAGATACTAGTAGCGGGCGCAAAACCGCGCCCGTCATTGCTACTTAAGTTACCAGTGCGCGGGCGTGCATTAATGCCCACCACTGGTTTTTCTTGAACAAATTTGCCACGGGATCAAATAGTCTAGTGAGCGACACGTATTGTTGCCCGCGACTGATAACATTTGTCTCACGACAAATCTGGATAGCTGTTACCAGTGGTATCCGTCACTGATAAGCCTATAGCAGTGGCGAGCGAGTTTTTGCGCCTGTCACTCATAATTTTTGTCAGATTGGCAATACTAGGTTGCGCCCGCCACTAATGTGAGTTCACCTATAAGCCTTTTCTTAGTGTGAATAATCCTCTCAATCAAAGAAGCCATAAGGCTCATTTTATTCACATGAATCCCACAACTCATATATAGGAAAAACATAGGATTATTGTCAAGATTTTCGATTCGTTTGATAGCATTACGGGAAAGCAAAGAATTATTTTCAAGATGTTAGAGTGGATGTTAAAATTTCTATGAAATATATAGTACAAAGAAATCTTTAGGAAAAATCCCAACATGATTCAATCCTATAAATCAAACGATTAACATAGGAATATTTTTTCTAATAATTTCCTTTTTGAGAAAAAAATCCTATAAAAATTCAAATGAATCAAAGTGTCCCAAGTACACATGCCTCCGTTAAGAAGTGGATTTTTATATCAGTTTTGCTATCTGTTGTGTCACGCTACTCAATTTTGCAACTAGAAGTTTCAATTATTCAAAAATGCCATCATTTTGTTCAGTCTGTGCTAAAAAATGCCACTCGGCATCGTTGTCGTTCGGTCAAAGCCCATCGACGAGGGTAAAGTGACCAAAATACTCTTAGACCCCACTTATCAATATTTCCTCTACAACTCACTATAATCTATGGGTCTTAGTTCAGAAAGAATGAAATTAGGAGGTAAAATAGCTTCACGCGCGGGTGATTGAATCCTTGCGTGTCGTTATTTTTTCTGCTAATTTAATTATCCATGTGTTGACAATTACAATCCATAGATTATAGGAAAGCGCTAGCAAGTGGGGTCCTAGGGTATTTTGGTCACTTCACCCTGATCAATGGCCTTCAACCGGACAACACCATATTTCTTTTGAGTTTGTTGATTGGTTTTGAGATAGCTCCCCACTTATCTCAAGTGGTAACCGGACGACAACATTGGCGAGTGGTATTTTTAAGCACACCCTTAATAAAATGATTATACAGTTTAAGTAGTTGAAGTTTCTTCTTCTAATGATAAAATAAAATTGAGTAGTGCGACCCAAAAAAACAAAAAGTAATGATCAATGTATTCCAGCGGACACTGGCAGTGTGGGCCCAGCCTACTCGGGCATCGTCCCCTTCCCCTCCCATCCCAACTGCAGCTCACACGACACGAGACGCGGACCAACGCCCAGCACACGCCCCCCGCCCCGCGCCGAAGCAGCAGCGGCTTCCAGAAAAAAAACGTCGAGCCCGGCGGAGCGCCCGGCTTAATGGCGCTCGCGCTCTCCACGCTCCCCTTCGCCCCCTCCACCCCGGCGCCCGCCTCGTTCCGCCCCCGCGGGGCCCACTTCGCCCCCTCCCCCGCCGGCAGGAGCGGCGGCCTCGGCGTCGGGCTCCCCCTCGCGTGCGCGGCGCCGCGGAAGAACCGCGGGCGGAGGCGGCGCGGCGGGGGCCTGGTGGTGTTCGCGGCCGCCGACTACTACGCGACGCTCGGCGTGCAGCGCTCCGCGACCATCAAGGACATCAAGGCCGCATACCGGAAGCTCGCGCGCCAGGTGTTCGACGCTTGTCCCCCTCCCACTTAAGCCACATCCCTACTCGTTTTATGGAGCTCTATCTGTTTAAAAGCAGTGCCCATCAGCCTGTCATGCTATCTACTTAAAAGTAGTGCCCATGAGGCTGGGGCGCATAATTGACCGGAGTTCCTTGAATCGCACATGATGCATTGTTTTGCTTGGATAAAGTGTGGATAGACGCACCCCCTAGCGAACTGTATATAACCCTGGCAGTGTTATCCTGCTACCTGCTGCAATAGACCAACTTCTCACCCCCTCCTGTAAATTGTGACCCATATTAGTGCTGGTGAATATTGGATGATATGGTGAATAGTGTTTGAGTCTCATTTTTGTTATACCATCATATCAGTAGCCTCTAGAACTTTGTAGCCGCAACTCATAATGTAACTCAGTGCAATCTCTTTGCTGGCTCAATTCGATTTGCATGTGCAAGGTCTTTGCGTTTCGGAGTGTTGAATGTTTCGCAATAATCACTTCCTACTTTCTATTTTTGTGCATTTTTTCCATTAAAAACTACTGAGTTTTGACAATTTGTTTCTCTTCTTACTTTGTCTTTGCCTTGTAGTATCATCCTGATGTTAATAAGGAACCTGGAGCAACCGACAAGTTCAAAGAGATAAGCTCAGCCTATGAGGTATGCACTACATGGCCCCATAAATATTTTGGCTCCATGTGTTTCTATGCTGGTCTGACTCCTGACTATTCTGAGGATATGTTAAGTGTGGGCCATTGTGAAAATGTACCTAAAACATCCCTTCCTAACAGGCCCTCAATGTCTTGATTCATAAATAGCTTTCTTTGTTAAGAGTTCAATTATGAATTATCACCTTATCAAGTGGCAAATGATGGCTTTTAGCATTTACTCTGCAACCCAGAAATCAAATGTATTTACGAACAGAGGCACTCACAGAGCAATTTGCACAAAACCTAAAGCAATATTCTAAGTAATGGAGTAGTGGGTGGTTGCAAATCAACCCCTTCATCTCAATGTTCAAAAAAGCGGTAAGCGTAAGCGGAGGGGAAGGCCACAGCTTAGAGCAATGGCCGCTTAAGCACAGCTTAACCGGGATTGAGCGTTTTTTTTTAAATTGGCCAGAATTTGGTTGTTTTTGAATAATATGCACAAGAAAATAGGAAACATAGCACTTATAGATAACTGAAAGTCTGAAATTGATAAGGTTTAGTGGTTCACACAGCAAGCATAAATGCATAAGTAGCATATAAGATAAATGGCAGCAGCTCAATCTTTGAGCTTTTTCTTCTTGGATAATCTTTGCTCTCTCTTCTGCTGCCGCCGCTGCTGCACTAGCATCATCATCATCTCCTCCTCCTGACTCCATACTAATACAATAATACTAGACCACTAAACTGCTGCTGCCTGATGTTGGAATTAACCAAGGACCAATGAATGAAACTATTGAACAGACAACCGATGAACTGAACAAGAAAGCAAACTGCCGGCGTTCAGATCCACTAGGGATGGACGTCCAGGAGGAGGAGGAGCTGCTGGCATTCAGATCCAGTAGAGGTGGACGTCCAGGAGGAGGAGGAGCTGCCGGCATTCAGATCCTGTAGGGGTGGACCTCCAGGAGGAGGAAGAGGAGCTGCTGTCACTGGATGCAGAGCAGGAGCCGCCGCCACTGCAGCTTCATCTCTCCCCTCTCTAACTGAGTAACCCTAGCCGAACAGGCCAGTTTGGGCCAGGCCTTTATACCCCCCTTTCCCTCCCACATGTGGCCCAGGCTTCACTTTTTTATCGCTTAAGCGCGCCTAGCACTCGCTTAACCAACGCTTAGCGCTAAAGCGGCCGTTAAATCTCACTTTTTTCCGCTCAACGCTAAAAGTTGCGCCTAGGGCAGAAGCAAAGCGTTTAGCTGCTGCTTAGCGCTTAAGCGCCGCCTAAAAACGCTTTCTTGAACACTGCTTCATCTAAACTTGCACTTTCCACTTTTAGGATAGAGAAAATAAAAGCACACATATTCCAAATATTTTGAACTATATGTTTTCGATAATAGTTTGCCATTATCAGCAAAGTCATTTTATCTACCTTAGAAACATGTTGAGTTTTTGTTGTTTACTCAGTCGTCTGTTGCCACTCTACACATACGCGGTCTCAAATAAAAGATAAAGATTGGTCAGGTAAATTAGCGGAGTAGCTTCTTGAGTTTACCCTTATTGATTCATGTTAAAATGAAAGTATTTCATCCAACTATGAGGTACAGTGTGAAAACTTTGACTTCTTTACGGAACTTTGTCAATGTCTACTTTGGAGATACTTGCCGCCCTGGTAAGATTATAGGATATTGACTGCCATAAGAAGATAGGATTCAAAGATCCTACAATGCGATTTTGAGAACCTTGGTTAGGAACATGAATTATATCCCTGAAGGCCCGAACTACCATAGTGAGTTGGGCGCTTAGGCAAGGTTAATTTGTCCAGATTAGGCTATATGACTTGGAAGCTAAAACAATTAACAAGTTGGCATGCTCTGAACCAAGGTGTATGTGGGTATAGTTCTTTGGCTCACCTAGACTAGCAGTATCGGTTTATGTGGAAAATGTCTTATCTTTTATATTTCTTCTCAGTCTTAAGCTATGCCCCCCAGACTTACTAATATATATTGCTTCATGGCACTGAAACTACGGAATGTCTATGTCCCCACTCACACATTTAGTTTTGTGTGTATTGTACAAAGTACTGTGTGTGCGCGCGCGCTACAGTTCAACCTACTTAGGATTCAATTTGGATGGCATTGCCTATCTGATTAATGAGTTACTTTGTCTTGCTCCACTGTTTACTAGATTTCATCAATGATTAATGCCGTTTTGATTCCCTTTTTGTCTTCTATTCCATGTTTTGGGGTACTGAATCTCATTATCACCAGGTTCTGTCAGATGATAAGAAGAGGGCGTTGTATGACCAATATGGTGAAGCCGGGGTTAAGAGTGCGGTTGGGGGCAATGCTGGAGCTTATACAGTACTGCTTTTCAACTCTTTGTTCTAGCATTTACATTACAGTATCTTCAAATTTGATTATATTTCTGTTACTAGAGTTCCTTGGCTTGTAAGAATACTAGACTTAAGTCACTACTGCATGCCTTTTCTGCTTAAACAAGGTTTAAATTCTTTCCCATTTCTCTGTGCAGTCGAATCCATTTGATCTGTTTGAGACATTCTTTGGAGCAAGCATGGGTGGTGGTGGTGGCTTTTCTGGTATGGACCAGAGTGCATTTAGGACACGCAGAAGGAGCACTGCTGCTCAGGGTGAAGACATAAGGTTTGTTGTAAGAAGGGTTGAAGTGAAATAATGTTCAGACCCCAGCTGTTTATCTAGTTAAAAGGACTCGCTAGATCTATTAAGACAATATAAGTTAATGAACAATAATTATCATGTTTACTAATCTGCATGGATTTGGTCACAACTGCATACTTTTTAGGTCTGGCATTATTTGCATCAAAGTAATACTTAAGCACTTATGCTGTGATACTGCATGGAATAAGCGGTTGCTTGTAGACCAATGTATATTATCACTATTATGAAATTGTAGTATCTTTGTTGTCTTATGTTTGTTACGCAACAAATATTGTGGTTGGTGATGCTGGCACATTGCTTGTGGCCGGGGATAGTTTGACGAAAGAAACCAATATCACTGTTCCACCAGATTCTTCTACAAAGTTGTTATGTAGCTGCAATTTATGACATTTCGTATATATAAAAAAAAATCTAGTGTGAATTCTAGACTTACACAGATTTATTCCACCAGATATGATGTGATTCTAGGGTTCTCAGAGGCAATATTTGGAACAGAAAAAGATATCATATTATCCCATTTGGAGACTTGTGATGCTTGTAGCGGTTCTGGTTCAAAGGTTGGCTCAAAGGCAAAAATATGCTCCACATGTGGTGGGCGAGGGCAAGTAATGCGAACCGAGCAGACACCATTTGGTCTCTTCTCCCAGGTAACCATGGAGTATAAATGTTAAAGCACTCTATATTGTTATTCCAGATCTTAACCATGAGTGCATACTGGCAACTGTGTGACAGCTTCATATAACAATAAATAGCTTTGGCCCTATATTTCATTGGAAGATAGTGTTACAACAAAACAAAATTTAGACAAAGCAAAGTGAGGTCAAAAGCAAAGAATTGAAAATGGGATATCATGAAACTAAAGAAAATATACTTGCACTATACACTGGGGTACAAACAAGTTCTCTTTTGTTTTAAGTGAATAAAAAGGGCTGGAAAATTACAGAAATGGAACCTCACCATTTAGAGTAGCAAACAAGAAAAGGTGAGCAAGAACAGGGGGCTAAAGCATATTTACTTCAGAATGCACCTATGAGCTTAGCACCGACGCAAGTTGTGTTCACGCCTGAATTGTTTTGGGTAGAGTTCCTTTTATTTCAAAAATGAATAATTCTTTTTCGAGAGCGCCTCTAAACAAATTTCAATCGGTTCAAACAGCCAGAAGATGTCAATTTGCACTAATTTAGCATCATTTGGAACATGACAGCTCTCATGTTTGTCCATTTATCTTTGTCATGTTCTCATCCTTGTTTGATGCTAGTTGGTGCTGAGTTATACTGATTCTATCTTCGAGTCTAGTTCAATTTGATTATTTACTGCAATTTGCGATTATTACATAAGAGCTTTTCTTTTCTCTTATTTTGTAGGTTTCTATTTGCCCCACTTGTGTAGGAGAGGGTGAGGTCATTTCGGAGTATTGCAGGAAATGCTCTGGAGAGGGGCGTGTTCGTGTCAGAAAAGAGATCAAAGTAAAAATCCCTCCAGGAGTTAGTAAAGGTAGCACTCTTCGTGTACGTGGTGAAGGTGATGCAGGACCAAAAGGGTAAGCAAAGCAAGATCAAACATAAAGTTTATACTTCGTCCCTCAAACATTTTGAAACAATCGCAAGTGATCATTGCGGTCTTGGAAATTATGTGGATCTTTTCTATAGTATTGCTGATCGCTTAAGTTTACTTGTAGCCTATGTTGCATATGTTTGGAATTACTTATCGTTAAAACACGGTAATTGGGGCATGGAGTATCGCTAATGGCATTCACATAAGATGCACACGTCATTCTTGAATTGCTTTGTTGTCTTTCTGCTAGGCGAGTGGAAGTTTGTGGCCACCAGCCAGCAGAAGATTTTATTTTCAGATCTTGGACTGTGCATGTGTGTTGTGCAGACACTGTTTCAATATTATTTTGTATTTGTAGAGGGGTATTGAAAGAATTTATGATTTATAACACCTGCAGTTAAGAACAACTTTCAGGAAATGTTCAGATTTATTTGTTTGTTATGTGCATTGCTTTAGCTTTCATGCAATTGTTGTAGTTCCCCATTTTCTGTTTTGTAAGTTTTTATATCTTCATTGCGTGGATATCCAAATAAATCCGTGCCAAATCCCTTTTTTCTTGTGGGAAACAGAGGGCCTCCTGGAGATCTTTTTGTCTGCCTTGATGTAGAGGAGCCATCCGATATTAAAAGGGATGGTATCAACTTGTATTCAACTGTGTCGATAAGCTACATTGAAGCTATTTTGGGTACAGTTGAAAAGGTAAATCCTTCTCTTTAGGAGTTTCCTTCTCTTCATGATCATTAATTATGATATTTTCTTTCAGAAATATTTCATTGCCTTTCTTCAGTAAGCACATATTCGGTTGAATATATAACTTTTAACTAGTGATTAGAACCAACCCAGCAAGCAAAAAATGAGATCTAGACCTTACTAAAGTAAAATAGCTTTGTTGCAGTTTTGATGTAACCACCAAATTTCAAGTGGAGGTGTATGTGTTGATCACAACCCAAGTACGTGGGAGTTCATTCCCATGTTGCTGTTGCATGTATTTGGCGTATTTCCCTTGGAAACCAAAAAAATTAGTTGAAGCCACCTGACTCACAGTAATCATCAAACAGAAGAACTGATAGTGTTTTAATATTAATGCTAAGCTTAACTTTGTCTTGGACTGTTCAGCTCTTATTTTAATGCTAATCTTTCATGTTTTTCCTGTTTTTTTTTCTGTTTTTTCTGTTAAGATAATTAACTCAATCACTCAAACTTTAAATCATTATAAATGAAATGAAAGCAAGGTTTTTCACTCTATTAGTGTGTCGTTAACTCATTATACCGACCTAAGCTAAATCCAAAACCAGAGGAGGCGATACTTTGATCTTGACTTGGCGCCACATTTTTTTGAGCGAATCTGATGCCACATTTTTTTGAGCGAATTTGATGCCACGTTTGCCTGGAAGCAAGTCTGTACTGGCCATGGTTTTGGTTTGTTAACCAAGTGGGCTTGAGCCAGGGCCAATGCTAGAGCTGCTGTTATGTGAGGCCTAGTCAAATCTGTTTTCCTTGAACTGATTTAAGTCTTTGTGCTTTCCTTAAACCATGTATGGTTCAGAGCAAAGTGACATGTTGGTGGATGTTTGTTTCAAGTATGATGGCAATATTGTAATGGTTCTTTCATGTATACTGCCTGCTGTCTGAATTATGTTGTTGATATCATTAAAAAACAAATAAAGTATGGTGTTGTGTAGTCATTCATTTTGAAATTTTGTTGCAAGCAGGTCAGAACTGTTGAGGGAAGTAGTGAACTTCGAATACCTCCAGGCACCCAACCTGGTGATGTATTGGTCCTAGCGAAGCAAGGTGTTCCATCGTTGAATAGGCCATCTATACGCGGTGATCATCTATTCACTGTTAAGGTCTCTATACCCAAACGTATAAGGTGAAAATACACTTCCCCTCTTGAGTCTTTTTATTAAGTAGTACTCTAGAGCTACATAAGCACTCGATCCTTATTTCTCTGAACTACTGCTATACAGTGGGCGCGAAAAGGAGTTGCTTGAGGAACTTGCATCGTTGAAAAATGGTGGTTTTGCCCGTGCACCTGTGAAGCCAAAACGTAAGCATGCAATATATATGCATATATTTGATCCTTTCTTTGTCTCTCCCTCTCGCCAGCGAGAAGTTCATTTCCATTTTGGATGTTACCAGCGGAACATTGCTGTAAACTATCGTTGCTGCTTGATAAGGGAATAAGGAACTTTTGCAGGAGAACTAAACTCACATGTCTGTGTTGCAGCTGTACATAAAGAGAATGGAAGCCGTGCTGCTCCAGAAGTATCAGATCAACCTGATGATGGGGAGGTTGACTGGTTGAAGAAACTTTCTGATTTTGCTGGGTAAAAATGCTGAACTTGATTTCGTTATACTGCAATTGCTGATGGGTGTTTGGTCTTGTTTACATGTCATCAATGCCAGAGGGCCTTATATCCTTCAGTATATTCTCATTGATCATATGTTGTTACATGTCTGAAAAGATTTGTCCATGTAGAAATTCATGTTCAGTTCCTTTTTATTGTACAGAACCTATTAATTATTATACCGATTTTTTATTGACTTGGTTCTGCAATCAATTGCATTCCCGTTATCTCGTGTATTATGTCAGTCATGTTGACCAAGTTGTTTGCTGAATTCTTTCAGATCCATTGTCAATGGGGCATCCAAGTGGCTGAAAGACAACCTGTAGCCTGTAAATATTTATTGCACGATGCATTCTCTTCAACACCAGCCATGGTGTTATCCAATCTGCAATTCTTCAATTCATCGGGATTCGACGAGCTGTTGCATCTTTTACGGGCTGTGAAGTGGCAACGGAGAGGTTTAGTGTCAACTAATTTTATTGACGCGGTTTTTATTTTGTTTTGTTTTGAGATACCCTTGTAAAGCATGAATTTTGCTGTAGTCGCACTCGTATTTCCTAGAGCATGTTACAGTCAGTTGAGTCACGGTCGAAGATATTGAAATCGATGAAGGTACATCCTCTGTAAATACACATATATAATTTTTTCTGGTAGATCACTTCAGTACAACATCAGGCTGTGCAAGTGAATATTCTCGTTGCTTCAAATTCAGAACAAACGGGCACCCGTGTCCTCATCGCTCAAGTGCAATTTTTTGCAATAGAACACAAGATTTCTGGACATAGTACATTTTTTTTGCATACTATGTTATTGTTCGTCTTACAAGGCGTCTTGAGTTGCAAAATGAAAGTGAATAAAGGCATATGATATCATCTGAACTTGAAGGTTGTTGCACAAGCCCTAGTCCTGTGTGGAAGTGGAGCTGAGCTTGAGCAAGACGAGGACGGCGGCCGCCATGGGCAGGGACACCATGAGCAGCGCCTCCACGATGTTGGGCCGCGTGATGTCGGGGAGCAGCACGCTGCCGTACTTCACGGCCGCCGCGCCGCCGACGGACCCGAGCCCCAGCGTCAGCAGGTAGCCGGAGTCATCCTGGCCGATGGAAGCAAAATGTAAGGCTAGATGGAGTAGGGGGTGGACAGAACAGAATGGCTGCTGAGGTTGAAGATAAGATTCTGCGCACAACACATTTGTGATATAGCACGAGCGGCGCTGACCTGCGGGATTCGCCCCTTGCTGTCCGGCTCCGCCTCGGCGCCGTCGGTGTCGCGGGACACGCGAGCGCGACCGCCGGCGAGTCTCCTCGCCGAGCGCCGGCAGCTCACGCGGAAGCCGCGCCCCGGCGGCGGGGCTGCGCCGGGGCCGGAGACGGTGGGCCGGGATGGCGCGGCCACCGCGCACGCACCCGCCATGGACACGAGCAGGGCGTGACAGGAAGCAGAGACGAGACGGGCCTTCCGCGTAGCACGGCTACTACGTTCGTTATCCACAGACGAGACACAGCTTCAGCTGGCAGTTTCGTTTTTCTTCTTCCTTTTCCGTGAGAGTGAGCATGCAGTTTTCTTACAAGTACCCGGAAACAAGGGGGGGCCCACGCTTGTTGGAACTTTGGGCGTGTTTGCTTCATGCCATAGCATGCCCTAGCAATTTTTGCCAACCATTGCGTATCAAAAAAAAAAAAGAGAGGCTATTCTTCACTCCTTTGTTAGCCAAAAAACGGAGGGTGAATTTGGGGTGCCAACCAAACATACCCGATGATCATTTGCCCCTCCTTTCAGTGGAATGGATATGTTGCTCCAACCCTCGTCGCCTCTTGATTATTTGCCCCGTGCCAGCTTTGCGTCAACAATCAAAGACCAAAACGCCACAATTGATCCATTTATTTTTCTCTTGTCCTCCTGCCGCCCGGCCCGCACAGTGAATGGCCGATGGCTAGTCTTTACATCATGCAGCACGTTTAGAAACGGAGGACCATTTTACATCGCTTGAGAAATATCTTCATCATGCACCACGTTTGGACCAACTTGTAGTGCCATAGTTTCTTATAGAGCCATTTTTGGACCATTTTTCAACAAGTTGCGTATACGTTCACCATGAGGCCAACAATTGTAGTGCCATAGTTTCTTATAGAGCAGCGGGCATACGATGAAAACCTTGCTCTTTTTAATCCCTAGCTTGTCCGTTATGAAGTAAATTGCAGAAAATACAACGGTAAATTTCTTTTGCAGAAAACACCACGTCTTGTGCAATCATTTTACAAAAACCGCCGATCAGCAGATCCAGCCCTATTAAGTGAGATTACGATAGGTGGGCCCCGTTTTTTGCATACGCGGCGTAACGGCTCCAACCAAACGCCGTTCAACGATGATTTACAAACCAGTCCCTATAATTTTACAAGGACACCCTTCAATCAAAACCAGAAAACCAATCAGCTCCACGGATCTGGCCGGCCCAAGCACGTGAGCAGAGAAGCAGTACGATGTCGTGTCTCGGCGTGCCATCAGGATCTAGGAGTGGCTGCGGCGCAGCAAGCCGTGGATGCTTGGGGCAGTGGCCAGGGAGATGGTCATCGGCGGGCAGCGTGGCTATGCGGGCAAGGGTCGGCATCCATGGCGCTCGCCCGTGGCATTGTGGTTCGGGCGGCTGCAACTCAGGGCCAATCCAGCCAACCAGGAGGAGTACGTAGAGGGAGGGGAGAGGAGCCACAGGGGCCGCCGAGCGCACCAGTGACACTGGTGGACGGCATGGCCGCGCGGGCATCGTCATGGAGCCCGCGGGGAAGCACCCACTGCTCAAGGAGCCCGCGGGGAAGCACCCACTGCTCAAGGAGCCCGCGGGGAAGCATTAAGGAACCTGTGGCGTCGCCGAAATCCCACGATGCAGAAGGACGATGTGCATGTGCAAGGGCTCACCCTGCGTTGCTAAAATCCCTCCGTTCATCGGCGCACCGTGGCGGGCGAGCTCGGCGCCGAGGAGGAAGTTCGTGTCCGGAGCCGGGGAAGAAGAGCGCAGGAGGGGGCTCGGCCAGAGGAGGAGTGAGAAAGGGGAAAATGAGGAAATGGAGGATTTTTTCTTCTTTTGACAGAAAGGACTTTTCGATGAGAGGAAGAAAGAAGAATTGAAAGAGAAGACCCAACTGACAGGTCGGCCCGTGTCCCGTCTAACGCCATCTGACTGGAGCCGTTACACCACGCGTATTCAAAATACAGGGCGCACCTGTCATACTTTCACTTAACAGGGCCAGATCCGTCCATCAGTGGTTTTTGCAAAATGATTACATAAGACGTGGTGTTTTCTGCAAAAGAAATGTAACGTAGTGTCTTCTGCAAACCTAGCCTTCAAAGTGGTTGTTTTCTGCAATTTACTCTCCGTCATGTAATCTACGGAATGCATGGCAGCGAATAATAAACATGCATTAACTTGAAGAAATTCAAAAAACATAAACGGAAGTGTACGTGGGGGCAGTAGGAAAGCATACATACCTTCTATTTTCTTTCCAACCAGAGGAAATATCCCAAAGTTGAACGGGTAGGGAGTGTCGTCGAGGTCTACATTGTTTTCACGCGCGGCACTCGTAATAAGGAGAAACAAAAACAAGGACTAGAGCCTACCAAAGAGGATGCAGTCAAACGTTTGCTCTATGACATGTACAAACGGATGCCACACAATTGGGTGTGGGTATACAGATGGAGAGAGAGTGAACTATCGAGGAGGAGGGTCGTTGGAGAGGGAGAGAACTATCGGATGAGAAGATGAATTCGAATGAGGAAATGTTTAAATAGGCGATCAGTTACCTAGTGCATCGCATGCTTAACCATCTGCCACCGAGGGAGAGGTGTCTCGATTTATTTATATTTTAGAATATAGTACAAAAAGTTTGCCCCCCCCCCCCCCTCCCACTAAGCCTGCCCAATGCTCATAATGTTGATCAATTTGTTTCACGGCTAATAAATATTTTACCTAAGAAGATCTAAAAAATAGCTGCATCATCATTTCCACAAAATTCGGTGTGGAGATTTAATTTCGTTTCCTATATAACAAAATAGGCCGTACCCTTAAATATATTTCTCGCAATATGCAACCATGCATGGGAATATGCACATGCTTAGCAAAATGCTCATCTCGATATGCAAGAGTGCATGAGAACTATACAATAGAAATCACATTGTCTTCAGTTTTAATTCCTATTTATTAATAAGATATTCACATTCCATTGAACAAACTCATTGAAATATATTGTAACTAATCCACTCAATAACCTGCATGCTATCATCTACTAATATAGATTGGATTGCCATGAAGATATAACAAAAAGGTACTCCGTCCATTCCTAAATATAAGACTTTTTAGTGATTCCAAAATAGACTACACTAGGAGTATCACCCTCCCATAAACTATCTTACTCCCTCCGTTCCTAAATATAAGTCTTTCTAGAGATTTCAAAAAGGACTACATACGGAGCAAAATAAGTGAATCTACACTCTAAAATATGTCTATATACACCCGTATGTAGTTTTTATTGGAATCACTAGAAAGACTTATATTTAGAAACAGAGGGAGTAATTTGAATCAAAAGAAAATCTAGGAATCTTGTGCGCCACCTCATTAGCTTCCCTAGAGCAGTGTTTGACCTTGATCGACCCATGCATGCGAATTTTGTGGAAACAGTCCATCAGTATAGCAGCATATGGACCTAGCACCTCTGTCTCACCATTACATGCTTGAGCAATCACCAGGCCGTCGGTTTCAGTAATAACAGGGGTACATCCGAGAGTATCAATCAGCTGCAACCCCTTTAGTATAGCTGTTGCTTCTGCAGTTGCTGGACCCATCAGGTTATTCAACACCCAAGATGCTCCTGCCAACGCTTCGCCGTGGTGATTCCGCAAGATAGAGCCTGCAGCTCCTGCTCCATTTTCAAAAAAGTAGCATCCAGAATTCCAGATTCATCTTATAGGACCCAACTGGAGGTTTACTCCATTTAAAAAAAAGTAGCATCCAAATTTGCTGTCAGCGCCTGAATGGAGAAGGCCGTACTTGTAACAGAAGTAACCCTTTCCCCTTTTACCACTTCTCTCCGCTGCCACCATATATACCAAGCGCCGACGATGATTGTGTCCCGAAGACTAAGAATTCCCAGAACCGGAGGCATATTCCATTCTCTCCGCATGATCTCTTGAAGAACAACTGAGCCAGACCTATCAAGCATTGCTGCGGCATCAATTACATCTGACAGTAATGCCACTCCAATTTTGGCGATTCAGAAAAATGCCACTGCAATTTACAAACTTCAAAATATGCCACTTCAATGCACTAAGTAAAACACTTGGGAGTGGCATTTTCTGGAGTTTCTAAATTGCAGTGGCATTTTTCTGAATCGCCAGAATTGGAGTGGCAATTATCTAATCAGGATATCTTCAGCTCCTCCCAAGCAAACAGGGCATTGTGCATCGGTTCCCACATGTCTACTTGCCTGTGCGGCCAACCCCGGGATAATATACATATACTTTGTAGTTGAGAGACGCAATAAACATATTAATAGATATGCGCACTTAAGAAATGGACACACACTGACAAATGGGCCCAACAACATCCACCTCAGCCCTGAGTCACCAGAGGCAAGGAATTCAAGGGAGCTTAGTAACTAGACGACATACGGAGCAAATTGAATGAATCAACACTCTAAAACACGTCTATATAAATCCATATGTAGTCTCTATTAACATCTCTAACATGTCTTATATTTAGAAATGGAGGGAGTAGGCGATAAAAAAAGCAGACATGGTAGAAGGAAAGATACTAAGCAGTACATTTCTTTCCAAAATATCGGACCTCCCTCCCAATTACATTCAGGGCTTCCTTGATTCAGAAGATTAATTTTCATAGAAATTTTGAAGGATTAGAATATGAATTTTTCCTATGTTGGTTGTTTGATTTATAGGATTGAATCCTATAGGAATTTTTCCTAAGACTTTCTTTGTACTCCATTTCATAAGATTTATAGCATCCACTCAAACCTCTTTGAAAGAACCCTTTGTTTTCCCTTTGATGCAATAAAAAACAACCAAAATCTTGTAGGATTGAGATGAACATGACATTCAAATCCTACATTTTCTTTCCTATTCCCACGTTTTTAGAATCCTGTGAATTAAAAAGCCACTCACATCAATAAACACCCATAATTTTTGTTAACTAAGACAAACGCCCTCTCCCCAGGATTGTAGGCACAGCTCCACCACACCCAACCGTGTTCCTACACCCCTATCATCAGAATTCAGAAAGTAAAAGTAGGTGAATCAGCGCAGTTTGCGCTTACTATCTCGGTTAATAATTTGGAAGAGATGGATGCGCATAAACTCCAAGCACGTCGACGACAAGGGTCCCGACGTGCACGTAGAAGCCAGCAACGTTGGTGTCCTTGAGGGGAACGTTGAAGGTGTTATCCTTGGATTTCCCAAAGAGTAAAATGCATCAAAATTCCTAAAACTATTCAAGGTGTGTTAAATTAGACCTAAATCTATAAAAGTGCATTTTTGAGTCCTAAAAATATCCAAGCCGTTCGCCGTAGGTCCTATAGATCCGTGGTCAATTTTGACCTGCACACATCACAGGTTTACCACCGCCACACACTACTGAGAAAAGGCTTATATGCGGTCTCAAATAAGTGGCAGGCGCCTTCATGCACCCGCCACTACTATTTCGGAAAAGTAGTAGTGGCATGTAAAAAATAAACGTCCACCACTGATATCACGAGAGCAGCGGCGGGCTGAAATGCGCTCCCGCCGGTCGTAAACTCTTCCAAATGTGCGTGCGTGGTGAATGAAGCAGTGGCGGGTGCGCTAAAATTGCCCACCACTAGTTTGTCCCGCAACAGTGGCGGGCCAAACTTATGCCCGCACAACAAATATTCGGTAACCCACGCCAAAAGAATTCAAAATTTCTAGAAGTTAGTGATTATGGGCACTATGAGCTGCCCGCCACACATAGGTTAGGTCCAAAAATTTGTAAGAAAATCCTATTTACTAAACCTAGAATAGTCTCAAGTTTAAGCATGGGGCTTTGGATGGAGTGTATTACTAATGGAAAATGTTTCAAGTCCAAACGATTTAAATAAATGGAGTAGTGTGTGAAGGCGGTGGTTTCTGTTCGAAACCATGACACTTCATGGGAGAGTGTTTTGTTTGTACACGAAGTGCATCAAGTTCAAATATTTTTACCACATCATATAGGGGTATGACAAAAATACCATGTCAGGTTTGATCTCTTTCCTAGCTCGTTTGCATGCTCAAAGCCTTTTGCACTTTTTAGTGGCTGAAAAATCAGTTAATGTCTCGTAAATAGCTGACCAACTCAAAAAGCCGCCAAATTTTAGCTTGGGGCTTTGGATGGTGTGTATTAATCATAGAAAAAGTTTGAAGTTCAAATGTTTCAAAATTTTGACTTTAGTGTGGTAGGATGTGATTCGAAAACGTAGCTGTGATGAGTGCTTTGTGCCGCGCGCCAGTTGAAAGTACCTATGCCGGGTACCATGTGGCACCTGCCACTTGAATGTGGCAGTGCCGCATGCTTACTATTGGCCATCACTAGTCGATACCACCTTATCCACCCGAAGCCGCTCACACATTATTCGCAAACAAAGTCTATTTCTTTCTCGAACTCTCTTTCGCGTCACCGCTATCGTCCTCGTCTTGATGGCCTTTGATGTCGCCACCGTCGTGCTCGACATCCGCCGCCTCCAACGTCGTGGCCATCCCCGTCGTCCTCGTCGACCACGCCGTCCGTTGCCGCCTCGAATGTCCTCATCGTCGCGGCCCGCCTCTGCCTCCAATGTCCTCGCCCTCACCATCGCCCTCACTGTCCGCTGCCTCTAATGTCCTCGGCCTTGATGACCCACAAGTGTAGGGGATCTATCGTAGTCCTTCCGATAAGTAAGAGTGTCGAACCCAACGAGGAGCAGAAGGAAATGACAAGCGGTTTTCAGTAAGGTATTCTCTGCAAGCACTGAAATTATCGGTAACAGATAGTTTTGTGATAAGGTAATTCGTAACGGGTAACAAGTAATGAAAGTAAATAAAGTGTAGCAAGGTGGCCCAATCCTTTTTGTAGCAAAGGACATGCCTGTACAAGTTCTTATATGAAGGAAAACGCTCCCGAGGACACATGGGAATTATCGTCAAGCTAGTTTTCATCACGCTCATATGATTCGCGTTCGTTGTTTTGATAATTTGATATGTGGGTGGACCGGTACTTGGGTACTGCCCTTTCTTGGACAAGCATCCTACTTATGATTAACCCCTATTGCAAGCATCCACAACTACAAACGAAGTATTAAGGTAAACCTAACCATAGAATGAAACATGTGAATCCAAATCAGCCCCTTACAAAGCAACGCATAAATTAGGGTTTAAACTTCTGTCAGTCTAGCAACCCATCATCTACTTATTACTTCCCAATGCCTTCCTCTAGGCTCAAACAATGGTGAAGTGTCATGTAATCGACGTTCACATAACACCACTAGAGGAGAGACAACATACATCTCATCAAAATATCGAACGAATACCAAATTCACATGACTACTTATAGCAAGACTTCTCCCATGTCCCCAGGAACAAACGTAACTACTCACAAATCATATTCATGTTCATAATCATAGGGGTATCAATATGCATATAGATATGAACATATGATCTTCCACCGAATAAACCAACTAGCATCAACTACAAGGAGTAATCAACACTACTAGCAACCCACAGGTACCAATCTGAGGTTTTGAGACAAAGATTGGATAGAATAGATGAACTTGAGTTTGAGAGGAGATGGTGCTGGTGAAGATGTTGATGGAGATTGACCCCCTCCCGATGAGAGGATCGATGGTGATGACGATGATGATGATTTCCCCCTCTCGGAGGGATATTTCCCTGACAGAACAGCTCCGCCGGAGCCCTAGATTGGTTCCGCCAAGGTCCGCCTCGTGGCGGCGGTGTTTCGTCCCGAAAGCTTGCTTATAATTTTTTCCAGGGTAAAAGACTTCATATAGCAGAAGATGGTCACTGGAAGGCTTCCAGGGGGCCCACGAGGCAGGGGGGCACGCCCAGGGGGGTAGGGCGCGCCCCCACCCTCGTGGATGGTGGGTGGCCCCCCTCTGGAACTTCTTCAGCTCAATATTTTTTATTAATTCCAAAAATGACTTTCGTGGAGTTTCAGGACTTTTGGAGTTGTGCAGAATAGGTCTCTAATATTTGCTCCTTTTCCAGACCAGAATTCCAGCTGCCGGCATTCTCCCTCTTCATGTAAACTTGTAAAATAAGAGAGAATAGGCATAAGTATTGTGACATAACGTGTAATAACTGCCCATAATGCAATAAATATCGATATAAAAGCATGATGCAAAATGGACGTATCAACTCCCCCAAGTTTAGACCTCGCTTGTCCTCGAGCGGAAGCCGAAATCGAAAAATATGTCCATATGTTTAGAGATAGAGGTGTCGATAAAATAAAACACGGACATGAGGGCATCATGATCATTCTTATAACAGCAACTTATATATATAATGCCATATGATTTCTTATGTTAAAGTAACAATCTATTCACAATGTCAAGTATGAATCAGAAATCTCATTGAAAACTAACAAACTGTAATCTCGGTCATTGAAGCAATTGCAATTGATCATAACATCGAAAAGAGTCAATATAAGAGCTTTTTAGCAAGTCCACATACTCAACTATCATTTAGTCTTTCACAATTGCTAACACTCACGCAATACTTATGGGTATGAAGTTTCAACCGGACATAGAGAAAGATAGGGGCTTATAGTGTTGCCTCCCAACCTTTTACCTCAAGGATAATGTCAACAATAATAGTTCATGCTAACTTACATCCAATTGGATATATATATATATATATCAGGATCTTTCCAACACAAGGTGCTTGCCAAAGGATAAAATGTAAAAAGGAAAGGTGAAGATCACCATGACTCTTGCATAATGTATAAGACAAGAAGTAAAAGATAGGCCCTTCGCAGAGGGAAGCAGAGGTTGTCATGTGCTTTTATGGTTGGATGCATGAAATCTTAATGCAAAAGAATGTCACTTTATATTGCCACTTGTGATATGGACCTTTATTATGTAGTCTGTCGCTTTTATTGCTTCCATATCACAAGATCGCATAAAGCTTATTTTCTCCACACTAATAAGTCATACATATTTCGAGAGCAATTTTTATTGCATGCAACATGACAACTTACTTGAAGGATCTTACTCAATCCATAGGTAGATATGGTGGACTCTCATGGCAAAACTGGGTTTAAGGATATTTGGAAGCACAAGTAGTATCTCTACTCAGTGCAAGGAATTTGGCTAGCATGAGGGGGAAAGGCAAGCTCAACATGTTGGATGATCCATGACAATATACTTTATTTTGGATATAAGGAAACATAACCCATTACGTTGTCTTCCTTGTCCAACATCAACTCTTTAGCATGTCATATTTTAATGAGTGTGCACAATCATAAAAGATGTCCAAGATAATATATTTATATGTGAAAATCTCTCTTTCTTTATTATTTCCTATTAATTGTAACGATGACCAAAACTATGTTTGTCAACTCTCAACAACTTTTAATCATCATACGCTTTATATGTGAAGTCATTACTCTCCATAAGATCAATATCATCTCTTTTATTTCTTTTTATTCTTTCTTTTATTCCCTCAAGATCATAGCAAGATATCAAAGCCCTTGACTCAACACTAGTCTTTATTATATATAGCTCACGGACTCGATTACATAGAGGGATCATAAAGCAAAACTAAAAACTAATTTATACCAATACTTTATTCCACTAGATCAAGATATTACCAAAAGGATCGAACTAAGAAAAATGGTAAAGATAGGAGTGTGATGGTGATACGATACCGGGGCACCTCCCCCAAGCTTGGCATTTGCCAAGGGGAGTGCCCATACCCATGTGATTATGTCTCCTTCTTCGGAAGTGGTGGTGTGATCTTCTTGGAAATGATGCCCCTTAGGATACGATTCTCCTCCTCGAGCTTATTGACTTGCTGCTTGAGGTCCATATTTTCCTTGCGGAGCTTACCCGTGACTGCTAAAGCTCCTTTCACCCATGGATGTTGCATAGCTGCTGGGGAACAAGTGACACTCTTTTTCATATTTTCATAAGATAGAAATCTAACATTGGAAGGGATGACCGAGTTTGGCATAGCTGAGCTCTGTAGTTCCCCCATCGTGAATCCGGCTTGGAAACGAGAGGTAACTTCTCGATCCTCCTCCATGTCATCTATCCTTTTCAAGTCGGCCTCCATCTCCTCCTCCATTAACGGCCCAAAGTGATAGGCATCATTGTTTGCTCCTGGACCCGGTGTCCGATGAGACACCCGACTCTCCCCGACTGACTCTTGGGAAGACATCTTGCTCTAAATCTATTACAGAAACAACTCAAAACAAAAACAGAGGATATTTGCGTGATACGGTGGTCAAAACCTTCGAGAGATTATATAATGAATTTTTACCGACCAAAAGAAGTATCGTGCAAGAAAACGGAGTCCAGAGAGCACACGAGGTGGCCACGAGGCAGGGGGCGCGCCCTCCACCCTCGTGGATGCCTCATGTCCTTCCCGGACTACTTCTTATTTTCCTATTTTCTTAAATATTCCAAAACGGAGAAAAATTGCTATTAGAACTGTTTTGGAGTCGGTTTACTTACCTTACCACATACCTATTCCTTTTTGGAGTCTGAAACGTTCTGGAAAGTGTCCCTTATGTATTCCTTCGGGGTTACGGTTTCAATAACATTAGTTTCAACATTTATAGGATTACCTAATATGTAATGTTTGATCCTTTGACCGTTAACCACCTTTGGGTTTGTGCCTTCGAAGTTGTTTATTTTTATGGCACCGGAACGATAGACCTCCTCGATAATCACCTACACTAAATTCACGCTTTTGTATCCTTTTGTCATGCCATCTTTTAACTTTTACCTTAAACAGTTTGGCATTCTCATAGGCTTGAGTTCTCCATTCATCAAGTGAGCTAATGTCAAATAATCTCTTCTCACCTGCAAGTTTGAAATCATAATTGAGCTCTTTGATTGGCCCAATATGCATTATGTTCTAGTTCGAGAGGTAAGTGACATGCTTTTCCGTAGACCATTTTATATGGAGACATACCCATAGGATTTTTATATGCAGTTCTATAAGCCCATAATGCATCATCAAGTTTCTTGGACCAATTCTTTCTAGATCTATTAACAAAATTAATTTAAGCTCTCTATTACTCAATTCTACTTGACCACTAGACCGTGGGTGATATGGAGATGCAATTCTATGATTAACATCATACTTGGCAAGCATTTTATGAAAAGCGGCATGAATAAAATGTGAACCACCATCAGTCATTAGGTATCTAGGGACTCCAAACCTCGGAAAAATAACTTCTTTAAGCATCTTAATAGAGGTGTTGTGATCAGCACTACTAGTTGGAATAGCTTCTACCCACTTAGTAACGTAATCAACGGCAACTAAAATATGTGTATACCCATTAGAGGAAGGAAACGGTCCCATATAATCAAAGCCCCAAACATCAAATGGTTCAATAACAAGAGAATAATTCATAGGCGTTTCTTGACGTCTACTAATATTACCAATTCTTTGACATTCATCACAAGACAAGACAAACTTACGGACATCTTTGAAAAGAGTAGGCCAATAAAAACCGGATTGCAATACCTTATGTGCAGTTCTATCTCTAGTGTGGTGTCCTCCATATGCCTCAGAGTGACACTTGCATAGGATCTGTTCCTGTTCATGCTCAGGTACACAGCGTCTAATAACACCATCTACTCCTTCTTTATAAAGGTGTGGGTCATCCCAGAAGTAATGTCTTAAATCATAGAATTTTTTTTCTTTTGCTAGTATGTGAAACTAGGTGGTATAAATTTGGCAACAATGTAATTAGCATAACCAGCATACCATGGGGCAGTACGAGAAGCATTTATGACCGCTAATTGTTCATCAGGAAAGCTGTCATCAACAGGTAGTGGGTCATCAAGAAAATTCTCTAACCTAGACAAGTTGTCTGCCACGGGGTTCTTAGCTCGCTTTCTATCAATAATATGCAAATCAAATTCTTGTAGCAAAAGTACCCATCTAATAAGTCTAGGTTTAGCATCTTTCTTTTCCATAAGATATTTAATAGCAGCATGATCAGTGTGAACAATTACTTTAGAATCAACAATATAAGGTCTGAACTTATCACAAGCAAATACAACTGCTAAGAATTCTTTTTCTGTAGTAGCATCATTTCTCTGGGCACTGTCTAGAGTTTTACGAGCATATTGAATAACATTTAGTTTCTTATCAACTCTTTGTCCTAGAACAACACCTACAACATAATCACTAGCATCACACATAATTCCAAAAAGTAAATTCCAATCAGGTGGCTGAACAATAGGTGTAGAAATCAAAGCTTTCTTAACTATTTCAAATGCTTCTACACAATCATCATCGAAGACAAAAGGAATATCTTTTTGTAAGAGATTAGTCAGAGGCCTAGAGATTTTAGAGAAGTCCTTAATGAACCTCCTATAAAAACCGGCATGACCAAGGAAACTTCTTATACCTTTAATGTCCTTGGGACACGACATCTTTTTAATAGCATCAACTTTAGCTTTATCAACTTCAATACCTCTTTCAGAAATTTTATGCCCCAAGACAATACCTTCATTAACCATAAAGTGGCACTTCTCCCAATTCAAGACAAGACTAGTATCTTCGCATCTCTGCAAAACTCGATCAAGGTTGCTCAAGCAATCATCAAAAGAGGATACATAAACGGATAAATCATCCATGAAAACCTCACAAATCTTTTCACAGAAGTCAGAGAATATAGCCATCATGCATCTTTGAAAGGTAGCAGGTGCATTACATAAACCAAAAGGCATACGTCTATAAGCAAAAGTACCAAAAGGGCAAGTAAAAGTGGTCTTTTCCTGATCCTCGACTGACACAGGTATTTGAGAGAAACCAGAGTAACCATCTAGAAAGCAAAAATGTGTATGTTTGGATAATCTTTCTAGCATTTGATCAATAAAAGGTAAAGGGTAATGATCCTTTTTAGTAGCTTTATTTAATTACAGAAATCAATTACCATCCTATAACCTGTTACAATTCTTTGCGGGATCAATTCATCTTTATCATTAGGAACGACAGTAATACCTCCCTTCTTAGGGACACAATGGACATGACTTACCCACTGACTATCAGCAACGGGATAAATTATACCTGCCTCCAGGAGCTTTAATATTTCTTTTCTTACCACTCCTTTCATCTTAGGATTTAACCGTCGTTGGTGACCAATACCTGGTTTGACGTCTTTCTCTAATTTTATTTTGTGTTGACATAGAGTGGGACTAATGCCCTTAAGATCATCAAGAGTATATCCAATAGCAGCACGGTGCTTCTTCAGAGTTTTCAATAATTTCTCCTCTTCCTGCTCTGAAAGGTTAGCACTAATAATAATGGGATATATCTTCTTTTCATCAAGATAAGCATATTTAAGAGTATCAGGTAGTGGTTTAAGCTCAAACACGGGGTCACCCTTGGGTGGTGGAGGATCCCCTAGGATTTCAACAGGCAAGTTGTGTTTCAAAATAGGTCCCTGTTTAAAGAATACCTCATCTATCTCCCTTCTTTCATTCATAAACATATCATTTTCGTGGTCTAGCAAATATTGTTCTAAATGATCATTAGGAGGCACGAAAATAGAAGCAAGACCAATAATTTCATCCTTACTAGGCAATTCTTTATCACGGGGTTGTCTATGAAATTTAGCAAAATTAAACTCATGAGACATATCCCCCAAACCAATAGTAACAACATCCTTTTTGCAATCTATAGCATTAACAGTATTCAAGAAGGGTCTACCAAATATAATGGGACAAAAGCTATCTTGTGGGGAACCAAGAACAAGAAAATCAGCAGGATATTTAACTTTCCCACACAAGACTTCAACATCTCTAACAATCCCAACTGGTGAAATAGTATCTCTATTGGCAAGCTTAATTGTAACATCAATATCTTCTATCTCAGCAGGTGCAATATCATGCATAATTTCTTTGTATAAGGAATGAGGTATTGCACTAGCACTAGCACCCATATCACATAAGCCATGATAACAATGATCTCCTATTTTAACAGAAATAACAGGCATGCCTACAACAGGTCTATGTTTATTCTTAGTACCTGGTCTAGCAATTCTAGCAGCTTCATTATAGAAGTACATGCCCATCAATATTATCAACCAAGAGATCTTTAACCATAGCAAAACTAGGTTCAACTTTAATTTGCTCAGGTGGTGTAGGCGTTTTAGTATTACTCTTACGAAGCACAGTTGAAGCTTTAGCATGATCCTTTATCCTAACAGGGAAGGTGGTTTCTCAATATAGGTAGTAGGAACAATAGGATCATTATAAGTGATAGTCTTTCCTTCAACTTTAATAGGTGCAACTAACTTTACTTCAATAGGAGGATTATATTTAGACCACTTCTTCTTAGGGAGGTCAACATGAGTAGCAAATGATTCACAGAAAGAAGCTACTATCTCTGTGTCAAGCCCATATTTAGTGCTAAATTCATGGAAAACATCGGTATCCATAAAAAATTTAACACAATCAAACTTAGGTGCCATACCCGACTCCTTACCTTCGTCGAGATCCCAATCTTCAGAGTTGCATTTAATTCTTTCCAATAAATCCCATCTGAATTCAATAGTCTTCATTATAAAAGACCCAGTATAAGAAGTATCGAGCATGGAGCGATTATTGAGAGAAAGCCGAGCATAATTTTTTGAATAATCATTTCTCTTGAGAGCTCATGATTGGGGCATGAATATAACATTGACTTAAGCCTCCCCCGAGCTTGAGCGATGCTTTCTCCTTCGCGAGGCAAATATATATATATATATATATATATATATATATATATATATATATATATATAATTACGATCATGATGAACAAGATGCATAGGATAAAACTTCTGATGAAATTCCAATTTCAATCGGTTGTAGTTCCATGATCCCATATCATCACATAGCCTAAACCATGTCAATGCCTCTCCCTTCAAAGATAAAGGGAAGACCTTCTTCTTGACAACATCATCAGGCATACCTGCAAGCTTAAATAATCCACAAACTTCATCCACATAGATTAGGTGCAAATAAGGATGCAATGTTCCATCTCCTGTAAAAGGATTAGCTAATAGTTTATCTATCATACCCGAAGGAATTTCAAAGTAAACATTTTCAGTAGGTTCAGTAGGTTGAGGAGCAACTCTTTGCTCTACTGGTCGGGGTGAAGATACCCGAACAAGCCCCTCAAAGGAATATGTTCCATAGTAATAAGTGACAGTAAATTTCAGTACACTATATAAATTTTTCCTTACCAAGTTCCACTTACCAAAGGCGCTTCACTCCCCGGCAATGGCGCCAGAAAAGAGTCTTGATGACCCACAAGTGTAGGGGATCTATCGTAGTCCTTTCGATAAGTAAGAGTGTCAAACCCAATGAGGAGCAGAAGGAAATGACAAGCGGTTTTCAGTAAGGTATTCTCTGCAAGCACTGAAATTATCGGTAACAGATAGTTTTGTGATAAGGTAATTCGTAACGGGTAACAAGTAATGAAAGTAAATAAGGTGCAGCAAGGTGGCCTTTTTGTAGCAAAGGAAAAGCCTGGACAAGTTCTTATATGAAGGAAAACGCTCCCGAGGATACATGGGAATTATCGTCAAGCTAGTTTTCACCACGCTCATATGATTCGCATTCGTTACTTTGATAATTTGATATGTGGGTGGACTGTTGCTTGCGTACTTCCCTTTCTTGGAGAAGCATCCCACTTATGATTAACCCCTATTGCAAGCATCCGCAACTACAAAATAAGTATTAAGGTAAACCTAACCATAACATGAAACATGTGGATCCAAATCAGCCCCTTACGAAGCAACACATAAACTAGGGGTTTAAGCTTCTGTCACTCTAGCAACCCATCATCTACTTATTACTTCCCAATGCCTTCTCTAGGCCTAAACAATGGTGAAGTGTCATGTAGTCTACGTTCACATAACACCACTAGAGGAGATACAATATACATCTCATCAAAATATCGAACGAATACCAAATTCACATGACAACTTATAGCAAGACTTCTCCCATGTCCTCAGGAACAAACGTAACTTCTCACAAATCATATTCATGTTCATAATCAGACGGGTATTAATATGCATATAGGATCTGAACATATGATCTTCCACCGAATGAACCAACTAGCATCAACTACAAGGAGTAATCAACACTACTAGCAACCCACATGTACCAATCTGAGGTTTTGAGACAAAGATTGGATACAAGAGATGAACTAGGGTTTGAGAGGAGAGGGTGCTGGTGAAGATGTTGATGGAGATTTACCCCCTCGCGATGAGAGGATCGATGGTGATGACGATGACGATTATTTCCCCCTCTCAGAGGGATGTTTCCCCGGCAGAACAGCTCCGCCGGAGCCCTAGATTGGTTCCGCCAAGGTTCCGCCTCGTGGCGGCGGTGTTTTGTCCCAAAAGTTTGCTTAAGATTTTTTCCAGGGTAAAGGACTTCATATAGCAGAAGATGGTCACCGGAAGGCTTCTAGGGGGCCCACGAGGCAGGGGGGTGTGCCCAGGGGGGTAGGGCGCGCCCCCACCCTCGTGGACGGTGGGTGGCCCCCCTCTGGAACTTCTTCCACTCATTATTTTTTATTAATTCCAAAAATGACTTTCGTGGAGTTTCAGGACTTTTGGAGTTGTGCAGAATAGGTCTCTAATATTTGCTCCTTTTCCAGACCAGAATTCCAGCTGCCGGCATTCTCCCTCCTCATGTAAACCTTGTACAATAAGAGAGAATATGTATAAGTATTGTGACATAACGTGTAATAACAACCCATAATGTAATAAATATGGATATAAAAGCATGATGCAAAATGGACGTATCAGGCCTCCCCGTCGCCCTCGCTGTCTGCCGCGCCATTGTTCCTCGCCCTCCCTGTCCTGTCCGTCCGCCCCGGTAACCACACCTATCTCTCTTATTGTAAATTGTAGTTGTTCTTAGTTATTGTACATACATTTGCAATATTTTGTTAGTGTAGTAAAAGTTTGTTATAGGATGTAGTGTAGTAAAATTTGTTATCTATACTCCTATATAGTATACAACTAACAAGTCATATGGACCGTTGGATCTTTCTAATCGTACAGCTCAATTTGGTGGCTTATGCTAGAGGACTACGTGGCTGCATATGGACCAACGTATACTTCATCCATGTTTAAATTTGTGAAAAGATCTGATCAACAAAACAGAAATTATCAACGTTTAAATAATTATTTTGTTTTTAATGATGAATAACTTGCGACGTATACAAGTAAAAGTTTGTAGTAGTTATAAGATAGTGTAGCATATTTATTCTAATAACATTTTTGTAGTTCTTTCTAAGCGTACCATATTTTATTCGTGATGCAGATATTCATAATGAGTGCCAGCGTTTTAGCGAAATGTTGATTAAGTTCCATTTCACCTAATTGCTGGCACTCAATATGTCCAATATCTAGCAAAGATCATGCCTTTTTTGATATTTTTTTAACCTTTTATGTTCTCTATATTTTTTTTCGTCGGACACATGTTAGGCCGAGGACCCATGCGAAGTTTCTTAGATGGGCTACTTAATTAATTTTTTCTTGGGTTGGATGATATTCACTCTATATCCACACACTGAGATGAGAGTGTTTTTGAGAGGAGGATACCGACTATTATCATAGAGGGTCATCTTTCCCCTCCTCTTCCTGTGAGACTTAGTAAAGCAGGAGGAGGGAAATGATGACCATCACCGGCGATCACAGTTACAGTGAGTGATTCAGTGTACATCATATACAACCACTTGAGAGATGATAGATATTTTGAGAGGACACCAACTATTGTAGTAGGGGGTCATCTTTCTTCTTCTCTTCCTCCGAGACCTTGGTAAAGCAGGAGTGGAAGGTGAAGACGACGACCATTGACAGTCGAAATAATATTGAGTGAGTGTACATCATATATACAACCACTTGAGAGATGAACCGACTGTTGTCGTAGGGGGTCGCTCTTCTCCTTCTCCTCTAAGACCTTGGTAAAGCAGGAGGAGAGGGTGAAAGAACGACCATCACCGACGGTCGAAGTACCAGTCAAGGAGTGTCCAACATACGTACAACCACTTAAGAGTGAGAAGTGTCCACTTAAAGGAAAGATATCGACAATTGTCATAAACTGTTTTTATCTTATTCTGTGGTAGGAAAACTACAATGTGGCAGGAATGTCAAATTTTGATGCTCATAAAGCTGCTTTCTTGAAAAATGTGTTTTTATCTAAATGGAGAAGCCAAGACGCCTCGCTAGGACTCCTACGGCTACAGACTTCGTCACGAGGGTGATTGAGTACACGGAGATCGTGCTCGACTATGCCAAGAGCGCTCGAGCTTACGCCAAGAGCACCACACCATCTGCCGAGAGCGCTAGAGCAGCCACCGAGAGTGCGCGAGTAGCCAGCGAAGCTGCGAGCGCCCTAGCCGAGATCACAAAGATGTTTGGAGGCGAGGAGAGCTCATGAAGAAGCTCTACTTTTGCTTGTGAACTACAAGTGCACTGCCTTTCTGTGACCTATATGATAGATTTTTGTGAAATTATTTTCTATGTTGCCACGACGGACCTGAACTTTTGCTTTACTTGTGCACTGTCTTTGTGTGATATGTGTGATCGATGCTTGTGAACATAATTTCTATGTTACTATGAAGATTGCTATATGACTATGCTATATGTAATTAGGTAACTATGAAATTGACTTGTTGTTTGGTTGTTTATTTATCTTCGTAGATGAAGTTGTATGTGGTGTACTATGGGAAGAATCCAGGCGTCTATGATTCATGGGAGAAATGCAATGAACAAGTGGAAAGTTACGACAACAACTGCTATAAAGGATATAAGACTAAAAAAACAGATGATCGTTACTCCACCTTTGTCCTCACAGAGAAAACCATCCATGAAGTATGCAAGACCAATTTCGTCCTCATATTAAAAATCAAGCATTAAGTATGCAAGACCGTCTGGATGAGTGGACAAGTAAAGAATTAGATAAACTTTATGGAATTCAATGTCATTATGCTGTTGTTGTTATCATGAGGTTGTATATGTATGTAACATGCAACATGTCAGAGGCTTTGCTGAGAAGGCTATTTTACTTAGTTATGACGTTGCTATGTGAATTGTATTGTCATGCATACATCTATTGCAATGCATTTGGATTATTATTATAGTAAAATATGTTGCTGCTAATCTGTCATACATCTATTGTAATGCATATAACTATGACATCTGTTGTTTAATGACTGGTTTTGTATTAGTGGCTGGCAACTAAAAGTGCCGCCGAGTGGCAGAACTTATAGTTGTGAAGTGCCAAGCAATGCCCGCCACTGTAATAACCTTTTCTAGTGGTGGGCGCGTGGTGGGCGGTTATGTCCGCCCGCCACTGATGCCATGTTACCAGTGGTGGGCATCCCTAAGAGGCCCGCCTGCCACTCCTGGGGTTTTGGCGCCTGCCACTCGTAAGCATTCCTGCAGTAGTGACGTAGGCAATGTTTTGCATAAAACTCCCTTCAAAAGTTCCCTCTTCTCATTATGCGGTCATTCTCTCTTGTATGGCATGAGGCGATCTCACAGGGGTTTGGAAAGATGCTCGCGATTCTGTCTAAGGGCCAAAAAATTGGAGGATGTATTTTTTAGGGAGTTACATATGAAATATTGCCTACATGGCGGCGGTCAACTCGCCACACATGCAGATCAAGGCTAATCAGGGATGCATAGGACCTCCAATGAACAACTTGAATAGTTTCAAGACTCAAATATGCAGATGTATAGATTTGACACTAACTTGACACATCTCCAATAGTTTTAGGACTTATGATGCATTTTACTTTTTCTCAAAAGGTCATATGTTCTAACGTTGGTAACAAGGGTAAGGGATGTCACTCCCCCAATGGTTCCGTTTGTTTCGGAAACTTCTTTCACGATCTCTGGAGGAGCCAGCATGATCTAGGCGCGCTGGGGGGGGGGGGGGGGGGCACTTCTCTGTATTTAAGTTCAGAAAATGTACCTGTGTCACAAGTTTATGCAAATCAAATTATATTTTGCGCACTAGTAGGTCTGCAAAACAGGCATGGGAGCGTGATATATTTATGTTGACATGTTTGTGAATGAAATGATATGGCGGTTCATAACCTAAGATAACATTAGATTGTCATCCAAGTACTGCCAAGATTAGCCCAAATGACAAGAGCATATGTATATATACACTCAGTTCATAATCCACTCAAGTCCACCAGCAGTTTGCTGCTTTCCATCTGGATGAATGTAGGAGAATGCAACCGAGTTAATGACAACTGTCGTCCACGACCAAATTAATGCTGCAACAAGAAGAGCCCGAGCAACAAGTCCATGTAATATCTGGCCACAAGATTGAATTATGGAATATTTACAGATAGCCGTGGGTACCATTCTCACCACTTCTTTTCTTGCCCAGCATGCAAGTCAACTACCACATCCAAAACAATTGTGGTCTATCCGATTAAAAATGCTCCGGTAACAAAACTTCATGGTGCCGTTGTTATGCCAAACCATGTTGGATTGCAATATTTAGTTCGTTAGGAGAATCTTTACTGGTCGTAGCAATGTTTTCTGGTCCACAATCCAGAATCCGAAAAGCTAACATAAATGCAAAACAGAGCCTAAAAACGCTAGCTGGCCACATGGTACAACATATATCTATCTATCTATGCATTGGGTACACAGTAGGCATGGCACCTTCAAACTACTGGTTATATTTAGAAGATATATACAAGTATTGATGACCCAAATTCGTATCATCGGAGAAATTCATCACCCACGACAGATAGACATGACCACAGGCGAAGTGAAACTCAACGGTCAATCGACACATCAAAAGTTCAAACAGACTATGCAAACAAGGTTAAGGTTTATTCGCTTGGTTCCCGAGAGCTACTCCTGGGTAGTAGTAGCTTTTTTCTTGCTCAAAAGGCCTCCTAGCTCAAGTTCATTGATCTTTGCAGCAAGGATGAAGTAGATATCTGTAGCGATATATCGTGAGAAATGTACTGATTGCTAAAATGGTAGTTTTCTGATAATCACGCCACATATGTGATATTTTTTGGCCTTTTACTCCATCTTGTCCCAGTGCTTTTTACTCGATCTTATCCCAGGGACAGGGAGCATAGCAGAGGACTGCTCAGTCGTCGTCATCGTCGTATCTCGTGCTTTCTCGATCTCTTTCTGGTGAGCTGATTAATTCCTGTGCACAAGTGACCATGCAGAGATCGACATGATTGTAGCAGTACTAGGTAGTTTACAGGACATATACCATCGCTGCTGCTTTTTCCGTGAGTGATAAGTGAGCACTCGGCGGGCGAGCAAGTCTATCTCATCTCATCTCTTGAGGAGCCACTGATCCAAGAGGCGACCGGACTAACTGCCACCGCGAAGCGCACGTAAGAATACTACCACTACACTAACGACAGCAGCACTGCAGAGACGAGCAGCAAATATCGATCCCTGGCTGACATAGATTCTTATTTGGCCTCGGGTACGTGCAGTAGTGCACCACACATCTATCTCTGTTGCTTTTCATCTGGGGCGGAATTTGCTTTGGCACATACATTCCCCCTTTTCCTTTGCAGCCACACCTCTCCGTCTCGCAGTCGACACATCGACCATGAAAGCTTTATTCGTGTCCCCTTTTGCGTACATGGCTGCAGTACATGACTTGTCTCGCTATTATTCTCCGGGCCCATGCCATGCATGTTTTTCATCATCTTTATGTTTGTACATAATAGTACAAAATTCACATCTTCATTCATTAGAGCCTTTTTATCATACATCGTACAACTGCTAGAACGGAGCAGTAATGTATTAAACAAGATCAACCATTGATTTATGGCTATTTTAGACTTTTTCTTACTTGAATTATTTGGTTTCATAATGGTAATTTTTTTGGCTCCACATGCACTTCGTTTCATAAGGTGCGGAGTCACACATTTAACGTAGGTGACCACGTCTTTCACCGCTATCATGACAAACAGCCAAGGACAAGTTGTCTGCACCATGGGACGAACCGTTCAACATCGATAAAGTCCTCATTGGAGGAGCATATTGGATCCGAGAAGCGAAGACACGCCGCCTGGAGCTCAAACCCTGCAACGCCGCCCTGCTACGCCGCTTATATGGTTAGCCCTATCTATGTTTTCCTTTAGTTTATTCTATTACTTAGCTCAATCATTGGACTCGTCCTAGTTTTAAATAAGGACAGCTAGCCCAAATATAGAGTTTTTATATTAACCTTCTATATTTATTTTTGACTTGTTGACCATGACCAACACAAATCACGTGGAATCCGTCCGCGCGCTGAGAAGTGTGATGACAGTTCTTCGGAACGGACCCGGGGGGCTATAACATCTTCCCGAAAAAACTAGAACAGGGTCGCCCCGACGGACTCGCGGTTCCTTCCATGATTGTATTCGCCACTATATGCACTAATTTTGACTTGTGTCTTCGGTTAAGCCAGGTTGCATCGCTCATAAGTTTGTCCCTTACGTCTCCGCACGTTCGGCTAAGGGTGCCACAGGAGCACCAATGTGATTGTTACTTCCGGTTCAACTGGTCAAGTAAAGAAATCATTCGGCATGACGAAAGTAAAGAAATTCACAAATCATGTTGGCTACAAAGGAACTTGATTCTAAATCAAGCATGTACAATATGCTTGGACCTTCCAGATTTCCGAGCTCGTGGCAAGCAAGAAACTGGTCTTAATGGCCACACCTTGGAACTGGGCCGTTTTGCGGATCTCCCAAACTAAACCAGGGGCTTATGACACCCCTTTACTCTCGCTCTCTATTCGGCTTGAGTTTTGACCATTAGCTGGATTGCCTTGTTCCCACAATCACTTCCTCGAAAAATAAAAATCGAATATGGGGACACATCGGAACAGACAGGTCGGACCCACCACAAACACTCGAAAACAATTAGTACTCCAACAGGCGTATCCTCCGATTTTTATGAGTGCGGTGTAGATGCTTTTATACGACACTAGTAATATGATTAGCATTACTAGTGTTCTTTTAATTTGCAATAAAGGGCACTGAGAAAACGTAAACTGGATGGTGTATTACTTGTATGGAACAGGCACACAGTATTCTGTAATCAATTGCAAACAGGATGGAGTAGTACTGCTCACCATTTTCCTTGTTCTCCAAAGCATGTTTTGTTCATATTGTGGACAAAGTAAATATTGATGATGTGTGTGGTCGCTTTCGTGTGACAAACCTGTTGATATATACCTGAACTACTTGGCTTAGAGGTGACAGATACTACGCAAGAGGTCGAATGATTTTACATAAGCAGATGTGACCTTCTTTGATTTTGTTTTTCCTCAACAAATGACAACCAGTACAAGAACAGCAGACACATAAACGAAGATCTACCGTAGTTTGTGCAAAAAGATGCCGTTTCACAAGGTTTGTGCTGCTCATAATAAATTCACCTGCTGAGCTATTATTCTTTTGTAAAAAGCTCTGAAAAAATGCTGGCAGATGATGGTATTGCCTGTATCAAGGAACATGCAGTTTATTTTGTTCTTGGTAGTCTTTTGTTAGTTATCTCTAGATCAGCTTTTCCGATTGTATCTTTGATCTTTTGGAAGGAAACATCGTTAATTGATTCCTGTCCCTTTGCTGCTTTATTTATTCTTTCCTCTTTGTAAAATGCTCTGAAATAATTGATGCTCTTTATTCGTTGTCCCCTCTTCTCTTTTGTGCATGCTCTGCTCTGCTGCATCAGAACATGCTATGCTCTTCTTTGTAGGCCCGCATGTGAGTTGACACCACAGGAAGGAACCCCCCTAGCTTTTGTTTGAGACACATGGTTTGGGACGTTTTCACCTCTGGCCACCAAAAAAAGTGAGAGGTATTGTACACTTTGAATGTCTTCTTATCAACTTCTAATGCACGGAAGCTCACTCATCTTTTACATCCATCATCACAACAGAGTGAATGAAGTTGACATCACATAATTAACAACTTGGTTCCAGCTAGGCTTCAAGGAGTGTGCTAGAAAGGAATCAGTTTGTTGTTCATCCACATCTACTTTGCTCCGCCTTTTTTTGTGCGGGGACTAGATAGGTAAGTGGTTGGTAGATAGCTCCTGCCCCAAGAGCGAATCTCACTTCTCACACCACAACAACCCCATCAACCATGGTCCATGGACGGCATCTTCATGGAAATGCTCAATCATGCCCTCCCAGCAACGCAAGTCCAACAAGTTAGGGTAGCAAGCGTTGATTGTACCGCTGCCATCACACCTTCAAAATACTCAAACTTATTTTATGTAAAACGAGGAAATTGCCTGTGCGTTGCAACGGGAGAAAACAAATATTGAAATGACTAAATATTACACTACTTTATTTATTTCCTTACCATGTGGTACCTTGTATTTGGATGAAATATTGAAAGATCTTGACATCCAAGTTCCCCTACACTGGCAATCAAGTTGGAAAGTTAGTTGTTTTCATATTGTACTACATTCCCCACAAGTTCTAAATTTTACATCGTCTACCAATAATATCTACTCCCTCTGTCCCAGAATATAAGAACGTTTTTGACACTACGCTAGTGTTAAAAACGTTCTTATATTTTGAGACGGAGAGAGTAGTAGTTTAGTAGTCACATCAACAACAACAAATTGACTTAATCACTTGATTAACCTCTTTTAGCAAAAAAAAAATTATACAAAATAACAGTAAAAAGGTGCTGAAAAGTTTGTGACCCTTCTCAGCAACACCGTAAGAAAATTGTCACTTGATAGTAAAATAGCAACAAATATTGTAGAGCAATTGGCCAATTAGCTAAAACATCTTACCGGCTGGGAAGTTCTGGTCCACAATCTTCATCACATCTTTGCTGAGTGGCCCAGGACAGCTGATGAACCTGAGAGTTGAGGTCATACTTCCTTGCTGAGTGGCTTGCAGAGGATGTGTGTCACATTGCATAGTGATATGATGATGTTACAGTGATGTAGCTAGCTTAAGGTGATGATCGAAAGGCCAAAGATGTGGAACATGGACAAAAAAAGCAGAGGAACACGCTTGGCTCATCCTCGCACTGGTCGGTGCGACGTTGCGTCAGGACAATGCCCCCCCCCCCCCCCCCCCCCCCCCATGTGCAATGCGCTGTCACTGTTGTTGCTTTAGGATAGTGCACAACACATGCACATGAAAGCTGGCTTGATAGCCATCCATACCTGAGCCAAGCATATCAGGCTTGTGCCAATAATCGCTCAGTACAACCCCAAGACATTGAGTACTTCTGGTGTGGGTGAGCGAAGAAGATGATGGCAAAATGTTTGCTTCCTTACCTCATCAATATACTGCGGCCGTGTGCACGGTGATGCTTAGAGAGAGTCGTACCGTGCAATAATTATAGATCCAACGGTAGCGCATGCGGCCTATGTTTTTTGTGGATTGACCAGTTGACGGAAGCGTTTAAATTACACAACAGTGAAACCACTTTGCAACACTAAGCTGGTACTAGTATGAGGAGGGGTGTTGGAAAATGATTCTTTGTGGAACCATATTGGCCACCTTTACGACATCATGCCACGGGTTCTGCAAACATGACGGTCCGACTTCACAACAACAAATATA
The DNA here is from genome assembly GCA_963921465.1 of Triticum timopheevii. Lineage (NCBI taxonomy): Eukaryota > Viridiplantae > Streptophyta > Magnoliopsida > Poales > Poaceae > Triticum > Triticum timopheevii. Next base: position 554,183,994 of record OY997272.1, on the reverse strand, counting down.
ACATTGTCGGCCGACTTAAAAGAGGTCCACCTAACATTGCAGCATAGCCAACACTTACATCCAAGAGGTCCACCTAACAATGCATCAGATTCAACCATCACATTGGTTATCCCCCACTCTACACGCAGAAAAAAAGATGCAGCGGAGAGACTCGGACTCGCAGACTGCAGACAACTTACCGGACACGCAGAACTAGTGTAACATCCCAAAAATTCCAAATTTTGGAATGTTAATAATAATATATCATTAAGTAAATTGCTATGATTTTAGGGGAAATTAAAACCTATTTTGAGTCTTGTTCGAAAATTTTCAAATTAGATTTATTTTCTTTTGGACTCCTATGAAATATTTTGAAACCATATTCAAATTATGGAGTGAGAATAAAATGACTTTATCAAATGTGGTGGATGCATATTTCATTTGAAGTTCTTTGAACTTTTGAGTTCCATTTGAAATTGGATCTTATTTGGAGTTTTTCATGCCATTTAAATATTTCCAAATCACTCGAATAAAATTTAATGAGAGGAGATAATGTCACATCTCCAAAATATTCTTTGCAAATTTTTAGAAATTCTTATTTATCTATTTAGGTGTTTCGTAAACCCTCAAAATAAAATTTGTTGAATTCTATTAAGTTCTTGTCGCATTGATAGAAATGTTGCACAAAAAGTAGTTCTATTATAAGCTAGAATCATTTCTGTAGGATCTAAATAATATTTCGGTTCATGTAAACATTGTTTTCTCTGTTTAAATATATAACCTTTTGTGCACTTATATATTCTAATAAAATAAAGATACATGTGTTTTCTCAAAAAAAAGAAAAAACGTAGCACACCTCCAGCGTGAGCACAAATCTCCTTCTCTTTCCTTTTATTTCCTTTTCTTTTTCTTCTTTTTTCCAACCGCTAGACCCACCATCTTCTTCCTCGTGAAGACTCACGAAAAGAACGGGCAGCGAGTCGCCGCTGTACGCCTGTACGGACAACCTCCTCATCTCTCCCTCGCCCAAAATCTCTCTGAACGGACTCCACTCCCTTCCCTAATCCTCTCCCTCCCGTTACCGCAACTTAATGACCATTAGAGCTCCACAAATGGCGCTGGTCCCGCACGCACCGGACACCCCCTCTCCCTATAAAACCCGCCACCGTGACGCCCATCTTCCCCTCGTCCGAAACCCCATCATATGGGCACTCCTCCCTCACTCTCTCTCGCGGAACTGCTCGCCGGAGTAACTCGCTGCCGCCGCCGTTCGTGCGAGATGCCGGCAAGCCCAAGGTGATCCCAACCTCCTCCTTCTCCCCGTCTTCGTGAAATTCTGTTTTGCACCTTATGGACATGGTGGTTCATTCAAAATTCACAGCCGGAGAGCGCTGTCCGCGAGCATCGTGTCCGACCGGAGCACCGCCAACTCCGGCGGCCTTCCACCACCGCCACAGAACGAGGACGAGTCCGGGAACTTGTCTACAGAACTCCCTTCGACCTCCTCTACGCCGTTCAACCATTCGTTGACGTCGGATGCCATCTTCTCCAACTCCGGAGGAACTCCGGTAAACTCTCTCTCCTCTCTCCCCCTCCTGTGCGTCACATATTTTTTGTTGAAAAAAATGAAGGAGTATTCACCTATAACAGCGCGACACGTGGCAGCTCACTATTAAATCCCAAAATTCATTTCCAGAAAAACAACAAAAATTCGGAACTTCATATCTCCTAAACCGTATGTCCAAATTTGATGAATTGTATATCTCCGGATTCGTTGGAACGCTTAGTTTATTATTGAACTAAGATATTCCATTTTTAGAAATTGTAAAATTAACTCGAATTTAATATGTTAATTTGAGTATATTAGGTATACCACTTATTCTATAACTTATTTGAAAATGTTCCTTCACCAAAATTTCCATAGGACCGTACCTTTCTGTTAGAACACTTGTCACATCTTTCCAAACATGTTAAGACCCTATTTTGACTTCAAACCTTGGATTTAGTTCCCATTTAGTTATATTTCTTTTGCTTGTAAATTTAACTATGAAAATAATTCTATCTTCCCAAGAAGATCATCACGAATCCTATCGGATCATTTAGTATCCAATCCATGCGTGTAATATTTCCTCAAATATCCGTATGATCAAACCAAGTAGGGTTTGACACTCTCGATCCAATTTATTTTATAGTCAAGCTTCAACATACCTTTACTCCCAACTTGTATCAATTTGAACCAACACCAGAATATGATTTATGTCATATTTTTATTCAAGCCAACTTGATCCTATCTTAACACTACCATGACATAGTAACTAGCTTAGTAATAGTAATAACTAAATAATTTGTATAGTTAATTTGTATCTTTTACTTGGATCTTCATTTGGATGTTGTTGATGTGTTAAAGTGCTTTATTTTATCGTTAGATAAATCATAACGAGAAGGAGAAACGACTAAGAGTAGAACATTTCATTTGTTAAAGTACTTTATTTTATCGTTAGATAAATCATAACGAGGAGAGACGACTAAGAGTAGAATATTTCATCTTCAGAATTTAGGCAAGTTGCACTGAGAAAACGTAAACTGGATGGTGTATTACTTGTATGGAACAAGCACACAATATTCCGTAATCAATTGCAAACAGGATGGAGTAGTACTGCTCACCATTTTCCTTGTTCTCTAAAGCATGTTTTGTTGATATTGCGGACAAAGTAAATGTCGATGATGTTCGCCATGGTTGCTTTCGTCAGACAAACCTGTTGATATATACCTCAACTACTTGGCTTAGAGGTGACAGATACTACGCAAGAGCTCGAACGATTTTACTTAAACAGATGTGACCTTCTTTGAGTTTATTATTCCTTATCAAAGGACAACAATCAACCAGTACAAGAAGAGCCAGACATATATACCAAACTCTATCATAGTGTGTGCAAAAAGATGCCATTTTACAAGGTCTGCGCTGCTCATAATAAATTCACCTGCTGAGGTATTATTCTTTTCTAAAAGGCTTTGAAAAAAAAACATGCAGATTATGGTATTGCATGTATCGTGGAATATGCAGCCTTTTTTGTTCTTGGTAGTCTTTTGTTAGTTATCTCTAGAGCAGCTTTTCCCATTGCATCTTTGATCTTTTGGAAGGAAACATCGTTAATTGATTGCTCTCCCTTTGCTGCTTTCTTTATTCTTTGTTCTTTGTAAAAGGCTCTGAAAAAAATTGATGCTTTCTTTATTCGTTGTCTCCTTTTCTCTTTTGTGCATGCTCTGCTCTGCTGCATCAGAACATGCTCTGCACTACTTTGTAGGCCCGCGCGTGAGTTGACACCACAGGAAGGAATCCCCCTAGATTTTGTTTCAGCGACTTGGTTTGGGAGGTTTTCACCACACACACAAAGTCAGGTGACATTCGGCATTTTTCCTTTTTGAGTAACTGAGCAATTATCGTAGGTGCAGGGCAGATTCAAATTAACCATCACGATTCACAGCCACAAGATAAAGAAAATGTTGTAATTAAGGAGTGTGCTGGAAAGGAATCAGTTCCTTGTTCATCCACATCTACTTTGCTCCGACTTTTTTTGTGTGGGGACTAGATAGGCAAGTGATTGGTAGATAGCTCCTGTCCCAAGAGCGAATCTCATCTTCTCACACCACAACAACCCCATCAACCATGGTCCATGGACGACATCTTCATGGAAATGCTCGATCATGCCCTCCAAGCAACACAAAGCCAGCAAGTAAGGGTATCGAACATTGGTTGTGCCACTACCATCACGCCTTCAAATAAAATAATTAAACTTATTTTATGTAAAACTAGCAAATTGCCTGTACGTTGCAATGAGAGAATTTTTTTTGAAATGGCTAAATATTACACTACTTTATTTATTTTCTAACTATGTGGCACCTTAGTTCGAGTTGTATTTGGATGAAATATTGAAAGATCTGACATCCAAGTTCTCCTGCACTGGCAATCAAGTTGGAAAGTTAGTCCTCTAGCCTATTTAAACATCCCCCCCCCCCCCCCACCCAAGAATTCATTTCTCATCCGGTAGTCATGCTCTGCCTAACCATCAGCCCTTCTCTTCTCCCTCGATACTTCTCTGCATACCCATGGCCATGGAGCAAGAAATTAACTACCTAATATTTGGTGAGCTCTAGTTCTCCTTGTTTTTTTGCGGGTGTCAAGTTTCTCACGCCTGAAAATACTGCAGATCTCGACCACACGTTGTATCCCAAGTCGTCCAGCATTTCCCCCTGGTGGGGAAAACTATTGAAGGTATATATGATGTGCTACTGCCCCTGCATATTTATGCTTTTGAAAAATCTTCAATTAATTCATGGTTCTTTTCGCTGCCATTCTGTAGCTTACATGAATCAGAAGTTAGGAATGGAGATGAACAAAGTGGCCAGTCTATGCCCGCTCCTATGGAACAACTCTGGCTGGCCTCCGGGTGAGAACCTCCATCGGATACTCCATCTGAATTACCTCCACCGGATACTCAATCTCGCATCTCACAATTCAATTTTGTTCTCAGGCTATCGGATACCAAATAGACTATGATGACTTTCATAGGTCCTCAATCCTCGTGCCATATTGACTCTCCCTACTGCTCTTTATCTCAAATAAATAAATATGTTTGTGTCTAACAGCTTTGTTCATGCAAGAGGACTGCCATACGACAAGATCAAGCCCGACCCAGTTCTCAAGAACATGCTGCAGAGCATGCACGTCCGCAAGCTGCTATGTTGCCATGCCCAACAATTCTGAACAACATACATGCATGCATCTCAGATATTCACCAACAACATGCATGCATGCTCTCTCTCAGATATTCACCAATAGCGACATGGACCATACCAAGATAGTCCTCGAGAGGCTGGGTTTCAAGGACTGCTTTACCGGCGATATTATCTGCTTCGAAACACTGAACAAGCCATACCTACGGCTGCCGAGGGACAATGCCGTGACACCTACCATCTTCGACATAGACGGTCACAATGCCCATTCAGGTGGCAAGCTGCCTATGACCCCCGTGCTGTGCAAGCCAAACACCACAACCATGAAGGAAGCACTAAACAAGTTCAACGTCGACCCTTCCAAGGCGGTATGACGTCTGTCGTCTTCCATCATTTTTTGTATTATAGTTGACCCGAGTGCTAATGATACCCATATGTGTAGATTTTCTTTGATGACAGTGAGCGCAACATCAAGGCTGGAAAAGATATCGGTATGCGCACAGTGCTGGTAAGTCTGCTTAATTATCTCTACTTCCTTTTTGGGCTCTTCTACAGGGTGCACAGTACTAACACTCCATCTCTACTCCGCATATTGGCAAGTCCAACCGTGTGGACGGTGCAGATCATGCTGTCCCAAGCATCCATAACATCAAGGAGCTGCTGCCGGAGCTACTGTGAGAGGAGACCGACAAAACCTCTTCTCTGATATATATACAGAGTAGAGGTTTTGTCGGTCTCCTCTTACACGGTTGGATTTGCCAATCTGCGGAGTAGAGATGGAGCATTAGTCATGTGCACACAGCAGAAGAGCCCAAAAAGAAAGTAGAGATAATTAAGCAGACTTACCAGCACTGTGCGCATACCGATATCTTTTCTAGCCTTGATGTTGCGCTCACTATGATCGAAGAAAATCTGCACCGATGGGTATCATGACCACTCGGGTAAACTATAATACAAAAAATGATGCAAGACGACAGACGTCATACCACCTTGGAAGGGTCGACATTGAACTTGTTTAGTGCTTCCTTCATGGCTGTGGTGTTTAGCTTGCACAACACAGGGGTCTTAGGCAGCTTGCCACCTGAACGGGCTATGTGACCTTCTATGTCGAAGATGGCAGATGCCGCGGCACTGTCCCTCGGCAGCCGCAGGTATGGCTTGTTCAGTGTTTCGAAGCAGATAATACCGCCGGTAAAGCAGTCCTTGAGACCCAGCCTCTCGAGCACTATCTTGGTTTGGTCCATGTCGCTGTTGGTGAATATCTAAGAGAGAGCATGCATGCATGCTGTTGGTGAATATCTGAGATGCATGCATGTATTTTGTTCAGAATTTTGTTGGGCATGGCAACATACCAGCTTGCGGATGTGCATGCTCTGCAGCATGTTCTTGAGAACTGGGTCGGGCTTGATCTTGGCATATAGCAGTCCTCTTGCATGAACAAAACTGTTAGACACAAACATGATTTTATTTATTTATTTGAGATACAGAGCAGTAGGGAGAGTAAAAATGGCACAAGGATTGAGGACCTATGAAAGTCATCATAGTCCATTTGGTATCCGATAGCCTGAGAACAAAATTGAATTGTGAGATGCGAGATGGAGTATCCGATGGATGTAATTCAGGTGGAGTATCCGATGGAGGTTCTCACACGGAGGCCAACAAGAGTTGTTCCATAGTTTATGTATAGGAGCGAGCATAGACTGGCCACTTTGTTCATCTCCATTCCTAACTTCTGATTCATGTAAGCTACAGAGTGGCAGCGAATAAAACCATGCATTAACTGAAGATTTTTCAAAAGCATAAATATGCAGGGGCAGTAGCACATCATATATACCTTTGATAGTTTTCCCAACAAGGGGGAAATGCCGGACGACTTGGGATACAGCGTGTCGTCGAGATCTCAAGTATTTTCAGGCATGAGAAACTTGACACCCGCAAAAAACAAAGAAACAAGGACAACTAGAGCTCATCAAATATTAGGCAGTTAATTTCTTGCTCCATGGCCATGGTTATGCAGAGAAGTATCGAGGAAGAGGAGAAGGGCTGACGGTGAGGGAGAGCACGACTACCGGATGAGAAATGAATTCTTGGGAGGGGGCCGGTGTTTAAATAGGCTGGAGGAGCCAAGGTTTGTGGTACAGTCGTAAACGTGCTGTCTCACTTGGAGATGAGATAAGGAGGAATTTATCCAAGGGAAGCACCGCACGTTCACGTCGCCGTTCATGTCATTGGCAAGAGGTAAAAGACGGGAAACCACACGATCATCGGATGGGTATAGTGTGGCCGCTTTTATCATTGTTGGGAAGTTATTACCAAACTAAACTAACTAGACGAATACCCCGCGCGTTGCTGCGGCAATTTGTATCCTTAAATACTACACTGAATAATCTAGCTAATGTCTTTATGGCTCCTCCTATATAGCATGATAATTTTCTTATAAATATTTTAAAAACAAATGTTTATCTCTCTGAGTAAGCCCAAACTGAAGCAAAACAAAAATAATAGGATGCATGCGATATTTTTCTTTCATGGAGCATCGGAGTGTGAGTTGCAAGCACGCATGCATCAGATTTCTTTTGGGTTAAAACAAACATTACACGTTTTGCATGCATGCTTCCGTTACTGCATGCGCCTGGTGGAGGAGCTCTCAACCTGTAGATCCAATGGCTATTGTAGACTGATCTTGTGTATCCAACGGCTAAATTAATTTGGATGATGTGGCGCAAGGAGAAGGCAGAGAATTATTTATAGTGGGGGCTAGTTATTTAGATATAGTAGATTGCGTGCCATTTAATCTCTCATGCACTTCGTGCTCCTCGCATGCAGGCTCATGGAAAGAAACGAAATTGGAGGGAGAGGATCGTGGGATAGAGGATCCGTCCATGTCCATGGCAAGACCTAAAAGACGGGAAACACACGATCGTGGGATGGGTATAGTGTGGCCCCCTGTATCGGATCCGGCTTGCCTGCTCCCTTCCCATGCTCCCATCCGTGCTCCCACTTCATCCTACGGCTGTTCTTTTTTTTTTCTTTTCTAATCTAATCATCTCTCCCCTGATTTTCAGGGGGTGGGGCCGGGTCTTATTTTCTTCCAATCAAATCAAGCCACGTATGCGGGAGCATGGGAAGGGAGCAGGCAAGTCTCGTCCGCCTGTATCATCGTTGGGAAGTTATTACCAAAGTAAACCAATTAAGCTAATAACGTGCCATTTAGTCTCTCGTGCCCTTTTTGCTCCTCGTATGCAGACTCATGGAAAGAAACGAAATTAGAGGAAGATGTTCCGTATGTCCACTAGTGCAGAATCGGGCTATAGCCCCGGTTCGTAAGGGGCTTTAGTGCCGGTTCTGTAACCGGCACTAAAGGGTGGGGACTAAAGCCCCCCCCCCCCCCCCCCCCTTTAATACCGGTTCGGCATGAACCGCCACTAAAGTGCCACCACGTGGCACGAGCCGGGGCCGGGTGGCGGGAGACCTTTAGTACCGGTTGGTAACACCAACCAGTACTAAATGTTTGGGCTGTTTTGGTTTTGTTTTTTATTTTTCCTTTAGTTTTGTGTTTTCAATTTAATTTAGAGATTGTTTTTACATTATAATGAGTTGGTTAAATCATTAGGTGAAAGTATCGCAGATTAGTTTCAACTGGGATGCATGCATGGATCCTAGCTAAGTGATCAAATTATATATGCCATATCCATATTACTTGATCACTTATATTAGGTCAGCAAGTAATATGGATATGGCATATACTTGATCACTTAGCTAGCTAGGATCCATCCAGTTGAAACTAATCTACGGTTTCTTTCATAAATGATATAATAACTCATCATAGTCGTCATTAGCACTATTTAACCATCATAGTCATTACCGCTATCTAATCACCACCAATATATACTAGCTTAAAGAAGAAACATTCACTTGTACCAGAAAGAAAGATATCATCGAGTTCAACATGGTCATGATTATAAGCGTTCATATATAAGACCACAAAAGCAAATCACTCTTTGAGATTAAGTTCAGGACGAAGAACACGAAGAGCATGCTAATCACTCCTGCTGCTCTCTCTCTCTCTCAGGTAAAATAGCATAGAACAAGTATAACTCTCCTGATTCATCATATTGGAGCATGCTAATGAACCTATCTCCTAATCGTGGGCCGCGCTTCTGATTGCTGCCTCCTAGTACTTCTCTGCGATCGTGGACAATTCTGCTCCCGTCTTTCACTATTAAGCATTCCTCGCTAATCTTGAATGCACTAAAGTGCATTATAGGAGGTCTTGGACGTAAGCTAAAAATTCTCATGCAATCTTTAGTCTCGATCCACTAAGGCAGAACATTCATCGGGAGTCCCTGTTCAAGAACATCGTATAGTAAAATACTTAGCAATGAAGTTTAGCTTAAAAAATAATGTATGCAAAAGACGCACTGAGGAAAAATAGTAAAAATCTTACCATCTTTCCTAAATAGATGTGACCGTAGTTCAATACGATCACTATTGGTCGCACATTTTGAGTACTAAGATTTTTAATTCCAGAAAAATAATCTGTCTTGACAGTATGAAGATCCTCAAGCCATGAAACATAATGAGTTATCTCCTCGCAGTTTAGTTCATCCCCGGGACAGTGGAAGGTCCTGTCTACCAAGCGCTAGACAGGTTTGCTTGAATGGAAATAAGCTGTCAATAGAAATTAGTTGTCAACTTTTTTTGAAAAAACAATATTGAAGACATATATATGGTTGAGAAACTCACATAATGGTAGAACTGGAGGCGTCTGCACATCGACCCAAATGTCTGTATTACCTTCAATATCATCTTTGGGACGAATATCAAAGGTGATAAACATATCAGGCTCAAATGCATAAGCCTTGCATAGTGCTTGCCAAGTTTTGCATTCAAAATGGGTGTAGGTTTCTTGATTGTATAATTTGACGTTGAAGGTATGACCATGCTCGATCTTCAAGTAAACTCTCTTTACCTCCATAGTTTTGTTAGGACTGAAACCTATCTTATCCAAGACAAAAAATTTGCATGGCAGGGGATACGCTAGTAGAATAGTGAAAATTTAAAATAATAAGTTGAAGCAAATGAAGCATATATAAGTCATGCTTAATTACGAAAAAGACTTGTCGTTGTGACTTACTGTATCCACTTCGAAGGTCTTATCCAGCTCGATGCTGAAGCGCCTATCATCAATTAGGAAATTTTTGTCGCACAGGCCACGTTGGTCTTCGCAATCTTCGCACGTAATAAAATCGTTTTCGTCGTCAGATGAAATTTCCTGTATATGTTCATAGGTGAAACATTAAACACTTATTAGTTATATTAATTCAACTAATTAGACTAGTTCTATTAATTCAACTAGCTAGTTCAACTAATCAATTCAACTAAGCACTTACTAAAAATATACCTAAATAAAGTATAGCTCATAATTCAACTAACTAGTTCAAGTAATTCAATTAATTCAACTAATTAGACTAGTTCTATTAATTCAACTAGCTAGTTCAACTAATTAATCCAATTAATTAATTCAACTAAGCACTTACTAAAAATATACCTAAATAAAGTATAGCTCCTAATTCAACTAACTAGTTCAACTAATTCAACTAATTCAACTAAATTAGTTCTATTAATTCAACTAGCTAGTTCAACTAATTAATTCAACTAAGCACTTACTAAAAATATACCTAAATAAAGTATAGCTCCTAATTCAACTAACTAGTTCAACTAATTCAACTAATTCAACTAAACTAGTTCTATTAATTCAACTAGCTAGTTCAACTAAACTAAGCACACTTACTAAAAATAAACCTAAATAAAGTATAGCTCCTAATTCAACTAACTCAATTAACTAGTTCAACAAGTTCAACTAATTCAACTAATTCAACTAAACTAGTTCTATTAATTTTCTTACTAAAAAGTATACCTAAATTTTAATTAGATGATCAAATCTCATATACCTAAATTTAATATATATTAATTCATCTAACATTAATATAAATTCATCTATAACTAAAAGTATAAAAAACTAACTCATCTAACATTATCTAATTATCATATAATCTAACATTTATATAATCTAACATTTTGGCATTAAACGTTTGTGTGTGTGTGTGTGCGTTTGTGTCACTAGTGCAGAACCGGCCTTTAGTGCCGGTTCGCCAACCGGCACTAAAGAGTGGGGACTAAAGGCCCCCCCCTTTAGTACCGGTTCGTCACGAACTGGTGCTAAAGTGCAAACACGTGGCACGAGCCAGGCCCGGGTGCGCGTAGGGCTTTAGTATCGGTTGGTAACACCAACCGGTACTAAATGTTTGGTTTTTTATTTTTCCTTTAATTTTGTGTTTTCAATTTAATTTAGTGATTGTTTTACATTATAATGAGTTGTTAAATCTATATCCATATTATACTTGATCACCTAATTAGGTGATCAAGTATAATATATATGGATATGGCATATATACTCTAGCTAGCTAACTAAAAATCATTGTAGTCGTCATTATCACTATTTAATCATCATAGTCATTACCGCTATCTAATCACCACCAACACTAGCTTAAAGAAAAACGTTCACTTGTACCAGAAGCAAAAATATCATCGAGTTCAACATGATTGTCATGATATTATAAGCGTTCATATGTAACACCACAAAAGCAAATCACTCTTGGAGATTATAAGTTCAGAACGAAGAACACGGACATGAAAGGACAAGTACTAAGAGCATGAACTAGCTAAATCACTCCTGCTGCTCTCTCACAGGTAAAATAGCATAGAACATGTATAGCTCTCCTGATTCATCGTACTGGAGCATGCAGATGAACCTGTCTCCTAATCGTGGGATGCGCTTCTCATTGCTGCCCCCTAGTACTTCTCTACGATCGTTAACAATTTTCCTCCAATCTTTCACTATTAAGCATTCATCGCTTCTAGAAATCCTGAATGCACTCATGTGCAATGCAGGATATCTTTGCCGTAAGATAACAATTAATTGACATGCGACCTTTAGTCTCGATCCCCTGAGGCACAACTGTCATTGAGAGTCCCTGCTGAAGAACATCATATAGTACTTAATTAATTAATATACTTAGCAATGAAAGTTTAGCAAGAAAAATTATGTATGCAAAAGATGCACTGAGGACAAATAGTAAAAATCTTACCATCATTCCTAAATAGATGTGACCGTAGTTCAATACGATCACTATTGATCGCACGTTTTGAGTACTAACATTTCTAAGTCTAGGAAGAAAATTTGTCTTGACAATATGAAGATCCTCAAGCCATGAAACATAATGACTTATCTTCTCGCAGTTTAGTTCAGCTCCGGGACAGTAGTAGGTCATGTCTACCAAGCGCCGGACATGTTTGCTTGAATGGAAATAAGCTGTCAATAGAAATTAGTTGTCAATTATTTTTGAATAAGAAATATCAAAGACAAAAATATAGTTGAGAAGGACTCACATAATGGTAGAACTGGAGGCATCTGCACATCGACCCATATGTCTCTATTACCTTCAATATCATCTTCCGGACGAATATCAAAGATCATAACCATATCAGGCTCAAATGCATAAGCCTTGCATAGTGCTTGCCAAGTTTTGCATTCAAAATAGGTGTACCTCTTTGCATTGTATACTTTGACGTTCAAAGTATAAGCATGCTCAGTTTTCAGGTAAACTCTCTTTACCTCCATAGTTTCCATATCATTGAAATCTATCTTATCCAAGACAAAAATTCTTGCATGGCAGGGGATGCGCTAGTAGAATAGTGAAAATTAAAAATTATAAGTCAGGCAAATGAAGCATATATAAGTCATGCTTAATTACGAAAACAGACTTGTCATTGTGACTTACTGTATCGAATTCGAAGATCTCATCCAGCTTGATGCTGAATCGCCTATCATCAATAAGGAAATTTCTATCGCACAGGCCGCGCTGGTCTTCACAGTATTCGCACATAATGAATTTTTTTCCGCCGTGAGATGAAATTTCCTATATATGTTCATATAGGCGAAACATTAAACACTTACTAATTCAATTAATTCAACTAATTCAACTAAGCATTTACTAAAAATAAACTAGTTCTATTAATTCAACTAGTTCAAATAATCTCATATACCTAAATTTTCTTACTAAAAATAAACTAGTTCTATTAATTCAACTAGTTCAAATAATCTCATATACCTAAATTTTCTTACTAAAAATAAACTAGTTCTATTAATTCAACTAGTTCAAATAATCTCATATACCTAAATTTTCTTACTAAAAATAAACTAGTTATATTAATTCAACTAGTTCAAATAATCTCATATACCTAAATTTTCTTACTAAAAATAAACTAGTTATATTAATTCAACTAGTTCAAATAATCTCATATACCTAAATTTTCTTACTAAAAATAAACTAGTTATATTAATTCAACTAGTTCAAAAAATCTCATATACTTAAATTTTCTTACTAAAAATAAACTAGTTCTATTAATTCAACTAGTTGAAATAAGCATTTACTAAAAATAAACTAGTTCTATTAATTCAACTAGTTCAAATAATCTCATATACCTAAATAGGGCGGTGTACGGTCGGCGACGGCGACGGCGCGACGACGGGCGGCGGGCCGGGGGCGATCGAGACGACGACGTAGTACGGGGCGGCGGCGCGAGACGGCGACGACGGGGACGGCGACGACGGGCGGCGGGGGTGGCGGGGACGACGAGGGCTGCGGGGGCGACGGCGCGGCAGCGGCGGCGTGATAGATGTCGCGTGAGAAGTGGAGAAGAAGTGGTCATTGGAACTGATTTTTCGTAAGTGCCATATATATGGGAGGGGCCTTTAGTACCGATTGGAGCCACCAACCGGTACTCAAGGCCGTGCGCTGCCACCCGCGGTGCGCTATTTTTAGTACCACCTCGCCGAGCGAAGGGCAGCCGCACTGATTTATAAACCCAGCTGTGACTGCCCTTTCGAACTCCTCTATATAGTAGGCTTCTAGGCCTAACTCCGGCGCGCTGCCCTCTGAGCTTGTTGGCCCTTATGGGCCTGAATTTGCACACCCTAGGTCTGGCAGGCCCACAGGGCAGCGCCCCAACAAATTTTTTTATATTTTTTATTTTCTGCATTATTTATTTTCTTGTATTTATTTTTGAGTAAATTTTTTATATAGTTTTTTCTTTTCTGCTTTCTTTGTTTTCTTCTATTTATTTCTGAGTAGTTTTTTTGCTGTATTTAGTTTCTTTGTGAATATTTTTGCTTTATATATTTTTTTATTTTCTGCATTATTTATTTTCTTGTATTTATTTGAGAGTAATTTTTTTATATAGTTTTTTCTTTTCTGCTTTATTTGTTTTCTTCTATTTATTTCTGAGTAGTTTCTTTTGTTGTATTTAGTTTCTTTGTGAATATTTTTGCTTTATATAATTTTTTTATTTTCTGCATTATTTATTTTCTTCTATTTATTTTTGAGTAATTTTTTATATAGTTTTTTCTTTTCTGCTTTATTTGTTTTCTTCTATTTATTTCTGAGTAGTTTTTTTGCTGTATTTAGTTTCTTTGTGAATATTTTTGCTTTATATAATTTCTTTCTTTTCTGCATTATTTATTTTCTTGTATTTATTTTGAGTAATTTTTTTATATAGTTTTTTCTTTTCTGCTTTATTTGTTTTCTTCTATTTATTTTTGAGTAATTTTTTATATAGTTTTTTATTTTTTGCCGTGACCCTCTCTACTCTTTCGCACATGCTATGTGGGTGAAATGATGACACATTTAGCATTTTCAGAGTTTGTTTTGTAGTGATTTTCATTTTCACGGTCATTTAGCTCTGATCTAAACAAATCGGTGACTGAAAAACAGCAAATGATGTCAGAACGTGTTGGAAGACCAAATGCTTGTGATAGTTTGAGAAGTAACATATTTAAATTGTGCATCTGAACACAGAAAAAAATACATTGATCAGTACCGCCTTTCAGCCAAAACGCGCTACTGCTACAGAGAAGTACATAAAAAATACATTGATCATCAATGATCTTTTTGTATAGAATCTAAATTGTCAATAGAAATCTACAACCGATTTAAGAACCGGCAAAGATTCCTATTGCAGCCACAGATCCTACACATAGAGTTCAATGAAGACCAAATGCTTGTGATAGTTTGAGAAGTATCATATTTAAGGTGGTCAAAATCTTGCTAGGGGAGCGAGGTGGGACTAAAAATAGCCCTGCCACAACCTCTTTAGTACCGGTTCGTGCTAGGGGAGCAAATGATGTCAGAAAGGGTTGAAAATTGATGACGTGGCTTAGAATGGTGCATACTGAACGCAAAAAAGTCTGAAGTTGTAATAAGTTTAAAAAATGAAGTGCCGGTGTAACAGATGAGTTTTCGTCCGAAACCGGCCCTGATACTTCAAAAGAGATTGTCCAATTTGTACACGAAGTGCATCCAGTTTTTGCTGTAACACAAGAAGTCCGGAGTTCTAATAAGTTACTAAAAATGAAAAAAAGCCGCAATGCTCGTTAATTAGCTTCAAACCTTTCGGAATAAGGTAGACTACACTACACATAGCTCCGTGCAATCTATTCTATTTCGAAAGGCTTGAAACTAAGCAACCTACAGGTGAGCATTGCGCCTCTCCTTCATCGTCTATGCATTCACGGCTTACAAACCGCTCCTACTGCCTCTCTCCTAGCGAGGTGGGACTAAAAATCAGCTTAATAAGAAACTCTAGTACCGGTTCATGCCATGAACCAGTACTAAAGGTGTTCGTGGGGCCCACAACCTGACATAACATCATTAATACCGGTTCGTGGCATGAACCGGTACTAATTGTTGCCCTTGAATCGGTACTAATGATGTCCACCCGCCTAGCCGTTGGAACCGGCACTAATGGACACATTAGTGCCGGCTCAAATTCAAACCGACACTAATGTGCTTCACATTTGACCCTTTTTCTACTAGTGTGTGTGTACGTTTGTGTGTGTGCGTGTGTGCATGTGTGCACAGGAGGCCGCCGACGCGAGCGGCAAGGGGCCGGCCGGGTCACACAATCGATCTTACAGCGAGGGGGGGGGGGCAGCGACGACGGCGACGACGACGATGGGGGTTGCGACGGGGCCGATGGGCGGCGCGCGATGATGACCCACAAGTATAGGGGATCTATCGTAGTCCTTTCGATAAGTAAGAGTGTCGAACCCAACGAGGAGCAGAATGAAATGACAAGCGGTTTTCAGTAAGGTATTCTCTGCAAGCACTGAAATTGTAGGTAATAGATAATTTTGTGATAATAAATTGTAACGGGTAACAAGCAATGAAAGTAAATAAGGTGCAGCAATGTGACCCAATCCTTTTTCTAGCAAAGGACAAGCCTGGACAATTTCTTATAATGAGAAAAGCGCTCCCGAGGACACATGAGAATTATCGTCAAGCTAGTTTCATCAAGCTCATATGATTCGCGTTCGGTACTTTGATAATTTGATATGTGGGTGGACCGGTGCTTGGGTACTTCCCTTACTTGAACAAGCATCCCACTTATGATTAACCCCTATTGCAAGCATCCACAACTACAAAAGAAGTATTAAGGTAAACCTAACCATAGCATGAAACATATGGATCCAAATAAGCCCCTTACGAAGCAACGCATAAACTAGGGTTTAAGCTTCTGTCACTCTAGCAACCCATTATCTACTTATTACTTCCCAATGCCTTCCTCTAGGCCCAAATAATGGTGAAGTGTCATGTAGTCGACGTTCACATAACACCACTAGAGGGGAGACAACATACATCTCATCAAAATATCGAACGAATACCAAATTCACATGACTAGTAATAGCAAGACTTCACCCATGTCCTCAGGAACAAACATAACTACTCACAAAGCATATTCATATTCATAATCAGAGGGGTATTAATATGCATTAAGGATCTGAACATATGATCTTCCACCAAGTAAACCAATTAGCATCAACTACAAGGAGTAATCAACACTACTAGCAACCCACAGGTACCAATTTGTGGTTTTGATACAAGATTGGATACAAGAGATGAACTAGGGTTTGGAGAGGAGATGGTACTGGTGAAGATGTTGATGGAGATTGACCCCCTCCCAATGAGAGGATCGTTGGTGATGATCATGGTGATGATTTCCCCCTCCCGGAGGGAAGTGTCCCCGGCAGAACAGCTCTGTCGGAGCCCAAGATTGGTTCCGCCAAGGTTCCGCCTCGTGGCGGTGGAGTTTCGTCCCGTGAGCTTCCTTATGATTTTTCCAGGGTAAAAGGCCTCATATAGCAGAAGATGGGCACTGGAGGGCCATCAGGGGGGCCAGGAGACAGGGGGGCGTGCCCTGTAGGGGGGGGGCACCCTCCTGGCCAGGGTGTGGGCCCCCTCAAGTACTTTCTTTGATCAATAATTCTTATTAAATCCAAAAATGACTTTCGTGGAGTTACATGACTTTTGGAGCTGTGCGGAATATGTTTCCAATATTTGCTCCTTTTCCAGCCAGAATCCCAGTTGTCGGCATTCCCCCTCTTAATGGTAAACCTTGTAAAATAAGAGAGAATAGCCATAAGTATTGTGACATAACGTGTAATAACAGCCCATAATGCAATAAATATTGATATAAAAGCATGATGCAAAATGGACGTATCACGCAACGGGGGCGGCGACGATGGGGGCGGCGCGACAGGGGCGACGCGACGGGGGCAGCGACGGGTGCAGCGCAGGGACGAGCGCTACGAAGATGCAGATGATAACTGAAAATTTTCGTAAGTGATGATTATATAGGGGAGGCCTTTAGTACCGGTTGGAGACAAGAACCGGTACTAAATGTTAAATTTGGCCAGGCGAATCGGTGGGAAGCGACCCCCTTTAGTATTGGTTCGTGCCACCACCCGGTACTAAACACCCACCCTTTAGTACCGGTTTGTGCCACGTACCGGAACTAAAGGTGGTGCGCTCCCGTTCTGCGGTGCTCATTGTTTAGTCCCACCTCGCCGAGCGAAGGGCAGCCGCACTGGTTTATAAATCCAGCCGCGGCTGCTCCTTCGAGATCCTATATAATGCAGGCCTCTGGGCCTAACTTTGCCGTGCTGCCCTGTGAGCCTGCTGGGCCTTATGCGCCTGCATATGCACGCCCAAGGCCGAGCAGGCCCACTGGGAAGCGCGGAAATAATTTTTTTCATATAGTTTCTTCTATTTATTTGTGAGTTGTTTTTTGCTGTATTTAGAGTTTCTTATATTTAATATTAGTGTGTTTTATCATTATATTCATATTTGTAGTGATTTTTCAGTTCATTTTCTGGTGCTTTTCACTTTCACGGTGATTTAGCTCTGAAAACAAATCAGTAAATGCATCGAAAATAGCAAATTATGTCAGAAAGGGTTGAAAGTTGATGACGTGGATTTGAATTCTGCATCTGAACGCAGAAAAAGTCGGGAGTTGTACTAAGTTATTAAAATATTGAATAGGCGGTGTAAGAGATGATTTTTCGTCCGAAACTCTGATACTTTCGAAGAGATTGTCCAATTTGTACATGAAGTGCATCCAGTTTCTGCAGTAACCCTCTCTACTTTTTTGCACATGCTATGCGGGTGAAATGATGATACCTTGCCAAGTTTCAACCTTTTCAGAGTTCATTTTGTACTGCTTTTCACTTTCACGGTGATTTAGCTCTAAAAACAAATAAGTAAATGCATCAAAAATAGCAAATTATGTCAGAAATGGTTAAAAGTTGATGATGTGGATTTGAATTCTGCATCTGAACGCAGAAAAAGTCCGGAGTTGTACTAAGTTATTAAAATGTTGAATAGCCGGTGTAATAGATGAGTTTTCGTCCGAAACTCTGATACTTCCTAAGAGATTGTCCAGTTTGTACACGAAGTGCATCCAGTTTTTGCCGTAACCCTCTCTACTTTTTTGCACATGCTATGCGGGTGAAATGATGATACCTTGCTAAGTTTCAACCTTTTCAGAGTTCATTTTGTACTGCTTTCCATTTTCACGGTGATTTAGCTCTGAAAACAAATCAGTAATGCATCGAAAATAGCAAATTATTTCGGAAAGGGTTGAAAGTTGATGACGTGGATTTGGATTCTGGATCTAAACGCAGAAAAAGTCCGGAGTTGTACTAAGTTATTAAAATATTGAATAGCCGGTGTAATAGATGAGTTTTCGTCCGAAACCCTGATACTTCCTAAGAGATTGTCCAGTTTGTACATGAAGTGCATCCAGTACTTCGAAAGAGATTGTGGATTTGAATTGTGTATCTGAACGCTGAAAAAATACATTGATCAGTACCGCCTTTCAGCCAAAACGCGCTACTGCTACATGAAAATACATAAAAAATACATTGATCATCAATGATCTTTTTGTATAGAATCAAATTGTCAATAGGAATCTACCCCGATTTAAGAACCGGCGAAGACTCCTATTGCAGCCACAGATCCTACACATAGAGTTCAATGGAGACCAAGTGGTTGTGATAGTTTGAGAAGTCACATATTTAAGGTGGTAAAAACTCTGTTAGCGGAGCAAGGTGGGACTAAAAAACAGCTGCAGAATGAATCAGCTAGGAACCTCTAGTACCGGTCGGGGGCATGAACCGGTACTAAAGCTGCTGGTGGGGCCCCAGCCTGACCGCAGCCTGCAACTACCTATCTAGTACCAGTTCGTGGCACGAACCGGTACTAAAGGTTCTCCACGAACCGGTACTAATGATCTCCGCGCCCCTAGCCATTGGGACCGGCATTAATGATCACATTAGTGCCGGTTTTGTTATAAATCGGGACTAATGTGCGTCACATTAGGCCCTTTTTCTACTAGTGGTACATGGCAAAAGCTAAAAGATGGGAAACCACACGATCGTGGGATGGGTATAGTGTGGCCGCCTGTATCATCGTTGGGAAGTTACCAAACTAAACTAATTAAGCTAATAACTTGCCATTTAGTCTCTCTTGCCCTTCCTTCTCCTTGCATGCAGGCTCATGGAAAGAAACGAAATTAGAGGGAGAGGTTCCGTCCCCGGTCCTGAGGGGGGGGGGGGGGGGGGGGGGGGGGCCGCCCCGGGCCCCCAACATCCAGGGGCCCCTCTGCAGTAGCCTGCCTACAGGTTAGTAAGAAACTATGGGCCGTGGCCCAGGCAAGTAACCAAGCACGGGACGCAATCAATGGCAAAGATAGCGATTCTTCCTAGTATTCCTTACGAAGCAATCCCAGAACCTACGCCGTTCTTTTCTCGATAATAAATACGGAAACAGCATTATGTTCCTTTTCGCGATAATCCCAGAACCTTCCCATGAACTTATGCTGATTCGCCGATTCGCCGATTGCTACAGCCAGAAGCGAGTCCACATCGTGTCATCGGCTCATCGCTGAAGGCCCTACAACCAAAGCCGATTGGAATTTGGATCCATCCAGGTAGTACGCTATATTATTACTGTTCTCCAATCTCTACTCCCTATATGTTTAGTACTTACTATTACGTAATTTATCCTTAGATACAGTGGCGGAGCTTGAACGAAAAAGTTGGGCGGGCCAGACTGAAGAAGAACACGAAATTTTCTAAATTCTTACCCATAAGGACATATTACAAGCACCCAGGCCACAAGATTGAGCTAGCAGATATGTATATATATAATATATATGTACCAAAGTACAGTTCAACCATGAGTCACTATTGAGTTAGCTAATACAAAAGTGTCGAGACATTAGACATGGACCTACTCACATACAATCAACTCTCTGATCCTTCTTGTTTATAAAATCTGCAATGACATCTTCGTGGCTGTAATTTTCTAGAATTCCACCATCTATGTGAACTAACAAGTTATTAGCCAGATTCTCATATTCCATCTTATTGTGCAATCTTGTCTTAGTGATCTTCTTCTTCTCCGAGTTTTATTTTCCTTTCCCATGACTACCTATGTTGAAATTTGCATAAGATCAGATCATCGGGCTATTATTTATCACTAGCGACTGATCACTGGGTGTATGGAAATGAACAAAATGAGGTTATTGCTTATCAAATTCAGAATTTGGGGAAAAAAATTACCTATGAAGTGTGCGTGCGGCAAGGGGCTAAGTCATGGGGGCGCCAGAATACAAAAGGAGAAGGGGCTGTCCCAGGTCATGCGCCAGATTTGGAGACTTGAAGTTGGAGGAGAACAACAGAAGGAATGGATGGCCGGCAGCACGCACGGCGCACTAGATCCCGGCGGATGATGGGTGGCAGGAGGGAGCAGGGCAGGGGCGAGGCGAGATCCCGGCGGGCGTCGTCACTGCGGTTTCTCCGAGAGATGGCGGGCGGCGCGCTCCGGTGGACCGTGTTCCCTGTCCACGGCAGTGGTGGTCGGCGGCGTGGCTACAACCTACATGAGTCTGGGACTGAGAGGATGGGGAATTGGGGAAGGCGTGAGTGTGCCTGTGCGTGCAGCGTGCGTGAGACGAGGAGACGATGGCGATGTGGACAGCCAGTGCGTGCGTGGGCTAGTGGGCTGGGCTAAGACGACTAGTAGTAAAAACGTTTTTTGTCAAATTCCTGGGCGGGCCATGGCCCAGGTCTGCCCCTACAGAGCTCCGCCCCTGCTTAGATATATGATGCATAGCTGGCACTGATCAACCTTCGATTCCGTTAGTGTGTGGATGAGTTGATACAGTCAGAGATGTGCTCTTGATAAAAAAATTCATGAGTAATACTGGTGCTTCATTGAACTCATATGGTGAATTACGATAGTTGTTGTGGAGGAAGAGGAACAAATTGATGGTAATTCTGAATCAGAACAAGAGGAAATGCTGACATCAATACCGGTGATAGAAATGTAAGTTCTCCTAGGATAACAGTTATTTCAACAGGTGCACACACACAATCTGCTAGTTTTGATGCACATCCAGTTTTGCGGGTTTTTAACTAAAGATTATGAAATTCGCTTTCTCAGATGGTGCAATGTATACTATTGTGTTTTTCTAGCACACGAGGGAAGTCAATTTTTATCCCAATGCTTCTATAATCTATATCTTATCATATTATTTACAGTAAAGTTAAAATTATTGAAGAACTATTTGAGATCAACGATGACTCAAGAGATTTTAAATGGTTTGCTAACATTATGCATCAGCACGAATTTACTGGAAGAGATTGACGTCGACCCCTTCATAAGTGACTTTGCATTGAAGACTGTCATAATTTTTAAAAGGTAACATGTATAATTATTTTATATATTAGCAAAAAACATATATTTTATATGTATATTGTTTGGATGCATTTAAGCGTTTATTCGTAAAATTTCATATACATACATAGTCATTATTATTACAATATTGTTTATACTAAGGGCCCCGAGTTTTGGTTTCGCCCCGGGCCCCCAAAATCTCAGGACCGGCCCTGTTCCGTCCATGTCCATGGCAAGACCTAAAAGATGGGAAACCACATGATCGTGGGATGGGTATAGTGTAGTGTGGCCGCCTGTATCATCATTGGGAAGTTACCTAACTAATAAACCAATTAATAAGGCTAATAACGTGTCATTTAATCTCTCATGACCTTCGTGCTCGTCGCATGCAGGCTCATGGAAAGAAACAAAATTGGGGGTGTGTGTTGTGTGCGGTGGTGGTGTGTGTTTGTTCGGTTACCGGG
Organism: Triticum timopheevii; assembly: GCA_963921465.1. NCBI lineage: Eukaryota > Viridiplantae > Streptophyta > Magnoliopsida > Poales > Poaceae > Triticum > Triticum timopheevii. The sequence goes on along the minus strand of OY997272.1, from coordinate 554,161,676 downwards.
ATGTATTTGGTGTTGGTTGATTTCATTTATAAACCAGGGAAAACCCTTTTTGGGATATATAATCAGCATTTTATTTCCAGTTCTTCTAAAGCACATCTAGATGTGCCATAATTATTGCACATCTATATCCTATGTGATTGATCTTACGCGGAGATTCGTGTGGCTATTTTCTGTTTTCTTTTCCTTTTTCCTTTCTATGCTTGATTGAGCCACTTAGATGTGCAATAACTAAGGCACATCTAGATGTGCTCTTTTTTTATCGACCGAAGAGGAAATAGAACGAACTAGAGAAATCAGGTTGGATCAGATAATAACGGCGCCATCCCCACGACTAACTCCACGTCAAAATTAATCTGCTAATCACGGCAAGGTCCGTGCACAGAAAATCGTGTGGTCATGCACACGCTATGTTACTTGCATGCGTAATAGAAACCTGACGCTGGTGATGTGCATGCACACCTGCACGTCAACCGGCCGAGGGCACAGCTAGTGTGAGTGTAATACGAAAGGAACCTGCAGATGTGTACGAGATATGAAAGAGACAGAGGAGAACATCTTGAACTGGTTGGAATTACATATGCATGACACTATCTTCTTGTTTAATGCATGGTACCTACCCAATGTTTGTATTAGCAACGCCGATCCCTTTTGTAAAAAATGCACTGTGAAAGAGAAATGACGTACTGTCACTGGAATGCCATGTTCCTTACGGCTGGAGTCTGCTTCCTGCTCTTGCTGTATTGATTTGCTCTGGTGAAAGTAAATGCAGATGTTTTTAACTTGGAGAAAGGTAGATAGATAGATACATAGGGAAGAATTTATCCAATGACAGCAGGATGAGCATAACCTCTTACGTAAAGCACCGGCACCTTCCCTATCGCACGCAAGCACAGATTCGTACCCAACTTATATCCTACAGACAGAGACAAGATTTTATTAGAGTTGGGGGATTGCTGCACAGGACGACGTTGCTGCCTTTGTATGTTGATTAAACGAGGTGACTTCCCGCGCGTTGCTGCGGGATTTTGAAGATTAATTTTGGATACATTCTATATGCATGAAATGATCTAAATCAAAAGCTATTAGTTTCGTAAGTAATTCTATGTGAACAAAGAATATGCATGTACGTTGGACTATTGGAGATGGAACAATTAAATTGGGGCATGCATGTGCTACAAAATAGTTCTAGTGGATGATGATGTGGCACATTTGCTGATGTGGAGGGCTGCATGCTGAGAGAATTAGACTTAGTGGGGATCAACTATTTATGTATTATAGATATGAGTCTGCTCGCTACATCTTGTGCAATTGCGGCGTCGTACTGAGATGAGAGCTTCAGCAAGCTCCTGCGTGGGTTTGCTTTCTCCTTGTGTTAGTTTCTTCTAAAATTGGCATTTAAATTTGTTAGTACGCTAATTATAAGTGTGCTATTTCCATTGTGTAGTTTTGATAGTTGAGGTCAGAGCTGCAAGTGCTCCTATTGCTGCAGACAAGGCTTCCATTGCATGAACTGAAGTGAGGCTTCTATTGCATGTAAATTACATTACTGAATCTTATGGCAAAGCTCAAACAAGTTGCAAGGAGGAAGAGAAGATGTTTTCACAACTTGAATTTCATCAAAAAAATTGTGTGCATACCTCCGGCCACTAATTTATTCAATAACATATGTTCTATGTGACCTAAACTTATACCTTTGGGAACTTTTTTCGAATACAAATTCGATGATTTTTTTAGTTTCTTTAGCATATCCACTGATTTCGCTTGGGTACGCAATTACAAGCATGGAGCCTTAACAAGCAGTGTGTTTTCTTTGTCTGTCTATTCTATGGTTTGCTGAGAAGAATTAGTTGTTGTAGACGTTGGTGTCGAGGCTGCCTGACCATGGAGACAAGCTGAAGAAGCAGATACACGACTTGGACGAGAAGTTGCCGTTTTATTGGGTCCTCTCCCGAGTCGTCGATGATGTCTAGAGCGTCGCCTGAAGTGATCTGCTTGGACGATCGGAGCCTATGACTCTCAGTTTTTAAGTAAAACCGCTGCCACTGAACTACCACTCATTGTTTTAGCTGTGGTGTTGTAAATACACCCGGCCCGGCGTCCAAAAATACATGTCAGAGAAATGGATAAAAATGGATGTATATAGAACTAAAGTACGTCTAAGATACATCCATTTCTCCGACAATTATTTCTGGACGGAGTAGTAACCTGATGGATAATTGGTGCGCAGGATGGAATGTTGGGTGATTGTCGTGTGTATTCGCACCAGCATATATTAATTGGCAAAAGTTACTTGGATCATATTAAGCATGCACGAGCAATTGCTCCTATTCTGGTTCTGTTTGGCACCGCACCCTACTGCAAACCATTTCCAAACTGCTCAGTTTTTGTGTGTTTCAATTGTTTGTCGAGTCTACAATTGAGCTGGGAAATATGTAAACAAAAAAATACTAGTCTCCACAAAACTGATGTGCAATACAAAAGTGGGTACATTTTCGTTGAAGCCATGATATTGTGTGTAGTTGTAGAATCCTTACGCCTTCTGGCGGTCAATGCAAAATTCCAAAATATTTAAAAACCACTTTATTTTTTGTTGGCAATGTGAGGCAGACTAGTACATAATAATTTAATTTGATTGAATCTGAGAGGCAACCTGTCCATCAAGTAGCTTCAACCTTGCAAATGGGTACTTGTTTCTTTTCCTTCGGATTTCCATCTTCCATTCTCCATACATACGGCTATAAAATAAGTTATCATTTCTCCAGCCATATATGTGCTACTCCAAAGCAAAACAATCTTGCCGAGTTGGCATATGCCCACCCATCGGTGATCTGTATGGTCTGGTCTATTCATGTCATTAAACGCCTAGGGATGCCCACTAGCCAACAAGGTCCTGGATTGTGCAACCTCACTGATCCGTGGCACCTAGGTGTCCTTGTTCTCTCCATCAAGCCTTCTTCCAAGACCATACCATTTCTATATATACTAGAGGTAGTGATCCATCCGCGTGCGGGGTGCGCGTGCGACTTAAGACTTGGAAACTTGGGCGAGGGCGGGGTAGGAGTGTATGTCAGGGTCCGCCGGTGCCGGTGCAATCCAACAGAGTGGAGGCGGAGCAGGACGAGAGGGGTGGTGATCTCCTTCTTTAAAGATGAGGGATAACTAGTAAACCTCTACTGTTCAGAATAGAACACAACACAAAATTTGGTTTTCCATGTCCGAAGGGATTTAATATTCTAGTACTATATTAATGCTGCTCTGGTTTTGTCGGAAATCAACAGAGGTAATACTTGAAATCATCCTAGAGTGTGAAGTCAAAATAACCATATGGAATAGTGGAAAACTTAATGTTTGGATTTTAACCATGGCAAATCGAAAGTTATTTATTGCAACTTTCCGAATGTTCAGGATTTATTGAGGTCCTAGTTTTTTCATCCAAACGAGTGTAGTGTAATACGAAAGGGACTAGATGTGTACCAGATCTGAAAGGGGCAGAGGAGAAAATCTTGGACAATATGGTTGGAATTATGTAACCTCCACATGCATTCCCCGGCCCAGTATCAGCATTATTCACCACGTCTGTCACTGTATGCTTGCTTAATGGTACGTAACCCAAGTTTGTATTAGTAACCAGTTAAACCTTCGGCGCCCCGCTGACTCGTAACGCCATGTATGCAGTGCCTAAGGTTGCTAAAAGAATCTAATCTAAGCTCACCTAAAAAAATCTTTAACAACTTGGGGGGCCAATGCCCCCCCCCCCCCCCCCCCCCAAAATATATTTAAAGTGACTACTCTTACATTGATTAGTCCATCCTATTGATCATGGTCTGTCGGACAACACATATACCGTGACGCCCGATAATCACCTCAACAACATATATGCATCTCAATTCCAACGAGTTCAAGTGGATAATGAGTTTTCACACATACATGCATGCTCTCAGATATTCACCAACATTGACAAATACCATACCGTGAGAGTCCTCAAGAGGCTGCGTCTGGTGGAGTGCTTCGTTTCAGAAGGGTAATTTGTACTACCACTAAAAAAGAGCACTAATGTATTAAACAAGTTCAACTGATAAGATAGCTAACTTGACTTTGCTTCCTTGAAATTCTTCGTTTCAGTAGGGTAATTTGTTTCAAGTCTGTATGCACTTCCCAGGTTCTAGTACCCGCTGCTGCGCCCATAGATTGATTGCAGCGCATCCCGCTCTTGTACGTGCATGAGCGCCCATGTATAACCAGAACCCACGCCGGAAATCTGTAACGCCCCGAATCCGATGCGCCAGGTGTCTTCCAGTTATTCGTCGTCATTGCCATGTCATTTGTTTGCGTGTTGCATTTTTTCCTGTCATCTTCTGCATTTCATCTGCATGTTTTTCAAAACTTGCATCCGTTCGGGTTCCCCCAGTTCTCTCCGTTGTCCGTTCTGAGCCCAACCACACTCGCACGCGCCCGCGGCACATCTCAGTCCTTGGTTTTGTGAGCCGCCGAAAAACGTTCTCGGAATGGGCCGAGATTTGTCGAGTGGCCTTCGTATATCACTGGTAGACCCCCCCCCCCCCCCCGTCAAAGTTCGTTCCATTTGGAGGTCGTTTGATGCCCCAATGGTTAACCGCGTAGCCCAAAGCCCCTTTTGTCTTGCAGCCCAACACCCCTCAAAATCAGCCAACTAACCCAACAAAACCCCCTCCATGCTCTCCGCCATTCAATCACAATCGTGTGGGCAAAAACCGCACCACATTTGGAATCTCTTAGCTCGCTCTACCTATATGAACACCCCTTCCCCCGAAATTTCGGATGAATCCTACCCTAACCCTAGCCTTCTCCCTCCTCGCGCCACCGGACACGTCCCTCCGCTGCCAGACATGTCCGCGCCGCCGCCCCCGTCCAACCCCGTCATACCACGTCGCGAATAGCTCCCCCACGACGTCGCGGGCCAGCCAAGCCCATCTTCGGCCCACACAAGCCCATCTGGGCCCGAGGAAGCCGTCGACCGCGCCCGCTCGCTGGAGTCACGCCGGACTCCGCCGCCCGCCACCTCGGCTTCCGCACCATCGGACGCCACCTCGCCTTCCCGTCGCCGGCGTGGCCCCGCCGCCGCGCCACGGCTCCCTGGCCGCGTCGCCCGTTGTCGCCCGCAACCCCGACCCCGCGCGCCTCAGCTCCGCCGACGCCCCGTGTTCCACCGGCCGCCGCTCCGCCTCCAGCGCCAACCCCGCCGCCCCGCTGCCTCGGACCTCGCCCCCCTTCATCGGCCTCGCGCCCGATCTCCGCCGCCCGCGCTGGATCCGGGGTCCCCACGCCCGGATCCATCTGTCCCCGCTCGCCGCCGACCATCCCGGTCGCCGGAGGCCGCAGCCTCGCCGGATCCGGGGAAGGTGGATGAGATCCACCAACCCCGGGAACCAAACGGACGCCCGCGCCCTGGACCGCGCCATCCCGATCCCCCTTCATCCAACTTTTCGGAGGGTATTTTTCGCCCGTCCTGAAAAACTCATATTATGTGTGCTACTTTGCCATGCCATAACTTCACACATATATCTCCGTTTGGCATGGATAATATATCGAAATGTTCAATGTGAGATTCTCTTCATTTCATTACATTGTGGCATGCTTGTTTGAGTCCAGCTGGATGCCCTAATCATCGTTGCAAGAGTGCTATATCATGTTTACTGCTGGAATCTGTTGATTGTTAACATCATTTGCGCATCTTGTGAGTGGTACAACTTTGTCCCTGTTGATGCTATGATGATGATCTTGATATTCACATGTTCTGCTCTTCATGATCTACACGTTGGTGTGCTTTGAATTCATGTTAGGGTGAATCATGATATCTTAATCCATGTTGCAAAAGTGCATGTTGTTGTTAACTACTGAAAACTGTTATAACTAGCTGATTTGTCATTTTTGTTGCATTTTGCGTGTGCATCCTAGGAGCATGATGTCTACATCTTTTAGGAGCATATTTATGCCATATTTACATGGGTGCAATCCATGTATTTTTATATGCCCTGTAGTGAGGGCATAAAGCTTGTAAATTGGGCTACTTGCTGTTAAGTTTCTATTAATGCTGAAACTGCTATATCAGGTAGCCATGTTTGCTTGATTCTACCAATTAATCAATGCATAATCCGGAGATGCTTAGTTGAGATGTTTTGATGTATATGCTATGCTCTATCATTTCATTCCTCTTGATGCCCTATATATGTCCTATAGAATATGTTTTCATTGCCATGAACATGCTTATATAATGTTCCAGATTCCTATTAACTTCATGATGCCTTGTTGTGAGCTTGTTATTGAGTGATCCATGCCTCTTCTGGAGATGCTCCAATTACATGTTTTGTAGTATGTTGTGAGTACTTTGTTCACATGCCATGTTTTCTAATTTTTGGTGTCATATGCCTCTGTTTCATGCTTGCAAACATGCTATCATAATGTTGCTAATTTACACTTGCTGAAACTATTCCAACATTCAATCTTGTCTTGTTGGTTCCTACTAATCCATGGGCCATATGTATATGATGTATTAATGTTATTTGCTCTTTGTTATCTATACTGTGATACCATGCCCTTGGTTGCTAGATATAGTTGTTGTAGCATCTTTGTTTCATGTCTCCAACATGCCATCATATTAACTCTGCTCATGCATATGTTGCTGCGTATAAAGTTGCATTTTGCATTGATCATATTGGTTTAATCTTGATGCCTATGAACCTTAACCTTTATTGTTATTTGAAGTATGTTATCTGTACATGAAGTGACTGTCAAGTTTGTGCTCATATGATTCCTGTAGCATGTTGTTTTGATGTTTGCAAAGTGCCTACTTGCTGTTTTTGGCAGATTGTTGTTATATATTGTTTGGAGTGTATGTGTTGCACCGTTGCTCCGTTTTGAGCATGCTCTATATGAAACTTGCTTGATTTTTGCATGTAATTTCATGTTATCATGTTGCATCCATGTTTTGAGAGTGTTTGCTTGATGTTTGAATGCATTTTGCATCAATGCCATGTTTAACTTGTTTTGCTCATATCTTCTAAGCCGTAGCTCCGAACTAAATGAACTTTATATGGAACTTCACTATAATTTCGTGTAGATCATCTTGGTGCATATTAACTTGCTATTTAACAACTTGTACATAAGGTTTATTCAGATCTGGACTAATTTCGAAATTTGCATATGAGGACTTACCGGATTTGTTATATGTTGTTTCCGGCCTCATTTAAACTTGCTTTGATGTGTTGCTCTTGTATGCATCATCTCTTGCCATGAGTAGCATCATATATCTTTTGTCATGCATCATACTTGTTTGAGCATCATGTCATGTTTATGTGTTTACCATGTTGTTTGCTTCTTTCCGGTTGTGCTTCTTCTCGATAATTCCTGTTTCGTTGGCATTCGCTCATCTATGCTTGGTTCGTCTTCGCTTGTTCGTCTTCTTCATGGACTCGTTCTTCTTCCTAGCGGGATTTCAGGCAAGATGACCGTTTCCCTGGATCTCACTACTATCATTGCTATGCTAGTTGCTTCGTTCTATCGCTATGCTGCGCTACCTATCAGTCGTTCATCAAGCCTCCCAAATTGACATGTCAGCCTCTAACCTTTTCACCCTTCCTAGAAAACGATTGTTTGGCTATGTTACCGCTTTGCTCAGCCCCTCTTATAGCGTTGTTAGTTGCAGGTGAAGTTGAAGATTGCTCCATGTTGGACAGGATTATGTTGGGATATCACAATATCTCTTATTTTAATTAATGCATCTATATACTTGGTAAAGGATGGAAGGCTCGGCCTTATGCTTGGTGTTTTGTTCCACTCTTGCCGCCCTAGTTTCTGTCATACTGGTGTTATGTTCCTTGATTTTGCGTTCCTTACGCGGCCGGGTGTATGGGAACCCCTTGACAGTTCGCGTTGAATAAAACTCCTCCAGCAAGGCCCAACTTTGGTTTTACATTTGCCTAACAACATATTACCTTTCCCTTGGGAGTAATTAACCCGAGGGTCATCTTTATTTTAACCCTCCCCCTCCCCCCCGGGCTAGTGCTTCTCTAAGTGTTGGTCTGAACCGGGCGATGTCCGGCGTCCCCTGGGCAACCAGGGTCTATGCCAACCCGACGTCTGGCCCATCCGGTGTGCCCTGAGAATGAGATATGTGCAGCTCCTATCGGGATTTGTCGGCACATTCGGGCGGTCTTGCTGGTCTTGTTTTACCATTGTTGAAATGTCTTGTAACCGGGATTCCGAGACTGATCGGGTCTTCTCGGGAGAAGGAATATCCTTTGTTGGTCGTGAGAGCTTATAATGGGCTAAGTTGGGACACCCCTGCAGGGTCTGATCTTTCGAAAGCCGTGCCTGCGGTTATGTGGCAGATGGGAATTTGTTAATGTCCAGTTGTAGAGAACTTGACACCAGATTCGAATTAAAATGCATCAACCGCGTGTGTAGCCGTGATGGTCTCTTCTCGGTGGAGTCCGGGAAGTGAACACGGTTTGTGTTATGGTTGAACGCAAGTAGTTTCAGGATCACTTCTTGATCACTTCTAGCTTCTCGACCGTTCCGTTTGCTTCTCTTCTCGCTCTTATTTGCTTATGTTAGCCACCATATATAGTCGCTGCTGCAACCTCACTACTTATCCTTTCGCTACCCCCTTTAAGTTTTGCTAGTCTTGATACCCATGGAAATGGGATTGCTGAGTCTTCGTGGCTCACACATTACTACAACAATAGTTGCAGGTATAGGTATTGCGATGATCATGACGTGAGAGCGAAGCTTCCTTGTCTTGAGTTCTTCTGCTTCGTCGTTCAGGGGATAGGTTCCAGGTCGGCAGCCTGAGCTAGCAGGGTGGATGTCGTTTGAGTTTCTGTTTGTGTTTCATCCGTAGTCGGATGATGCTCTTATGTATGATGTTGTTGTATTCGTGTGGCATTGTATGCCTCTTGTATGTATCCCCAACTATTATGTAATGGTACGATGTAATGAGATCCACCTTGCACAAGCGTCTCCAATATGTGCTTCTATCCTTGGTGGGACCTTCGAGTTCCTTTAGGATAGGGTCGCATATTGGGCGTGATAAAATCCCTCCTCCACTTAATCGTAGACGGGCCAGCCTCCTGGGTCTTTCAGGACAACCTGTACGTACCGTTCCAAGAGAGATGGCCCATTGACCTACTAGTTACATTTCTTTTAACACAAGAGCAGGAAGAAGATGAAGGACATCAGACACTAGAAAGTGGTCGGCACATTCGTCAAGCGAAAGGGCATCACAAGGAATTGGAAATGTCCGCGGTGAGTTTTGAAAGCTTGGAGAATTATTGGGTACCGGCAAGCTCGCGGAGCAATAGTTCATCGATGATTGAATTTGTCCAAAACCTTTTGCAACAAGTCGAGCTTTGTAGATAGCGACACTACCATCAGCGTCTGCATTCCTCTTGAAGATCCATTTATTCTCAATGGCTTGCCGATCATCAAGCAAGTCAACCAAAGTCCATACTTTGTTCTCATACATGGATCCTATCACAGATTTCATGGCCTCAAGCCATTTTGCGGAATCTGGGCTCATCATAACTTCCTCATAGTTCGTAGGTTTGTCATGGTCTAGTAACATGACTTCTAGAATAGGATTACCATACTACTCTAGTGCGGAACGTGCTCTGGTTGACCTACGAGGTTCGGTAGTAACTTGATCTGAAGTTTCATGATCATTATCATTAGCTTCCTCTCTAGTTGGTGTAGGCATCATGGGGACAGTTTTTTGTGATGAGCTACTTTCCAATTTGAGAGAAGGTACAATTACCTCATCAAGTTATCTTTCCTCCCACTCACTTTTTCGAGAGGAACTCCTTCTCTAAAAAGGATCCATTCCTAGCAACAAAGATCTTGCCTTTAGATATGTGACAGAAGGTGTACCCAACAGTTTCTTTTGGTATCCTGTGACAGAATCACTTCCAAGCATTAACGAAACTACATCAGTCATTGACATTGCTGCATCCACCAATCCAAGTTGAACCAACTTCGCTTACTCAGACTTTGGAGGGAGTAGGCATATCTAGGAATCTAATACCGGGAGAAAACTATAAGTTTACTCACTTAACTAGAACCAAAATAATAGCACCAATCCATTCGAGAAATGGGACGTTTTGGAGGAGGATAGTAGGGAGAAGATCATACGGAAAAGAGGCAGCCGTGCTTTTCATTTTTGGACACGCGGCGTCAGGGAATCATCAACTCATGCGGCCGTGGCTAACAGATTGGTGGCCTTGAGAATCCCGAGCGAGCAGCCGAGGGGTCTAGGAGGAGTTCATGACCGTCATTGAAGCCATTGGCAGTTCGACTGGATCCCCTCAGCGTGCCTCGGCTGGATCCATTCAGAAGAAGACTACGCATCGGTTGAATCCCCCCACAGACCGCCCGCAGTATTGAGCGCCCGTCCACATCCTCCATATGTATGCAGCACCCCCGATCATATCCGTTCCTGTCGGTGGGAAATGACACCTATGGGATCACAAGAATCCTTACTGCGGTTGCGGGGCGTGAGGTAGTGAGAAGAGCAGGATCAGCAGTCGGTACGAGCACGCGGCTCATTTACCCAGGTTCGGGCCGCAGGGATGCGTAATACCCTAGTCCTGCTTTGATGTGTATATTTGTGTTCTTGAGGTTCTTGAACTAGCTACAATGAGCGTAACTTCCCAAAAGTCTGAATCATTCACCTGGATGCCTCGGGCCTCTTTTTATAGGCAAGGGGATCGCCACAGTGGCACACAGGAGGTGGCATCGAGGTACTGTGGTTAAGCCTATCGCTAGCTATTACGGGACAAGACACACTTAATGCGCCTTTGACTGTCCCCTTGACTTTACCGCCGCTTCTCCCTACCTTGACACATGCCTGGGTCAGCAAGGCGGCCAGCGCCATGTAGGCTGGCAGGCTGCTGAGGTAGCATGGTAGTAGAGCCTTCACGAAGATTTGCATGCCACCACGTAGGCATGCGCTGATTTGGCCGAGAAGCCTCACGTCGACACGTAGGCGCCTGCCCAGCTGGTGGGCTGGCAGCTGCATGGGAGTGGTGATAGAAGTTTGGCGGGTGCAGGCCTGGCTGTGGTCTCACGAACGTCCTCGGCAAGGGCCTTGCCCAGGCCCCGTCAAAGGGGCTTGCAGTGGCGTGGCGGTTGTCCCCGGCAAGGATCTTGCCGGGGGTCTCGTGGGTTTCCTCGGCAAGGATCTCGCCGAGGTTCGTCGTCTTCTACTCTTCTGATTTGAAGTGTTCCTTGTCTTCACAAAGATCTGCATGCTACCATGGAGGCGCCTCCCGAGCCTATGTCCCAACGCGGTTGGTGATGCTAGAGAAACTGGGGCCCAAGGGTGGCGCGCCCTGCTGGCGTCAGGTAGGCAGCCCCGGCAAGGTCCTTGTCGGGGCCGCGGAGGCTGTCGGTGTCAAAACCGGCGGATCTCGGGTAGGGGGTCCCGAACTGTGCGTCTAAGGCTAATGGTAACAAGAGACTGGGGACACGATGTTTTACCCAGGTTCGGGCCCTCTCGATGGAGGTAATACCCTACTTCCTGCTTGATTGATCCTGATGATATGAGTATTACAAGAGTTGATCTATCACTAGATCAGAGAGGCTAAACCCTAGAAGCTAGCCTATGGTATGATTGTTGTTCATGATGATGATGATGATGAGTCCTATGGACTAAACCCTCCGGTTTATATAGACACCAGAGGGGGCTAGGGTTACACAGAGTCGGTTTACAGAGAAGGAGATCTACATCCCGAATCGCCAAGCTTGCCTTCCACGCCAAGGAGAGTCCCATCCAGACACGGGACAAAGTCTTTTGTCTTGTATCTTCATTGTCCAACAGTCCGACCAAAGTATATAGTCCGGCTATCCGGATACCCCCTTATCCAGGACTCCCTCAGTAGCCCGTGAACCAGGCTTCAATGACGATGAGTCCAGCGCGTAGATTGTCTTCGATATTGCGAGGCGGGTTCCATTTCCGAATACTCCAAGATAAATTTCGAACACAAGGACCGTGTCCGGCTCTGCAAGATAACATTCCATATTCCACCGCAGAGAGAATAATAATAATTCACGAATCTAATCTGCTGGCAATTCTTCGAAAAGTGACATCACGCCACGGTCCGGTTTTTATTCGAACTATTTTGTACAACCTGCTTCCGCACACATCACGAGGTAGTTTCTTTGGCACGTCTTGTCAAAGCAGATATCGTGTCCCCTTATCACGGGATCTCCATCAATGCGGGTATGGGTAACCCAACCAACGCCAGTAATCGAGGCGCCTGGAAGAATAAGAGATTTCGAGAGGCAAGTGGGGAGGCGCACATTCACATCGCCTTTATAAAAGGGGCAGAAATCTATCATTTTCACCCACGCCTTCTTCTTTCTTCGCTCATCCGTTCTCGTACCCTCGAGCTCCACCGCCCAAGTTCTCACCTTCTCTGCAAGACCGCAGCATGTCCGGAGCGGGAGGCAAGTGGATGGCCTCCTCTGTCATAGAGGAGAACATTACCAAGCTTCGGGAAGCCGGATACCTGGCCGATAATATCACGCACATGCTTCCAAGAGAGGGACAGATTACCCCTACACTGAAGTCTTGGGAGAGAGTGCTATTTCTCCCTCATTTCGTCCGTGGACTAGGGTTTCCACTCCACCCTTTTGTCCGCAGGCTCATGTACTACTACGGGCTAGATTTTCACGATCTGGCCCCGAATTTCGTCCTCAACATCTCGGCATTCATCGTCGTGTGCGAGGCCTTCCTCCGCATCAAGCCTCACTTCGGCTTGTGGTTGAAGATCTTCTGCGTGACGCCGAAGATCGTGAGCGGCTAACAGGCGGAGTGCGGAGGCGCCATGGTCGGCAAGATGCCCAACGTCACATGGCTTGACGGCTCCTTCGTGGAGACATTAAAGGGGTGGCAATCAGGGTGGTTCTACATCACTCAGCCGCGCGACACCAACCGGGTGGCGGCCCCCAAATTCAGATCCAGAATCCCCACGCGGCTTACTTCTTGGGAGAAGAAGGGACTGGCCTGGGGCGAACCCATGGAGCTGGCCAAACTCGAGACCTGCATCAAAGGTATGAGGGACAAGAAAATAAAGCTTGTCAATGTGGTCCAGGTCATGCTCATTCGCCGGATTCTCCCGTGTCAAAGACGGGCTTTTGATATGTGGGAGTTTGACCCGGCCGAACACCAGATGCTGCTAGAGCTCTTCGGCACAATGCACAAAGAAATCTGCAAGGTGTTTTTCAAGACCGGCGAAGTTCCTCCTCCCCTTTCCGAGGACCGGGGGCTTAGCGTAAGCCGCCTCGCCAGTCCGGTAAGTCCTCAGGTTATTACAAGATGTTTCCTTCCTGGTACATTCGTGGGACGATTCTTAGGTCACTATGCTGACCAAACAGGAGTGGGTAGAGACGTTGGAGCGGATTAACTGTCTGGCTCCATTGCCTGAGGACCCAGTGAGTGCACTCCTAGCAGAGATGCTGGTTCCGGCGCCTTACAAGGTGTCGGAGAAAAAGGCTGAAAAGAAGGCCAAGGGGACCCGAAGGGGTCTTCGGCATGAGGCCGCACCCGACGCCTCGCCAGAAGAGTACGAGGCGCACTCCTCCCACAAAGGGGAGGAGAGGAAGAAGAAGAAGGCCGCCTCAACTGAGGGGGCCGAAGGGTCCAAGAAGGTGGCTGCGGGGGCCAGAAAAGGTCCCCGGCGCAAGGCCGTGATAGAGTCGTCATTCAAAGACGACGAGAAAGATTCTCCCCCCGAAGACGGGGGAGAACATGAAGAAATGCCTCCTCCTCACGCTAGGGAGGAGAAGAAAAGGAAAGCCGCCCCGTCAGGGGAGGCTGGGACACCAAAGAACGGAAAAGCTTCCCTTCCCGATCCTTCTACTACCGCCGCTTTCAGCGACGAGGAGTGGCTGCCCAGGGGTAAGCCCCTGGCGAGGTTGTAAGTACCTGCACTCCATAATACTTTCCGTGCGACTTTGACCTCATGGTTTGTAATGACAGCATATATGTTTATGCAGTCCGGCCGGGTCCGATCTCAACGATTCCTCTTCGGAGGACTCTCTAAACGAGTCGGAGATGAATTCGCTCCCGACGGCAACCTCCCCACGACCCGTGGATGACACCGAGGTGTTGTCCCGGAGGATGCCAGAGCAGGAAGCGATGGTTCCAGTGATTCCCCAAGGCAAAATCTCGGGCGTCGGACACATGGGGGGTGAGAATCCCATGGATCATGCTGATGGGAGCCACAACAAGTCTGGCTCCCAGCCGGTTACTGCGCTGGGGCCTGCAAAGGTTCCGAATTCCGGTAAGCAGTCCCTCCCGAAGGAGGGCGAGCTAGGCGTGCCAATGACCTCCGCCCAACCGGAGGCATCGGATAATTTTTTGGAAGTGCTTCGAGGCGCTTCCATCGAGGATGAACATCGTACACTTATGGGTACGGTGATTGAGAAGGTTCGGTCCGCCAAGAGTGGATTGACCGACGTCTGTACCAGCCTGCTAACAGGCTTTGAGGTAAAGAAAGTGTGAGGAAATATCACTCGATAGATAGTAGCTCATGATGCTCTAGTTGGTGTTCAGAAAGAAAAGCCAAACAGAGGGTCAACTAAAAAACTGCAGGAAGCTAATAGTATTTGTCTGTATGAATCAAACAGGCACTGCTGCTGACCGCCGCTGCGTGCACGGCCGAGGTTGCTGGACTCAAGCGCGAACTGGGGCAGGCTAAAGAACAGCTCGGCCTCATGAAGAAGCAGCTCGAGGAGAACAGAGGTGAGAAAAACCCCGTCCATATGTCGTATAGAGGATAAAAAGTTGGTGATGCTAAGAAAAAGCATCATGGATTTTGATAGGGACCGCGACCGAAGTGGCGGCCCTGAAGGAAGCGTTGTCCATGGCCGAAGCCAAGGTGGATACTGAGGGCACCGAGCGAGAGAAGCAATATGCTCGGGTGGGAGAGGTACAACAGGAGCTCCAGGAGCTCGGCCATATGTTCGGCTCCCTAGAGCGTGACTACGAGACGCAAGCGTCTGAGCTTGCAAAGGCCCTTCAGAGTGCGGCCGATGCCAAGGCCGAAGCCCAAAAGGCCCTCTAGGAAATCTATCTGGACATGAAGATAGCATAGGGTAAGGCATTCTTTATGCAAAGCAGGCATATGGAGGAGTCATTTCTTTTACTTACACGAATCCGGAGCTCTGGAGGGGCATTCCCAGATCTGCCACGCAGCATTTTAGATGCCGCGGAGTTCTATCGCGCTGAAGAGGGGAGCTCTATGGAGAAGCTGTTCTGGGCCCAATATACTGGGGCCGAACACCCGATGCCTCTGAGTGACCAACTGAAGCAGTTGGTCGAACTCCACAATGCGGCCGAACAGCCCATGGGGGACCTCATAGTCTGGATGTGGCCTGGCGAGCCCCTGCCCAGCAACTACTTTGGCCTGGTGAAGCAGATGGTGCATTCCTGTCCACGGCTAGAAGTTATCAAGCAGTCCGCATGTATTGAGGGTGCCCGACTGGCCTTTGCCCGCGCGAAGGTGCATTGGAGCAAGCTGGACGCTGAGAAGCTCATGAAGGATGGACCCTCAGAGGGCAAGGAGCATTGCTGCCCCGAGAAATATTATGATGGTGTTATGAAAGGCGCTTGTCTTGTGGCGAATGAATGTCCTAAGAACATAATTTTTGAGTGAATGTACTCATGTCTTCCGTGTAATATGAGAACGGGTTTATTGGTGCTATGCAACACTTTGGTTGATTTAAAATATTACCTTCTCTGCGGCGTTTATCAAAATCTGAAAGTAGGCCAGTCATCGGCTTCCGCCCCCTTGTAACTAGTACTAGGGTGTTCGTGGAGACCCAAACACTCTTTATCCAAATTTCGGTCCTTTAAGGAGGTGTTTGGCGCATCAAACAAAGCAATCGAACTATTCGACTTTATAACTCTCACTTGACCATAGAAGTCTACAATTTTAAATTTTGGCGAAGCCCCTAGTATTCGGAAAACCGAACTGGGGCGTTATACACGCCTAAATCGGACGAAGCCGATTCCTGGCCTTAAGTGGAAAAAATCTTTAAGGATTATTGTACCTCGCGAACAGTGACCAGCTCTCGCCGCATCATGACGGTCAGTTTTCGGCTTTCTCTACTGAGGTGCTCGTCCAGAAGAACCGGGAAACAATCGCAGTAGTTCTCCCTGCGCTACCTTAGCCGATATAACGGAACGTAAGGTACCAAAACAAGGGAGCCGGGCTAACCCAACTATTGACGCAAGATATGATTCAGAGCTGATGCATATAATGCTACAAGTTCAGGGTGCCACATTGTTGAAAGTGTTCGGACTTTCCTTGCCATAGTATGGGGCTCGATAAGAAGCCCCTGGGAAACTAACCATACCAAAACGTACGGATGCAATATTGAATAAATATTCAACAGAAAATATGAGGATAGTAATAAGAAGCTGACGCACTACTTCCAATTTATTTGGACAATACAGCAAGACGTAGGTGTACAATTGATGCATTAAGCAGAAAAAATAGGACTATTTGACATGTCCTATCCAAGGGCAGGCTACATGCGGGTATGTAAGAACAGGTATGACGATCATTGAAGAAGACCACCTGAGTATTCCCTTGTGTGCAAAAGCCTCTTGCCTCCTTGGTGCCCCCTCCATAATGAGTCCGGTTATCCGATCTCTTCTGAAGGGGCTGCCCGAAAGTGGGGTCCTGAAAAAAGGAAAAAAAAGGTATGCGGGCCTCCTGGCGGCTGAACTGCACTCCACCTATGCCCATGGTATTTTGAGCGCGTAATTGTGCACGCGTGGTACGAACGCCGCTTGAATGGGAATGGGGTGGAGGCCGGATTGCTAATCGAGCTCCTGGCGTGCCTGACTGTCCTGTTGCGGGGTACTCCGGACTCGCTTGACGGTGTTTGGAGATGTCGTTGCCAGATTGGCTGTTTGTCGGAGGAGGTTGCTTTGTACTTCTACTGCGAGGGCCGCAGTATGTTCTTCCGTACGGAGGGAGCGGTCCGTATTTCCATTGACTGTGATGACCCCGCGAGGTCCTGGCATCTTGAGCTTGAGGTATGAGTAGTGCGGTACCGCGTTGAAACGAGCGAACGCAGTTCGTCCAAGTAGTGCGTGATAGCCACTGCGGAAAGTGACGATATCGAAGATTAATTCCTCGCTTCGGAAGTTGTCCGGAGATCCGAAGACCACTTCCAGTATTATTGAGCCCGTGCATCGGGCCTCTAACCCTGGAATGACACCTTTGAAGGTTGTTTTGGTGGGTTTGATCCGTGACGGATTGATGCCCATTTTGCACACTGTATCCTAATAAAGCAGGTTCAGGCTGCCGCCACCGTCCATGAGGACTCGTGTGAGGTGGAATCTATCGATGATTGGGTCAAGGACCAATGCGGCCGAGCCGCCGTGATGGATGCTGGTGGGATGGTCCCTACGATCGAAGGTGATCGGACAGGATGACCATGGGTTGAATTTTGGGGCGACGGGCTCCATCGCATAGACGTCCCTAAGTGCATGCTTTCGCTCCCGCTTGGGGATGTGAGTGGCATTAATCATGTTCACCGTTTTGACCTGGGGGGGGGGATTTCTTCTGTCCTCCAGTGTTCGGACGCTGGGGCTCCTCATCATCATCGCTATGCAGCCCCTTGTCCTTGTTCTCGGCGTTTATCTTGCCGTCCTGTTTGAACACCCAACAATCCCGGTTAGTGTGATTGGTTGGTTTATCGGGGGTGCCGTGAATCTGGCACGAGCGGTCGAGTATGCGGTCTAGACTGGACGATCCCGGATTGTTTCTTTTGAACGGCTTCTTCCGCTGACCGGATTTGGAGTTGCTGAATCCGGCATTGACTACCGTATCTTCCGCATTGTCGCCATTATTTCAATGCTTATTTCTGTTGCGTCGTGGCTTTCCATTACTGTCACGGATGTTTGAAGTATCAGGGTTTCCAGGCGCGGTGTTGCTGCGAGCCAGCCAACTGTCCTCACCCGCGCAAAAGCGGGTCATTAGTGTCGTGAGGGCCGCCATGGTCTTCGGTTTTTCTTGGCTGAGGTGTCGGGCAAGCCACTCGTCGCAGATATTGTGCTTAAAGGCCGCCAGGGCCTCAGTGTGTGGACAGTCGACAATTTGGTTCTTTTTAGTGAGAAACCGAGTCCAAAATTTCCTGGCTGACTCTCTGGGCTGTTGGGTAATGTGACTTAAGTCATCAGCATCAGGTGGTCGCACATAGGTGCCCTGGAAGTTATCGAGGAATGCATCCTCAAGATTTTCCCAACTGCCAATGGAGTTTGCTGGTAGGCTATTCAGCCAGTGTCTAGTTGGCCCTTTAAGCTTTAGTAGGAGATACTTGATGGCATGTAGGTCATCGCCGCGGTCCATGTGAATGTGGAGAAGAAAATCCTCGATCCACACCGCAGGGTCTGTTGTGCCATCGTATGACTCGATGTTGATGGGTTTAAACCCTTCCGGGAAATCATGTTCCATTACTTGATCAGTGAAGCAGAGGGGGTGTGCGGCGCCTCTGTGCCGGGCTATGTCGCGGCATATTCCGATTGGGTCTCGTCAGTAATGTCCGGCCTGGCCGGATTTATCAGCATTGTATCCGGCATGCCGATCGGTGTCATGAGCTGTGGCACGCCCCCGTGATCCGTAGATCGATCTTGGTTGTCCTGCATTGTTTTCCAATATGTCTCGCAGGTCCCGCGTATTCCCCCGGGCCATGGTGAACCGGCGTGGGGGTGCGGGCTGGTGTCTGGCCTGATAACCTATTTTATCCCGGCCACGAGGTGGCCTGTCAGCCTCATCTTGTGCTTGAAGTTCAGGCTCTTCGGCCTCTTCTTCTAGTGGTTTATGCATTGGGTATCCCCTACTCGGGGGCTCGAGTCCGTATTCCTCGGCCGCCAGGACTTCGGTCCATCTATCTGCGAGCAGGTCTTGGTCGGCTTGGAGCTGTGCTGCTTCTTCTTCAGGCTTCGTACAGTGGCTATAAGCCTGGGCTTGAAGCACTCCTGCTCTATGGGATCCTCTGGTGCGCCGAATTCGTCGTCACCGAGGCTCACTTCATCTTCGGATGGAGGCATATAGTTATCATCCTCCAAGTATCCGTCCGTTGCCTGTTCATCTGGGCTAGCCAACCCGTGTTCCTGTTCAGCTTGCTCGAAGGTGGGTTGATCAGGATCGTATTCCTCTTTGGCACCATCTGGATTTTCTTCTCCAGTGCTGGTATTGCTATGGCGAGGCTTGGAGCGGCACCGATGACGCCCGTTGTCGGTGTCAAAACCGGTAGATCTCGGGTAGGGGGTCCCGAACTGTGCATCTAGGCGGATGGTAACAGGAGACAAGGGACACGATGTTTTTACCCAGGTTCGCGCCCTCTCGATGGAGGTAAAACCCTACTCCTGCTTGATTAATATTGATGATATGGGTAGTACAAGAGTAGATCTACCACGAGATCAGAGAGGCTAAACCCTAGAAGCTAGCCTATGGTATGATTGTTGTTCGTCCTACGGACTAAAACCCTCCGGTTTATATAGGCACCGAAGAGGGTTAGGGTTACACAGAGTCGGTTACAATGGTAGGAGATCTACATATCTGTATCGCCAAGCTTGCCTTCCACGCCAAGGAAAGTCCCATCCGGACATAGGATGAAGTCTTCAATCTTGTATCTTCATAGTCCAGGAGTCCGGCCAAAGGTGATAGTTCAGCTATCCGGACGACCCCTAATCCAGGACTCCCTCAGTAGCCCCTGAACCAGGCTTCAATGATGACGATTCCGGCGCGCATATTGTCTTCGGCATTGCAATGTGGGTTCCTCCTCCGAATACTTCATAGAAGATTTTGAACACAAGGATAGTGTCCGGCTCTGCAAAATAAGTTCCACATACCACTGTAGAGAGAATAATATTCACACAAATTCAATCTGCTGACGTATTCCGTGGCGTGACATCACATCGCGGCCAATCCTTTATTCGTTTTATTGTCCCACCTCAGCGCGTTTAGCGAGGCGGTTTCCTTGGCACGTCTTGTCAAAGCAGAGATCGTGTCCCCTTATTCCGGGATTCTCATCAATACGGGCGTGGGTAACCCAACCGCGCCATTGATTACGGCGCTTGGGAGATAAGCGAGTTTTACGAGGCTGGTGGGGACGCATAGCTTCGTCCGCCCATATAAGGGGATAAGGATCCACTCTTTCCATTTACGCCTTCTTCCTCCTTTGCTTATCCATCTCTGCGCACTCAAGCTCCAACGCCCAAGCCCACACTTCCCACCTCAACCTTCTCCAGTCATGTCCGGAGCGGGAGGCAGGTGGATGGCCTCCTCCGTCACAGAGGGGCACATCAAAAAGTTGAGGAAGGCCGGATACTTGTCCAGCGACATCGCGCACCGGCTCCCAGATGAGGGGCAGCTCATCCCCACCCCTAGACCCCGTGAGAGGGTGGTGTTCCTCACCCACTTCCTCCGCGGACTAGGTTTTCCACTTCACCCATTTCTCCGGGGCCTCATGTTCTACTACGGCCAGGACTTTAACGATCTGGCCCCGAATTTCATCCTCAACATCTCGGCGTTCATCGTCATGTGCGAGGCCTTTCTCTACATCCGGCCCCACTTCGGCTTATGGCTAAAGACCTTCAATGTCAAGCCGAAGGTAGTGGGCGGCCGCCAGGCGGAGTGCGGCGGTGCCATGGTGGGCAGGATGCCCAACATTATATGGCTCGAGGGCTCCTTCGTGGAGACCATAAAGGGGTGGCAATCGGGGTGGTTCTACATCACCAAGCCGCGTGACCCTAAATGGGTGGCGGCCCCCGAATTCCGATCTGGCTTCCCTACACGGCTCACCTCTTGGAAAGAGACGAGCCTGACATGGGGTAATTTGGAAGAGCTGACCGGACTCCAAACCTGCGTCCAAACCCTGGTGAACAAGAAGCTCAAGCTTGTCAACGTAGTCCAGGTCATGCTCATCCGCCGGATCCTCCCGTGCCAACAACGGGCCCTCAACCTATGGGAGTTTGATCCGGCACAGCACCAAACCTTGAGCAGGCTCTTCAACACTACGTACGAAGATGCCTGGAAGGTGCTGTTCAAGGGCGCCGAGGCTCCCGCATCCGCTACCGAAGATCGCGGATTCAGCTCGCAGTGTCAAGCCAACGAGGTAAGCTATTTACCCTTTACAGGACACTCATTTTTTCATAGTTTGACTCTATGCGGGATCTAAACCCCCTTACCTTTGACAGGCCTGGCAGAAGACGTCCGGGCAGGTTGACTGTCCGGCTCCCTTGCCAGAAGACCCAGCGGACGCCCGATTGACGGGGCTGCTGGTTCCGGCACCTCACGTGGTGCCGGAGAAGAAGGCCAAGAAGAAAGCCACGGGAACTCGAAAGAGTTCCCGGTGCCAGGTGTTATCGGACTCATTGTCCGATGACTCTGAGGCGGACTCCTCCCGTGAAGATGAGGAGGAGGAAAAAGAGGCCTCCCCCCCCCAGCGGGGGGGAGAATAAAAGGAAGGCCGCCCCAACTAGGGAGGCCGGAGGGTCCAAGAAGGGAAGGACCCTTCCTCCGGACTTCTCCGCCAACACCGACGACGGCGAAGAGGAGTGGCCACCGAGGGATAAGCCGCCAGTGACATCGTAAGTATCCGAATACCAGAGTAACTCATGGCCTTTCATTTGTCATATAGAGTCTCCTGACGCCGAGTACAACCCTGCAGCCCGCCCAAGGACGGGCTCGACACTTCAACGAGTGGGTCCCTGGCTCCGCTGGACGTGAATAGTACTTTACTTCCGGCCGCCTCCTCTCCTCGCGCTGCGGACGACACTGAGGTGGGGTCCCAAAAGGGGCCCAGCCAAGAGGAGGAGGTCCCGGAGGCGCCGCAAGGCAACCTCCCGGACTCCGGGCATAAGGGGGATCAAACCCCAAAGGGCTCTAAGTCGGGCCCTGGGCCGGACCCCACATGGGAACCTTCAGTGGTTTCGGAGTCCGGCAGGCGCCCCCTTCGTAAGAAGGGCAAGACTATGACACCGGTGACCTCCATCCAACCGGAGGCACCGGATAATTTGCTGGAGGCGCTTAACGGCGCCTCCATCGACGAGGGGCACTGCACTATTATGAGTGTGGTGATCCAGAAAGTTCAGTCCGCCAAGAGCGGGCTGACCGAAGCCTGTGCCAGCCTTCTAATAGGCTTTGAGGTATGTATTTAAGACATGTAAAAATATTACCGCATAGACAGTAGCCCCCGATGCTCAGTTTGGTGTTCGGAAAGAAAAGCCGAACTGAGTATCTAAAAAGATGTACGCAGGAGTCTAACATAGGTATGTCAATATGGGGAATGCAGGTTGCGCTGCTGACCTCGGCCGCACTGACTGCGGAGGTTAATGCATTAAAGCAGAGCCTCGAGCGGTCCGAGAACGAGCTCGGCCTTGCCAAAAAGCGGCTCGAGGACAAGGAAGGTAAGTAATACCTTATGGAAGTATATAAAAGATGTGGTTGCAAAAAATAGCAGGAATAACGCGAGAAATGCAGGGGCCACGAGCGAGGTGGCGACCCTGAATGAAGCGGTGTCCAAGGCCGAAAGCAATGCGGCCGCAGAGCGCACCGAGCGAGAGAAGCAGGAGGCGCGGGTGGCGGAGGTGCGGCAAGAGCTCCAGGCTCTCATGGAAAAACACGAGAGTTTGGAGCGTGACTCAAAGACTCAAGAGTCCGAGCTCGCCACGGCTCTTGAGAGCGCCAAAGCCGCTAAGGCCGAAGCCCAAAAAGCTCTCCAGGAAATTGAGGCGATGAAGAAGATAACGACGGGTAAGGCATTCTTCATGCAAAGCAAACACGTGAAGGTGAATTACTTGTTACTTACCCGAATCCGGAGCTCTCCAGGAGCATTCGCAGATCTGCCCCGCAGTGTGTTCGACGCTGCCGCATTCTACCGGGCCGAGGAGGGGAGCTCGACGGAGAAGGTGTTATGGTCTCAGTACGCTGAGGCCGGACACCCGGTGCCCTTGAGCGACCAGCTGAAGCAGCTAGTTGAGCTCCATAAGGTGGCCGAACAGGCCATGAAGGGCCTCATAGTTCGGCTGTGGCCTAAGGAAGCCATTCCTGGGAGCTAATTCGGGCTGGTGAGGCGGCTGGTGGATGCCTGTCCATGGATTGAAGTCGTCAAGCGCTCCGTCTGTATCTAAGGTGCTCGTAGGGCCCTTGCCCGTGCTAAAGTGCACTGGGGCAAGATGGATGCTGAGAAGCTTGTGACGACGCTCCACCATCGGGCAAGGAGTATCGCACGCTCGAGATGTATTATGCAGGCGTCCTGAAGGGTGCCCGCCTTATACCGGGTGAATGCTCCAAAGATGTAATTTTTGAGTAAACTCGCCTTTGTTATCCTGTACGCTTGAAAACTAGTTTATATGCGCTAAGCAACGCTTGTGAATTTAAAATATTACCTTCTGTGCGGCCGTTTATTAATTTTGAGAGATGGCGAGTCGTCGGCTTCTGCCCCTGTGCCGCGAGTGCTGGGGTGTTCGGGAAAAACTTAAGCGCTCTTTTTCCCATTCTTGGGTCCTTCGAGGGAGGCGCTCAATGCAACGAACAAGGCAACCGGACTATAATGCTTGAACACTCTCACATAGCCATAGAATTCTATAATTTTAAATTTTGGCGAAGCCCCTAGTATTCGGAAGACCGAATTCGGGGCGCTATCCACGCCTGGGTCGGACAAAGCCGGCTCCTCGCTCTAAGCGGCATAAGTCTTTAGGGACTCGAAAACCTCTCGAAGAGCGACCGGCTCTCGCCCTATCATGACGGTCAGTTTTAGCTTTCTCCACTGAGGTGCTCAACCCAGCTCAACCGGGGCACAATCGCAGTGGTTCTCCCAGCGCTACCTTAGCCGATATAACAGAATGTAAGGTACCAAAACATGGGAGCCGGGCAAACCCAACTATTGACCCAAGACATGATTCGAAGCCGATGCATATAATGCTATAAGTTCGGGGTGCCGCACTTGTGAAAGTGTTCGGACTTATCACACCATATTTTGGGGTACTTAAGCCCCTGGTGTATTTGGCCGTACCAAAGCGTACGGATGCGATATGTCATAAGTGAACATATATAGATAAGAAAAAGGAATGCAATAATAGGCAAAAGATATGCATTGTTTATATAAAAAAGTTGCGGTAAAAGCAGAACAATACAAATAGTGCGATAAGCAAGGATGGGACTATTTGACATGTCCCCCTCCAGAAGCAAGCTGCGGGATGATATGTAAAATAGGTATACTGCTCATTATGGAGACCACCTGGACACTCGACGTAGCTTTCTGCTTCCTTGGCCGTTGCATCGTGTGTTCGGCGATTCTACTGCCGGACAGGGCTTCTTGATAAAGGAGTCCTGAAAGTAAGAAAAAGGAATTATGCAATCGGGAGCCCCTGGTGCGGTTGAGCCGCATTCTGGGCCTGCCGTGGTCGTGCCCCTCCCCCTATGCCCATGGTATTTCTAGAGCGTAATTATGTACGCGTAGTACTGGCTTCACAATTTCGCGAGGGCTGGGGTTGGGGCTGCATTGCTACGCGTGCTCGGGACGTGCCGGGCGGTCCTGTTGTAGGTTACTCCGGGAGCGCTTGGCAGTGTCCGGACGTTTAAAAGCCGGACTCGAGAATTGCCTTAAGAGGCTGCTTTGTAATTCCGTCGCGAGAGCCGCCGTGTGCTCCTCCGTTTGGAGAGAGTGTTCGGTTTTTCCGTTGACCGTAATGACTCTTCGAGGGCCTGGCGTCTTGAGCTTGAGATATGCATAGTGCGGCACCGCATTGAACTTTGCAAATGCGGTTAGTCCGAGCAGTGCGTGATAGCCGCTGCGGAACGGGACTATGTCGAAGATTAACTCCTCGTTTCGAAAGTTATCCGGAGATCCGAAGACCACTTCAAGTGTAACTGAGCCTGTACAGTTGGCCTCTACACCTGGTATGACGCCTTTAAAGGTCGTCTTTGTGGGTTTAATCCTTGAGGGGTCTATGCCCATTTTGTGAACTATATCCTGATAAAGCAGGTTCAGGCTGCTGCCGCCGTCCATCAGGACTCTAGTGAGGTGAAATCCGTCAATGATTGGGTCTAGAGCCAATGCGGAAAATCTGCTGTGGCGGATGCCAGTGGGGTGGTCCCTTCGATCAAAAGTGATCGGGCAAGAGGACCATGGGTTGAACTTTGGGGCGACTGGCTCCATCGCATATACGTCCCTTAGTGCACGCTTCCGCTCCCTTTTGGGTATGTGGGTTGCGTATATCATGTTCACCGTCCGCACTTGTAGGGGGAAGCCCTTCTATCCTCTATTGTTCGGCGGCCGGGGTTCCTCCTCGTCGTTGCTATGCAGCCCCTTGTCATTGTTTTTGGCATGTAACTTGCCTGCCTGCTTGAACACCCAACAATCCATGTTGCTGTGGTTGGCTGGTTTTTCGGGGGTGTCGTGTATCTGGCACGAGCGATCAAGTATTCGGTCCAAATTGGACGGGCTCGGAGTATTTCTTTTGAATGGCTTTTTCTACTGACCGGGTTTAGAGCTTCTGAATCCGGCATTGACTGTCGTATCCTCAGCATTATCGCCATTAATGCGGCACTTGTGCTTGTTGCGACGTGACCTGCCATTGCTGTCCTTGGTATCCGAATTACCAGGGCTCTTGGTCATGTTGTTACTACGAGCTAGCCAGTTGTCTTCTCCCGCGCAAAAGCGGGTCATGAGTGTTGTGGGGCTGCCATGGATTTCGGCTTTTCCTGTCCTAGGTGCCGGACAAGCCACTCATCACGGATGTTATGTTTGAAGGCTGCAAGGGCCTCTGCATCCGGACAGTCGACGATTTGATTTTTCTTGGTTAGGAACCGTGTCCAGAATTGTCTGGCCGATTCCTCTGGCTGCTGAATAATGTGGCTTAGGTCATCGGCGTCTGGTGGTCGCACATAGGTTCCCTGGAAATTGTCGAGGAATGCGGCTTCCAGGTCTTCCCAACAACCAATTAACTCTGGCTGCAAGCTGTTAAGCCAATGCCGAGCGGGTCCTTTAAGCTTGAGTGGGAGGTATTTTATGGCGTGTAGATCATCACCGCGGGCCATGTGGATATGAAGGAGATAGTCCTCGATCCAGACCGCGGGATCTGTTGTGCCATCATATGATTCAATGTTCACGGGTTTGAAACCCTCAGGGATCTGATGATCCATCACTTCGTCTGGGAAGCATAGTGGGTGTGCGGCGCCTCTGTATTGGGCTATATCACGACGTAGCTCAAATGGGTTTTGTCTGCTGTGTTCGGTCCGGCCAGATTTGCTGTATCCGGCGTGATGGTTGTCGTCACATGTAGTGAGGCGCCCATGCGATCCGTAGATCGATCTTGTCTGCCTTTCCTTGTCCTGCAATATATCTCGCAGGTCTGGCGCACTTCCCCGTGCCTTGGTATTTTTTGAGCAGCACCGGGGTGCGGCTTGAGTGGAGGGCCGGGAGGCCTCTCTGTTGCGGTCACGAGGTGGCCGGTCGGCCGCATCCTGTGCTGGTGATGTAGGTTTGAGTGCTTCCTCCTCTAATCGGGGTAGCAGCCTGCGTTTTGGGTAGCTCTTGGAGGGGCGTTCCAGTTTGTACTCTTTGGCCGCAAGGACTTGAGTCCATCTATCAGCTAGCAAATCTTGATCAGCTCTAAGCTGTTGCTGCTTTTTCTTGAGGCTGCTTGCCGTGGTCATAAACCTGCGTTTGAAACGCTCCTGTTCGACGGGATCCTCGGGCACGACAAATTCATCGTCATCGAGGCTTGCCTCGTCTTCGGAGGGAGGCATGTAATTATCGTCCTCTACCTCTCTGTCTGCCGCTCACCCATGAGGGCTGGCTTCTCCATCCTCCTATGCTGAATCCTGCTGGACGGGGTTGTCTTCGGCACTTTCCGGGGTGTTATTGTCTCCCGTGCCGGAATCACCGTTCTTGTTGTGGCGAGATTTAGAGCGGCGCCGCTGACGCCGACGCTTAGGCTGTTTTTTGGAGGGGTCATCCTCCGTTGTTCCATCGTCGTTTCCATCTTTTGGGATGTCCACAATGTAGATGTCATATGACGAGGTGGCCTTCCAGTGCCCTGTAGGCGCTAGTTCTTGGTCGTCTCCTGCATCGTCGTCCATACTGTCGATGTCTTCGGAGTCAAAGTTGAGCATGTCGGTTAAATCATCGACAGTGGCTACGAAGTGGATGGTGGGTGGGCTTTGAATTTCTTCGTCATCCGCATCCCAACCTTCCTGACCATAGTCCGGCCAGGGCTCTCCTGATAAAGAGAGAGTCTTTAGTGAATTCAGGATGTCGCCAAAGGGCGAGTGCTGAAAGATGTCCGCGGCGGTGAACTCCATTACTGGCGCCCAATCAGATTTGATTGGCAGGACGCGGAAGGTCCGGAGTCCGGAGAGGAGTCCGGTACCTTGTAGTTACGAGCCTTGCAAAGGACAGTGGTAGTATTCGGCTCAATCGTCGTAGAGATAGCAGCCCCCGAGGTGGTATCCAACCACCCGTCCTCGATCGTGCAGTCGGCTCCGAGCTAAGGGTCGGAGCGGACACTTGTGCGGCCTCTAGGGCACTGTCCGGCGGCAGAGCTAGATCGTGCCCATCGTGATAGTGCGGCGCGCTTGGCTGTGGCACGAACCCGTCGAAGATCAAGTCTCCGCGGACGTCAGTCGTATAGTTCAAACTTCCAAATCTGACCTGATGGCCAGGGGCGTAGCTTTCAATCTGCTCCAGATGGCCAAGCGAATTGGCTCGCAGTGCAAAGCCGCCGAATACAAAGATCTGTCCGGGGAGAAAAGTCTCACCCTGGACCGCATCGTTGTTGATGATCGGAGGAGCCATCGGGCCTAAAGATGACGACACAGAGGAACTCTCATTGAATGCACCAATGTCGGTGTCAAAACCGGCAGATCTCGGGTAGGGGATCCCGAACTGTGCGTCTAGGCGGATGGTAACAGGAGACAAGAGACACGATGTTTTTACCCAGGTTCGGGCCCTCTCGATGGAGGTAAAACCTTACTCCTGCTTGATTAATATTGATGATATGGGTAGTACAAGAGTAGATCTACCACGAGATCAGAGAGGCTAAACCCTAGAAGCTAGCCTATGGTATGATTGTTGTTCGTCCTACGGACTAAAACCCTCCAGTTTATATAGACATCGAAGAGGGTTAGGGTTACACAGAGTCGGTTACAATGGTAGGAGATCTACATATCCGTATCACCAAGCTTGCCTTCCACACCAAGGAAAGTCCCAGCCGGACACGGGACGAAGTCTTCAATCTTGTATCTTCATAGTCCAGGAGTCCGGCCAAAGGTGATAGTTCGGCTATCCAGACACCCCCTAATCCAGGACTCCCTCACCCGTGTTTTGCTTTCTTCCCCGAGGGGTTATCTTCCGTTGCCTCATCGCCATTGGTTTTCTTTGGGAGTATCCACCATGTATATGTCATATGAAGAGGTGGCCGTCCAGCGCCCTATGGGCGGTAGTCCCTGTTCTTCTACTGCATCGTCATCTATACTGTCGATTTCTTCGGAGTCGAAGTTGAGCACGTCGGTCAAGTCATCGATCGTGGCTATTAAGTGGGTGGTGGGTGGGAGACGAATTTCTTCGTTGCCAGCTTCCCACTCGAGCCGGACATAGTTTGGCCAGGAGTCTCCTGACAGACAGAGAGAGACCTTAAAGAATCTAGCACGTCTCCGAAGGGTGAGTGCTGAAAGATGTCCGCAGCGGTGAACTCCATGACTGGAGCCCAGTTAGATTTAATGGGTACGAGTGCGCGCGGTCCGGAACACACTTCCGGAGATGAGTCCGGGGGTCCGGAGACACAGATCCCTTTAGGAGAGGAGTCTGTGTTCTGCTCCAACACCGAGGAGTGTGCGGCCTCCAGGGCGGGGTCCATCCACCCGTCCTTGGAAGGCACGACCCTCTCTGGAGCGAAGTCCGGAGCGGTAGTAGGTGTGATGTTCCGAATACTGTCCGACCGCCGATCTAGGTCGTGCACGTCGTGATTGTTCGGCGTTCCTGACACAGGTCCGAATCCGTCAAAGATCAAGTCTCCGCGGACGTCGGTGGTGTATTTTAGGTTTCCAAACCTGACCTGATGGCCGGGGGCGTAGCTATCGATCTGCTCCAGATGGCCAAGCGAATTGGCGCGTAGTGCGAAGCCGCCGAACACGAAGATCCGTCCAGGGAGAAAAGTCTCGCCCAGGACAGCATGATTGAAGGTTGGAGAAGACATCTAACCTTGTAGCGACGACATAGAGGAACTCTCAATGAAAGCACCAATGTCGGTGTCAAAACCGGCGGATCTCGGGTAGGGGGTCCCGAACTGTGCGTCTAAGGCTAATGGTAACAGGAGACTGGGGACACGATGTTTTACCCAGGTTCGGGCCCTCTCGATGGAGGTAATACCCTACTTCCTGCTTGATTGATCTTGATGATATGAGTATTACAAGAGTTGATCTACCACGAGATCAGAGAGGCTAAACCCTAGAATCTAGCCTATGGTATGATTGTTGTTGTTGATGATGATGATGAGTCCTACGGACTAAACCCTCCGGTTTATATATACACCGGAGGGGGCTAGGGTTACACAGAGTCGGTTTACAGAGAAGGAGATCTACATCCGAATTGCCAAGCTTGCCTTCCACGCCAAGGAGAGTCCCATCCCGACACGAGACGAATTCTTCTGTCTTGTATCTTCATAGTCCAACAGTCCGGCCAAAGTATATAGTCCGGCTGTCCGGATACCCCCTTATCCAGGACTCCCTCAGAGGCCGTCCCGGCAAGGGTCTTGCCAGGGGAAACCACTTCGCCTTCTTGCTCTTTATGCCTCTGTGTTGGCGGTGCTTTGGCCATCCCGCGGCTTTGATTCCCTGTCTCTGCCTTCCTTAAGTGTTGTCGTGGGCGCGGCTCTGACTGCCCGTGCACAAATAAGTGGTACAAAAGAGCGCCCCTATTTTGGTACACCGACAGGAGCCCCCGGGCCTGGGCCACACATAAGCGCGACACGTTGTTGGGCCATGCCCAGAACAGTGCGCGGGCAGGCGGGCGGTTTTTACCGCGGTAGCTTTCCGTCCGCTGCGCTTCCCCACGACCTGTGTTGAATGTGTGACGTGGGGGTCGCGCGCGCGCGTGATCGAAGCATGCTTGCGTCATCTTGCGATGAATAGTAAAGAGGTGGCTTGCGTGTCCCTTCGAGACCGCAGGGCCGCCGCTCATTTGTTGTCCTTACCTGGGAATCGTCACTCCACGCGTCCCATTACGCCCGTCTCTCGCGCCACGTACGCTGCATGCACGACGCAAAGTGAATGACAGGCTTGCAGGATACAGGAAGTCATGCGGGCATGGGTTGATTCCCACGTGCCTTTAATTGGGCGGGAAGGGTGGTCGACGGTCTCGCCCGCTGTCACCGTAATGATCTGGATTGGCTGAAAGGGGCGGCCGAGCCCCGACCCCGTCCTTTATAAGGAGGGGAGCGGGAGGAACGGCGCCTCTCAGTCCTTCGTCATCCGCCTCTCCCCATCCCTGCTTCTTCCTCCCTTCTGTCATGGCGAGAGGGCGCGGTCATGCTTCATCGGTGGCAGCGAGGGTCTCTGCTAGACAACGTGTCACTCCTCCCCAAGAGCTCATGGCGGCGGAGCCAACCGTTCGAGCAAGGGGGAGGGGGCGATGTCGAGGCCGTCGCAGTGCTCGTGGATGAGCAGGACGGGGCGGGGCGTCGGCCTCGCCTCCGCCAGCGGCCCCTCCCCCAGTGGAGGGCCACGTCGGGGACAACCCATACGAGTTTTCATCAGGTTGCGCCAGCCGGCACGCCGTTGTCTTCGTCTCCCGACCCCATTTGCTCGGGACATGGAGCTGGACCCGCCGCAGGCGCTGAGGCTGCACATGAGGGGTTGTGGGAATAGCGGCACATGGGCTGACGTCGAGTTCCCAGCCCCTCACGTCATGTACCTTCGCCGTGGGTGGAATACCTTCGCTCGCATCCACAGCCTGACGGAGGGGCTCATTCTCCATTTCAAATTAATGGAGAGTGGCCTCCTCTCCATCATGGTCTTTGGACGCTTCAGGACTCGCGTAAGGTGCTGCGTGGGGAGCTCCTCTGATGACAAGGACTCTTCCTCGAGTGGGAGTGGCGAGGAGGACAGCGGCAGTGACGACGAGGGTAGCGGGCGGCAGGATGACGGGTCCGACTAGGCATCGGGCGCACCGCTCCTGGGCAACACCGGCGACCCCATCATTCGTGTCGCCGGCTCCTTGAACTTCTCGGGGTCGCCTCCTTGGGCGGCTGGCTTGGAGAGGCCGGAGAAGGCGAAGAAGGTGGGTGGCGGGCCGTCAAGTTGGAGTACGATGGCACCGACGCCTTTGGTAGCGTATTGACGGACCACTGCCTCATCTTCCAGCTCTTCCTCTGGCGCCACCACCGCCAGCCCTCTCCTAGGCGACCACTGGCATTCTCTCTTGGCACCTTGTGCTGCTCGTACCTCTCCTAGGCGCTCCTTGTGCCCTTTTGCCGATAGCATGCTGCTCTCACAGGCACCTGAAGACAATCGTCCTCGAGGAACGTCGCGTCATCCTGCCGCAATTCCTCTTGCTCAAGCTCATCATAAGCAAGAACTCGAGGTGACCCGTATATGAGTTCCGTGGGGAGAACTGCCTCAGCCCCGTAAACCAGGGCAAAGGGTGTCTGGCCGGTGTCTCGATTTGGCGTTGTTCTGACCGACCAAAGAATCGTCGGCAACTCATCAATCCAGCGCCTCCCGCTCTTGTGCAGCCTGTCAAAAGTCTTTGTCCTCAGGCCACGTAGCACTTCCGCATTTGCCCTCTCTGCTTGGCCGTTGCTCCGTGGGTGTGCCACGGAAGCAAAACAGACCTTGCTGCCGAGGTACTCGATATACAGCATGAAGGTGTGGCTTGTGAACTACGTGTCGTTGTCGGTGATGATTCTATTCAGCACACCAAAGCGGCAAACTAGCCCCTTGAAGAATTTGACGGCTAACTGTGCGGTCACCTTCCTCACTTCTTCCACCTCTGGCCACTTTGTGAACATGTCGATTGTGACGTACAAGTACTCAAAGTCCCCCGATGGCACGGGGAAAGGGGCCCAGTATGTCGAGCCCCCAGACCGAAAATGGCCATGAGAGAGGGATTGTCTGCAAGGCTTGAGCTGGTTGATGAAGTTTCTTCGAATGGAACTGGCATGCTTCACACTTGGTTACTAGTGCCATCGCATCCTGGACGGCAGTGGGCCAGAAGAAACCTTGCCGGAAAGCCTTGCTGGCAAGGGCCCTTGACCCTATGTAGGAGCCACATATGCCTCCATGTATCTCCACCAACAGCTCCAGTCCTTCCTCCCAGGAGATGCACTTTAATTTCACCCCATTCGGTCTTTTTCTGTAAAAGAAGTTGTCAACGAATTGGTATAGAGCAGGTCGGCGGGCTACTCTCTCTGCTTCTTCCTGCTCCTTAGGAAGCTCTCCTATTTGGAAGAATCGGATGGTGTGCTGCACCCATGCTGGAGCCCGTGGCTCGACGGCAAGGACCAAAGGCATTTCTTCTGCCGCGGTAATGGTTGCCTCCGCGGCAAGGGCTTGGCGCCCCGCCGGAGTCGGTTGTCCCACGGCAGGCTCGGCATCCATGGCAACTCCTTCGCCAGCGGCTCTAGGGAGATCGGTGGGGAAGTACTTGCCGGGACCTAGCTTCCTCTACTTGTTCTGTTCTGTTGATGGTTCAACGGATGGTTGAGTTAACCGAAGCACAAAAGTATCTGGTTCCACACGTAGCTTGAGGGCAGCACGCTTTGACAGCTAGTCAGCGATGTCATTCTCCATCCGGGGGACATGCTGTACCTGTATACCGTCAAAGCGCTCCTCTAGTCTCCTCACTTCATCTATGTAAGCTTCCATCGACGGGATCTGATAATCTTTGTTGATCTGCCTGACGACAAGCTACGAGTCACCCCTGACGATGAGCTTCTTGACTCTAAGGTCTGCCGCGATCCTGAGACCGTCAAGCAATCCCTCATACTCGGCAGTGTTGTTTGTCTACATCTCCCTTGGAAAGTGCATTTGGATCACGTACTTGAGGTGCTCTCCGGTGGGTGCGACGAGCAGCACACCAGCATCGGCGCCTTGTAGCAAGAAGGCTCCATCAAAGTAGATGATCCAGTTGCGACTCGTTTCCCTGCCGGGGAGAGTGGTCTCCTGGACCTCTTCGTCGGGCATCGAGGTCCATTCAGCAACGAACTCCACCAAGACTCTGCTCTGAATTGTCGAGGTGCTTTCAAACTTTAAGGCAAAACTTGATAGCTCCAGGGCCCATTCCACAATCCTCCTCGTTGCACCTAGGTTATTCAGTATCCGTTGCAAAGGGAGGTGGGTGACAACGGGGATCTCATGCGCTTGGAAGTAATGACGCAGCTTCCGTGAGGCCATAAGGAGGCCGAAGAGCAACTTTTGCACACTTGAGTACCTCGATCTAGCCCCCTGCAAGAGGGAGTTGACGAAGTAAACTGGGTGTTGCACCATTTTCTTCTTCTGCACCACTTCACCTAGTCGCGTGGGCCCTGTTGCACTGGCGTCAGCCCTTGCCAGGAACTCAATCTTGCCGGGACCGAGCCCTGCTGGGGAGGGTTCCGGCTTGCCATCCGTTGATTCTGCCGTTGCTACTGCCTCTTCGTCTACCTCTCTCTGCGCCACCAGGGCGGTGCTAACCACCTGATTCGTTGCCGCTAGGTACAGCATCAATGGTTCTTGTGGTTTAGGTGCAACCAGCACTATTGTAGAAGCGAGGTATTTCTTCAAATGTTGCAGCGCTGCCTCGGCCTCCGGGGTCCACTCCATTGGGCCCGCCTTCTTCAAGATTTTGAAAAAGGGAAGGGCATGCCCCGCAGACTTGGAGATGAATCTGCTCATGCCGGCAACGCAGCCAGTGAGCCGACGCACATCCTTGATCCACTTAGGTGCCTTAATCTGCTCGATGGCCTTGATCTTGTCTGGGTTTGCCTCAATCCCACGCTGCAAGACAAAGAACCCAAGAAGCTTGTCGTACGGGACACGGAAAAAACACTTCTCAGGGTTCAGCTTGAGGTTGATCTTGCGCAGGTTTGCAAATGTTTCCTCCAGATCTTGCACAAGCATTGCTTTGTCCTTGGTTTTGACCACTATGTCATCCATATAAGCTTCCATATTTCTATGTAGCTGTGGCTCAAAACCAATTTGGACTGCTCTAGCAAAAGTCAAGCCAACATTCTTCAACCCAAAAGGCATCCGTAAAAAGCAATACATACCACATGGTGTGATGAATGATGTCTTCTCCTCATCTTCTCTTGTCATGAAGATCTGATGGTACCCTCAGTAGGCGTTGAGGAATGATAGCAGGTCACACTCGGTCGTGGAGTCAACAATCTGGTCGATGCACGGTAATAGGAAAGGATCCTTTGGACAATCTTTATTGATGTCTATGTAGTCAATACACAGCCTCCACTTCCCGTTTGCCTTGTGCATCACTACCGGGTTGGCCAGCCACATCGGATGGAGAACCCCCCTTACCAAGCCTGCCTCCTCTAGCTTTATAATCTCCTCCGTGATGAACTCCTGCCTCTCCAGAGCTTGCTTCCTGACCTTCTGCTTGACGGGGCGAGCATGAGGACAAATAGCAAGATGGTGATCAATCACTTTCCTGGGAATGCCGGGGATGTCGGATGCTTGCCATGCACACATCGACATTCGTCCGCAGGAAAGTGATGAGCTCGATTTCCTATTTGCCGTCGAGGGTGGAGCTTATGGTAAAAGCTCCTCCTGTGCCATCCTCCTTGACGGACACCTTCATGGTCTATGATGGTGCAGCTATGGACTTCTTGCTCTTGCCGGGGGAGCTCTCTGGCACGTCCTCGACGGGAGCGCAACACCCCGAAGTGGTGTGCTTGCAGGAGTGGGTGCGAGGAGTCTCGTCGGTCTTATTTCCTCCTGGGGCCTCAACGGCAGGAGCAGGTGCTTTGGCGGCAGCTGCTGCAACCGCTTCCCGGTAGAGTTGGTCAGTGCAAATCATCACATCTTTCTTGTCGGAGGGGACGGTGATGATGTTCATCGGCCCGGGCATCTTCAGCGTGTTGTAGGCGTAGTGAGAAGCCGCCATGAACTTGGCTAGTGCCGGGCGGCCGAGGATCCCGTTGTAGGGCAAGGGGATCTCGTTTACATAAAAATTGATCCTCTCCGTCTTCTAGTCCAACTCGTCCCAAACGTCACAGGCAGCGTGACATTTCCCTTTGGCTGGCTCCTCCCCGGGTTGACCCCTTGAAACGGGTCGGGGTCGCTTTCCTTGGCCTTCTTGGCGGTGCCGGTGTTGTCGGACCCCTCGACGGCAAGCACGGTCTTGCCCTTACGCTTCCTGTTACGGTGCCGACCCTTCTTTATCGGGGCGGCGGTCTCCTCTATGGAGTCGGTCTCCTCTCCGGCAAGTACTTCCTCCCCTCTTCTGCTCAAGCGCACCGATCAGCCAGAACATAAAGCTCGGCCACATCCTTGACCTTGTTCATCGCCAGCTCCTCACGCATCTTGCAGTTGTGCACATTCTGATGGAATGTAATGATCACGGCGGCGGGATGAACGTCTGGGATGTTATACTGCACTCGGCTGAACCTTTGGATGTACTTGCTCAAGTTTTCTCCTTCCTTCTGGGGGATAATGTGCAAGTCGCTCGCCTGGCCATGAGCTTGGTGGCCTCCAGTAAAGGCGCCAACAAACTCATGACACAGATCCGACCAAGAAGAAATGGAGTCCACCGACAAGTGCATCAACCACGACATAACATTGGGCCTGAGTGCCAACGGGTAATTGGGAAGCACCTTATCATCGCGAGCCCTAGCAGCTTGCATCGTGATGGTGTAGATGATGAGGAACTCCGACGGGTGAGTCTTGCCGTTTTACTTCTCGCCAACGGCGGGCTTGAACATGCGCTGGGAGGGCCATTGGAACTGCCACGGCTCACGGGTGAAGGCCGAACAGCCCACCTCATAGGGTAGGCCACCGTAGCCTCCCGGTGCTGGGTGGTCCATAGTGGGCCCTGCCCGCTTGTCCGACTGGTGGCGCACATCGCGTTGGCGCTCGATGGTGGTCTAAGTGTCTGCATGAGCTCACTCCTGAAGAACTTGACGTTGATCACGATGGGTTCGTGGGTCGGACGACGCTATGGAAATATCATCACGAGCTTCGTCGTGACAGATCGACACCCGCGGTGGCTGGTGTGGAGGAGGGAAGTGCATCGTGGTTGCATCGCCTCCGGCCCGTCCACCGCTGGCATGTAGTGGTTCGACGGAGCGACGGCCTACGGGCCCCTCCGGTCGCAACTCATCTTTGTTGGCGATGCCGACAAGGCTCCGGATGGTGGCCCTTCATTCGTCGAGCTTATCCGCAGCAGGAGGAAAGTCGAGGAGCAGCTGCACGCGTGCTAGGGCTTCTGCTGGTGTGGGTGGCGGTGAAAGCTGCGTGGACCGTGACACGCTTCGACTTCTAACTACATTAGAAGGAGCTCCATCACGACCCTGCGGCCGTCAGCCATTTTCACAAACACCTCAGCGCGTATGCTGGCCCTCCTCGTCACGTGAAGGGCGCACGGGACTCTTCCCAGGGCGGGGCCCAGGGTCACCAGCGGGGCAGCGCTGCTCATCGCGCACGACCTGAGAAGAGAGCGCCGTGGGCATCGGCGTTGGTGTCTTGGAGGTCGTCGCGCAGCCTCCTAGCAGCACGATGACGCCCCTGGAGGGCCTCGTGCCGCCTGCGGGGGGCCCAACTCCATCTCTGGAGTTTGCGACGGGTGGCTCATTGCCTGGTGCATTAACGACGCCGCTTACCAAGCCTAGATTGCCAGGATGATGTGGATGTTCGCGGGCCGCGCCACGGGTTCTCTCCACGACTAGCCCGCTACTGGTCCGCACCGGTACAGGCAGTCCGGTCCCGGACGAACCGATCGTCGTGGTCGTCTTCCTCTTGGGAGCCATGGCGATGAAGAGCTGTGCTTCAAGCTGCTAAACCAGATTCTCACTACTGCGCCCCCTACCTGGAACACCAAAGATATCGGTGGGAAACGACACCTATGGGATCACAAGAATCCCTACTACGGTAGCGAGGGCGCGGGTGGTGAGAAGAGCAGGATCAGCAGTCGGTATGAGCACGCGGGTCGTTTACCCAGGTTCGGGCCGCAGGGATGCGTAATACCCTAGTCCTGCTTTGATGTGTATATTTGTGTTCTTGAGGTTCTTGAACTAGCTACAATGAGCGTAACTTGCCCAAAAGTCTGAATCCTTCTCCTGGATGCCTTGATCCTCCTTTTGTAGGCAAGGGGATCGCCACAGTGGCACATAGGAGGTGGCATTGGGGTACTGTTGTTAAGCCTATCGCTAGCTATTACGGGACAAGATGCATTTAATGCGCCTCTGACATGTCCCCTTCACTTTACCGCCGCTTCGCCCTACCTTGACATGTGCCTGGGCCAGCGTGGCAGCCAGCGCCATGTAGGCTGGCAGGCTGCTGAGGTGGCACGGTGGTAGGGCCTTCATGAATATTTGCATGCCACCACGTAGGCATGCGCCGAGTTGGCCAACAAGCCTCACGTCGACACGCAGGCGCCTGCCCAGCTGGTGGGCTGGCAGCTGCATGGGAGTGGTGATAGAAGTTTGGCGGGTGCAGGCCTGGCTGTAGCCTCGCGAACATCCTCAGCAAGGGCCTTGCCAGGGCCCCGGCAAAGGGGCTTGCCGTGGCGTGGCGGTTGTCCCCGGCAAGGATCTTGCCGGGGGTCTTGTGGGTTTCCTCGGCAAGAATCTCGCCGAGGTTCGTCGTCTTCTACTCTTCTGATTTGAAGTGTTCCTTGTCTTCACAAAGATCTGCATGCCACCATGGAGGCGCCTCCCGAGCCTATGTCCCAACGCGGTTGGTGATGCTAGAGAAACTGGAGCCCAACGGTGGCGCGCCCTGCTGGCGTCAGGTAGGCTGCCCTGGCAAGGTCCTTGACGGGGCCGTGGAGGCCGCCCCAGCAAGGGTCTTGCCGGGGGATACTGCTACGTCTCGAGCTAGCGTTGGTTTTCCCCGAAGAGGAGGGGGTGATGCAGCACAGTAGCGTAAGTATTTCCTTCAGTTTTTTAGAACCAAGGTATCAATCCAGTAGGAGGTCACACGCAAGTCCCTCGTACCTGCACAAAACGGTAGCAACTCGCAACCAACACTTAGGGGTTATCAACCCTTCAGGTCACTTACGAGAGTGAGATCTGATAGAGATAATATTTTTGGTATTTTTGGTATAAAGATGCAAAGTAAAAAGGTAAAGGCAAAACAAGTAAATAAAGTGATGGAGATTGATATGATGAGAATAGACCCGGGGGCCATAGGTTTCACTAGTGGCTTCCCTCAAGAGCATAAGTATTCTACGGTGGGTGAACAAATTATTGTTGAGCAATTGACAGAATTGAGCATAGTTATGAGTATATCTAGGCAATGATCATGTATATAGGCATCACGTCCGTGACAAGTAGATCGAAATGATTCTGCATCTACTACTATTACTCCACTCATCGACCGCTATCCAGCATGCATCTAGAGTATTAAGTTAAAAACAGAGTAACGCCTTAAGCAAGATGACATGATGTAGAGGAATAAATTCATGCAATATGATAAATACCCCATCTTGTTATCCTCGATGGCAACAATACAATACGTGCCGCACACTAAGGCATAGCCTAGTGGTGGGAAGGGGCTGATGCCTTCCCACCCACCCAGGTTCAAGGCATGCTACTTGCAATTTGGGTTTGTTGCACCAATTATACTGTAGGGGTTCCCTTACAGTCTTTCTATCAAAACAATACAATACGTGCCTTGCAACTCTTTCTGTCACTGAGTAAGGACACCGCAAGATTGAACCCAAAGCCATGCACTTCTCCCATTGCAAGAACTACCAATCTAGTTAGCCAAACCAAATGGATAATTCGAAGAGACTTGCAAAGATAAATCAATCATACATAAAAGAATTCAGAGAAGAATCAAATATTTTCCATAGATAAGTTGGATCATAAACCCACAATTCATCGGTCTCAACAA
Organism: Triticum timopheevii; assembly: GCA_963921465.1. Lineage (NCBI taxonomy): Eukaryota > Viridiplantae > Streptophyta > Magnoliopsida > Poales > Poaceae > Triticum > Triticum timopheevii. The sequence continues at coordinate 554,122,572 of OY997272.1, read as the reverse complement.
ACACACCGCAAAAAGAAGATTACATCGAATAGATCTCCACGAGAGAGAGGGAGAACATTGTATTGAGATCCAAAAAGAGAGAAGAAGCCATCTAGCTACTAGCTATGGACCCTAAGGTCTGAAGTAAACTACTCACACTTCATCGGAGGGGCTATGGTGATGATGTAGGAGCCCTCCGTGGTGGATGCCCTCTCCGGCGGAGCTCCGGAACAGGCCCCAAGATGGGATCTCGTGGATACAGAAGGTTGCGGCGGTGGAATTAGGTTTTTGGCTCCTGTTCTGATCGTTTGGGGGTACGTAGGTATATATAGGAGGAAGGAGTACGTCGGTGGAGCTCCGAGGGGCCCACGAGGCAGGGGTGCGCGCCCAGGGGGGAGGGGCGCGCCCTCCACCCTCGTGACCGCCTCGTGGCTTTCTTGACGGAGGGTCCAAGTCTCCTGGATCTTATCTGATGAGAAAATCACGTTCCCAAAGGTTTCATTCCGTTTGGACTCCGTTTGATATTTTGTTTCCTCGAAATACTGAAATAGGCAAAAAACAACAATTCTGGGCTGGGCCTCCGGTTAATAGATTAGTCCCAAAAATAATATAAAAGTGGAAAATAAAGCCCAATATAGTCCAAAACAGTAGATAAAGTAGCATGGAGCAATCAAAAATTATAGATACGTTGGAGACGTATCAGGCATCCCCAAGCTTAATTCCTGCTCGTCCTCGAGTAGGTAAATGATAAAAAGAGAATTTTTGATGCGGAGTGATACTTTGGCATAATTTCAATGTAAATCTTCTTAATCATGGTATGAATATTCAGATCCAAAAGATTCAAGACAAAAGTTCATATTGACATAAAAAATAATAATACTTCAAGCATACTAATCAAAGTAATTATGTCTTCTCAAAATAACATGGCCAAAGAAAGTTATCCCTCCAAAATCATATAGTCTGGTTATGCTCCATCTTCCCCACACAAAGTATTTAAATCATGCACAACCCCGATGACAAGCCAAGCAATTGTTTCATACTTTAACATTTTCAGAACTTTTTCAATCTTCACGCAATACATGAGCGTGAGCCATGGATATAGCACTATATGTGGAATAGAGTGGTGGTTGTGGAGAAGACAAATAAGAGGGAAGATAGTCTCACATCAACTAGGCGTATCAACGGGCTATGGAGATGCCCATCAATAGATATCAATGTGAGTGAGTAGGGATTGCCATGCAACGGATGCACTAGAGCTATAAGTATATGAAAGCTCAACAAAAGAAACTAAGTGGGTGTGCATCCAACTCGCTTGCTCACGAAGACCTAGGGCGTTTTGAGGAAGCCCATCATTGGAATATACAAGCCAAGTTCTATAATGAAAAATTCCCACTAGTATATGAATGTGACAACATAGGAGACTCTCTATGAAGATCATGGTGCTACTTTGAAGCAAAAGTGTGGTAAAAGGATAGTAGCATTGTCCCTTCTCTCTTTTTCTCTCATTTTTTATTTGGGCCTTTTTCTCTTTTTTTATGGCCTCTTTTTTCTCTTCTTTTTTTCGTCCGGAGTCTCATCCCGACTTGTGGGGGAATCATAGCCTCCATCATCCTTTCCTCAATTGGGACAATGCTCTAATAATGATGATCATCACACTTTTATTTTTCTTACAACTCAACAATTACAACTCAATACTTAGAACATAATATGACTCTATATGAATGCCTCCGGCGGTGTACCGGGATATGCAATGATTCATGAGTGACATGTACGAAAGAATTATGAAAGGTGGCTTTGCCACAAATACGATGTCAACTACATGATCATGCTAAGCAATATGACAATGATGGAGCGTGTCGTAATAAACGGAACGGTGGAAAGTTGCATGGCAATATATCTCGGAATGGCTATGGAAATGCCATAATAGGTAGGTATGGTGGCTGTTTTGAGGAAGGTTTATGGTGGGTGTATGATACCGGCGAAAGGTGCGCGGTATTAGAGAGGCTAGCAATGGTGGAAGGATGGGAAAAAGTGCGTATAATCCATGGACTCAACATTAGTCATAAAGAACTCATATACTTATTGCAAAAATCTAGAAGTTATCAAAGCAAAGTATTACGCGCATGCTCCTAGGGGGATAGATTGGTAGGAAAAGACCATCGCTCGTCCCCGACCGCCACTCATAAGGAAGACAATCAATAAATAAATCATGCTCCGAGCTCATCACATAACGGTTCACCATACGTGCATGCTACGGGAATCACAAACTTCAACACAAGTATTCTTTGAATTAACAACTACTCAACTAGCATTACTCTAATATCACCATCTTCATATCTCAAAACAATTATCAAGCATCAAACTTATCTTGGTATTCAACGCACTCAAAAGAAAGTTTCACATATCTTGAACACCAAGTATATTAACATTAAGAAAATTACCATGCTATTAATGACTCTCAAAATAATCTAAGTGAAGCATGAGAGATAAAGTTTCTTTAAAACAAATCCACCACCATGCTCTAAAAGATCTAAGTGAAGCACTAGAGCAAAAATTATCTCGCTCAAAAGATATAAGTGAAGCACTATGAGCAAAACTATCAAGCTCAAAAGATATAAGTGAAGCACATAGAGTATTCTACCAAATTTCAAATCATATATGGCTCTCTCAAAAGGTGTGTACAGCAAGGATGATTGTGGTAGACTAACAAGCAAAGACTCAAATAATACAATACGCTCCAAGCAAAACACATATCATGTGGTGAATAAAAATATAGCTCCAAGTAAATTACCGATGGAAGTGGACGAAAGAGGGGATGCCTTCCGGGGCATCCCCAAGCTTTGACTTTTTGGTGTCCTTGGATTATCTTGGGGGTGCCATGGGCATCCCCAAGCTTAGGCTCTTGCCACTCCTTGTTCCATAATCCATCAAAAGAATTCACCCAAAACTTGAAAACTTCACAACACAAAACTCAATAGAAATCTCGTGAGCTCCGTTAGAGAAAGAAAACAAAAGACTACTTTAAGGTACTGTAATGAACTCATTATTTATTTGTATTGGTGTTAAACCTACTGTATTCCAACTTCTCTATGGATCATAAACTATTTTACTAGCCATAGATTCATCAAAATAAGCAAACAACACTCGCAAAACAGAATCTGTCAAAAACAGAACAGTCTTTAGTAATCTGTAACTAACGCAAACTTCTGGAACTCTAAAAATTCTACGAAAATAGGAAGTCCTGTAAAATTTGTTTATTGATCAGCAGCAAAAAGAATCGACGCAAAAGAACTCTCCAGTAATTTATCATAACTAAATTCGTGCACACAAAGTTTCTGTTTTTCAGCAGAATCAAATTAACTATCACCGTAGGTTATCCTATAGGTCTTACTTGGCACAAACACTAATTAAAACATAAAACCACATCCAAACAGAAGTTAGATGGATTATTTATTGCTAAACAGAAGCAAAAACAAAAAACACAAAATAAAATTGGGTTGCCTCCCAACAAGCGCTATCGTTTAACGCCCCTAGCTAGGCATTGAGATTTCAATGATACTCACATTGAAGACAAGAATTGAAGCACAAAGAGAGCATCATAAAACATGTGACAAACACACTTAAGTCTAACATACTTCCTATGCATAGGTATATTGTAAGCAAACAAATTTTCAAGTCAAGCAAGAACTAGCATTTGCAAGGAAGAAGAAAAAGACGATAGCAATCTCAACACGACGAGAGGTAATTTAATAAGATAAAAATTTCTACGACGATATTTTCCTCTCTCATAATTACATGTAGGATCATAAGAAAATTCAAAAAAAATAGCTATCACATAACATATTCTCAACACGATCCACATGCATGCAAAGTTGACACTCTTCCAAAATAGTGGGATTATCATTAACTAAAGTCATGATCTCTCCAAGCCCACTTTTATCAAAAACTTCATAAGATTGAACATTCTCCAAATATGTGGGATCTAAAGTTGACACTCTTCCAAACCTGCTTTCAATATTATATCAAACAATATTATCAATCTCATATTCATCATGGGGATTAAACAAATTTTCAAGATCATAAGAAGAATCACCCCAATCATGATCATTGCAACAAGTAGTAGATATAGCAAAACTAGCATCAAGCTTAGGGTTTTGCATATTATTAGCATAATTGACATCAAGAGGATTTATAGTAAAATCATTGCAATCATGCTTTTCATTGAAGGAAATATCAAGTATGGGCGCAATAGCAACGATCTCATGTTTAACATAAGGAACTATAGTGAATTCATCTTCATAAATATTGGCATCATGGCCACAAGGATCGCAAGCATCATGTTCATCAAGGGATATTTCAATCAAATCATCGGAATCATCATTATCTATAGATTCATGCATATCATTATTTCCTTCCAAAGCAGCGGTCATTCTCTCAATAAATTCTTTGACACAGACATTATGAGCATAGTTTTCATAGCAATATTTAAGTACGTCAAAATTTTCAGATTCATAGAGAGTAATATCATACTTTTCAATCAAAGAAGCAACTTCATAAGCACCCTTAAAAGCAACAAATTCTTCAATTTGTTCGATATCATAGTAACTATAAACACCCTTTGCATAAGAAGATAAGATTTCATTTTCATTAAACTCACATAGGTAAGGAAGGTGTTTTTTAGGGCTCTTAGAGCAACAAGTAAAATCATAAATTTCACAAAGACTCCAAGTATAACATAGCAATCTGTTTATTTGACTCCATAAGAGTCTCCCTTTTTCAGACAAACGGTGACGCACATAATGAGCATGCCCATCAAAAGATTTCCCATCAACTAGGCTAGTTGGGGTTTCAGCACGAGTGCATAAGGATCGAAGATGATCCAAGTAGAACACTTTAAGTGGATCCATATCAATAGATTTTCAGAGAGCGAAGATGCAAGCATATAGAAGGCACAAGGAAACACAAACAAAGATACATACGGGAAGAAGGCGAACGGGAAAGAGAGGAGGAGATTGGGAAAGAGAGGGCGAATAAAACGGCAAGGGTGAAGTGGGGAGAGGAAAACGAGAGGCAAATGGCAAATAATGTAATGCGAGAGATAGGGATTGTGATGGGTACTTGGTATGTTGACTTTTGCGTAAGCCTCCCCGGCAACGGAGCCAGAAATCCTTCTTGCTACGTCTCGAGCTAGCGTTGGTTTTCCCCGAAGAGGAGGGGGTGATGCAGCACAGTAGCGTAAGTATTTCCCTCAGTTTTTGAGAACCAAGGTATCAATCCAGTAGGAGGTCACGCGCAAGTCCCTCGTACCTGCACAAAACGGTAGCAACTCGCAACCAACGCTTAGGGGTTGTCAATCCCTTCACGGTCACTTACGAGAGTGAGATCTTATAGAGATAATATTTTTGGTATTTTTGGTATAAAGATGCAAAGTAAAAAGGTAAAGGTAAAACAAGTAAATAAAGTGATGGAGATTGATATGATGAGAATAGACCCGGGGGCCATAGGTTTCACTAGTGGCTTCTCTCAAGAGCATAAGTATTCTACGGTGGGTGAACAAATTACTGTTGAGCAATTGACAGAATTGAGCATAGTTATGAGTATATCTAGGCAATGATCATGTATATAGGCATCACGTCCGTGACAAGTAGATCGAAACGATTCTGCATCTACTACTATTACTCCACTCATCGACCGCTATCCAGCATGCATCTAGAGTATTAAGTTAAAAACAGAGTAACGCCTTAAGCAAGATGACATGATGTAGAGGAATAAATTCATGCAATATGATAAATACCCCATCTTGTTATCCTTGATGGCAACAATACAATACGTGCCTTGCAACTCTTTCTGTCACTGAGTAAGGACACCGCAAAATTGAACCCAAAGCCATGCACTTCTCCCATTGCAAGAACTACCAATCTAGTTGGCCAAACCAAATGGATAATTCGAAGAGACTTGCAAAGATAACTCAATCATACATAAAAGAATTCAGAGAAGAATCAAATATTTTCCATAGATAAGTTGGATCATAAACCCACAATTCATCGGTCTCAACAAACACACCGCAAAAAGAAGATTACATCAAATAGATCTCCACGAGAGAGGGGGAGAACATTGTATTGAGATCCAAAAAGAGAGAAGAAGCCATCTAGCTACTAGCTATGGACACGAAGGTCTGAAGTAAACTACTCACACTTCATCGGAGGGGCTATGGTGATGATGTAGGAGCCCTCCGTGGTGGATGCCCTCTCCGGCGGAGCTCCGGAACAGGCCCCAAGATGGGATCTCGTGGATACAGAAGGTTGCGGCGGTGGAATTAGGTTTTTGGCTCCTGTTCTGATCGTTTGGGGGTACGTAGGTATATATAGGAGGTAGGAGTACGTCGGTGGAGCTCCAAGGGGCCCACGAGGCAGGGGGGCGCGCCCAGGGGGAGGGGCGCGCCCTCCACCCTCGTGACTGCCTCGTGGCTTTCTTGACGGAGGGTCCAAGTCTCCTGGATCTTATCTGATGAGAAAATCACGTTCCCGAAGGTTTCATTCAGTTTGGACTCCGTTTGATATTCTGTTTCCTCGAAATACTGAAATAGGCAAAAAACATCAATTCTGGGCTGGGCCTCCGGTTAATAGGTTAGTCCCAAAAATAATATAAAAATTGAAAATAAAGCCCAATATAGTCCAAAACAGTAGATAAAGTAGCATGGAGCAATCAAAAATTATAGATACGTTGGAGACATATCAGATACCACTTCGCCTTCTTGCTCTTTATGCCTCTGTCTTGGCGCTGCTTTGGCCATCCCGCGGCTTTGATTCCATGTCTCTGCCTTGCTTAAGTGTGGTCGTGGGCGCGGCTCTGACTGCCCATGCACAAATAAGGGGTACAAAAGAGTGCCCCTATTTTGGCACACCGATAGTTCCTCTCTCGAGCGAATAGTTTTGTTTACGAAGACGGGAGGGAGCATAGCCCCCGCCGCCGTTGCTCACTGATACGTCTCCAACGTATCTATAATTTATGAAGCATGCATGCTATTTTATTATCTGTTTTGAATGTTTATGGGCTTTATTATATACTTTTATATTATTTTTGGGACTAACCTATTAACCGGAGGCCCAGCCCATATTGTTGTTTTCATGCCTATTTTATTGTTTCGAAGAAAAGGAATATCAAACGGAGTCCAAACGGAATGGAACCATCGGGAGCGTTATTTTTGGAACGGAAGCGATCCAGGAGACTTGGAGTTGAAGTCAAGGAAGCTTCGAGGTAGCCATGAGGGGGGACGTGCCCCTCTACTGGGCGCGCCCCCTGTCTCGTGGGCCCCTCGAGGCTCCCCTGACCGACTTCTTTCGCCTATATATTCCCATATACCCTAAAAACATCAAAGCAAACAATAGATCGGGAGTTCCGCCGCCGCAAGCCTCTGTAGCAACCAAAAACCAATCAGGAACCTGTTCTGGCACCCTGCCAGAGGGGGGATCCCTCACCAGTGTCCATCTTCATCATCCCGGCGCTCTCCATGACGAGGAGGGAGTAGTTCACCCTCGGGGCTGAGGGTATGTACCAGTAGATATGTGTTTGATCTCTCTCTCTCTCGTGTTCGCTCTATGGCATGATCTTTATGTATAGCGAGCTTTGCTATTACAGTTGGATCTTATGATGTTTCTTCCCCCTCTACTCTCTTGTTATGAATTGAGTTTTCCTCTTGAAGTTATCTTATCGGATTGAGTCTTTAAGGATTTGAGAACACATGATGTATGTCTTGCCGTGCTTATCTGTGGTGACAATGGGGTATCACGTGATCCACTTGATGTATGTTTTGGTGATCAACTTGCGGGTTCCGCCAATGAACCTATGCATAGGGGTTGGCACACATTTTCGTCTTGACTCTCCAGTAGAAACTTTGGGGCACTCTTTGAAGTACTTTGTGTTGGTTGAATAGATGAATCTGTGATTGTGTGATGCATATCATATAATCATACCCACGGATACTTGAGGTGACAATGGAGTATCTAGGTGACATTAGGGTTTTGGTTGATTTGTGTCTTAAGGTGTTATTCTAGTATGAACTCTATGATAGATTGAACGGAAAGAATAGCTTCATGTTATTTTACTACGGACTCTTGAATAGATAGAACAGAAAGGATAACTTTGAGGTGGTTCTGTACCCTACCATAATTTCTTCGTTGTTCTCCACTATTAGTGACTTTGGAGTGACTCTTTGTTGCATGTTGAGGGATAGTTATATGATCCAGCTATGTTATTATTGTTGAGAGAACTTGCACTAGTGGAAGTATGAACCCTATGCCTTGTTTCCTACCATTGCAATACCGTTTACGCTCATTTTTATCACAAGTTACCTTGCTATTTATATATTTTTAGATTACAAAAACCTATATCTACCATCCATATTGCACTTGTATCACCATCTCTTCGCCGAACTAGTGCACCTATACAATTTACCATTGTATTGGGTTTGTTGGGGACACAAGAGACTCTTTGTTATTTGGTGGCAGGGTTGCTTGAGAGAGACCATCTTCATCCTACGCCTCCCACGGATTGATAAACCTTAGGTCATCCACTTGAGGGAAATTTGCTACTGTCCTACAAACCTCTGCACTTGGAGGCCTAACAACGTCTACAAGGAGAAGGTTGTGTAGTAGACATCAAGCTCTTTTCTGGCGCCGTTGCCGGGGAGGTGAGTGCTTGAAGGTATATCTTTAGATCTTCCAATCGAATCTTTTTGTTTCTTGATTTATCACTAGTTTAGTATATAAAAGAAAACTACAAAAAATTGAATTGAGTTTGTCTTATACGCTTCATCTTTTTATATCTTTCGTGAGTATGATGAAAAGGAAAATTGTGCTCAATTGCTAGAAGAAGAATGCATTAGAATGTTTGGTACTACATATTTGTGTGATGAGCATGATTGCAATGTTGTTAGTATGAATTCCTTGAATATCCATGATGCTAATGATATGCAAAGCCACAAGCTTGGGGAAGCTATGTTCGATGAAGATGATATTTTTTGTCCCCCAAGTTTTGATGATAATATTTATTATGATGAAAGCATGCCTCCTATTTATGATGATTATATTGATGAAAGTGGGTTTGGAAGAGTGTCAACTTTAGGAAGTAAGGATCCCACTATTTTGGAGGATGTTGAATATTATTGTGATAATTATGAAAGTGGATTTGGAGAGGTCATGACTTTATTTAGTGATGAATCCACTATTTCGGAAGAGGTCCCAATTGATTATGAGAACAAAGTTGCTATCTATGATGATTATTGTGATGACTTGTATGATGTTAAGACTAATGATAACCATGAAACTTGTCATCATGATTTTAGTTTTCAATTGGATTATGCCTCACATCATAATTATTTTGTTGAGTTTGCTCCCACTACTAATCATGAGAAGAAATTTGCTTATGTGGAGAGTAGTAGATTTTCTATGCTTGTAGATCATGAAAAAAATCTTTATGTGCTGGTTATATTGTTGAATTCATTCATGATGCTACTGAAAATTATTATGTGGGAGGAACATATGCTTGTAGGAATTGCAATAATGTCAAGTTTCCTCTCTATGTGTTTAAAATCTTGAAGTTTTGCTTGTTTTGCCTTCCTATGCTAGTTGATTATTGTTCCCATAAGTTGTTTTAACACAAAATGCCTATGCATAGGAAATGGATTAGACTTAAATGTGCTAGTCATATGCTTCATGATGCTCCCGCTATGTTTCACTTCTTATCTTTTAGGTGAGCACCATTGTCATCATCATGCCGAGCTAGAAACGCATTAAAGAAAAGTGCTTGTTGGGAGACAACCGAATAAATACCCTTACTGTTTTTTTGTGTCCACATGATTATGCTACTGTGGTAATCATGTTTTATAGCTTTTGTTTCAATAAAGTGCCAAGTAAGACCTTTAGGATAGCTTACGGTGATAGTTGTGTTGATCCAGCTGAGAATCAGAAACTTTTGCACCCAGTAAATTAGTTTTGATAATTCACAGAAACATGCTTATGATCTTATTCTTTTTTCTATGGATTGGTATACAAATTTCTTAGGACTTACTAATTTGGTAGGATTTTTAGAGTTCCCGAAGTATACGTTTGATACAGATTACTACAGACTGTTCTGTTTTTGACATATTCTGTTTTCTATGTGTTGTTTGCTTATTTTGATGAGTCTATGAGTAGTATCGGAGGGTATGAACCATAGAGAAGTTGGAATACAGTAGATATTACACCAATATGAATTTAGAATGAGTTCATTACAGTACCTAAATGGTGATTTATTTTCTTATATTAACGGAGCTTACGAGTTCTCTGTTGAGTTTTGTGTTGTGAAGTTTTCAAGTTTTGGGTGAAGCTTCGATGTACGACGGAATAAGGAATGGGAAGAGACTAAGCTTGGGGATGACCAAGGCACCCCAAGGTAATATTCAAGGACAACCAAGAGCCTAAGCTTGGGGATGCCCCGGATGGCATCCCCTCTTTCGTCCTCGTTCATCGGTAACTTTACTTGGAGCTATATTTTTATTCACCACATGATATGTGTTTTGCTTGGAGAGTCATTTTCTTTTGTTAGTATTTGCTTTCTGTTATATATAATAATTTTTTGCATCTTTATTTTCAATAAGAATGTCAAGGATAGCCTTTACCATGCTTATTTTGCTAGTATACATGTTGCTGTTAGAAAACAGAAAGTTTACCGCTGTTGCAAAAATTCCCTAGAAAAGTCAGAGAATGATATAATGTTGAAACTTTTTGAATATTGAGCTGTGATAAATCTTATACAGAGTAGTATATTTCTCATATTTTTCGGAGTTATGGAAGTATGATGAATCTTGCATTCTTTACAGACTATACTGTTTTCGCAGATTGCTGTTATGTTTGCATTGTTTGCATATGCTTGCTTGTCTAATGATTCTATTTGAGGATAGGAGTATTAAATATGCAGAGACATTTAGTATTCAATGTTGAATAATAATTGTAGTGATTTGTTACCGTAGAAAATGATAAGGTTTTGCATTGGTTTATACTAACCTATCTCACGAGTTCTTGTTGAGTTTTATGTGGATGAAGTTTTTGAAAAATAGAGAAACCATTATATGAGAGGAATTAAGGTGACACAAAAGCTCAAGCTTGGGATGCCCAAGGCACCCCAAGATAATATTCCAAGAAGTCTCAAGCATCTAATCTTGGGGATGCCCTGTTAGGCATCCCACCTTTCTTCTTCAACAACTATCAGTTAGTATCGGTTGAACCTAAGTTTTTGCTTCTTCACATGAGTTGTGCTATCCTTGCAATGTCATTTTATTTTGTTTTGCTTTCTGTTTGAATAAAATACCAAGATCTGAAATTCTTAAATGAGAGAGAGTCTTCATATAGTTACATAATTATTTAGCTACTCATTGATCTTCACTTATATGTTTTTGGAGTAGTTTGTCATTTACTCGTGTGCTTCACTTATTTCCTATGAGTAAATGGTTGAATGAGTTGAATGTCATAAATCTGAAATTATATATGTTTCATTTGCTTATCCCATGGGGAGTAATGACTTCACATCTAAGAATTAGAGGTTGTAAATTTATTGAAGGTTAGCAAGCATTGTATTGGTCACTTGAACAATTCATGAAAGAATATTGAAGGAAGAGAGATTTCACATATAAATATACTATCTTGGACATCTTTTATAATTGTGAGCACTCATTAAGTATGACATGCTAAAGAGTTGATGTTGGACAAGTAAGACAACGTAATGGGTTATGTTTTCTCACGTCTCAGTTAAAGTATATTTCCATGGATCATTCAAACATGTTGAGCTTGCCTTTCCCCCTCATGCTAGCCAAAATTCCTTGCACCAAGTAGAGATACTACTTGTGCTTCCAAATATCCTTAAACCAAGTTTTTGCCATGAGTGCCCACCATACCTACCTATATGCGGTATTTACCTGCCGTTCCAAGTAAATTTGCATGTGCCAAACTCTAAACCTTCAAATGATAATCTGTTTTGTATGCCCGAATCTCTCATGTAGCGACTAGGGGTTGTCAGTATCTTCCATGCTAGGTGGGTTATTCTTAAGATGAGTGGACTCCGCTCATCATTCACGAGAAAAATGGCTGGTAACCAGGATGCCCAGTCCCATGATCAAAAAGATCAAAGCAAAACAAAATAATTAAAACAAAACTCCCCCAGGACTGTTGTTGGTATGGACAGTACCTCGTTGTTTCGGATGGCCGTGGAGTGTGATTGTTGGTGGAGGGGGAGTAAAATCTTTACCATTCTGTTTGGGAACCGCCTATAATGTATGTAGTATGGAAGATATTGGGAACTCTTGGTTGTTATGTTGACAATGAAAGCATACCTCTCAAAATTATTTTCATCTCTATTTCAAAATCGAGCTCTGGCACCTCTGCAAATCCCTGATTCCCTCTGCGAAGGGCCTATCTTTTACTTTTATGCAAGAGTCAAGGTGATCTTCACCTTTCCCTTTTTCATTTTATCCTTTGGCAAGCACCTCGTGTTGGAAAGATCCTGATATATATATCCAATTGGATGTAAGTTAGCATGAACCATTATTGTTGACATCACCCAAAGGTGAATACGTTGGGAGGCGAAATTATAAGCCCCTATCTTTCTCAGTGTCCAATTAAAACTCCATAACCATAAGTATTGCGTGAGTGTTAGCAATTGTAGAAGACTATATGATAGTTGAGTATGTGGAGTTTGCTAAATCAATGCTCTGACATAGACCCTTCCTGAAAATAAGATGAATTGCAATTGTCTGATGACTGATAATGAAGTTTGATATTATTCAAGAAGTTTATGATCTATGCTTTAACATGTGGATAGCTTGTTACTTGATCTTGAGAAGTTTTATGAGATGAACTATTGTCATGACATATAATCATGCTAGAAAAGGTGATTGAAATTATCATTGATCAAACTTGTGCACATACTAGCATTCACACTTCACAAATTCTTTCTTTTATCATTTACCTACTCGAGGACGAGCAGGAATTAAGCTTGGGGATGCTGATACGTCTCCTACGTATCTATAATTTATGAAGCATTCATGCTATTTTATTATCTATTTTGAATGTTTATGGGCTTTATTATACACTTTTATATTACTTTTGGGAATAACCTATTAATCGGGCCCAGCCCATATTGCTGTTTTCTTGCCTATTTCAGTGTTTCGAAGAAAAGGAATATCAAACGGAGTCCAAACGGAATGAAACCTTCGGGAGCGTTATTTTTGGAACGGAAGCGATCCAGGAGACTTGGAGTTGAACTCAAGGAAGCTTCGAGGTGTCCACGAGCGTGGGGGGCGCCCCCCCCCCCCTACTAGGCGTGCCCTCCTGTCTCGTGGGCCCCTCGAGGCTCCCCTAACCAACTTCTTTCGCCTATATATTCCTATATACCCTAAAAACATCGAAGCGAACAATAGATCGGGAGTTCCGCCACCGCAAGCCTCTGTAGCCACCAAAAACCAATTGGGACCCTGTTCTGGCACCCTGCCGGAGGGGGGATCCCTCACCGGTGTCCATCTTCATGATCCCGGCGCTCTCCATGACGAGGAGGGAGTAGTGCACCCTCGGGGCTGAGGGTATGTACCAGTAGCTATGTGTTTGATCTCTCTCTCTCTCTCGTGTTCTCTCTATGGCAGGATCTTGATGTATCGCGAGCTTTGCTATTATAGTTTGATCTTATGATGTTTCTCCCCCCTCTACTCTCTTGTTATGAAATGATTTTTCCTCTTGAAGTTATCTTATCGGATTGAGTCTTTAAGGATTTGAGAACACTTGATGTATGTCTTGCCGTGCTTATCTATGGTGACAATGGGATATCACGTGATCCACTTGATGTAAGTTTTCGTGATCAACTTCCGGGTTCCGCCCATGAACCTATGCATAGGGGTTGGCACACGTTTTCGTCTTGACTCTCCGGTAGAAACTTTGGGGCACTCTTTGAAGTACTTTGTGTTGGTTGAATAGATGAATCTGAGATTGTGTGATGCATATCGTATAATCATACCCATGGATATTTGAGGTGACAATGGAGTATCTAGGTGACATTAGGGTTTTGGTTGATTTGTATCTTAAGGTGTTTTATTCTAGTATGAACTCTATGATAGATTGAACGGCAAGAATAGCTTCATGTTATTTTACTACGGACTCTTGAATAGATAGAACAGAAAGGATAACTTTGAGGTGGTTTTGTACCCTACCATAATCTCTTCGTTGTTCTCCGCTATTAGTGGCTTTGGAGTGACTCTTTGTTGCATGTTGAGGGATAGTTATATGATCCAGTTATGTTATTATTGTTGAGAGAACTTGCACTAGTGAAAGTATGAACCCTATGCCTTGTTTCCTACCATTGCAATACCGTTTACACTCATTTTTATCACTAGTTACCTTGCTGTTTTTATATTTTCATATTACAAAAACATATATCTACCATATTGCACTTGTATCAACATCTCTTCACCGAACTAGTGCACCTATACAATTTACCATTGTATTGGGTGTGTTGGGGACACAAGAGACTCTTTGTTATTTGGTGGCAGGGTTGCTTGAGAGAGACCATCTTTATCCTACGCCTCCCACAGATTGATAAACCTTAGGTCATCCACTTGAGGAAAATTTGGTACTATCCTACAAACCTCTGCACTTGGAGGCCCAACAACGTCTACAAGGAGAAGGTTGTGTAGTAGACATCACTCACCTCAGCATCCCTGTGCGGGAGAAAGGAGAGGCTAGGTTTGGGTTTCACGGTGCTGCCGCCTTTTTATAACCCTTACATGAAATGACGAAAATGCCCCGCGTGGGGCAAGGATATTACGTTCAGCTGCAATTGGAAGTTTATCCCTCCTCGTAGCTCTTGGGACTCGCATAAGAGTTTGGGGCTCTAGCCCTAAACCAAAGCATAATCATTTCGGGGGATCCTTATTTTACTCCATTTTGATCCAGCAAGCCAAAGAATCGAGTTCTTTCTTGGCGATACTATAAATTCCACAGGTCGGCGTTTGTTCGTGTGTCTATAAGCTGAGTGCAATAGCAGCAAGGTGATAGTAGGAGGCCCAGTCTTAACTCTCTACTATAGGTCGCTTTTCTTTCTTCTCTCCCAAGGCGACTTGGGAAAGCCTTTCTCCCCTCAATCTTCACCGGCGAGCCCGTGAATTCGCCTCCCCTCCGCTTGCCGCATCGGGGCCGGTGGTGGGGAGGAGAATCCGGGTGTCCCGGCTTCAGCCAGTAGATAGTTAGGGTTTTAGTCCTCATAGGAGCGACCTTTGGACGGTCCTCCTCAAGTTCATCCGTTAGGACGGATTAGACGGAGCTCCGTTGTAGATTCCTGCCAGCTCCTTGGAACGGCGAGGTTAGGGTTTCTTGTTGTGCGTATGCAATGGTGATATTTGGTATCAGGTTCTTCAGATCGGTTCAAGAATTCAATGGTGACGACTACGGTTTCAGGGCGCTGGTCCTTAGAGGCACGTATATAAAGACTTCCCAGTTGTCATATGGCCCCCAAAGGTTACGTAGATGCAACAGAAACAAATAGCAAATAGTAATATCACTTAATACTAGTAAATTGCATGTGCTCGGTGATCAAGCTAACAGAGAATACACCAAAAATGTAACCATTCTAATACCCTCAACGAAAAAAGGGAACCCATTCCAATTTTGTTCGACAACAGGCAGTTTTGGTTTGGTAAGCGTTTGTGACCGGCGGACCGGCCGTAGCTTCAGCCGGTCGCGCCCGCGCCGTGTGATTGTTTCGATCGTGCGCATCGCACCCCCCACGCTGTCACAGGCTAGGCCCACGCATTTTTTTGCAACTAACATTATCTCCTCACCGAGCATCCCTATCCGTTCCTTTCTTCTTCCCCGCAACGCAAATTCAGCTCTCCTTTCTTTCTCCACAAGCGCACCTCACGCCATGGTTCATGCCTGCTCTCATACTAGTGCGTGCGAGGCCATTTTTGCTGCAACCACTTGGTGCTACAGACGCCCTGGTCCACTTTCTTTATCTTGCTGGGAGCAACCAGTCCTGTGAGCAGCCGACGGCAGCACTTCAACCCTTCGACGACGAAGCTGTGACCGCGGGGGAAGAAGCTAGGTGCCGGCAAGGCGACCTAAGGAAGTGGCATTTGAAGTGTTGCAACCGACGTGGTAGAAAGTGGAACCGGCGTATGCGGAAGCTAGGACCACGAAATCTCGAGCTGCAATCGGCGGAGCACGGTCACCACGGGATGCTACCAGCGGCGTCGACATTTGCTGGAACTGGTGTCTCCAGTTGCTGTGACTGTTGGCGCCAGATGCTGGAAGGGCTATAGTAGTGCTACAAGTGCGAGCGCGGCGACATATGATGCTATGACTCGGGACGCTGGTGCTGGAATCATTAACGGGCAAAGCTTCAACCTTTGACTCAGAAAGCTTCAACCATAGAGATGGCCAGCTATAACCGGCAGGGGGAGATGCACTGACGGCTAGCCGGAAAGCTGCAACTGGAAGGAAGAGATGCATCGACGGCTAGTAGATGCACGGCCACTTCAGGATGCCGCGTCCATGACCAATTCAGGATGCAGCCATAGCAAATTCAGGATGCTACCACGACGACGGCGGCTGGATGTTGCATGCACGACCACCACATGTTGGACCAGCAAGCTTTTTTGCTGAAACGGGAGACTTGCGGAGCTACAACGATGATCTATTTTTGCTGGAAGAGCATGTTTGCTGGGAACGGCGAGCTATTTTGCTACAAGCCTGCAACCGGCAAGCCGGGATGTTATGTCGGGCGAGACGAGATGCTGGCGACCGGCGAGGTGCTACGACGGCAGAAACTAGCTCGCTGGTGGATGTTGGAGCACGATTAGGGTGGTGGGCGGTGACGGGCGGCCGTCCAAGCTTTGAACAGCGACCGCGGGGAGCTGCGAACGGCAACTGTCGGGAAGCTCCGAACAGCGACCACCGGTGCAGGGAGCAGCAACCATGGCGAGGCGATGGCTGGCGATGACCACTGGTGAGGGTGGCCGGCGACATGGAGTGCTGCATCGGGCATCGGGGCAAAAAATTTATGGCGCTCCGTTTTTCGCCTGAAGAAGAGCACTGGCCATCCGCGCGCGGGAAAGGAGGAAGGAACAAGGGAATCATTAGGCTGTAATCAGTTATATCGAACGGCCTGCAGGTGACCAGCCGAAACTTACGCCGGTCCGCCGGCGCCTAGCATCGGCCTTTTGGTTTTGGTAGTAGTAGTCAAGATTTTTCTTCTCTTGTATTCATATAGACGTTATTTTGCCGGGCCCGAAATCTCGGTCTTTTGTTGCTGGAAATATCAAATGCAATTTAAAAATATTTCAAACCGTAGAGCAATTGTTCTATGGTGATTTTCATTAATTATAAGTTAAATATTTACTGCAAATTACAAGTTGAAGTGAACTTCTTCTATTTTGTAGATGGGAAAAACAACCCAAAAAAGGGGGGTTGGGTTGTTCTTAGTACTCTCTCATTTCTGGTTTACTGGGCTAGTCTTGCAAATCACATCAATCAAAAAAGACATATTTAAATGCCAGATAACACATCAGTGCTACATGCATGACCCTCTCTCCTTCATTGGTTGATGGGGTGCAGTAACTTGAACAAAGCCGGAGTCACGAGGCTCGATATTGACCGATGGGTTATGTTCTTTTTTTGATTGGGGGGGGGGGGGGGGGGGGGTCGGTTATGTTCTGAGGGGGCTGCAATTGGGCTTGCTTCTCTTTTCACTTGCTCAACAGGATATTTTCTAGACAGTTTAGGGGGATGCTCGAAGCTCCGCCATTGATTTACTAGCTCTCTTCTATGGAGGATTGGAGACCGGGTAATCATGAATGTCCGAGGCCGAGAAAAGTTTGTTGCTAATTTTGGCATAATGTGAGATAAAGATGTTTTTCCTCCCTCCTTAGTTTTGCGTCGGAGAGAAAATCAAAAACTCCAGCTGTACGTACTTTTCAAGCAAAGTCCGCATGCATGCAGCATCACACAGCCCGGCTCAGGCTCGGACTGAAGTGGCAAATGGGCGGCCACGTACGATCGAGACGTGATCAAAACCAAAAACAGACCTGAAGGCGTGATCAGCTACAATACATTTCCCTTAAAACTAAAAAAAGAGGTACAGTACATTTGCTGTTGTTGTTGTAGCTTTGCGCTTTTGCACAACAACTGGTCCTTATCATCTTGATATGTTTCTTCTCACGGTCTCTTTGTGATCCATGGCGTGCGTGCGTGCGTACAGCAGCAACACTCCCCGAACAAACAACCTATACCTACCTTTGGGCGATAAAATGGTACAAATCATACAAAGCCTTTTTCTTGCGTGAACACAACCGTGGGGTGGCATTCACCCGTGACATATATTCTGGTACGCCAAACCACCCGTGGTGTCCTGATCCAATGGTGAGGGCGATCACCTGGGCGATTATATAAATAGAGCCCCTGGACGATCCATTCCAATTTTGTCCGTCAACGGGCAGTTTTGTTTTTGGTAGTAGTAGTCAGGATTTTTCTTCTCTTGTATTCATACTAGTAAACTGCACGTCCGTGATCAAGCTAACGAAGGAAGAATGCAGTGCGCGCACATGGCATCGTTATTGTGGTAGGACGCTGGACAAGAGGCCAAAGGAATGACACCAACTACGATGTTAGTGTAGTAGGACGCGGAGAGCAGGCCGTGATGAAGGACGCTAATGGTGATGCCAGTGTAGTAGGACGCGGGAGAGGAGACCGAGAGAAACGACGCCGGCGGTGCCAGTGTAGTAGGACGCATGAAAGGTGTCCGGGAGGAACATCGCCGACGACAACACTAGTGTAGTAGGATGCAGGAGAGGAGGCCGAGAGAAACAACTCTGACAGTGGCGTCGGGGGTAACAGGGCGTGGGAGAAGAGACTAGATGGAGTGTCATTAAATCGTACCACATATATGTATTTGTCCAGTCCACAAGGGAGATATAGATCTACTCATGTATGATCGTCGAAACAGAAATCATGCAACACGAATGTCGTGTGAAACTGCGAGATGAAGCTACTAGTCGATGGAAATTTCAGACGACCGACCGTGCACAATGAATTTGACAAATTAGTCCAAAATCACTCCAAACATGAACGTAGAATTGAACATTTACAGTGAACGATATTACGAATAGAACCACAACATCAATATGATTTTTTTTCATATAGATCTTATCTTGTATCGGAGCATTGTTGTGTAAATTAGAAGAGAGCATGGACTACTAAGTGGAGGAGATTAGGAGTTAAACCAGTAAAACACATGCAATGTGATATACATCACTTATCAGGAGACACCATGTTTGCATCACTGGAGCCACCTAGATGGGCTCCTTTGCATCGCTAGAGCATGGCTCCCTGAAAACGACCGAGTCTGTTCTAAAGATGCTTTAAAATTCATGCGGACTAAGATTTTGATGCGACTCAGGCTACCAAACAAGCCAAAACTACACAGCGCACGGGTCTGGATGCTCGAAGCTCCGCCACCTGATTTAGTAGCACTTTCCTATGGAGTAGCGGAGATCGGGTGACGACAATCGGAAATCGCGGTGTATGCATGCTCAGGGCCGCATGAGACAAGTTTGTTGCTAATTTTGGCATAACATGGGATAAAGATACTTTTAGTCACTCTTTAACCATGCGTCCAAGAAAATCAAAAAAAGACCAGCCGCCTTTTCTCTGATTAATTAGGTAGAAAAAAACCATGCGGCCGCCAGCCGTGCACTCTAAAAGCATCTCAAAATCCGCATGGAGCATCACACAACCGGCTCGGACCGAAGTGGCAAATGGGCGGCCACGTACGAGACGTGATCAAGTGAAGGCGTGATCGACTAGTTGTTGTTGTTGTTGTTATCATCATCATCTCATGTTTCTTCTCGGGCTGTGTGATCCATGGCGTGCGTACAGTAGCAACACTCCACGAACAAACAATCTACCTTTGGTTTCATCAGGCGAATGGTACAAACTAGGAAGCCTTTTTCTTGCGTGAACACAACCGTGGCATTCACCCGCGACATATTCTGTTACGGCAAAAGCACCTGGCGTCCTGATCCAGCGGCGAGGATGACCACGTGTAGCTCCTTGCTAGCCACCGACCGACTCCATAAATCGAGCCCCTGGGCGATCCATCATTCATCTCAAGCTCCGACCTTCCCCGGCCGGACACCACTGTCGACTGTGGTGACTTCTCTCTCGGTCGATCCTGCTTGGCAACAACCATGGCAGCCGCCGGGCACCTCATGCTCCTGTCCTGCGTGCTCCTCCACGCCCTCCTCGCCGGTCCCGCGGAGGGCCTGGTCCGTGTGGCGCTGACGAAGCGGCCCGTGGACGAGGACGGCCCCGTCGTCGCCGGAGAGGACGCACAGCGCCTCCTCGCGTGGCGGCACGGCCTCGTCTACAACGCCGACGCCGCGCCCACAACAGGAGGTGCAGAGGGCCACGCCGTGGCGCTGAAGAACCACCTCAACGCCCAGTACTACGGCGAGGTCGGCGTCGGGACGCCGCCGCAGAACTTCACCGTCATCTTCGACACGGGCAGCGCCGACTTCTGGGTGCCCTCCTCCAAGTGCTTCCTCTCGGTGCGTACGTAGTGTTTGGCTTGCTCCGATCTGGGACGGGTCTTACACATTTTGGTTACTACTTATGATAGTGATTTGGAGAATGCGTTTTTTTGTGAATCCTTGCTGCAGATTGGATGCTATCTGCACGCGAGCTACAAGGCCAGCAAGTCCGCCACGTACAAGAAGAACGGTTTGTGTCTTGCGCCTTCCTCTTTTATACAGTGAGAAATAATTACATCCTCTCTTCCTAAATGTAAGACGATTTTGCAGTTCAAGTACTATATATATATATATAATGTATAAATCAAGCATATTCTTGCTATCACTAAAAGATAAGGACAACCTGATGCTATCCTAACACGTTGTCCATGCATGTATTTCCTTCAGTTGGGCATTAGGTAGACGTCTTTTATAGTATTATTAAAGCTGGAGCCAAATCCAAAAAAAAAAAAAAAAGGCTGGAGCCGCCAGACCCTAACTCTATTTTCATGAATCTAATTTTCATTCCCCTCTTGGCAGGAAAAAGGGTCGCACTTCGTTACGGAACCGGTGCAATCTCTGGCTATCTTAGCCAGGACAATGTGCAAGTTGGTGGTGTAGTTGTAAAAAATCAGGTTTATGCCGAGAAGTGCACACTTCTTTATGTTCTCTAACCATCCCATTTCAGAGTATACTAATTTTATTATGGTACTCTGCTAGGATTTCATCGAAGCTACCAGGGAACCAAGTATTACTTTCATGTTTAGGAAGTTCGATGGCATTCTCGGTCTTGGATTTAAAGAAATCGCTAGGGGCGGTGCTGAACCTGTCTGGTGAGCAAAGCTATTTGTATGAATATCCCAGTTATAGCTTTGTTTGGTAATATATGGTATCAACATTGGATATTAATCAATATTTCATTACTTATATGCTTGCCGTATGCATGGTGTGTTATTAAGATCTGGATATTGCACTGAGGGTTCTCCTAATTTGTTTGATGCCATATTGCAAAAATGTAAAGTATCATGGAATTGGCACCCTCGAATGTGAGGCATATAACCATATCCATTATCACTGACATCGCAAGAATATTTATAGGTACAACATGGTTAACCAACATCTGGTTGGTAGCCCTGTTTTCTCGTTCTGGTTCAACCGGCATGCTGGTGAAGGGCAGGGGGGAGAAATTGTGTTTGGAGGAATTGATCCTAAGCATCACAAGGAAGAACATAAATATGTTCCTGTTACTAAGAAGGGATACTGGCAGGTGGGTCTCTTTGAGTTAGTTGAGTAGTTTTGACATTCAAGAAGTGGAAACTAATTGTTGCCGAGAAGTTTTGACTCACTTGTTGCTTCTTCTTCCTTTTTTGCGTGTCACTTGTTGCAGTTTGATATGGGTGATGTCTTGATTGGAGGAAAGTCCACAGGTACCAACTTGCCAAAAAAATAACAATGCCTACTATTGTGATTACTATACTTTTATACAAATAAAAAGTGTTTACAACCATTTTACTTATACCCTCTTTGTATTAGGATTATGTACATCTCGCTGTGCAGCTATAGCAGATTCGGGAACTTCGTTGCTTGTTGGTCCCACTGTATGTCTTGGAGCTCTGTTTATCTCTATTTATATACATAAGCAAGGAAAAAGGCTCTACATCATCTGATCATTGATTGCTATATAAAATTGAATAATCAACTTTTCTAGTAAACCAATTTTGACGATCCTTGCCCCAAAATTTTGGCATAAGTTTTACTTTTTGCCATAGAAAATGTGTATTGCTACAAGTAAAGATGCATCCTATGATAGATTTAATTTATAGCTTTTTTATTAAACTTTTGATGACTACACTTGAAGGGTAAGCACTAAAGCAAACTGAAGCATAATGCATATAAACTCCCGAATAAATTTGCAAAATAATAACTTCTACAAAGTAAATATGCACCAATATGTACATTACATAATGTGAATGTTAGTGAAACAGAGCCCGATAGACCACTTGAATCATAACACATGCAATATAATTATCAATGCCTCATAGTTTCTACTAGGGAGGGTGCATATTCTATTTTTAGTTTAATATTTGTGTGTCTTAGACAACCAAATCAACAACGAAATATGCAGGCAATAATTACTCAGATAAATGAAAAGATTGGTGCACCTGGGATTTTCAGCCAAGAGTGCAAGGAAGTTGCTTCTCAGTACGGGCAACGGATCTTAGATCTATTGCTAAATGAGGTTTGCATATTTCCAAAGGCTTCTTTCTTATTTGATTAGTCATATATTGGGATTATAAAATTATTTTGTGTGGGTCTATGATGCAGATCGACCCAACAAAAATATGTCCTTCTATTGGTCTATGCACTCACGGTGAAACTCAAGGTGTAAGGTAAGAGTTGTGAACTCGTGAACAACAACAAAGCCTTTAACCTCTCCTACTATTTACAGGTTCAAAAAATTAAGTTGGGGTAGGCTAGAGGTGAAACCCATAAGATCTCGCAACCAACTCAAGGTTACGACACATGGATAGCAAGTTTCCACGCACCCTTGTCCATGGCTAATTCTCTGGTGATACTCCAGTCCTTCATATCCCTCTTTACGGACTCCTCCCATGTCAAGTTTGGTCTACCACGACCTCTCTTAACACTATCGGCACCCTTTAGCTGTCCGCTATGCATTGAAGCGTCTAGAGGCATGCGCCGCATATGCCCAAACCATCTCAGACGATGTTGGACAAGCTTCTCTTCAATCGGCGCTACCCCAACTCTATCATGTATATCATCATTCTAGACTCGTTCCTTCCTTGTGTGGCCACACATCCATCTCAATATGCACATCTCTGGCACACCTAACTGTTGAACATATTGCCTTTTAGTTGGCCAACACTCAGCGCCATACAACATTGCGGGTCGAACCGTCGTTCTATAGAACTTGTCTTTTTGCGTTTGTGGCACTCTCTTGTCACAGAGAATGCCAGAAGCTTGGTGCCACTTCATCCATCCGGCTTTGATTCGATGATTGACATCTTCATCGATATCCCCACCCTTCTGCGACATGGACCCCAAATATCTAAAGATGTCCTTCTGAGGCACCACCTGCCATCAAAGCGAACCTCCTCCTCCTTGTGCCTATTAGTACTGAAACCACACCTCATGTACTCGGAGACCATTGGATTTCAAGGTTTGTCTTCATCGCTCTAACTTCCTATTAACCCCCGTTCGACTATCATCGACTAGCACCACATCATCCGCAAAGAGCATACACCATGGGATATCTCCTCGTATATCCCTTGTGGCCTCATCCATCACTAGAGCGAAAAGATAAGGGCTCAAAGCTGACCCCTGGCGCGGTCCTATTTTAATCGGAAAGTCATCGGTGTCGTCATCACTTGTTCGAACACTTATCACAACATTATCATACATGTCCTTGATGAGGGTAATGTACTTTGCTGGGACTTTGTGTTTCTCCAAGGCCCACTACATGACATTCTGCGGTATCTTATCGTAGGCCTTCTCCAAGTCAATGAACACCATATGCAGGTCCTTCTTTTGCTCCATGTATCTCTCCATGAGTTATCGTACCAAGAAAATGGGTTCCATGGTTGATCTCCTAGGCATGAAACCAAGTTGATTTTTGGTCACGTTTGTCATACTTCTTAAGCGGTGCTCAATCCACGGCTTTATTGTATGGCTCATCAGCTTAATTCTACGGTAATTAGTACAACTTTGAGGCATCAAGAGGCGGGGTATACATCACATGACAATATATACTGGCATAGGTAGTGGGGAGAAGGGATCTAAGAGCACCGTGCACAACAAGGCAAATCTTAAACTCAGCCTAAAAATGATGGAATTGATACATCAAGGAGATGTAACAGAAAATTATTTTATAATATTAAAAGTGTACTTGTGGAAGTAAGAGAGCAATTCATGAGTGAGTAATTATAGAGTGCAAGATTTCAAGTTATTTTCTCATCCATTCGACCAATCTTCTTAGATGGTTTGTATTGATTCATTAAAGACAAGTTCCGCCTTCTATATTGGTATAGAGATTCAATGTTTACACGTAAAATTATTTTTAAATTAGTGGTCACTTCATTATGAATGATACAATTGGTAGTACCAGGCTATGCAATTTCCAAAAAAAAGGAAAATTTAATGTCAGACGCTTAAATTTTCTTCAAATATATCTTCTATAACCAAGGACGCGTGATTTTACATTAAGACCAGAAACAACAATATCAAACAATTCGATGACTACAAGGACTTTTTGTGTTAAAAATATATTTTTGAATGGGTTTTGAAATTATACCCAACTCCTTCGCCACAATTTCCAAATTTTGCAACCTACCAAATTCCATCCAAAATTCCACCAAAAATATTTTGTTATCTAGCACAGAATGAATATAATATCTTGTTGGTAGAGATGTTGGCGTGCATGAAGTTAGTTTTATGCCATTTTTACCTTTCACATTGGTTTACTTATGTCTTGATGGTTGACATTGTTTCCTCCTGTAACGTAATGGCAGCTTTGGTATTCGTACTGTGGTAGATGATGAAACCGGGAGATCAAATGATGCCATGTGCCATGTTTGTGAGATGGCTGTTATGTGGGCAAAGAACCAACTTGCACAGGATCAAACACGGGATCTTATATTGAAGTACATTAATACGGTATGTTTCCTATCTCTTATACCAATGAGATTCACACCATAACACATTTGAGTTGTACAAACTTTGCTAAATTAGCTTACCTTGTAGCTATGTGGCTATATCCCTAGCCCTATGGGAGAATCATCAGTGGACTGCAAAAGACTTGCATCCATGCCTGACGTTGCCTTCTCCATCGGCGGCAAAAAGTTTGCACTCACACCAGAGCAAGTATTGATTTTCTCTATGATTACTACCTTCGTATTTTTGGTTTGAATTTGATTCAAAATGGCTACCAAGTCCACCACTTTATTGAGTGTCATTATATTAAAGATTTCAGATGTTCTTTTTTTCCACTACCTTTTTGAAACTTTACTCCTAAGTCCATATTTGGTCAAAGGAATGGTACCACACAAGGTTTAGTACTGTACACATAGTTAAAACTTTGGTTATTTAGTGCAATCGGAGGCGGTACAACTGGAAGGAAACAAACTATAGAGATCATAGTGGAACTAAATGATGGCAAAGTATGCATATTAGATTCCCTTGCTTCTGGAAATAATTATAAGTGCTTGAAGAAAATCGATCTCATGCATTCAGATTTATATATTTATTGCACTCTCCTTCTATTATAGTAAACTAATATGGCTGCACACTATTTACATTGCTTAGTACATCCTGAAGATTGGCGAGGGAGATGCTACTAGGTGCATCAGTGGATTCGTAGCTATGGACATTCCTCCTCCCCGTGGTCCTATCTGGTAAAATTATGCATGTCTTATGTTCTCATAGCTTTTTTCTATATATATGAGATCGATGTTAATCCTCTTGAAGTGTAGAACTTAAGTTTCATCATACAATTGTGTTATTTTTGTTGGATAATGGAACCTTTCATTACTACATCATTTATTAGAAAGTCGCCAAATAATGATCTCACCCGAAAGTGGGAAAGAAGACACCAATACTAGCCAACATAAGAAGAGTGTAATATGCCATCCAAGATTACTCTCAATACTAGGAAGCCTAACATTGACACTCCATCCAAATTGAGACATAAACTTGTTGGTAATACACTCGAGGTTCTTAGTGACAAGCTCCATCAGCCCAGTGTTGCACCTTCTGTAGCAACACCCATGACCACAACTAACTGTTATGCGTGTACCAAGAATTATTCCAATAAAATTACATTCTCATCCACCTAAACATGATGTAGCTCATATAGGGAAACCTGATTATCAACATGATGTCCAAAAGGATCCCAGTAATACAATCCAATATAGGCTTTTAAAGCCTCATCCCTTTCGATTAAACTATCATGTTGCTTGATTTTGAGTATTCATTTAGGCATTGATCCTGTTTGGTTTAATAATACTTAGTGTGGAACTAATAAAAGATGTTTGCCAATTTTGAACTTTTAGGAATTTATGAGACTTATTTGATTATATCTAGTCTTTTGTTTTGTTACAAACATTCCAAATACTGGGACTCGTGGAACTTGCGCCTCTCAACTCTGACAACCAGAACTTTTTATGGCAGGATCTTGGGTGATATATTCATGGGAGCCTATCACACTGTCTTTGACTATGGTAAAATGAAGGTTGGCTTCGCGAAGGCGGCATAGATAACCGGATGAGCTGCGGAGGATCCGGCTTTTCATGCCAATTTCATGCTCATAGATGCTTCATAATGCATGTGTGGTCTGAGATTAATAAGTATGTATATTTTGATTTGGCCAAGATATAGTAATGATTCCATATAGACATGGTTACTATCAATTGTCCCAGCAAGGTGTGCATGCCTCCGGTACTACTATTCTTACTAAGGTGGATTGTAAACTAAAAAGTGAGGCAACATGAACTTGCATCACAAATAAAACTCAAATGTGAGACCACCCCTATGCAGTTGGGTCGGCGCCCCTGGTTGTCCTTAGGCCGACGCTACCCTACTGCTTAGGTTGCCGCCCCATCTGGCCTACGCCGCCAGGCACCCTGGAGCCAGTCATTGTTGCCCTACATCTCGATCTTCCGCCACCGAGAGGGTGGATGCAGAGAGAGGGGGGGAGGGAAGGACCTACCTAGGTTGTCGTGTGTCATTGGCTTAGTTCTGGTCATGGCCGCCCGCATCTTGATCTCCCACTACTGTTGCCACATGTCGGTGAGAGGAAAATGAGATGGGTAGGTAACAAGCCAAAAGAACACACTGTGTGAGGCTATCATGCAGAATCGAGAGTGGCTACTCTCATCCGACACTCTTTGGCGTACGGGCACAACCACTATTTTGGGGAATATTCTATGAATATTGGCTTTCCCTATCTCTTTCCATTCCTAACCTAACATGTGGTAGCCACCCAAAAACTGGGACTTCAAGATAAATCTGATGTCAAATTTTTAGGGCTAAAAATTTGATGCCCTTAGGTAGGCCGGATCCCGATCAAACGCATGGTAATTAATCATTGCATCATGGCAAGTTTTATGTTGATTTTTAATGCTACATGACAATTTTCACTGTAGAACATGGCAAATCATGTACACAAAGCATGGTAATTTATCTGTTTTCATATGGCAAATCCGATCGTCCGAATTTTAGTGGCTATACCTGCCCCAAGGACAACCCATGAACCAAATGCACCCTAGTTCATGGGCCCTTTACTTGTAGGTGAGCGTACATGAACGGGCCACACCAGGATACTCTCGCCTTTTATTTTATGCAGGGAAGAAAAAAGCGTTCAAGAAAAGATGTGTTGGAATGGAGATGAAAGGTATCGATCACATTGCCTCTATACATGCATTGAAAAGCGCTCTTTGTTAGCTTCTGGTTGGAAGTTATAATAGCTGCTAAAAATCATCTCACAGCGCGGTTTGTGAGCGGCGCACGTGGTAGGCAATCCAAATTTGATGGGGAAAAAAAGACTCCACTTTCTTCAATATGAAAATGGGGTTATGTCCACCTCGCAAGAAAAATGGGGTTATGTCCTCTATGGACCATGTCACAAAAATAATTACTGAAATATAGTGCCGATCGATTCTAGTCACAGATGGAATCTTTTCAGCCAGAAAAATCAAAAGAAAAATCTTTTCAACTCTTTTTTGAACCAATAAGACTTTATTTCTCAAATAATAGCCAAGTCATTTACAATGGAGTGAGAAATAAAATCAGGGATAAATGATTCCCAAAAAATAGAAGATTTATCACTAAAGGATTTTTGCGCTAATGTGTGTGCCACCTTATTCGCCTCGCGGAAGCAATGTGAGTAATCAAGACTAGCAAAATCCAGAGCTAGCTCTGCCACCATGACCGCATCAAGTCCAGCATGAGCACCCGATTTTTGTACTGATTCAACCACAAAGCAGTTGTCTGATTCAATTAGGAATTTATTGCATCCGATCTTTCCTGCTAAGTATAGTCCATTACGGATTGCCGCTGTCTCCGCTGAGTCAACAGTGCTAATCCGAGGGATGTACCAAGTTGCAGCAGCGATAAACTTCCCTCGACTATTGCGGGCGGTCGCACCTGTTGCTCCTGACAAAGTTTCAGCTTGGATGGCCGCGTCAACATTGATTTTAGTCACGTCGCTGAGCGGACGCTTCCACATGTGATCATGGCTTCATCTGGCTGCTTGTTCGTGTATGCTCTAATGAAATTTGTAGCTAAAACTCTGATCGATGTAGCAGCTCCGTCTGCAGTTCCCCCCCCCCCCCCCCCCCCCCCCGACCGTTTTAATTTGGCTAAGAACCTCGACTGTAATCGAACCTGAGCGATCCTGGGCACTGCATCCGAGATGATTTCCTGCAAACCCAATTCACTCCATACTTCCTTCACTCGTTTGCACGTAAACAAGCAATGTTGGATGTCTTAATCGAGAAATAAACTTCTGTGCGGGTGGACCCCACCCATCCCTGGTCTGAAGATTAAATTGCAGAAAACCACCAGTTTGAAGGTTAGGTTTGTGAAAAACACTACAATACTTCTTTTTGCGAAAAACATCATGTCTTCAGTAATCTTTTTGCAAATAACATTGATCGACGGATTTGGCTCCACTGAGCACGCTTATGACAGTTGGGGCCCTTTTTGCCTACTTGGCATAACATTTCCTGCCAGATCACTTTTATTCTGAATTTACAAACTAGCCCTTAGTTTTTACACTAAAACCCCTTAATCAAAAAGAAAAAATGCAATTAGCCCACTCCCTTCGCTCCCTTCGATCCCCATCTCTCCCGCCAGATCCTCCCCCGGCGCCGACACACAGGAGGCTGGGCAGCCGCTCCCTCGCCTGAGACACCGCATCTTCCTCTCTCCTTCTCCGTCTTTGATGGCCGCGCAGCGCGGCCTCCTCTCTACATCTCCCTCCTCGGAGCGCGGCGGCGGCGAGCAGAGCAGGGCAGCGGTGGCGCGGCTGGCAGGGCGGCGGGCGCGGGTGGAGCAGGGCGGCAGCGGACGCGGGCGGAGTAGGGTGGCGATGGCGTGGCTGGCATGGCGGCGGACGCGTGGCCGAGCGGAGGCGGGCGCGACCGGGCAGAGGCGGGAGCGCTGCAGGGCAGGGAGGTGAGCACGGTGGTGGCGCCATCGAGGCCGAGGAAGGCGGCGAGCGGCATACAGTTCACTGGCTTTGTCTTCTCCCTGGCAACCCTCGCCCGGAGGAGGGAGGTGGCGGCACTGGGAGAGAGAGAGAGAGAGAGAGAGAGAGAGAGAGAGAGAGGAGGGCAGGCGAGGTCGAGGGTTGGAGCTCCGACGGGCTGCTACGTGCGACGGCACGCGGGATGGGCGACTCCGCTCCTCTGGCGGTTGATTGTGATGGCAGGACAGGGCAAGGGCCTGGGCAGCACAGGGAAAAACTTGCGAGTGTTTTCGCTTTTTTACCCGTCTAGCGTTGTCTTTGGTAAAAGGTTATGCCACGTCAGCAAAAAAAGGATCCATCTGTCATAATCTCACTTAACAGAGCACGATCCGCCGATCAGTGGTTTTTGCAAAAAGATTACACAAGACGTGTTGTTTTCTGAAAAAAAAAATAACGTAATATTTTCTGCAAACCTAGCCTTCAAAGTGGTGGTTTCCTGCATTTACTCAAAGGAAACTTGGCCCTCGATCGAATCTGGCGTGCACCCAGAATCTCCTTTCAAACTGACCCCTTGTTCCATTATCTCGATCCTGCCTTTTGCTAGATTTTTTCCCTAAAAAAAAGAATCAACTTACTAGATTTTGAGCAGGACATTGAGGAATTATTATTACTCCGATCTTGCCATGCATGGCATCCTGAATTCCTGATGCCTGTGCTGCGAGCATGCATGCATCAAGATCAAGATCAAGCAGATCCTGGCCTGCCTGCCTGGCCCCTGTAGGTATAGCTCCATCTGGTACGCGCGTATACGTAGGTGGGTCTGCGAAGCACGCCTCAACGTACGATGGCCGCGCATCTCCATGCGGTCCTTCGCACGATGCTCAGGTGCCGCCTGACTCTGCACCCCGGCGCCGTCCCGCACATGAGGAGGCCCCCTCCTCTCCCCCCTCCTCCTACTCATCATGCCAGCTTCTTCATGCCGGCGCGGGGGCTCGCCGCGAGAGCGAGAGAGAACAAAAAGGACGCCGCTGCTGCCATAGGCGGCACGCCGCTCTGGACGACCCCTGATGCCGCGGCCGTTGCAGCGAGAGGCGACGGCGACGGCGATGGAAAGAAGGCCGAGGCCGCGAAGATGGTGACGGCCACGAAGAAGGGCGCTGCGGTGCTGGACCCGCACGTCCCCGACGACATAAAGAAGTCCTGGCACGTCCTGCAACTGGTACGCATCGATCGTCCTGGCTGAGTTCAGAGCAGAAACAAGTACGTACGTACGTACCTAGGGTATAAAATATGCTACTGTATTTCGGTTCCACGCAGGATGATGAGATCTATGACGCGACCTTGAACCAGACCAACGTCGGGGCCAACAATACTAAGTTCTTCATCATCCAAGCTCTAGGTTTGTCACGCACAAAAATTTGAGTTTATATGATTTCATACAGTACTTCCAGATACGTTGGGCACATCTGAGTTTATTTATAGGAATTTGATGCACAAGAATGTCATGGTTGGGCCGGGGGAGACTTGTATGAGATCTCATGTTAGCCTGAGATCAACCTCAGAAATTCATATTTATACATTTTGAAAAAATCTGAAATTATTTGATAACATCCCTGTAGGTACGTCTACAACTCCGAAAAATATCAGCTCAAAACTCGATGTATGTTTAGAGATTCATAAAAGGAAAATTCAAATGTGAATAGTGACAGCTTTGGATGAATAGTACTTTGACACTATTCACATTTGATTTTGTCTTTTTTGTTTCTATTAATATAGGTCAAATTAGGAGCTGAAACTTTTTGAGGTCGTACATCAAACATTGACGTGTCTACAATTTTTTTGAGAATGTTTGAACATGTATTTTTTTCAAACAAAAAAATCGATCTCATTGATCTCACCTAATGTGAGATCTCACACAACTCTCCCCCTGGTTTCTTGGACACTGCGTTTTGATGCCATGTTTGAAACACACCACATACATCGAGTTAAATGTACCTTTCCAAACTCAGCTGGTTCATGTGCTCAGTTTATGATCGATCGGTCATATTATTATCTGAAACACTAACCAGTACCTGTTAATTCTAGAATCTGACGATGGTCGAAGCTTCCGGGTTTACTGCAGATATGGGAGAGTAGGCTCTAGAGGTCGGACCGAGCTACTCGGCCCCATGCCACGGCATGAAGCGATTCGTGCATTTAAATTCAAGTTTTGGCAGAAAACTAATAATGAATGGTCCAATCGCAAGAACTTCAGGTGTTACTCAAAGAAATACACCTGGCTTGAAATGGACTATGGTAGAGGTGACAAGGAAACAGTAAGATATATTCACTAACTTAAGTTCTCGTCGGTGACTTCATTGCAATTAATTTAGCACCTTTCTAAATCTTCTTAATTAATGCTTTGGTCTTGTATTTTTTTTTATTCTTTTCAGAAGAAAGAATTTGTCGCCAATCAAGAGACAAAACTTGAGACTCAAACTGCACATTCCATATCCGTCATCCGCGATATTAACATGATGAAGCAGCAAATGGTGGAAACCGGTAAGCTACTTGATTAATGTCGCTTTTTCTAACTGATTTGAGCATCATAGTATTAGCATATTCAAAGCCTACACGTGGATTTTGTGAGCACTTCCAAATAAAATTTAATTTAAAAAACCCCAAAAGGTTTTTCGTGCACCTGTAATCTGTGTGAATTATATTTGTTGTGTCCTGCAAAAACAAATACAAGAATGAAGAGCGCCTATAGCAATTTTATGTGTGCCATTTTTGTTTTTGCATAGAAGTACACCTAGTATTCAAACATGAATATGGATGAAGTTTTTGAAATAAATTGAAATGCAATATTTTGATTTAGAGATCGTATAATGTGGGTACTGTAGGACTTAATTATATAAAGAAATCGAGAATACACCAAGGGACTGAACATAGTTCATGGCCAAAGAGGCAGATGCTCACGATCTGCTCAAATAAAGAACTTGGATTAACTCATTTGAAAAGTATGTTTAGATTGTTCAGTGGTATCCTACGCTTTTTGGTTTTTGTAAATTCATGTTGACTACTCATGTATCATTTACTTTTACTAATTCATTCATCTTTGGCTATCCAATTAGGTTATGATGCCGATAAACTTCCTCTTGGAAAGATAAGCAAATCTACCATACTGAAGGTGGGTTATTTTGGCGCTTCCCTGTTGAGGATTATCAATTCAATATGGATACATGATTACAGGTTGAGGAACATTGTGCATAAGTAACTTGGGCTTATTTATCAACCAAACTAGCAAACAATTTACATCAGGCTGCATTTTACTCTTGCAATCTAAAAGTTCTGTTGGATGCACATCCAGTGTTGTATGCAGTTAAAGTTTGGATATCGAGGTCTTGGTTTCATATTCCATTCGTCCTATCTTTCTCTCTTATGGTGACGACTTTTCTATCTTTCTATAGGGCTATGACATTTTAAAGAGGATCTCTAATGCTATTTCAAAGGCTGACAGTCACAGGATACAGCTAGAACAATTGAGTGGGCGAGTCCAAACTTTTCCTTTTATGTGCCTTCGAATATGTTTTTACTTACTGAGATATTCCTCGATTACTCTTGGTTTCAGGGAATTCTACACTGTGATTCCTCATAACTTTGGTTTCAAAAAGATGCGTAAGTTTCAAACTTTCTGCTTAATTCACCCCACAGTCATGATCTTCTAACAAAATTTATCTGGCAGGCGAATTCATCATTGACACTCCTGAGAAACTAAAAGCTAAGCTGGAAATGGTAATAGGCTACTATCTTTGGCTTTCTTGTAGCGCTGATCTGTTATGAAATTGTGTACACGAAAGGGAATGCTGGCTTTTGTCCACTGATCTTTGGCAAGGATAATGTAGAACAATGATTGTTCTGAACAGATTCAGAACCAGAGTCTCCTTTTGTCCACTGTAATATGTGCTTGTCCTTCCTATAAAAGTTTGAAGTGCATTGAATATTCACAAATTGTTTCAAGAACATTCATATCCATAATTTCATATTCCCTGCACTAATTCCACCTTCATAATTTCATATTTTGCCTATACTAATTCCACCTTCATATCTAATATTACCACTTGTCTTGCTCTTTCGAAGGTCGAAGCCCTTGGTAAGATTGAGACTGCGGCCAGGCTTCTGGAAAACGATTCAAATGATTAGTAAGGCATTGGTAAAGAAATGTGGTGTACGCACATGAAAACTCTAGACTTGTAAGTTCGTTTCATTTTGCGATCTATGAATGATCCTTTGTCTGCTCGATACAAGCATCAGCTTCGGCTTGGGAGATTTGGTGCGAGAGAAATGCCCGGGTCTTTAGAAATTGTTCATCCATGCCGTTCAGTTTTAGAAGAAAAAATCAGCACCAACCGAAATTCAGTGCATCTCAGTGATTTCAGTTTGTATTTCGGCCAAAGGGCCGAAATATTCACTTGAATTCAATTAGATATTTAAGTTTTGGATACTATTTGAATTCATGTGTATTACTGAAATCGTTGAAATATTTTGGTCGAAAGGTAAATATTTCATTATTTGTCGATATTACTGAATACAATGAATTCCATTAAAATCTCACTGAAAATGAAAAACATTTGTGTTTAATACGATCAAAGAAGAGGCACTTTTTTGGGAGAAGGCATGGGCCAAATGCTTAGGATCTTTGATGCCGCGAGAGCAGTCCATTGTAGCGCCAGGCCATTTGGTCGAGTATTATCCGTAAACTCTTCTAATTAATGCAATGAGGCAAAACTTTTGCCTCCGTTTCAGGAAAAATAATCCCAGGTGCACCCCTGCTAAAAAATCATATGTAATTCTGCTAGTGCGTCAAAACTGATACAGCCAGCCGAACGCCATGTGGGCATATTTCGTTTGGAACCGCATGCATATAGTATCATGTTAATCTTCATTCATCAAACAAATACTGAAATATGACAGGCGTGAGCGATTTGTTCTGGGCTATTCGGAAAACAAAGATTAATGCCTAATAATTTTGAAGAAGCATGTTGAGAGATCTTACTAATGCGATATTTTCTCTCTGTTGCTTGTGGATTCATGAGCAGTTCTAGCTAGAAAGAAGCAGGGTGCGGCAAGCTCTATGGCTGGTGTCTAGAGATTAGCTAAAGTGGAGTGAATAGCATAAAACTACCACTTTTCATGTTATGGTTCCAAAATACTACTGAAAATTTGTTTCTGACTGATAACTACCACTTTCGGCGTCGGCTATTTCAAAAAACCCAAAACGCCGAGTGCTTTGCAACTGATCGTGATTATGATAGTTGGGGCCTGCTCCTAAACAAACCGTTTAGTTTGACCGTTAGCTGACATGTGGGCTGCCGCACCTGAGGGAGGAGCTCGAAGGAGCCGCACCTGAGGCCGAGGTCGCCAGCTCTCCATCCACGGGCCACGCGCAGGGGTCCGCTAGTGTGGATGGCAGCTGCCGGTGCCTAGGCTCCTTGGTGGCCGTCTAGACCGCCGCGTCCAGGAGCTCACCGCCTCAGCGACGCAATGGCCGGCGGCGGGTGGGAATGCGAGGGGAGGGGAGCAGATCGCCGACAGGGTGGGCATGTGAGGGGAGGGGAGAGGGTCGCCGGCGGGCTGGAGAAGTGAGTACAGGGGAGAAGAGAAGAGAAAGAAAGAGAAGAAGAAAAAAGAAGTTACCATGTCACTAGTAGAAAACAGGGCTTTGGTAACCGCTCCTTGTACACATTAGTCCCGGTTGCATCACAAACCGGGACTAATGTGAGCATTAGTCCCGGTTCGAGCGCCTAAGGCGTTGGGAAGGCATTAGTCCCGGTTCAAATGGGACCTTTTGTCCCGGTTTGAGACACGAACCGGAACTAAATGGTGCAATGTCCTTTAGTCACGGTCCGTGTCTCAAACCGGGACTAAAGGTCCCATTTTCAAACTCTACCCCCCCCCCCCCCCCCCCCATCGCCTTTTCAGTTTTGTAAAAATCAAAATAAAATGATAAAAACTTCAAAAATTAAAATCCTTTGAGATGTAGTTATGTTACTACATCTATTAGTTAGGAAAATTTAAAAACTTAAATTTGGACATGTCTTGCAAAACAGTGTTACCGAAAAGTAAAACGGCCATATCTTTTGCATACAATGTCGAAAAAAACGCATAATATATCAAAAAAAATCAGCACGAATTGCAATTTTTTAGAATCCTCAAATTCTAAAAGGAAAAAAAGATATGCTCAAATTTCAGTTTTTTTACTTTTCGTTAAATTTGGTCAAACTATGGTCAAACTACTAATTCAAGAAATATTAGTGTTAATAAATAAATGTTTTTAGTTCTTTTGACTTTTGGTCAAAGTGTGATCAAACTATGGTCAAATTTGGTCAAATTATGGTCAAATCTGGTCAAACTACTTATTCAAGAAATATTAGTGTTACTAAATAATTATTGTTTTTTAGAATAATAGTTTCAAACTCAAACGGTGCTTAATGCTCAAGTTCAACTCCTAAGGGTTAATAGGATTGACAGCTTAGTATTGTCAGGAAAACAACAAGTGCAGACTTGGAAACTAGGGGGAATAGAACTCGAAAGTTAAGCATGCTCAGGCTGGAGTAGTGAGAGGATGGATGACCGACTGGGAAGTTAGACGATTTGGAATGAAAAGGGGTGATTAGAGATTAGAGATTAAATTGAGCAGTGACGAGGGGTGATTAGAGATTAAATACTAATAATTAAGAAGTTTGAAAATCAAGAAAAAAAATCAAAAAAAATTCAAGAAAAATCCTTTAGTCCCGGTTGGTGTTGTCGGGCTCCAGACAGCGGCCACGTGGAGGGCCTTTAGTCCCGATCCGTAACACAACCGGACTAAAGGGGGGGGGGCTTTAGTATTGACCCATTAGTCCCGGTTCCGGAACCGGGACTAATGGGCCTTATGAACCGGAACAAATGGGCCTTTTCTACTAGTGTGTGGGCCCCCCATGTCAGCTGACAGTCAAACTAAACGGTCAAGGAACGGTTTGTTTAGGAGCGGGCCCCAACTATCATAATAGCGATCAATTGCAAAGCACTCAGCGATTTGGTTTTTTTGAACAGCCAACATCGAAAGTGGTAGTTATCAGTCACGAATAAATTTTTGGTACTTTTCTGGAACCATAACGCGGAAAGTGGTAGTTTTATGCTATTCACTCGCTAAAGTGGCACGATTTGGATGTGGGCATTGCTGGACACTTGAGATTATGAGGCTTTGCAAAGTATGATGCTGTAGGAAGCCTGCTCGTGGTCGCCCGGTGTGCCCAGGGTTTTTGTCTCTCGGCCCCTGTATATGCCAAAGTTCATCTTTTTTTTCGAAAAGGGAGGATTCCCCGGCCTCTGCATCAGAACGATGCATACGGCCTCTATTATTATAAAGTAAACAAGGTCTCAACAAGGTCTTACAGTAATGGAACAAAAGCAGGGACTAGCTCACATAGAGCGTCAACTGCAAAGCAGAAACCACAAAAGCCACAACCGGCTGGCAAGAAAACAGATAGGTAAAACTAAATGCCTATCCTATTACATGATCGCCATCCAAACCGGTTGAAGATATCCCGCGCTACCGTCTCCCACCGGACAGACCCAGTAACCAAACGCTCCCTGGCCTCCGTCGGAGTGAGTAATGACCACGTACGGATCAGTGCTGTAGCTCGGAATAACACCTGCAAAAAATGAGTATTTGTTGTTCTGTTAAAAACCAAATCATTTCTGCAATTCCAAAGTTCATCTGTCGCGACTTTCGACTTATGCTGGTTTAGGTTGCTGCTTTGTTAGCTTCTTCTGGTTGGAAGTTGGCAGTAAGAAAGTTAAGGAGTGGCTGATAAAACCATCTCACAGCGCGGTTTGTGAGCCGGAGATGAACACGGGTGGGCGTATGTGTTCTCAGACTCCATTTTCTTCAGTGAAACCAAATGGTGTTGTGTGGCGGTGTGGCCCTTGTACTCCCTCCTGTTCTTTTTAGCTCGCATATAAGATTTGTCTGAAGTCAAGCCTCGTAAAGTTTGACCAATTTATAAAGAAAACAATATTCACAATGTGAAATCAATATCAGTAGATGTGTCATGACTTAAATTTTCATATTGTATAACTTCAGCATGGTAGGTATTGATATTTTTTCATATAAATATGGTCAAACTTTATGAAGTTTGACTTCGGACAATTCTTGTATGTGTAGAGTAAAAAGGACGGGAGGGAGTAAAAAGAGTACTCCTACTGAAATACAGTGCCATCCACTCTAGCTAGTCAGGGATGAAATCTTTTGAGCCAAAAAAATTCAAAAAAAAAAGAGAGAGAAAAGAAAATTCAGCCGTCTATTGCCGAACCACTTTTGCGACTAAAAATTGAAAAAAAAAATGACCCCTGAACAAAGAAACTTCTCTGCGGGCGGACCCCACCCATGCCGGCCTGAAGGAAACTTTGGCCCTCGATGGAATCCGGCGTGCAACCAGCAGAATCTCTTTTCAAACCGATCGATATCCTTCCATTATCCCGATCCTTGCTTGTTATTTCGAGCATGCTATTTTCGTCATGAGATCAAGTGCATCCATCCGCAGATTCTGCCTGCCAGCCGGCCCCTGCACTTCTGATGCGTACGTAGGTCTGCGCAGAGCTCAGCGATGGCCGCCCATCTCCATGCCATCATGCGCGCCACGCTCAGCTGCCGCCCCCGCGTCGGCACCGGCACCGGCACCGGCACCAACTTCATCCGGCCGAGGCGCCCTCCTCCCCCTCGTCATCATGACCACGCGAGCTTCTTCGGGCCGGCGCGGGGGCTCGCGGCGAGAGCGGGCAAGAAGAAGGACGCTGCTGATGCCGCCATTGCAGCGAAAGGTGGCGACGATGCGAAGAAGGCCGACGCGGCGGCGGCGGCGGCCAAGATGGTGACGGCCACGAAGAAGGGCGCGGCGGTGCTGGACCCGCAAATCCCCGACGACATGAAGGAGTCCTGGCACGTCCTGCAACTGGTACCCACACTAGTGTTAGTTAGTTGGGTTCAGAGCAGAAACACGTACGTACGTAGGGTAACATATATGCTGTTTTTTGTTGCGCACAGGGTAATGAGATCTACGACGCCACCTTGAACCAGACCAACGTCGGAGGCAACAACAACAAGTTCTTCATCATCCAGGCCTTAGGTTTGTTTCTCCTCCTGCCATTTACTTCCTCCTCGTCCTCGTTGTTGTTTTCCTTGAAAATTATACTATTTCTCAATCGATCGATTCAGAAATAGTTCTTCCAACCAATATTTGTGTTGATCTTCTTTTAGTTACGACTGAGGCGCAAGTCCACCACACACACACACACACACACACACACACACACACACACACACAACATGTAGTGCTTTACTGCTATATATCTTCTCAAAACATTCATACGGCATACATCGAATTTTCTCAATTAAGGTTCCTGTGCTCAGTTTATGAGTGGTCAGTGGTCACTAATAGTAGCATTACATAAAACACCTAACTGATGTGTGTTCACTGTAGAATCTGATGGTGGTGCAAGCTGGATGGTGTACTGGAGATATGGGAGAGTAGGCCACCGAGGCCGGAGCGAGCTGCGCGGTCCCATGCCACGGGACCAAGCGGTCGATCTATTTGAATTCAAATTTAAGGATAAAACCGGCAATGATTGGTCCTGTCGCGAGGAACTCAGCTGCCGCCCAGACTACTACACCTGGCTTGAAATGGACTATGGTAAAGGTGACGACGAAACGGTAAGGTTTGCCTCAAGTTCTCACTAGTGATAACTCGAAATTTCGCACCTTTCTAGTTTTAACGCTTTGGTCTTGTAAGAAAAATTCAGGGTAAGACTCAGAAGAAATACTCCGTTGCCGATCAGATAAGAGAGACGAAGCTTGAGACTCGAACTGCACGTTTCATATCCGTGATCTGCGATATTAGCATGATGAAGCAGCAAATGATGGAAATCGGTAGGTTGTTCGATTCACGTTGCTCTTTGAACGCATTAGAGCATCATAATAATAGCCTATTCGCAGTATACACATAGATTCGGTGAGCCCGGTAGATCCTATAATGTGTGTTAAAACTACACGGCTTAAATTTATGAAAGAATATATACTAAAACAAGGGTCTGAACATAGTTCATGACCAAAGAGGCAAATACTGACGATCTACTCAAATACAGGAGTATTGTTTTTAAAGTAGATTTCTATTGATTATTCATTTAGCATATGCTTTTACTAATCCATTCATCTTTGACTAACTAACTAGGTTATAATGCTGAAAAACTTCCTCTTGGAAAGATAAGCAAATCTACAATACGTAAGGTGAGCTTTTCTTTGTTGGGGATTATCAATTCAGCATGGGCACAAGATTACATGTTGAATAACAATATGCATAAACAACTTGGACCTAATTATCTCCCAAGCTAGCCAAAAAACTTACATAAGGTTGCATTTTATCATACTTTCAAGTAAATGACTTAAAACCTGTAAAAAAAAGTAAATGACTTCAATACACTATGCACTCTAAAAGATCTATTGGGTGCACATTCAGTCTTGCATGCAGTAAAAGCGTATCTTTCTCCAAACTTTCCGCAGGGTTATTCTGTTTTGAAGCGGATCGCTAGTGCTCTTCCAAAGGCTGACCCGATACAGCTGGAAGAACTGACTGGGTGAGTCATAATTTCCTTTTTACTTTCATAAATAGTGTAGTGAAGCATGATGAGATAGTTGTGGAATGCATAATGGCATCTACCATCAGTGCTACACTTGTACTTTCTGACCTTTGAATATGTCGACACTTAACGAATATTCATGTACTTCCACTTGGTTTCAGGGAATTCTACACCGTGATTCCTCACGACTTTGGTTTCAAAAAGATGCGTAAGTTTCAAACTTCCTGCTTGGTTCATTCTACAGTCAGGATCTTCTAACAAAATTTATCTGGCAGGTGAATTTATCATTGACACTCCTGAGAAACTGAAAGCTAAGCTGGAAATGGTAATAGGCCACTATCTTTTGCTTTATTATAGCTTTGATCTGTTATGAAATCTTGTATGCACTAATAGATAATGACAATTTTCAAGCATAATTTAGAACATTGGTTCTTCTCAAGAGATTCAGAACCAGAGCCTCTTTTGGCCCTTTGTAAATATGTCCCTGCCATTCTTATCATAATTTGAAATGCATTGTAACTTAATATTCATACATTTTTCCAACAACACTCATATTCATAATTCGAAATTCCCTGTACTAATTCCAGCTTCATATCTAATATCACCACTTGTTTTGCTCTTTCGAAGGTTGAAGCCCTTGGTGAGATTGAGATTGCGACCAGGCTTCTGGAAGACGATCAAAGCGATCGGGTAAGTCATTGGTAAAGACATATGGTGTGCACACATGCATGAACACTCTGGATTTATAAGTTCGTTTCATTTTTGCCATCTAGGACGATCCTTTGTATGCTCGATACAAGCAGCTTCATTGTGACTTTGCACCTCTGGAAGTTGATTCCGAAGAATACTCCATGGTAATATTTCTACCAAAAATCTAGGCCTTTATAGCAACTTTATTATGGGAATACCATTTATTTCTTCATTAAAAAGATGTCAAACTTCTTATGACCAAAGTTTTAAGTAGCACGCTAAGCCTCTTAACGGCGGACCTCTTCTAAATACTATAGCGGTGCTATAGCGTGCTATTTAAAATGTTTGCTCATGTGTTTAAACAAAAGACCCTTAGCGCAGGACCTCTTCTAAACGCTATAGCGTGCTATAGCTATAGCGCGCTATTTAAAACCATGCTTATGACCAAGAACTGATTTGGCATGGTTGAATGAGTTATGTTCCACTCTTCTTCACTTACGCGATGTTATTGACTTTTACCCTGTATGAACATTTCTGTTGTCCAGATAAAAACATATTTGACCAACACACATGCCAAAAGACATTCAGGTTATACGGTCGACATAGAGCAGATATTTAAGGTGACAAGGCAGGGCGAAACAGAGCGGTTTCAGAAGGTAAGTGGATCTACCTAATCAGCTATGTGGCGCCCAAAAAAAAGAAAATGGCAGTACTTACTGCAATGAAATTGCCAAATGACTAACTCTGAAAGTGTTCTCGCAGTTCATCGGCGCAGGAAACAGGATGCTTCTATGGCATGGCTCTCGATTGACCAACTGGACCGGAATATTTTCTCGGGGTATTATATGTACTGTAAACATCAAATTACTCCCTCCGTTCGAAAATAGATGACTCGACTTTATACTAACTTTATACTAAAGTTAAGTCATCTATTTTGGAATGGAGGGAGTATGTCAGATCTGACTACATAGGTCAATGCTAGTATATTAGTTAACGCTACTCTTTCTCCCAGGTTTGCGAATCGCTCCTCCTGAAGCGCCTAGCACCGGCTACATGTTTGGGAAAGGGGTTTACTTTGCTGACATGTTCTCCAAGAGTGCAAACTACTGCCATCCTTCACAAGCATCTAGATCTGGAGTGTTGCTTCTATGCGAGGTCTGTTTTGCCAAGCTATCAAATGTTCACCAGATATATACCGCTCAAGCGTGTTTTTCTCCATTTATTTATGGTGTCATATTGAGTCGTTTGCTGTAACTTATCATCTCAGGTTGCGCTAGGCGAGATGAACGAGCTACTAGATGGCGATGTAAATGCTAATAACCTGCCCAAGGGTAAACTAAGGTCGGTTGCCAACGCGGGCCGTTTTGATAAAAGCCCTACATCCACTTACTGATTCAAAGTGCAGCACCAAGGGGGTCGGGAAGACGGCACCGGACATGGCCGAATCAAAGATCACCGATGACGGCGTGGTTATTCCGCTCGGGAAACCTAAGAAGGCGTCCCGCGATAACGTATGTGCAGTCCAATTCAACCCCGTGTAGTTTCTCGGGCTTTTCTGCCTGTTGGTTTCCTGTTTAATTTGTGTGCTTTGCACCGTCTTGCGCGTTCTCTTTCTAATAAAATAAGGCATGCATTGCAGGGTGTCCTTTACTACAACGAGTACATAGTGTACAACTTGGACCAGATCAGGATGCGGTATGTTCTCCATGTTTCCTTCAACTACAAACAGTAGTAGGTGGTCTCGTGCCAAGGGTGAACAAGTGCCAAGATCTCGGTATCTCCTTTGCGGAATCCAATTTTCGATGGCACATTATTAGCAACAAATGGATGTGGAGGAAAGTGGAGTTTGGTCCAGCTTGTGGAGAAATTTCGAATTTCTCAGCGTAGCATTAGGCAGTGCAGATTCTTATGGAGATCAAGTATTATCTTGCTTCTACCTAATATTGTAAAAGAAGTGATAGCATTTGTGGTTTTCACTTCTTCTTTTTTTATGCGTGCAGTCAGGTTACAAATTTACACAAAACATGAAACCAGCCATGTCATCATATGGTATTACAAATATGATAGCATTGTCAAAAGCTTAAGATGGAAAAAATATATATAGAGCAGATCACTCTTGCTGCTTCTGACAAGCTACAACAAAACCACACTTGTCAGCAGCATGGGGAGAGAGTAGCTCCAGCACTCACCTCCTACCAGAGGCTCCCTTGTCACCATCGTTGTCACTGTCGGTGTTGGCCAAAGCTTCCCTCGCTCCAGCTGCTTCTTGCATGGACAGCAAAAACGAAAAGGATCTGGTCTAGCTGCAGGCCTAAAACTAAGACAAACTCTACTTTCAAGGCGGGGAAACAAAAGCGCACCTGGCGTCGTGGATGCGATTTAGGCCCTGTTCCTCTCCGCTCCACAACTGCAGCTCCCGGAGCGGAGGGAGCGGCAGCACAATTGCAGGGAGTGGCTCAAACCGAGCTCCTCGCGCGGAGCAGAGTTTCGGGACTGGAAAGGTGGTGGCAGAGCAAACAGAGGCGGTGGTGTTGAGTTTGGAAACACGGCACAGTGACCATGGCCTGAGCCCAGGTGGCTTCAGTTGCACAA
Source organism: Triticum timopheevii (assembly GCA_963921465.1). Classification (NCBI taxonomy): domain Eukaryota; kingdom Viridiplantae; phylum Streptophyta; class Magnoliopsida; order Poales; family Poaceae; genus Triticum; species Triticum timopheevii. The sequence goes on along the minus strand of OY997272.1, from coordinate 554,078,869 downwards.
ATTGGTGGCTGCTGCTCCATGTAGAACTTTTAGTCCTTTTTGGAAGATTTCACGTCCTTCTTGTGCTTCCCCTTCCTCTTGCTCGCGTTCTGCAAATCGGAGAGGGAAAAAAGGGTTCAGGTCCATTGGGTTGGTGTTTGCTTCTAGTTCAACAGCTACATGAAACCGCTCGTACGAAACATAAAGACGTACATACCCCCGCCACCATGTCGCTGAAGTCTTCCTTCTGGTTCCGTAGCTTCTCCTCCTCCCGGGCTTCTTCGTACCTGTTTCATAGTTTTAGAGGGAAGGTGTTAATGTTTCAACTCGTGGATTGACAGGCAAAGCTTGACAGACGCGATGGAGAAGTGCTCTTACTTGGCTGCCAGAACATCGGCCATAACTTCGAGCTCCTCGGGATGTATGGTGACATCCACTTTTTCAGACTTCTGATTCTTGAGAAGATCAACCTGCAAACGAGAACCACAAACATGTGTCAATGAATCATCAGAGCATGCAAGCTATGGGAATACTTGTATACTTGGTGCAAGGAATGTAAAAGCTCACCCTTTTAACCCCAGCTTTATCCTGTGCCCCAACCATATACCTGCAAAAACAGCAAGATGCAAAATGAGTTCTCCATATGATTGAAACAGGAATCCATCAGAGATTATTGATATATATAAAATGAGTTCTCCGTATGGTTGAAACAGAAATCCATCGGAAAAATATTGTAGAGATGACTAGGTTGCATTAGAGTTGCATACGTATGGCTTGACCCATAGAGGGTTCAAGGTGCGATTTTCTCCTCCTTCTGCTCAAGAACCTTCAGATGAAAAAGAATAAATTGTTGGTTATGAACTGCAATAAGCCAAACTAAAGCTCCATAACAATACTTGGCCTGAAATACCACAAAACTGAAGCTAAGCCCTTACCTGGTATAACTACTTATCTGTTGGCCTTTCAGACTCTTTCCTCTGTTGCTTCCAAAGATCAATGACTTCAGGAGTTTCCACGCCAGTGGGAGTGCTATTAACAGAGGCGTCATAACAAGTTCCTTAGAGAAGAACCTAAGCTAGTCATCAAATAATTATTATAGAACCTTGACATGGTGTCGACAGACTGCATGCCAGCTTCCATGTCTTCATCTTCCATTAGTTCCTCTTCCTCTTCCTCCTCCTATTCTTCCTCCTCTTCATCTTCCTCCTCCAAGTCTCCCCAATGCTTGCTGCGGTCAACAGATTCCTCCTGGAAAACAATGCAACACAACAGTCAGCTGACTGGTAGGGCTGTAGTTCAATTTCAAGGAAAATTAGGCAATCAAACATACTCCCTCCGTTCGGAATTACTTGTCTCGAAAATGGATGTATCTAGAACTAAAATAAGTCTAGATACATCCATTTCTGCGACAAGTAATTCCGAACGGAGGGAGTACATCATAATTAGGTTCATCCAGCTGCAGGATGCCAAAAACATCTCTGTAGAGGTCCATACTGTTAGCCAAAACAAATAAATAGATCAGAAAAGAAATTTATTTTCATTACAGAAGCCACATTTAACTAGAGCCAAGCCCATGAAAAGCATATTTGTTGTAAATTACCTAATCCACAGGAGGCTTTCCCCATCCCCCGGGCCAGTAACCAAAAGTAGCACCAGGAGGAATTGGGGCATTCAGACCAGGGATCTTCAGTGAAGGATAAGAGGGAGGAGGACCATATCTCAGCCAAAATTATTTGATGTCAGTTGATAGCTGGCCAATAACAAGAGATCAGTCAACCAGAAGGCCAGCTGCCTGGAGTTTTTTTCTTCTTAAAAAGAACAATACCTGCATGTTTATAAGCCATGGAGGTTGGAGGCGGTGCACCTTCTGGCATACCAAGAGCTTCTTTAAGTTCTCGGGACAGCATACCTGGCTTCATTTCCCTAAGTTTGACCTGTTGAGTTCATACATGTATTATGCTTGATGAGCCAGGTTTGAGAACACAGACATATATGGATGTTCCAAACAATTATCAATTATCTCTGTTTCTGACATTAAGAAGAGAGCGAAGCAAAAGAAGTACCTCAAACTCTTTCCCTTCGTAGTAAAGGTCACCATGACTAGTCAATTTTGGTTGTGTTTGATATTTGAAGAAGGCGTCATGTAAAACCTGCACACAACAAAATTACAGTGAGGCTTGCTTTCCTGCACATTCACAAGTTAACTCATGTCTAAAATTTGAACATATATGGAAGAAACACATCGTACTTATCAGCTATGATATTTTCACACGTGTTCATCATCAGTATTACTGCCTAAGTGGCAGGTAATAAAACACCTGGCAAACCAGATATGCATGTAGAGAAGTATAGCACAAGGAGAAAAGGCAGGCAGTTATTTAACACCTAAGTAAAATCAGCTGGAAAATAAATAGTGCTCTGTATACATCTTGCCCATTATGGAGAAAACACAAATATATATGGCATGTGCTTCTATGTGCAACTCAGATTGGCCTCAACAAGAATTAACTGACCTGATAATCTGTATCCATCTTGCCCATTTTTGGCTGCATACGCTCCCGCTGGTTCTGCTTCTACTTTTTGCTTATCCTCTTTCTCGACTGAAAATGCATTTGGAAAGCTACTTACAGTTTGTCCACTTTGCCCATTTGTGGAATAAAAATTAAAGTGCCAATAAAACAAAACTCCCAAAGTTACCAAGTTGAAAAGGGAGATACAATGTCCATAGCATTGCTACAAAGGACCAAGATATTAAGATACCTGTCTTATTTTTTCTATTCCACTTGCAGCAATGAAGTCAGGAAGTTGGAATGGTTGTTTTTCGATACCTTTCTTACCCTGAAAGAAAAATAACATGGTGATGTAAAAACTATTCGACAAGATATAGATAATATGAAGCAAAACGTAATTTCATGTTTTGACGATATAAAAAAGTTGCAAAGGCCTGGGCAAATGGTATACTTGTATACGCAAGCAAAGGAGGACCAAGGATCAAGATCCTAGATGGACCTAAATGTCTTTCAAGGGAATGCCTAGCATGAATCAACTAGATCAAACACTTCAGCATTCATACTACAGCAATCACTCAAGTACAGTACCATCAAGACCCTGCTCCAGGAAGTTGCAGCCTTCCTGCAAGAATTATATATCTGTATAAGAGGGAGGGAAAAACCTTATCGACTTTATGTTCCCTCCCCCCTTCGAATAACACCCACCCAGGCACTGCCATGACACTTTGTAATGAGTTCACTAGCTTATGCATGCTGGCCCAAACAGTTGCGGTTATGGGCTTACACTTTTCAATGATGCAAGGACAAAACCAAAGTGTGATCGGCATTAAGTGAATTTGGACCTGGCATGGTCTGTCCCTTGGCCCTTGTGTTTTGTTTCTCTTTCCTGCTCTGCATAGCTTTTTTGGTCTTGTTTGGTTTTCTATCTGTTTTTGGTCGGCTTGTATCTGGTTGTTGTAATCATGGTGCTCTATTTTACAAGTGCGTTACTTTTAATACAAAATGAGACGCATTTAGATACAACATGCATTTAGATGCAGGCCCATGGGAAAAACAAACTTCTGTAACAATACATGAAAGCATGCTCCAACACTTTTACAGGTGGAGTTCAAAGGAACTGGTGATCTGTTTGCATCTGCCTACCAACTCCACTACTAACAACACTATGTTCTGATTGTGTAGTTTATTTCTCAGAGGTGCATCCAAGTACTCATTATGAAATTATGCATAACAAGATTATTCATGGTACATGTATTACAAACCTGCAAGAATTTCCTCTTTTGAGACCAGTGCCTTGGGACAGGTACTGTGTTCCTGTAAGACTTCAGATAGACAAGTAACTTGAGGTCTGATGCAGTCGCATCCCAAACCTGGCAGGAAGAGCATAATTGCATCAGTTGAAGCTAATTCATAATCAACTTTACACTGCTAATAGCAATGAGTTAAAGAAAATGGCACACAACAAAGCATGTATAAAGAAGATGTCTGCAAAGCGTATATAAACATAATGCATGTAAGAGCATTACACCTCAAAGCATTAAGCACTAAGCACATGAATGGATATCATAATCATATTTTCCAGGCTTCCAGTAAATTCATGACTTGTAAAATATATTACCTCGCTGACGTGATTTCAGTGGATATAACTGCAGCGAAATCATACATGTCACTTATACTGCCGTTCCCTCAAGGTTTTCTGATTTAATACAGAAAAGGCCAGTACACCTGGTTTCATTCCCCTGTCTACCATTTCTTCAAAAAGATCTTGTGCCTTCTCTATTTCGCCCTGGCTGCAATATCCACTTATAAGAGCTGTGTATACATATTGATCAGGAGTCAGCCCTTTCTGCAACACTTCATCAAATTCTCCCCGGGCTTTCTCAAAATCACCGGCTTTGCAGTACCCATCTATCAATACGGTGTAAAAGGGTACATCAGGTTCGATTTCCATTTTTTTCATAGAGCTGAGCAACCTGTTCTGCTTTGTTCCAAGAACATAGACCCTTCTCTCCTTACTAACGCCCTCCCAGCACCGCTGCAGGTACTCTTTTAGGTGACCATCCAGTAGCATGGTATATGCAATTACGTCAGGCTTAATACCTAAACTTGTCATCTGATCAAACAATTTGCAAGCTTCTTCCATCTGGCCAACCTTGCAGTAACCATTCATTAGTATAGTGTATACAATAACATCAGCAGAAAGTCCTCGCTGAACCATATCATAGAACCATAAGCGAGCATTGTGCATATCTCCTGTCTGACAATAGGCTGATATGAGTTTGGTATATGAAATTACATCAGGAATAACATTATTTTCTAACATCATGCTGCAAACCGTTGAAGCTCCCTGGGCATTTCCATCCCTACAAAGGTCATTCGTCAACTTTGAACATGAGAAACGATCCACAAATTTTCCTTGCTTAGCAACCCTAAGAAAAAGCATGTAAGCATGATCAGTCCAGCCTGAATGCAAATAGCCACAAACCATTGAACTGTACAATACTTCAATGTGTTCGATTCCTTTCTCTTCTACTATATTAAATAACACCTCTGCTTCACTAAGGTTGCCACTTCTGCAAAACCCATCAATTATTATACCATAAGTGAGTGAATTAGGCTCTAGCCCTTGATCCGCCATATGGTCTAGAAGGTCAAACACCTCCGTAACAAGACCATTCTTGCAAAATCCACTGGCCAATATGTTATATGTAACTACATCTGGCTTTACATTGGCCTTCAGCATCACTTCGAATGCTTGACGTGCATTTGGTACATCTCCCCTCAAACAATAACCCTTGATCACGCATGTATAGTGAATTCTGTCAGGTGTCAGACCCTCAGCCTTCATTTCTCTCAGTAGCTTAACCGCCTCATCCATGTTCCCATCCTTGCAATAAGCATCCATAGCAATGTTATACAGAACGCCATCTAGATGGAGTCCCGAATCTCTGAGTTTCTGGAAATGCTCTGTAACTTGAGATGTCATGCCTAACTTCATAAAGCATTGTAGAAGATAACTCGCAATGTGGCAGTTTGTTTCGAAACCATGGGATACCATGGCTTGATAATGGTCCAACACCTTGAGTAGGTTGCCCGCTTTGCCATAACTCCGAATGAGATAGCTATAACCATATATATCTCGTGTGAACCCTTGTCTGGCCTTGTTCTCCAAGAGCATTTCAGCCTCCTGCAGTCTCATTTCCTTGCATAGCCCATCCATTACCATGTTATAAGCCATGTCCTCAACTTGAATCCCCTCCCTGTTGATCTCTTGCAGAATCGCATAAGCCAAATCAACCTTTCCGCAATCACACAGACCAGTTATAAATGATGAATATGCAATTACATCTGGTTTCACCCCCATTTCAATCATATCAACCCACATTTGGAATGCTTTGTCTGCCTTCTTTTCTCGAAAGAAAGACCTAGTGATAAGGACTAACGCGTGAGCATCCAAGGTCAATCCAAATTCCTTGATTTGATCATAAGCTGATACAACAATCTCCGAGTCACCGCTCTCAGCTGCAAATTTGAGAAGTATGTTGCAAGTCCAAACTGCCGGGACAATTCCAAGCCTACAGAGATCACCAAACAGCCCTATCGTGTCCTGTGCACTGCGACAAGTGGTGCATGTTGTGATCAAGCAGTCTGTCGCAAACAAGAGAGCATACGAAGTAGTGCACGTACTTCTGAGCTGATCCATGAGCGGCACGATCTCAGGGCCGCCCCCGCCGCCGCCGCCATCAGCCGGCGAGAGGATGTCACTGAACAAGGAAAACAGAATCCTCCCCTGGCCCTTATGTGACAGAACGCGGATGATCTCCGCGTAGGTGGCAAGGTCATGGCGAAAGCCGATGCTCTCGGTGTCCTTGAAGTAGGCGAACGCGGTGGCGGGCTTCCTCTCCAGGCGCTGGAGCGTCCTGACGACGCCGGCAGAGCTCAGGCTCGGAGCAGAGCTCCTCCTCCGGGTAATCTCGCAGGGAGCGCAGCCCCTTCTCCAGGGAACCTCGCCGGCAGGGGCACAGCTGGGCCTCTCCTCGCCGCTTGAGGTGGCGTCGTCGTCCGGCTGGTGCGCCCAGGCGGCGAGCACGGAGAAGCGGCGGCGGCGGCGGCGAGGGGATGGGGACGGTTGCGCCGCGGGCAGGGCCCGGGCGTGCCTGCGGCACTCGGCGACGCATTTGCGTCGCCACGGGAGCATGGGGATCTAGGCGGCGCGCATCCGGGCGTGGGATTTGAGCACGAGGGTCGCGACCTCGAGGCTCGGCGGGCAGATACCGCGGACGGGGTGGGGACGGCAGGAGCGCGCCGCGCGATGCCCCAGAGGAGGGAGGGCGGGACGGAGGTGGCGACGACGGCGGGGGAGTTGGGGGGGGGGGGGGGGGGGGGGGTGCGGCGACGACAAGGAACGGAACGGCACGGCGGCTGGTCTTGGGGGGCTAGGGCTTTGGGGAGATTTTGGCCAGTTTTTTTTTTCTTAACATTTTTTTTCACCAGTTCATCCATTCGTTATGAAGTTAACCTAAAAATGAAATGTCTAGTGAAAATTCGTTATGTAGTTAACCAAAAAAATATGAAATGTCTAGTGACATTCAGTGATGACACAAAAACTTGTCCGGCGTGCTCCTTTAGTTCATGACCTCGTAAAATGAAATTTTGTCATGCTAACTTTGTCCTACATGTTCACTTTGGTCTAAATCGTTCGGAAGCAAGGCCATGACGATTAAAATCTGCCGCCACCCTCGATGTCACCACTTGGAGAATCGGTGAAGGGGATGTGCCTCTGACTGCGCTCCCCGCAAGACAATGACTACATAGATCGAATTTTGGTGTCCCCTTTAACTCAGACCATGGGGTTCATCGGGCAAGTTCATCTCACTTGGTGATCGTCTTCCAAATTCTCCGCATAGGCCAGCGCCTCTCACTACCGCATAGCTCCTAGACATCTTTGACAAGCCCCATAGATGTCGTCTAGGGCGAGCGGTTTTCACGTCGGCATGCGATCAACAAGCGGAGGCAGAGGGCAGGTTCGTAGAGGTTACCTCAGCAACCACCTGGCAAGGAGTAGGTGTGGGAGGGCTAGATCCGCCCGGATTTGGTTGTGCTGACTCGTTGGTAGGCTTGTGAACGTGTGGTGTATCTGGCTTGGGAGGTGGATCCAACCAGAAGTCTTGTCTCGGGTCATTATCGGAGTCGACGATGATTATGCTTTTGAGTGTCGTTTCCTTCTTGTTGACATCGTCAAGGTGATACTTCTACCCGCAACCTTTGCAGCTTCAGTAAAAACTCTAGATTTGTGTGATCGGGCGTTGGTGGCTCACGGGGCAATGAACCTTAGACAATGGGCAAAGCTTGATCCAGCAATGTCGCGTGAGTGAAGAAGAGCAAATGTCGCTTGTAAAGCTCTTTCGTCGAGTGCGCGATCATGACAGCACTCGAGGAAGAAGCCATGGCTACCTCCATGCCAGCAGCATTGTCTTCTTTACAGATTTGTGTAGTGATCTTTTTTTTCATCTGTGGGCCTAGCGAGAAAGACGAAACACATGCCGTCGCCATCATTTATTTCTCTTCTTCTCTTCCAGTGAGGGTGACATCCCATCTCAGAGCCACACCGCCCGACTCGCCGTGGTCCCTCATTTCCTCCACCTCCCCCACTCCTCCAAGACAATCTCTCCTTCCTGTCCTACCGTCTCTCATTGTCCCGCCACCGTGGAGTGTTTGAGGGCAATTTCTTTGTGTGGAGATCGGGTCGTTACTGTACCGCCCTCGATGCGGCTATATCTCCCACGTGTCGTAGCACGACTTAGAGGCATAACCGCATTGAAAGCATGTCGCAAGTGAGGTAATCTTCGCACAACCCATGTAATACATAAAGGAAAGATATACATAGTTGGCTTACAGTCCCCACTTCACACAATACATAAATAAACATCCATCATCCAGATTACACTCAAGGTCTGACTACGGAACCAAAATAAAAGAAGACTACCCCAAATGCTACACAAATCCCCGATCATCCCGACTGGGCACCTCTACTGATCATCTGGAAACGATACATAGTAACGACCAAGGGCCTCATCAAATTCCCACTTGAGCTCGGTTGCGCCATCTGCGCCAGTATCCTCGGCACCTGCATCTGTTTTGGTAGAATCTATGAGCCACGGGGACTCAGCAATCTCACACCCGCAAGATCAAGACTATTTAAGCTCATAGGTAGGAAAAGGGCAATATGGTGGAGCTGCGGCAAGCACTAAGCATATATGGTGGCTAACATACGCAAGTGAGAGCGAGAAGAGAAGCAATGCAATGGTCGAGAAGCTAGAAGCGATCAAGAAGTGATCCTGAAACTACTTACGTCAAGCATAACTCAAACCGTGTTCACTTCCCGGACTCCGCCGAGAAGAGACCATCACGGCTACACACGCGGTTGATGCATTTTAATGAAGTCAAGTGTCAAGTTATCTACAACCGAACATTAACAAATTCCCATCTGCCTCATAACCGTGGGCACGGCTTTCGAAAGATTATATACCCTGCAGGGGTGTCCCAACTTAGCCCATCATAAGCTCTCACGGTCAACGAAGGATAAACCTTCTCCCGGGAAGACCCGATCAGTCTCGGAATCCCGGTTCGCAAGACATTTCGACAATGGTAAAACAAGACCAGCAAGACCACCCGTCTGTGCCGACAAATCCCGATAGGAGCTGCACATATCTCGTTCTCAGGGCACACCGGATAAGCGAAGCGTACAGGTACCGATGTAATCCAAGTTGCCAAGGAATGGTCCCGCACGGTGCTCTAGTTTGGACCAACACTCAGAGGAGCACTGGCCCGGGGGGGTAAATAAAGATGACCCTTGGGCTCGCGAAAACCCAAGGGAAAAAGGCTTAGGTGGCAAATGGTAAAACCAAGGTTGGGCCTTGCTGGAGGAGTTTTATTCAAACCGAACTGTCAAGGGGGTCCCATAAATCACCCAACCGCGTAAGGAACGCAAAATCAAGGAACATAACACCGGTATGATGGAAACTAGGGCGGCAAGAGTGGAACAAGTCACCAGGCATAAGGCCGAGCCTTCCACCCTTTACCAAATATATAAGGTGCATTAATTAAACAGGAGATATTGTGATATCCCAAAATGTCCATGTTCCGACCAGGAACAAACTTCATCTTCACCTGCAACTAGCAACGCTATAAGAGGGGCTGAGCGAAAGCGGTGACATAGCCAATCAACGGTTTGCTAGGACAGGATGGTTAGAGGTTTGACATGGCAATAGGAAGGCATGATAAACAATGGTAGGTAGGGCTAACATAGCGAAAGAGCGAGTACTAGCAAGCAAAGATAGAAGTGATATCGAAGGTATGGTCATCTTGCCTGCAAGGTTCTCAGAGTTGTCGAAGGCTTGATCCTCGTAAGCGTTCTCAACAGGTTCCTCATTCACGTACTCGTCTCCCGGCTCTACCCAAAGCAAGAACACAATCAATGGAACACAATAAATCACGGTGCAATGCACAAGCAACATGATGCGATACATGACATGATATGCGAGATGTGATATGCAATGCATATGCGTGCTCCAGAAGGGAAAATGATGAACAAGGCATCAACTTGGCAAACCAAGTATGCCGCTGGAAAGATGAGATGATTTCGGTTGAAATCGATATAAAGATCACCGGAAACGGATGCACGGTTTGCAAATGGCAAGCAAAACAGTAATGACACAAATCTGCGATTAACAGCACGATGCTACGTAGCATGCAACAAGAAACTATTCTACAGCACCCCAACATACAAACAAAGCATATGGCAGTGATCTACAGGAGATGCTTAACAAAAGAGGAACACTGAGCTACGGCTAAATCACATCATAACAGGACCAAACAAGCATGGTGAAAGTGCAAAAAATATCAGGCTGGACATGGCATAAACAGCATCAGGAAGCAATGTTCAGAGCAAGTTATCAACAAGCTACAGAAACTTATAATAGCAAGACAAGACATGGCATGAATCTACTCAAAGCATAGATCAAAAGTCCCTTACTGACCACAAGCCAAAAAGGACCATAAGAAATGATGGCATGCATGTAAACATAGCAAGTTTCGTTAACAGATTCAGCAAACAGGGCATGGCATTTACAGAATTACGAAGGCACCTTCGTGAGCTCGATGCACTCACTACAGAGCACCTCATGATAAACTAAGCATACATCCATCAAGAAGACATGGCATAGAAGCTATACGTGGCAAGAACAACATCATAGCATACACGGATCAACTACAGCAAACTCGTAAAAATTGAATATCATGTAAACAATCTGCCAGGAAACATTTTGTAGCAAACGTAGAGCACGAAAATGACATGCTAGACTACTCCATAATTTCAAACAAGGGCATGAATGGATAGAGCATAACCATATGTTCAAAACACCCTTACTGAAGTATCTCTAAATAAGCATGGATCTCTCTGTAGCAACATGTTTACATGGCATCACAATAACAGCAGAACAGGGACTAAAATCAGCAATATCACGAAGCCTAGTTTGCATGCTTGTGCTAGTCACCACATTGATCACAAAAATACATGGCATACACCCCTGTAAAGCTGGCATGGCATAGATCAAAACATATGTAGGGCTCAAGTTCATAAGATACACACATTAATCATGGCAAAAATGACAAAAGTGCAAGTTCTGTTAAGAAACAGAAACTAACATCACATAGCCCTCTTCCAACAGCATTTCCAGCATCAAGATGAGCTCAATGAAAATGATGCAATGAGATGAAATGATGTACTCTTTGAGACAAACAATTTGGTATGCTACACGCCCAAAACGGAGCCACGGGTGCAAAGATGTGATGGGATGAAGATGCAACAATTTTCTGGCAGAAAATGACTTAGTGAAAAAACGGCGGGGGGAGGGGGGAGAACGAGGTCAACCCTAGCAGATCGGATCTGGGTCTGGCTGCACGGATGCCGAGGCGGCGCGGATCTCGCCGGAGAACGTCGGGGGAGGCCGGCGGCGAGGCACCGCTTTCGCTCATGTATCGCATCATGTTGCTTGTGCATTGCACCGTGATTTATTGTGTTCCATTGCTTGTGTTCTTGCTTTGGGTAGAGCCGGGAGACGAGTACGTGAACGAGGAACCTGTTGAGAACGCTTACGAGGATCAAGCCTTCGACAACTCTGAGAACCTTGCAGGCAAGATGACCATACCTTCGATATCACTTCTATCTTTGCTTGCTAGTACTCGCTCTTTCGCTATGTTAGCCCTACCTGCCATTGTTTATCATGCCTTCCTATTGCCATGTCAAACCTCTAACCATCCTGTCCTAGCAAAACGTTGATTGGCTATGTCACCGCTTTCGCTCAGCCCCTCTTATAGCGTTGCTAGTTGCAGGTGAAGATGAAGTTTGTTCCTGGTCGGAACATGGACATTTTGGGATATCACAATATCTCTTGTTTAATTAATGCACCTTATATATTTGGTAAAGGGTGGAAGGCTCGGCCTTATGCCTGGTGACTTGTTCCACTCTTGCCGCCCTAGTTTCCATCATACCGGTGTTATGTTCCTTGATTTTGCGTTCCTTACGAGGTTGGGTGATTTATGGGACCCCCTTGACAGTTCGCTTTGAATAAAACTCCTCCAGCAAGGCCCAACCTTGGTTTTACCATTTGCCACCTAAGCCTTTTTCCCTTGGGTTTTCGCGAGCCCGAGGGTCATCTTTATTTACCCCCCGGGCCAGTGCTCCTCTGAGTGTTGGTCCAAACTAGAGCACCGTGCGGGACCATTCCTTGGCAACTTGGATTACGTCGGTACCTGTACGCTTCGCTTATCCGGTGTGCCCTGAGAACGAGATATGTGCAGCTCCTATCGGGATTTGTCGGCACAGACGGGTGGTTTTGCTGGTCTTGTTTTACCATTGTCGAAATGTCTTGCGAACCGGGATTCCGAGACTGATCGGGTCTTCCCGGGAGAAGGTTTATCCTTCGTTGACCGTGAGAGCTTATGATGGGCTAAGTTGGGACACCCCTGCAGGGTATATAATCTTTTGAAAGCCGTGCCCACGGTTATGAGGCAGATGAGAATTTGTAATGTCCGGTTGTAGATAACTTGACACTTGACTTCATTAAAATGCATCAACCGCGTGTGTAGACGTGATGGTCTCTTCTCGGCGGAGTCCGGGAAGTGAACACGGTTTGAGTTATGCTTGACGTAAGTAGTTTCAGGATCACTTCTTGATCGCTTCTAGCTTCTTGACCATTGCGTTGCTTCTCTTCTCGCTCTCACTTGCGTATGTTAGCCACCATATATGCGTAGTGCTTGCCGCAGCTCCACCATATTGCCCTTTTCCTACCTATGAGCTTAAATAGTCTTGATCTCGCGGGTGTGAGATTGCTGAGTCCCCGTGGCTCACAGATTCTACCAAAACAGATGCAGGTGCCGAGGATACTGGCGCAGATGGCGCAACCGAGCTCAAGTGGGAATTTGATGAGGCCCTTGGTCGTTACTATGTATCGTTTCCAGATGATCAGTAGAGGTGCCCAGTCGGGACGATCGGGGATCTGTGTAGCATTTAGGGTAGTCTTCTTTTATTTTGGTTCCGTAGTCGGACCTTGAGTGTAATCTGGATGATGGATGTTTATTTATGTATTGTGTGAAGTGGCGACTGTAAGCCAACTATGTATATCTTTCCTTTATGTATTACATGGGTTGTGTGAAGATTACCTCACTTGCGACATGCTTTCAATGCGGTTATGCCTCTAAGTCGTGCTTCGACACGTGGGAGATATAGCCGCATCGAGGGCGTTACAAGTTGGTATCAGAGCCAAGTTAGGGTGTAAACCTGGCTCTGATACCAACTTGTAACACCCACGATGCGGCTATATCTCCCACGTGTCGAAGCACGACTTAGAGGCATAACCGCATTGTGGTTTTGTCGCAAGAAGGGTCATCTTCACACAATCTCATGTAATGAACAAGAATGGGATAAAGAGTTGGCTTACAGTCGCCACTTCACACAATGAACATATAATTCATACATCATTCAGAGTACACACATAGTCCGACTATGGACGAAGCCAAAAGAAAAGAAGATAATCCAACTGCTAGATCCCTGATCGTCCCAACTGGGCTCCACTACTGATCAACATGAAACGAAACATAGCAACGACCAAGGTCTTCGTTGAGCTCCCATCTGAGCTCGGTTGCATCACCTGTACTGGTATCATCGGCACCTGCAACTGTTGTGATAGTATCTGGTGAGTCACGAGGACTCAGCAATCTCAAAACCCGCGAGATCAAGACTATTTAAGCTTAATGGGTAAGGAAGGGGTAAAGTTGTGAGGTTGCAGCAACAACTAAGTATATATGGTGGCTAACATACGCAAATAAGAGCGAGAAGAGAAGCAATGGAACGGTCATGAAGCTAGCAATGATCAAGAAGTGATCCTGAACTCCTACTTACGTCAAACATAACCCAAAACCGTGTTCACTTCCCGGACTCCGCCGAAAAGAGACCATCACGGCTACACATGCGGTTGATATGTTTTAAATCAGATCTGGTGTCAAGTTATCTACAACCGGACATTAACAAATTCCCATCTGCCACATAACTGCGGGCACGGCTTTCAAAAGTTTAAACCCTGCAGGGGTGTCCCAACTTAGCCCATCACAAGCTCTCACGGTCAACAAAGGATATTCCTTCTCCCAGGAAGACCCGATCAAACTCGGAATCCCGGTTTACAAGACATTTCGACAATGGTAAAACAAGACCAGCAAGACCACCCAACTGTGCCGACAAATCCCGATAGGAGCTGCACATATCTCGTTCTCAGGGCACACCGGATAAGCGAAGCATACAGGAACCGACGTAACCCAAGTTGCCAAGGAATGGTCCCGCACGGTGCTCTAGTTTGGACCAACACTCGGAGGAGCACTGGCCCGGGGGGTAAAATAAAGATGACCCTTGAGTCTGTAGAACCCAAGGGAAAAAGGCTTAGGTGGCAAATGTTAAAACCAATGTTGGGCCTTGCTGGAGGAGTTTTATTCAAAGCGAACTGTCAAGGGGGTCCCATAAATCACCCAACCGCGTAAGGAACGCAAAATCAAGGAACATAACACCGGTATGACGGAAACTAGGGGCGGCAAGAGTGGAACAAAACACCAGGCATAAGGCCGAGTCTTCCACCCTTTACCAAGTATATAGATGCATTAATTAAATAAGAGATATTGTGATATCCCAACATAATCTTGTCCATCATGGAGCAATCTTCAACTTCACCTGCAACTAACAACGCTATAAGAGGGGCTGAGCAAAGCGGTAACATAGCCAAACAACGGTTTGCTAGGAAGGGTGAAAAGGTTAGAGGCTGACATGGCAATATGGGAGGCATGGTAAACAGGTGATGGGCAGCGCAGCATAGCGATAGAACGAAGCAACTAGCAAGCAAAGATAGAAGTGATATCGAGGGTAATGGTCATCTTGCCTGAAATCCCGCTAGGAAGAAGAACGGGTCCATGAACAAGACAAACGGACGTAGTCGAACGAATCCTCCCAACTCCGGAACGAAACCGAAGCTAACGAGAGAAGCAAATCAGAAAGAAGCAAACAACATGGTAAACCACCATCACATAATCATGGCATGATGCAGAACCAAATATGATGCATGCCCGGTTTAAAGAGGCATGGCATGGCAAGGTGAAGCAAACAACACTACAATTTAAGTGGAGCTCAATATGCAACGAGTTGCATATTGACGAAACACCACATTCAAATATTTAGTTCTCTCTCGGTTAGGTTACCAAACAATATTAAATGTTGTTAAACATGGCAAGAGGTGAAGCATAATTAAACTACCTATCTAGGCAAGTTTAAGTGAGGCCGGAAACAACAAACAACAATTCCGGAAAGTCCCCATGTCATTTAGTAGTTTAATGCAAACACAATTTTAAGCATTTAAATGTTGTTATCATGATGCGGATGACATATGCAAGTTATATGCAATTTTATGAAAACGTTGACATGAGCATGTTATGAAGCATTTGGTCACCATGGCGGAATGAAAAGGGTGCCACGGCGGCGAAATGGAAATGGTGCCACGGCAACATTTCAATGATCCAACAACTCGTCGAGATGTCGGTGCAAAAGAAAGTGGGCGTGAGCGAGTCATGCAAGGATGGTGGGGTGATCCCGGATACCGAGGGTCCCACATGACGGTGACTAGGCAAAAGAGGGGCATCGCAAGCGATAACTCGATCACGATGCAAACACGAGCACCTCATACAACACATGCATTCGGTCCACGGGTGATCGTCATCTCGGGATTATACCTTTGAAGCGTGCATTTCGGGGCGGTTCAAAAACGTCAAGGGAAGTAGTCGTTCACGGGTCATAGGGGAAGTAGTCGTTCACGGCGACGGTAGTTGTACACGTTCGTCTCGGAGAGGTACTTGACGAATCCAACATCTTCGGGGCGACGGTAGTGGTTCACGGACGTCATGGAAGTAGTCGTTCTCGTTTCGTAGTCGTACATGTCGGCGGTAATGGTACACCATTGGAGACGTACACGTTCCGTAGATGAACTTGGCGTAACCGTGCAGTAGTCGAACTTGGCGCTCGTGGTACACGGGTCTTCGGGCGACGGTAGATGTACACAGTAACCGTAGTCGAACTTGAAGGGTTGGCGATGTCGTGGTACTTGGCATCCGTGTGGTCTTCGAGAAACTTGACGGACCAGTTGCTCCGAGTTCTCGGTCCTCATGCTACTTACCAAAATCCAAGGGGGGAGAAGTGGTAGACGCACGGGGCAAGGGCAGCAAGAGCTTGTCGGCTGGCGCGGGGCTCACGATAGCGTCCAATGCTCGTGGTGGCTGATGCGTGGTGCAGGGGCGTGCAGGAGGCGGTTGCAGCAGATGGCACCGGAAAGGGACTTGACGCAATCCCGACGACGCGGACGAGGTGAGGAGGGGCGGAGGCGTCCTGCACTTGGCCTTGGCGACGAGCGGCGCGGGAACGAGGACGAGGGCGCACGAGATGTAGCAGAGAGAGGCGGCGAGGGACTTGGGGCTCGAGGTCGCTGGGAAGGAGCAGCTCTGGTGCTGCGGCGCCGGAGACGACAGGGGAGCGACGTCCTGGGGCAGCCGGCGAGGCGAAGCCCGGCGGCAGCGAGCGGGCTCCGGTGGCCGGCTGGAGGTGCGGAGGCGACGAGGAGGACGCAGGCGTAGGCGATGGAGGAGCAGGAGAAGGGAAGGCGTCGCGTGGAGGGGCGTTGGGGTGGCGATGGCGAGAAGGGGAAGAGGGACTTGGCCGGCGGCGCGGCTTGGAGAAGATCGGGCGCGGGCGCTCCTCTGGCGCTGGCTATGAGCGTGTGTGTGTGTGTGGCGGCGGAGTAGAAGGACGAGGGAGCGAGGGGATGGAGATGGGAATCGGGCAGGGGAGAAGGAGGTCGGGCTAGGGTTTAGGAGGGGCGGCTGGGCCTTAGAGGCCGGCCCGGGTAGGGAAGGAAGTGGCCAGAGGCCTGGCTCGAGGCCTGGCTGGGCTGTCTCTCTCTTCTCTCTCCCTCTAATTTTCTAGCAGAAAAGAAATAGAGAGAGGAAAAGAAAGAGAGGGTTAGGGAAAGATTTGCGCATGGGGATAATTTTCCCGGACTCACATAAATGCGCTTGATCCAAGAAAAATAGAATGGGCATGACCGAAACATCACATTCATTCACGAATTGAGCAATCTCTTGCTTTATTCGAGTCCACCAATATGACTGCTTGAGGTCATGGTACATCTTCGTACTTCCAGGATGAATGGATAGGAGGGAATTGTGTGCCTCATTCATGATGACTTTTCTCAGATCGCCTTTAGGAACCACAATTCGATCCTCGAAGAAAAGAGTGTCTTTGTCATCCAAGCGATAGCACTTGTACTTGGAAATGCCCTTGTCAATACCACGTTTCACCTTCTTCACCATGGTATCCAGGAGTTGTGCCTCACGAATTTGATCTTCCAAAGTAGGAGAGACTATGAGGTTGGCAAGAAAGCCTTGAGGAACAACTTGGAGATTCAGCTTGCGGAAGGCTTCACAAAGATCCGGTTGAAATGGCTTGAGAATTAGACTGTTGCAATAAGCCTTTCTGCTTAGAGCATTTGCAATCACATTCGCCTTGCCAGGAGTATATTCAATACTTGGATTGTACTCTTGAATCATTTCGACCCATCGAGTTTGCCTGAGATTGAGGTTTGGTTGAGTGAAGATATACTTGAGGCTCTGATGATTGAACTGCCCTTGACCTTGATTCCCTTGGTTGCCTTGGCCTTGGTTGCGCTCTTGCATGAGCTGAATCATCATATGGGCATGGGCGTTTGAGGCTGCCATCAAAGCTTGCTATGCCTCCGAAGGCGGAGGTGGAGGTGGAGGGTTCGCCTGACTGTCATCATTGCGTTCCGGATTCTGACGCGTTGGCGGAGCCATCCTGAAGAGGGTGACATCCGTTAGCATCTTGATAGACAGATAGACAAGTTGAATCAACGGATAGAAATTGCAACATATAGTCTTCACAATAAACATTCGAACAAGGATGAACGAATGAATTCCAAAGTAAACATCACGTCCATTAAGGTGAGAAGCCATTTGATAAGATATTGATGAAAGAAATAAACAAGGTACAACTGGAACAAATAAGTGGTAAGGATTACCCAATCACAAACCAAATATCTGCGGGAAGAAGTGCTAGAGCTACTTGAATCCCACCTATAAACTCCCAAAACTGTCCGGTTATGCAATCAGGTGTTGGGGATACAGGGGAAGCAATATATCTCACCCAAACTAACAATCCCTACATCCAGCTGTATCCATCCTTCAACACATAACCAAGAAACCTTCGGAAATTATGTACCTCAACCTTCGAAAAGCATCCGTTATATGAGTCATGGCAATACTCCCGAGCTCGCCCCAGTACTGGGTTATCGGGGTTATCTCACCAACAACTGTACAAAAGAGATTTTCGATGTCGGCAAATCTCAGGTATTCCAGAACTGCAACGATAAAATTGTGACGACAACACCTCGGAGCTCAACTCCCCGGGACACTGCCACAACCCCTAAATGTCAGGAGGCACCAAGAACAATGTTCTCGTCACAAAACCATCAGAAGGATTCCAAGATACCCGCGTGATCCTAAAATTTTTTATAGTGAAATTTGAGGAGAGGAAAGTCAAAACATCTACATCAGGAGACCTCACCAGAGCGACGAAGGGACTGAGGAGTAAAAAGAAATCCTACTCTCCGATATATATAATCCTAAGACTCAAAACATTTTTGTTCTAGACTCAACAACGCCAGCAAACAATCAAGCAGGGGGCTCCTAAGTCGGGGATGGCTCTGATTACCAACTTGTAACGCCCTCGATGCGGCTATATCTCCCACGTGTCGAAGCACGACTTAAAGGCATAACCACACTGAAAGCATGTCACAAGTGAGGTAATCTTCACACAACCCATGTAATACATAAAGGAAAGATATACATAGTTGGCTTACAGTCGCCACTTCACACAATACATAGATGTTTTGCGAAGATTACCTCACTTGCGACATGCTTTCAATGCGGTTATGCCTCTAAGTCGTGCTTCGACACGTGGGAGATATAGCCGCATCGAGGGCGTTACAAGTTGGTAATCAGAGCCATCCCCGACTTAGGAGCCCCCTACTTGATTGTTTGCTGGCGTTGTTGAGTCTAGAACAAAAATGTTTTGAGTCTTAGGATTATATATATCGGAGAGTAGGATTTCTTTTTACTCCTCAGTCCCTTCGTTGCTCTGGTGAGGTCTCTTGACGTAGATGTTTTGACTTTCCTCTCCTCAAATTTCACTAAAAAAAATTTAGGATCACGCGGGTATCTTGGAATCGTTCCGATGGTTTTGTGACGAGAACATTGTTCTTGGTGCCTCCTGACATTTAGGGGTTGTGGCAGTGTCCCGGGGAGTTGAGCTCCGAGGTGTTGTCGTCACAATTTTATCGTTGCAGTTCTGGAATACCTGAGATTTGCCGACATCGAAAATCTCTTTTGTACAGTTGTTGGTGAGATAACCCCGATAACCCAGTACTGGGGCGAGCTCGGGAGTATTGTCATAACTCGTATAACAGATGCTTTCGAAGGTTGAGGTACACGATTTCCGAAGGTTTCTTGGTTATGTGTTGAAGGATGGATACAGCTGGATGTAGGGATTGTTAGTTTGGGTGAGATATATTGCTTCCCCTGTATCCCCAACACCTGATTGCATAACCGGAAAGTTTCGGGAGTTTATAGGTGGGATTCAAGTAGCTCTAGCACTTCTTCCCGCAGATATTTGGTTTGTGATTGGGTAATCCTTACCACTTATTTGTTCCAGTTGTACCTTGTTTATTTCTTTCATCAATATCTTATCAAGTGGCTTCTCACCTTAATGGACGCGATGTTTACTTTGGAATTCATTCGTTCATCCTTGTTCGAATGTTTATTGTGAAGACTATATGTTGCAATTTCTATCCGTTGATTCAACTTGTCTATCTGTCTATAAAGATGCTAACGGATGTCACCCTCTTCAGGATGGCTCCGCCAACGCGTCAGAATCCGGAACGCAATGATGACAGTCAGGCGAACCCTCCACCTCCACCTCCGCCTCTGGAGGCATGGCAAGCTTTGATGGCAGCCTCAAACGCCCATGCCCAGATGATGATTCAGCTCATGCAAGAGCGCAACCAAGGCCAAGGCAACCAAGGGAATCAAGGTCAAGGGCAGTTCAATCATCAGCCTCAGTTTCCTACCCTCAACCAATTCCTTGCAAATCAGCCGAAGTCTTTCAGCTACTGTGCCGAGGCCACAGACGTCGATGATTGGCTCGTGGATATCAACAAGCATTTCGAATGCAGCAATGTCAGGCCTGAGGACTACGTTAAGTTCGCTTCTTTTCAGCTCAAGGATCAGGCAGCTGATTGGTTCCAGCAATACAAGGATTCCAGAGGTGGTCGAGTGATTACTTGGACTGATTTCTGTCGGGACTTTAAAGCTCACCATATTCCTACCAGTGTTGTTGAGAGCAAGCGTGAGGAGTTCCGCAATCTCAAGCAAGGCAACATGTCAGTGTACGAATACAACAAGCAGTTTCAGAAACTTGCTCGCTTCGCTAAACAAGACGTTCCTGATGAAAAGAGTATGATCTATCAATTCAGAGGTGGCCTTAGAGAGGATCTGCAGTTAGCTCTTGTTCTTGTTGAGCCTACTCAGTTTGATCAATTCTACAATATGGCACTCAAGCAAGAAGGTGCTCAGCTCAAGTGTGAGGCATCTAAGAAGAGAATCAGGGATGCAGTTCAGTCTTCTTCTTCCTCTCAAGTGGCAGCTAAGCAGCAAAAGTTCTACCTTCCTCCTCCTCCGTTTCGTCAGCCTTACCAACAGAAGAACTCAGGTGCTCGTGGATCTTCCCACCCACCCAACCCAGGCTATCAGAACAAGTCTCAATCTCAAGCTCCAAGGTCAAATGCTCCTTATCACCGTCCGCTCTCAGAAGTGACTTGTAACAAGTGCCAGCAGAAAGGTCACTATGCGAACAAGTGTTTCAATCAAAGGCGCCTTCCTCCTCCTCCTCCTGTGAGATCTTCAAGCAATGCAGTGGTCAAGCATAATCCAAAGCATGCAAAGGTGAACATGATGAATGCAGTTCAGGCAGAGGATTCTTCAGATGTGATAATGGGTAATCTTCCTATTAATGATATTCCTGCAAAAGTTCTTTTTGACACAGGTGCATCGCATTGTTTCATGTCAAGGTCGTTCTTTGCAAAGAATGATTTTACTTGGTGTTACCTGGATAAACCTTTGGGTGTTGTTTCTCCGGGGAAGTCTATGAGAGCCAACTCAATAGTTCATGATGTCTCTATCAAGATGGGCGACTATAAGTTTCTATCTAAACCATTTGTTCTTGGTGACTCTGATATTGATCTAATTCTCGGGATGGACTGGCTTTCTAAGCACAAGGCTCAGCTTGATTGTGCTGCCAGGGAAATTCAATTGACACACCCTTCTGAGGATGTTATCATCTATGCTGCTCGTGATGAAACCATTCGGTTGTTTTCTCTCAATGAGAAGGGCGAATTGGATGCTATTTCTCAAATTCCAGTCGTTTGTGAGTACCTAGATGTCTTTCCAGAAGAGCTTCCGGGTATGCCTCCTCATCGGCCAGTCGAGTTCGTTATTGATCTTGAACCCGGAACTAAACCTGTTTGCAAGCGTCCTTACAAGCTTGGACCCAAGGAGCTGAAGGAATTGAAGAAATAGCTCGATGAACAAGAGCGTCTGGGTTTGATCAGAACGAGTTCATCTCCATGGGGTTGTGGAGTTCTTTTTGTCCAGAAGAAGGATGGCACGGACCGACTTTGCGTCGATTACCGTCCATTGAACAAGAAGACAATCAAGAACAAGTATCCACTTCCCAACATCAATGAGCTTTTCGAGCAACTCAAAGGTGCTAAAGTATTCTCCAAGCTTGACCTTCGTATGGGTTATCATCAGATTCACATTCGTGAACAAGATATCCCCAAGACAGCTTTCAGAACAAGCTATGGTTCTTATGAATATACTGTCATGTCTTTCGGCCTTGTCAATGCTCCTCCAACTTTCTCTCGCATGATGAACTTTATCTTCAACCCCTACACAAATGAATTCGTCTTGGTGTATCTCGATGATATTTTGGTCTTCTCCAAGAATAAGTCAGATCATGCCAAACATTTGTGATTGGTGCTCGACAAGCTCAGAGAGCATCAATTTTATGCGAAGTTTTCCAAATGTGAGTTCTGGCTTGATGAAGTTCTTTATCTTGGTCACATCATCTCCGCCAAGGGACTTGCTGTTAATGCGGCGAAGGTGTCTGCAGTTGTGAATTGGGAACCTCCTCAGAATGTCAAGCAGCTCCGCAGTTTTCTTGGTCTTGCAAGCTATTGCCGAAGATTCGTTGAGAACTTCTCTAAGATTGCAAAGCCTCTTTCCAACCTCCTCCAGAAGCATGTCAAGTATGTCTGGACGCCTAAGTGTGACGTTGCTTTCAACACCCTCAAAGAGAAGCTAGTCACAGCTCCTGTCTTGACTCCTCCTGATGAATCCAAGCCATTCGAAGTGTTCTGCGATGCTTCTCTTCAAGGTCTCGGTGCTGTGTTAATGCAAGATAAAAAAGTTGTGGCCTATACCTCTCGCCAGTTGAAGCCCAACGAAAAGAACTACCCCACTCACGATCTTGAGTTGGCGGAAGTTGTCCATGCATTGATAACATGGAGACATTTCTTATTGGGAAGGCAAGTGGACATTTTCACCGATCACAAGAGCCTCAAGTATATCTTCACTCAACCAAACCTCAACCTCAGGAAAACTCGATGGGTCGAAATGATTCAAGAGTACAATCCAAGTATTGAATATACTCCTGGCAAGGCGAATGTGATTGCAGATGCTCTAAGCAGAAAGGCTTATTGCAACAGTCTAAATCTCAAGCCATTTCAACCGGATCTTTGTGAAGCTTTCCGCAAGCTGAATCTTCAAGTTGTTCCTCAAGGCTTTCTTGCCAACCTCATAGTCTCTCCTACTTTGGAAGATCAAATTCGTGAGGCACAACTCCTGGATACCATGGTGAAGAAGGTGAAACGTGGTATTGACAAGGGCATTTCCAAGTACAAGTGCTATCGCTTGGATGACAAAGACACACTTTTCTTCGAGGATCGAATTGTGGTTCCTAAAGGCGATCTGAGAAAAGTCATCATGAATGAGGCACACAATTCCCTCCTATCCATTCATCCTAGAAGTATGAAGATGTACCATGACCTCAAGCAGTCATATTGGTGGACTCGAATGAAGCGAGAGATTGCTCAATTCGTGAATGAATGTGATGTCTGCAGAAGGGTGAAAGCAGAACACCAAAGACCAGCTGGTCTCCTCCAACCTCTTGCTATTCCGGAATGGAAGTTTGATCACATCAAGATGGACTTCGTGACTGGTTTTCCTAAGTCCAAGCGTGGAAATGATGCTATCTTCGTTGTCATTGACAAGCTTACCAAAGTGGCTCATTTTCTTCCTATCAAAGAATCTATCACAGCAGCTCAGCTGGCAGAGTTATACACCTCCAGAATTGTCTCCTTGCACGGTATTCCTCAATTGATCCCCTCAGACCGTGGAAGCATCTTCACTTCGAAGTTCTGGGAATCCTTTCAGAAGGCCATTGGCTCCAACATTTGTTTCAGCACAGCTTTCCATCCTCAAACAAGTGGCCAAGTCGAGTGAGTCAATCAAATCCTTGAAGATATGCTCAGGGCTTGTGTCATCTCCTTTGGCATGAAGTGGGAAGATTGTCTTCCTTATGCTGAGTTCTCCTACAACAACAACTTCCAAGCGAGTTCGGGCAAGGCCCCATTCGAAATTCTCTATGGCAGAAAGTGCCGTACTCCTCTCAATTGGTCTGAGATAGGTGAACGCCAACTTCTTGGCAACGGCTTGATCACAGAAGCCGAAGAAATGTGCAAAGTCATTCGTGAGAATCTCAAAGCCACGCAATCGCGCCAGAAGAGTTACTATGATAGCAAGCACCGTGATTTGGCTTTTGAAATCGGAGACCATGTCTACCTACGCATCTCTCCAACGAAAGGCACTCGTCGCTTCGGTATCAAAGGGAAGCTTGCCCCTAGATACGTGGGTCCTTTCAAGATCATTGGCAAAAGAGGCGATCTCGCCTATCAACTTGAGCTTCCATCCAACTTTGCAAACGTGCACGATGTGTTTCACGTGTCACAGCTTCGCAAGTGCTTCAAGACTACTGAGCGCACTATCAACTTCGAGGAAATTGACCTCCAAGGAGATCTCTCTTATCATGAGCACCCCGTTGCTATTCTCGAAGAAACCGAGCGCAAGACTCGCAACAAGTCAATCAAATTCCTGAAAGTGAAGTGGTCACACCATTCCGATCGAGAAGCCACCTGGGAGCGCAAGGATCACCTCCGTTCCGAATATCCGGAGTTCTTTCAGTCCTAGATCTCGGGACGAGATCCTCTTGTAGTGGTGGAGTGTTGTAACACCCCGGATGTAACTTTCCATCTTTGTATCTCCAACTCTTGCCATTTTCGGCTACGTGCTATGATATTCCCTCCGTGGTTGGGTTTTGTTTTTCATTTTGCATTTTGTTCATGTCATGTATCTCATATCATGTCATCATGTGCATCTCATTTGCATACGTGTTCGTCTCATGCATCCAAGCATTTTCCCCATTGTCCGTTTCGCAATCCGACACTCCCACGTGCACCGGCGCACCCCTCTTGTATCTTTTCGTGTGCGGGTGTTAAACGTTCTCGGAATGGACCGAGCCTTGCCAAGTGGCCCTGGTATAGCACCGGTAGACCACCTGTCAAGTTTCAGATCGTTTGGAGCTCGTTTGGTACTCCAACGGTTAACCGCATATTCGCAAAGGCCTCTTTTGAGTTGCAGCCCAACACCCCTCCAAAACAGCCCAATAACCCATCTAAGTCACTTCCATGCTCTCCGTCGTCGGATCACGATCGTGTGGGCGAAAACCACACCCCATTTGGACACTCCTAGCTCCCTCTACCTATAAATATAGATCCCTTCCCCGAAATCCGGACGAAACCCTAGTCTCCCCGCTCCCCTCGCGCCGCTGGACGAAATCCGGACGGCCGGACATGTCCGCCCGCGCCACCCGACGAATCAAGCCGCGCCACGTGTCGCCGCCGCGCCAGCCCCCGCCGCCGGCCCGCGAACCCGCAGCGGGCCCGCAAGGCCCGTCCGCCGCTGCCGTTTTCGCCACCCGACGCCCTGCTGACTTCGCCCGCGCCGGCCACCACGGGTTGCGCCGCCCCGCGTCGACCGCGCCGCCCGCGCCTCTTCGTCGACCTCGCCAGCGAGCGCCCCGGCTCCCTCGTCGTCGCCGCCCTCCGGCTGCCGCCCGGCCGCCTCGCCGCCGGCCTCCCCCTACGTTCTCCGGCGAGATCCGCGCCGCCTCAGCATCCGTGCGGCCGGACCCAGATCCGATCTGCTAGGGTTGACCTCGTTCTCCCCCCCCCCCCCCCGTTTTTTTCACTGTCATTTTCTGCCAGAAAATTGTTGCTTCTTCATCGCATCACATCTTTGCACCCGTGGCTCCGTTTTGGGCGTGTAGCATACCAAATTGTTCGTCTCGAAGAGTACATCATTTCATCTCATTGCATCATTTTCATTTGAGCTCATCTTGATGCCCGAAATGCTTTTAGAAGAGGGCTATGTGATGTTAGTTTCTGTTTCTTAACAGAACTTGCTCTTTTGTCATTTTTGCCATGATTAATGTGTGTATCTTATGAACTTGAGCCCTACATATGTTTTGATCTATGCCATGCCAGCTTTACAAGGGTGTATGCCATGTATTTTTGTGATCAATGTGGTGACTAGCACAAGCATGCAAACTAGGCTTCGTGATATTGCTGATTTTAGTCCCTGTTCTGCTGTTATTGTGATGCCATGTAAACATGTTGCTACAGAGAGATCCATGCTTATTTAGAGATACTTCAGTAAGGGTGTTTAAAACATATGGTTATGCTCTATCCATTAATTCCCTTGTTTGAAATTATAGAGCAGTCTAGCATGTAATTTTCGTGCTCTACTTTTGCTACAAAATGTTTCCTGGCAGATTGTTTAGATGATATTCAATTTTTACGAGGTTGCTGTAGTTGATCCGTGTATGCTATGATGTTGTTCTTGCCACGTATAGCTTCTATTCTATGTCTTCTTGATGGATGTATGCTTAGTTTATCATGAGGTTCTCTGTAGTGAGTGCATCGAGCTCACGAAGGTGCCTTCGTAATTCTGTAAATGACATGCCCTGTTTGTTGAATCTGTTAACGAAACTTGCTATGTTTACATGCATGCCATAATTTGTTCTGGTCCTTTTTGGCTTGTGGTCAGTAAGGGACTTTTGATCTATGCTTTGAGTAGATTCATTCCATGTCTTGTCGTGCTATTATAAGTTCCTGTAGCTTGTTGATAACTTGCTCTGAACATTGCTTCCTGATGCTGTTTATGCCATGTCCAGCCTGATATTTTTTGCACTTTCACCATGCTTGTTTGGACCTGTTATGATGTGATTTAGCCGTAGCTCAGTGTTCCTCTTTTGTTAAGCATCTCCTGTAGATCACTGCCATATGCTTTGTTTGTATGTTGGGGTGCTGTAGCATAGTTTCTTGTTGCATGCTAAGTAGCATCGTGCTGTTAATTGCAGATTTGTGCCATTACTGTTTTGCTTGCCATTTGCAAACCGTGCATCCGTTTCCGGTGATCTTTATATCGATTTCAACCGAAATCATCTCATCTTTCCAGCGGCATACTTGGTTTGCCAAGTTGATGCCTTGTTCATCATTTTCCCTTCCGGAGCACGCATATGCATTGCATATCACATCTCGCATATCATGTCATGTATCGCATCATGTTGCTTGTGCATTGCACCGTGATTTATTGTGTTCCATTGCTTGTGTTCTTGCTTTGGGTAGAGCCGGGAGACGAGTACGTGAACGAGGAACCTGTTGAGAACGCTTACGAGGATCAAGCCTTCGACAACTCTGAGAACCTTGCAGGCAAGATGACCATACCTTCGATATCACTTCTATCTTTGCTTGCTAGTACTCGCTCTTTCGCTATGTTAGCCCTACCTGCCATTGTTTATCATGCCTTCCTATTGCCATGTCAAACCTCTAACCATCCTGTCCTAGCAAACCGTTGATTGGTATGTCACCACTTTCGCTCAGCCCCTCTTATAGCGTTGCTAGTTGCAGGTGAAGATGAAGTTTGTTCCTGGTCGGAACATGGACATTTTGGGATATCACAATATCTCCTGTTTAATTAATGCACCTTATATATTTGGTAAAGGGTGGAAGGCTCGGCCTTATGCCTGGTGACTTGTTCCACTCTTGCCGCCCTAGTTTCCATCATACCGGTGTTATGTTCCTTGATTTTGCGTTCCTTACGCGGTTGGGTGATTTATGGGACCCCCTTGACAGTTTGCTTTGAATAAAACTCCTCCAGCAAGGCCCAACCTTGGTTTTACCATTTGCCACCTAAGCCTTTTTCCCTTGGGTTATCGCGAGCCCGAGGGTCATCTTTATTTACCCCCCCCCCCCCCCCGGGCCAGTGCTCCTCTGACTGTTGGTCCAAACTAGAGCACCGTGCGGGACCATTCCTTGGCAACTTGTATTACGTCGGTACCTGTACGCTTCGCTTATCCGGTGTGCCCTGAGAACGAGATATGTGCAGCTCCTATCGGGATTTGTCGGCACAGACGGGTGGTCTTGCTGGTCTTGTTTTACCATTGTCGAAATGTCTTGCGAACCAGGATTCTGAGACTGATCGGGTCTGGGTTGGGTGGGTGGGAAGATCCACGAGCACCTGAGTTCTTCTGTTGGTAAGGCTGACGAAACGGAGGAGGAGGAAGGTAGAACTTTTGCTGCTTAGCTGCCACTTGAGAGGAAGAAGAAGACTGAACTGCATCCCTGATTCTCTTCTTAGATGCTCACACTTGAGCTGAGCACCTTCTTGCTTGAGTGCCATATTGTAGAATTGATCAAACTGAGTAGGCTCAACAAGAACAAGAGCTAACTGCAGATCCTCTCTAAGGCCACCTCTGAATTGATAGATCATACTCTTTTCATTAGGAACGTCTTGTTTAGCGAAGCGAGCAAGTTTCTGAAACTGCTTGTTGTATTTGTACACTGACATGTTGCCTTGCTTGAGATTGCGGAACTCCTCACGCTTGCTCTCAACAACACTGGTAGGAATATGGTGAGCTTTAAAGTCCCGACAGAAATCAGTCCAAGTAATCACTCGACCACCTCTGGAATCCTTGTATTGCTGGAACCAATCAGCTGCCTGATCCTTGAGCTGAAACGAAGCGAACTTAACGTAGTCCTCAGGCCTGACATTGTTGCATTCGAAATGCTTGTTGATATCCACGAGCCAATCATCAGCGTCTGTGGCCTCGGCACAGTAGCTGAAAGACTTCGGCTGATTTGCAAGGAATTGGTTGAGGGTAGGAAACTGAGGCTGATGATTGAACTGCCCTTGACCTTGATTCCCTTGGTTGCCTTGGCCTTGGTTGCGCTCTTGCATGAGCTGAATCATCATCTAGGCATGGGCGTTTGAGGCTGCCATCAAAGCTTGCCATGCCTCCAGAGGCGGAGGTGGAGGTGGAGGGTTCGCCTGACTGTCATCATTGCGTTCCGGATTCTGACGTGTTGGCGGAGCCATCCTGAAGAGGGTGACATCCGTTAGCATCTTGATAGACAGATAGACAAGTTGAATCAACGGATAGAAATTGCAACATATAGTCTTCACAATAAACATTCGAACAAGGATGAACGAATGAATTCCAAAGTAAACATCACGTCCATTAAGGTGAGAAGCCACTTGATAAGATATTGATGAAAGAAATAAACAAGGTACAACTGGAACAAATAAGTGGTAAGGATTACCCAATCACAAACCAAATATCTGCGGGAAGAAGTGCGAGAGCTACTTGAATCCCACCTATAAACTCCCGAAACTTTCCGGTTATGCAATCAGGTGTTGGGGATACATGGGAAGCAATATATCTCACCCAAACTAACAATCCCTACATCCAGCTGTATCCATCCTTCAACAAATAACCAAGAAACCTTCGGAAATCGTGTACCTCAACCTTCGAAAAGCATCCGTTATACGAGCCATGGCAATACTCCCGAGCTCACCCCAGTACTGGGTTATCGGGGTTATCTCACCAACAACTGTACAAAAGAGATTTTCGATGTCGGCAAATCTCAGGTATTCCAGAACTGCAACGATAAAATTGTGACGACAACACCTCGGAGCTCAACTCCCCAGGACACTGCCACAACCCCTAAATGTCAGGAGGCACCAAGAACAATGTTCTCGTCACAAAACCATTGGAACGATTCCAAGATACCCGCGTGATCCTAAATTTTTTTTAGTGAAATTTGAGGAGAGGAAAGTCAAAACATCTACGTCAGGAGACCTTACCAGAGCGACGAAGGGATTTAGGAGTAAAAAGAAATCCTACTCTCCGATATATATAATCCTAAGACTCAAAACATTTTTGTTCTAGACTCAACAACGCCAGCAAACAATCAAGCAGGGGGCTCCTAAGTCGGGGATGGCTCTGATTACCAACTTGTACCGCCCTCGATGCGGCTATATCTCCCACGTGTCGTAGCACGACTTAGAGGCATAACCGCATTGAAAGCATGTCGCAAGTGAGGTAATCTTCGCACAACCCATGTAATACATAAAGGAAAGATATACATAGTTGGCTTATAGTCGCCACTTCACACAATACATAAATAAACATCCATCATCCAGATTACACTCAAGGTCCGACTACGGAACCAAAATAAAAGAAGACTACCCCAAATGCTACACAGATCCCCGATCGTCCTGACTGGGCACCTCTACTGATCATCTGGAAACGATACATAGTAACGACCAAGGGCCTCATCAAATTCCCACTTGAGCTCGGTTGTGCCATCTGCGCCAGTATCCTCGGCACCTGCATCTGTTTTGGTAGAATCTATGAGCCACGGGGACTCAGCAATCTCACACCCGCGAGATCAAGACTATTTAAGCTCATAGGTAGGAAAAGGGCAATATGGTGGAGCTGCGGCAAGCACTAAGCATATATGGTGGCTAACATACGCAAGTGAGAGCGAGAAGAGAAGCAACGCAACGGTCGAGAAGCTAGAAGCGATCAAGAAGTGATCCTGAAACTACTTACGTCAAGCATAACTCAAACCGTGTTCACTTCCCGGACTCCGCCGAGAAGAGACCATCACGGCTACACACGCGGTTGATGCATTTTAATGAAGTCAAGTGTCAAGTTATCTACAACCGGACATTAACAAATTCCCATCTGCCTCATAACCGTGGGCACGGCTTTCGAAAGATTATATACCTTGCAGGGGTGTCCCAACTTAGCCCATCATAAGCTCTCACGGTCAACGAAGGATAAACCTTCTCCCGGGAAGACCCGATCAGTCTCGGAATCCCGGTTCGCAAGACATTTCGACAATGGTAAAACAAGACCAGCAAGACCACCCGTCTGTGCCGACAAATCCCGATAGGAGTTGCACATATCTCGTTCTCAGGGCACACCGGATAAGCGAAGTGTACAGGTACCGATGTAATCCAAGTTGCCAAGGAATGGTCCCGCACGGTGCTCTAGTTTTGACCAACACTCAGAGGAGCACTGGCCCGGGGGGGGGGGGGTAAATAAAGATGACCCTCGGGCTCACGAAAACCCAAGGGAAAAAGGCTTAGGTGGCAAATGGTAAAACCAAGGTTGGGCCTTGCTGGAGGAGTTTTATTCAAAGCGAACTGTCAAGGGGGTCCCATAAATCACCCATCCGCGTAAGGAACGCAAAATCAAGGAACATAACACCGGTATGATGGAAACTAGGGCGGCAAGAGTGGAACAAGTCACCAGGCATAAGGCCGAGCCTTCCACCCTTTACCAAATATATAAGGTGCATTAATTAAACAGGAGATATTGTGATATCCCAAAATGTCCATGTTCCGACCAGGAACAAACTTCATCTTCACCTGCAACTAGCAACGCTATAAGAGGGGCTGAGCGAAAGCGGTGACATAGCCAATCAACGGTTTGCTAGGACAGGATGGTTAGAGGTTTGACATGGCAATAGGAAGGCATGATAAACAATGGCAGGTAGGGCTAACATAGCGAAAGAGCGAGTACTAGCAAGCAAAGATAGAAGTGATATCGAAGGTATGGTCATCTTGCCTGCAAGGTTCTCAGAGTTGTCGAAGGCTTGATCCTCGTAAGCGTTCTCAACAGGTTCCTCGTTCACGTACTCGTCTCCCGGCTCTACCCAAAGCAAGAACACAAGCAATGGAACACAATAAATCACGGTGCAATGCACAAGCAACATGATGCGATACATGACATGATATGCGAGATGTGATATGCAATGCATATGCGTGCTCCGGAAGGGAAAATGATGAACAAGGCATCAACTTGGCAAACCAAGTATGCCGCTGGAAAGATGAGATGATTTCGGTTGAAATTGATATAAAGATCACCGGAAACGGATGCACGGTTTGCAAATGGCAAGCAAAACAGTAATGGCACAAATCTGCGATTAACAACACGATGCTACTTAGAATGCAACAAGTAACTATGCTACAGCACCCCAACATACAAACAAAGCATATGGCAGTGATCTACAGGAGATGCTTAACAAAAGAGGAACACTGAGCTACGGCTAAATCACATCATAACAGGTCCAAACAAGCATGGTGAAAGTGCAAAAAAATATCACGCTGGACATGGCATAAACAACATCAGGAAGCAATGTTCAGAGCAAGTTATCAACAAGCTACAGGAACTTATAATAGCAAGACAAGACATGTCATGAATCTACTCAAAGCATAGATCAAAAGTCCCTTACTGATCACAAGCCAAAAAGGACCAGAAGAAATGATGGCATGCATGTAAACATAGCAAGTTCCGTTAACAGATTCAGCAAACAGGGCATGGCATTTACAGAATTACGAAGGCACCTTCGTGAGCTCGATGCACTCACTACAGAGCACGTCATGATAAACTAAGCATACATCCATCAAGAAGACATGGCATAGAAGCTATACGTGGCAAGAACAACATCATAGCATACACGGATCAACTACAGCAACCTCGTAAAAATTGAATATCATGTAAACAATCTGCCAGGAAATATTTTGTAGTAAAGGTAGAGCACAAAAATGACATGCTAGACTACTCCATAATTTCAAACAAGGGCATGAATGGATAGAGCATAACCATATGTTCAAAACACCCTTACTGAAGTATCTCTAAATAAGCATGGATCTCTCTGTAGCAACATGTTTATATGGCATCACAATAACAGCAGAACAGGGACTAAAATCAGCAATATCACGAAGCCTAGTTTGCATGCTTGTGCTAGTCACCACATTGATCACAAAAATACATGGCATACACCCCTGTAAAGCTGGCATGGCATAGATCAAAACATATGTAGGGCTCAAGTTCATAAGATACACACATTAATCATGGCAAAAATGACAAAAGTGCAAGTTCTGTTAAGAAACAGAAACTAACATCACATAGCCCTCTTCCAACAGCATTTCGGGCATCAAGATGAGCTCAAATGAAAATGATGCAATGAGATGAAATGATGTACTCTTCGGGACGAACAATTTGATATGCTACACGCCCAAAATGGAGCTACGGGTGCAAAGATGTGATGCGATGAAGATGCAACAATTTTCTGGCAGAAAATGACTTAGTGAAAA
The DNA here is from genome assembly GCA_963921465.1 of Triticum timopheevii. Taxonomy (NCBI): domain Eukaryota; kingdom Viridiplantae; phylum Streptophyta; class Magnoliopsida; order Poales; family Poaceae; genus Triticum; species Triticum timopheevii. Next base: position 554,046,035 of record OY997272.1, on the reverse strand, counting down.
AAAACGGGGGGGGGGGGGAGAATGAGGTCAACCCTAGCAGATCGGATCTGGGTCCGGCCGCACGGATGCCGAGGCGGCGCGGATCTCGCCGGAGAAATTCGGGGGAGGCCGGCGGCGAGGCGGCCGGGCGGCAGCCGGAGGGCGGTGACGGCGAGGGAGCCGGGGCGCTCGCCGGCGAGGTCGGCGAAGAGGCGCGGGCGGCGCGGTCGACGCGGGGCGGCGCGACCCGCGGTGGCCGGTGCGGGCGAAGTCAGCGGGGCGTCGGGCGGCGAAAACGGCGGCGAAGGAGACGACGTGCGGCGGCGGGGCAGCGGGAGGCGGACGGCGGCGCGCGCGGCGCGCGGGGAGGCCGCGGGAAGCGGGCGGCGGCGGACGGGCCTTGCGGGCCCGCTGCGGGCTCGCGGGCCGGCTGCGGGGGATGGCGCGGCGGCGACACGTGGCGCGGCCTGATTTGTCAGGTGGCGTGGGCGGACGTGTCTGGCCGTCCGGATTTCGTCCGGCGCCGCGAGGGGAGCGGGGAGACTAGGGTTTCGTCCGGATTTCGGGGAAGGGATCTATATTTATAGGTAGAGGGAGCTAGGAGTGTCCAAATGGGGTGCGGTTTTCGCCCACACGATCGTGATCCGACGACGAAGAGCATGGAAGTGACTTAGATGGGTTATTGGGCTGTTTTGGAGGGGTGTTGGGCTGCAACTCAAAAGAGGCCTTTGCGGATATGCGGTTAACCGTTGGAGTACCAAATGAGCTCCAAACGATCCGAAACTTGACAGGTGGTCTACCGGTGCTATATCAGGGCCACTTGGCAAGGCTCGGTCCATTTCGAGAATGTTTAACACCCGCACACGAAAAGATACAAGAGGGGTGCGCCGGTGCACGTGGGAGTGTCGGATTGCGAAACGGACAACGGGGAAAATGCTCGGATGCATGAGACGAACACGTATGCAAATGAGATGCACATGATGACATGATATGAGATGCATGACATGAACAAAATGCAAAATGAAAAACAAAACCCAACCACGGAGGGAATATCATAGCACGTAGATGAAAATGGCAAGAGTTGGAGATACAAAGATGGAAAGTTACATCCGGGGTGTTACAGTTACAAAGACAAGGAAGAGGGAGGCGGGAGGATACTCATGCAGGCTGCGGGTGATGCTAGGCTGCGGGTGATGCTCCTGTTCTTCTAGCGTCCCGAGAAGGAGACACGCTCGCAGCAGTGGGAGGCGTCGGCGTCCACTCAGGTAAGAGGGATCGTGTGGTACACTGCGCATCTTTAGTCCCAATCGGTAATTCAGTGCAATTCTCACGAGTTTATTAGGATGGGCTTCAACAGGAGTGTCATCAAGTAGGAATACAAGGAGATAGTAGTAGTGCAATGTATACGACAGAGGGTCTAGTATGAGGTGTTGGGTATAGGCCAAGGGTTACATGTGAGGAGGTGTAAGGGGAGCTATGCCCCATCGACGCAGGGAATAGGTGGGAGGTATGCCTAGTAGGATAGCCGGGGGTGGGGTATAAGGTGGAGGTATGTCTGACGGGGACGACCATATGGTGGGCTAATAGGTTTGTGCTATGTCCGGCGGGGTGGTCGCGGGGGTGGGTTTAGGGGGGAGGTGTGCTTAGCTCGACAGCCGGGCCGCAGGGGCAGCAGGGGGACCTATGCCTCTAAGGAAAATCGCCAATAAGGGGATGGGTGTGTGTGTGTGTGTGTGTGTGTGTGTGTGTGTGTGTTCAAATCCCTCAACAAAATCCCTTCAGAATTACTTCGAAAAAAATCCCTACAAGCAAGCCATGCACCAAATGAATACAAGAAGTATGATGTATATTATGATGTCATTACTTAAAGTTTATTAGATATCAGAAGATTAAAGTAGTTAGCATTGTGGTAACATGATGATCCGTTATGTTCGATGTTGTGCTGCTGAAGTTGGACAAAATATGATCAACCAGCTGGCTGGTGATGAGGTTAAAGGAAAAGTATGAGTGATATCTTAACATGTCTTACATTGAAGATAATATAGGAAGGCAAGTTGCAACATTTTGGTATGAGCAGAATTAACAAGATTCAGTATGTAATCTTTCTCACCCTCCAAGAAAAGTGTGAGAAAATGAAATTCAAAAGCCACATGTTATAATGTCCTTGGCATTAACACATCCAGCAATAGACAAGTTGTTCTTCCACAAGAACTTTTCATCATAGTGAAGTGGTAATGTAACATAGCGCACATATTAAGAACATATCAGAGGAAGTTTAGTAGCAATGCATTGTTTACTTAGTGAAGGTGAAGGAGATGACATGTTTGGTGGGTTATTTTAGCGCACACATCAAATACCCGAAGATGAAGTTGCATCTGTTTCCACAATGCTATCATGTTTGCAAGGATATAATGACATGGCTGGTTGCTTCATGTCTGCATTGGTTTGATTTTTTCTTTTTGCAAGTTTGCTTATTTTGTACCGACGGCGTAGGCAGTAACCTGTTTTTATCGAAAAAAGAAAAATATGCAGACTATTTAGTGCAAGATGGTTTTGCGATAATATACCATGTGTTCTTTGTAAGCACATGGCATTTGTTGATGTCATGTTTCACTCGTTAGTTCAGAGATTCAAGGGTTGGGTTGTGCACTCTTATTGCAAAAACAAACCTCGCTTAATTTTTGGTTTTCTGTCGTTGTATGCAAAGTTAATTGAATGAGCTGCCACTTTAGTGGAATGCATGGGAGATCCATCAATTTTTTTAGCATGCTAGCCTTATCCCATGAACTCGCAAAATTGCAGTTTCGCCATGTTGAACTTGTCTGGATCTGAATGACTCGCAAATGAGGTTAGGTTAGGTGATTTTGCATGCGTGGTACACTAGGTCGTTTCTTTCTCGAAACAGATGCAAAAGGAGAGAATTGCCCAGTTAATTAATGAAAAACCGACAGAGACAGCCACAAACCGCTGAATGACACACACACACACACAATACCACGGAGAAGAGGCCTCTCATCGAGGTGTCACGCTGACGTCATCGTCACCACTTCTCCCTCAAGTAAGTATCATCACCATCCCCTCCATGAGCAAGGACTATGAATTCACCGAAGACGACCGTCGACCCAACCCATGTGGTAGAGGATGCGCAAAGTCACATGAAGGTTCATGGCGAGCTCTTAGTCAAGTGCAACAGGGCAACCCGATTCTACGTATACCATGCATGATTTCGTATTCCATGAAAAACAGACAATTCATTAATTTAACAGGTCTTACATTGAAGATAATATAGGAAGGCAAGTTGCAACATTTTGGTATGAGCAGAATTAACAAGATTCAGTATGTAATCTTTCTTACCCTCCAAGAAAAGTGTGAGAAAATGAAAGTCAAAAGCCACATGTTATAATGTCCTTGGCATTAACACATCCAGCAATAGACAAGTTGTTCTTCCACAAGAACTTCTCATCATAGTGAGTTGGTAATGTAACATAGCGCACATATTAAGAACATATCAGAGGAAGTTTAGTAGCAATGCATTGTTTACTTAGTGAAGGTGAAGGAGATGACATGTTTGGTGGGTTATTTTAGCGCACACATCAAATACCCGAAGATGAAGTTGCATCTGTTTCCACAATGCTATCATGTTTGCAAGGATATAATGACATGGCTGGTTGCTTCATGTCTGCATTGGTTTGATTTTTTCTTTTTGCAAGTTTGCTTATTTTGTATCGAGGGCGTAGGCAATAACCTGTTTTTATCGAAAAAAGAAAAATATGCAGACTATTTAGTGCAAGATGGTTTCTTTGTAAGCACATGGCATTTGTTGATGTCATGTTTCACTTGTTAGTTCAGAGATTCAAGGGTTGGGTTGTGCACTCTTGTTGCAAAAACAAACCTCGCTTAATTTTTGGTTTTCTGTCGTTGTATGCAAAGTTAATTGAATGAGCTGCCAGTTTAGTGGAATGCATGGGAGATCCATCAATTTTTTTAGCATGCTAGCCTTATCCCATGAACTCGCAAAATTGCAGTTTCGCCATGTTGAACTTGTCTGGATCTGAATGACTCGCAAATGAGGTTAGGTTAGGCGAATTTGCATGCGTGGTACACTAGGTCGTTTCTTTCTCGAAACAGATGCAAAAGGAGAGAATTGCCCAGTTAATTAACGAAAAACTGACAGAGACAGCCACAAACCGCTGAATGATACACACACACACAATACCACGGAGAAGAGGCCTCTCATCGAGGTGTCACGCTGACGTCATCGTCACCACTTCTCCCTCAAGTAAGCATCATCACCATCCCCTCCATGAGCAAGGACTATGAATTCACCGAAGACGACCGTCGACCCAACCCATGTGGTAGAGGATGCGCAAAGTCACATGAAGGTTCATGGCGAGCTCTTAGTCAAGTGCAACAGGGCAACCCGATTCTACGCATACCATGCATGATTTCGTATTCCATGAAAAACAGACAATTCATTAATTTAACAGGTCTTACATTGAAGATAATATAGGAAGGCAAGTTGCAACATTTTGGTATGAGCAGAATTAACAAGATTCAGTATGTAATCTTTCTTACCCTCCAAGAAAAGTGTGAGAAAATGAAAGTCAAAAGCCACATGTTATAATGTCCTTGGCATTAACACATCCAGCAATAGACAAGTTGTTCTTCCACAAGAACTTCTCATCATAGTGAGTTGGTAATGTAACATAGCGCACATATTAAGAACATATCAGAGGAAGTTTAGTAGCAATGCATTGTTTACTTAGTGAAGGTGAAGGAGATGACATGTTTGGTGGGTTATTTTAGCGCACACATCAAATACCCGAAGATGAAGTTGCATCTGTTTCCACAATGCTATCATATTTGCAAGGATATAATGACATGGCTGGTTGCTTCATGTCTGCATTGGTTTGATTTTTTCTTTTTGCAAGTTTGCTTATTTTGTATCGAGGGCGTAGGCAGTAACCTGTTTTTATCGAAAAAAGAAAAATATGCAGACTATTTAGTGCAATATGGTTTCTTTGTAAGCACATGGCATTTGTTGATGTCATGTTTCACTCGTTAGTTCAGAGATTCAAGGGTTGGGTTGTGCACTCTTATTGCAAAAACAAACCTCGCTTAATTTTTGGTTTTCTGTCGTTGTATGCAAAGTTAACTGAATGAGCTGCCAGTTTAGTGGAATGCAGGGGAGATCCATCATTTTTTCAGCATGCTAACCTTATCCCATGAACTCACAAAATTGCGGTTTCGCCATGTTGAACTTGTCTGGATCTGAATGACTCGCAAATGAGGTTAGGTTAGGCGAATTTGCATGCGTGGTACACTAAGTCGTTTCTTTCTCGAAACAGATGCAAAAGAAGAGAATTACCCAGTCAATTAACGAAAAACCGACAGAGACCGTCACAAACCGCTGAATGACACACACAGAGTACCACGGAGAAGAGGCCTCTCATCCGAGGTGTCACGCTGACATCATCATCACCACTTCTCCCTCAAGTAATCATCATCACCATCCCATCTCCACGAGCAAGGACTACGAATTCACCGCAGACGACCGTCGACCCAACCCATGTGGTAGAGGATGCGCAAAGTCACATGAAGGTTCATGGCAAGCTCTTAGTCAAGTGCAACAGGGCAACCCGATTCTACGCATACCATGCATGATTTCGTATTCCATGAAAAACAGACAATTCATTAATTCAATACGCTCATGCATGCAATACACAAAACTATAATTTTCTATGTTGCGTTTGTTTTTGCGCCTAGTGCGCAGCCTAAAAAAAATAATGTCTGAACCATTTCGTTGCTTACAAATATCACAAAGGTTACTGCAAGATACAAAAATTGTGCATACTTTCACAAATCCATGCAAACATGAACCAACCAACCATGTCATCATTACATATATCCTCACAGACACGACACTAATAGCATTTGCCAAAACTGCTGCATATCTTAAGAATAGGTCTCGGTAGGCATACAATGGAAGCGCGATACAGCCAACTCTTCAGACACAAACACTCTTGCTGCTTCTGACAAGCTAAACTAAATGACTGCCAAACACCGAATTAGAAGCGGGTTTTCCGCTTCCGCCCCGTGTATTTCGTGTCAGCGGGGACGTCGCGTCCTCTCTTCCTCATCTGCTCCTTTTTCCTCAGCAGCCAATCCTTGCCCCTGCCGTTCTTCTTGTTCACTTTCTGCCTCTTGTTCGACCTGTTCCGTCCATATGTGCCAACCTGCATTTGAAAAAAATACATTATTATCATGTATCACTGCCAGTAGAGCACCAAGGCTTCATCACATAGTAGGACAATCATATGATCAGCAATGGACTATAAGTCTTTTCAAAGAAAGCAATGAACTATAAGTGAGAGAACAGAATAAGAGAAGTATGATGCAAGTTGATTCTTGATCAAGCACAGACAGTTAGCTCACAGCATCCAAGATAGCAACAGTTTTAAGAGCAATTAAACATCCAGGAATTATTGGGTAGAACTGAAGATGCTAGCAGTTGGCACAGGGAATATGACATAGACAGGTAGAAAGATCACCACAAAAATAACCAACATTTCCATCCCATAATAAGAGAGTAATGGCCTATTTGGTCATGTATTAAGAATATTTCTTATGCAACTGGTTTGTGTACACATCAACTGGATAACATATAGCTCCATTGATCAAGGCGGAATGAAGAAGTAGACAAGACACAGAGAGTAAAAGCAGTAAAGCTCAAAATGTATAAACAGGAAACATATCTTGTTAAGAATGAGCTTACTGTTTGGTCATCGTTGCTCTCATCACCATCATCGTCATCATCACTGCTGCACATCTCACCGTTTTCACCTTTCCCCTTTGGAAGAGATGCGACAGAAGATGTACCGCAAGTGAGGACAAGGTAGGACTTCTTTGCTTTCGAACTGTCAGAGGAAAGGCAGCCACATAAGTCCACAGCAGACAAGAAATCCATAAGACTGTTCATACAACCATGGTTCCGAGGCAATGAAATCCTTACCTATGAGGCCAGTCAATAACCACTCCACCAGCAAATCCAGCTTTCATGGCAAAAGACACGAGCATTTCGGTTTGTTTCACATTATCAGCATAAAACTGTAGAACGGCCCTTGCTCCCCTTGCTAAGCATCTATATAGTGATCCAAAGAAAGCCCTGGAAATTATGCACATCAAGGTTAAGAATTGGTTGCAGATAACCCAAGGGATACGTTACAGAATAGCTTCACGTACTTTAACCGCAATCTTGGTTCATGAGAAGACTTGTCAGCATTGCATAACCACTGCACGACATTGTCAACAAAGGGCATAGTTATGAACAAATCAGTAAACACGATAAGCTAGTTGCAGAAACAAAACAAAAACTTGAAGAATCACCTGGACTGCTGAAATACTAATTGCACCATCCATAACTCCTGGGCGCAAGCCTAAGCCCTGGATGATGCATTATTATAAACATATTAGCTCAAGTAACAGCAAACTGTGGTTACACAGCTGTGAAAAGGTCGATGCAGATGTATGAAGCAAAGATTGGACATCATGGTAATTTCATAATCTTCATAAAGAACTCAGGTTCAGCATGTGCAATAGAAGACACCACTCGGCAACCATACAATTATTATAGAGAAAAGGCAGTACTGAAATGTTCAGGTTCTATGGATTCACACTCCTATTTTCCCCACTAGACATAGGTCTGAAGGCCCGTTTACTTTTACAGTGTCAATCAGGTTTGACACCGAGACCATGTTGAACACAAGTCATGCACATTATTATCATTACCAAGGATGCCTTCTAACAGTTAATAACACATAACACTCAAACTGTAACAAGAAGAATTGCATAGGACAAGCTGATGAGCTACGACCCAAACATAGCATCTGGAACAAAAAACTCTCCGCTAATCCAGTGCCGCAGCATGCATCTTACCTCGCCCATGTCTGCGAGCAGGAGGTCACCCTCCGTCTCCCGCTCCAGAGCAACATCTGCAAGGGGGAAACAAAACTGAAGCTCTCAAGCAGAAACCTGAGTGACACAGCAACACGCCCATAAGAGCGAGGAACGAGGTGAATTCCTCCTCACCAAGCATGGACTGCGAGATATCGCAGCCGATCCAGTGGTGCCCGTGCTCCGTCAGCGTCTCGCCGCTAAGCCCGGAGCCGCACCCTGCCATTCAACACACAGGACCCATGATTGTAAACGCCAGCAATTCATCAAGACGCAGGACCATGGGTTTCTCTGTCAAAGCAACAGAGGATCGAGTAATTCTATGGTGCTGTGGGTGAGCGCGGAGAGGAGGCTGACCGATGTCGAGCAGCATCTTGGGGACGCCGTCGTCGGGGAGCGCCAGCAGCTCCAGCGCCCTCTCGGAGATCCTCGCCTGCGGAGAAGAAGAAGAAGAAGAAGAAGAAGGAGATAACCCGGGTCAGCCTCACCGAGAACCGCCGGAGCTCCCCGCACAACACACTACGAGAGGGGGGGCTCGGGCCGCTTGCCTGGATTTCGATGATGCGCGAGGAGGTGGTGTACTTGCGCGCCTCCGCCTCGTTGTAGAATATCTCCGGCGGCGCCTGCACCTCCGGCCGCGGCATCTCGCCCCTTCTCTCTCTCCTCCGCCGCCGGTGAGCTCGCCCCTGTGCCCGCGCGCCGCCGCCGCCGAGGGTTCTGTTGGGGTGGAGGAGGGAGGAGAGAGAGGAGGGAGGAGGAGGTTTCCACTCCCCACCTCTTTTACGGGCCCCTAACGGGCCACAGGCTCTCAGCCCAGCACCGGACCATTTCCACGGCCCCCTCGGCCCACGGCCCACATAAGAACGAACGGAACCCTCGCCTCTATAAAATCTCCCACCCGTCTAGGGTTGATTCATCTGTCATCCGCCGCCGCCGCCGCCCGAGCGCTCTCCGTCCTCCTCGCCGAAGAGCTTCCCGCCGCTCCACCGCCGCAGCCGCCATGGGTAACGATCTGCTCCCCCCCCCCCCCCCCCCCCCCCCCCGGCTAGATCCCTATCTACTCTACTGTTGTTGTGGTTGTCTGACGCGGCGGCGCCTGCCTGCCTTCAGGTAAGGTGCACGGATCGCTGGCGCGGGCCGGGAAGGTGCGGGGGCAGACGCCCAAGGTGGCGAAGCAGGACAAGAAGAAGCAGCCGCGCGGCCGCGCCCACAAGCGCATCCAGTACAACCGCCGCTTCGTCACCGCCGTCGTCGGCTTCGGCAAGAAGCGCGGCCCCAACTCCTCCGAGAAGTAGTAGATCTTGGTGGTCTCGCGCCAGCCCTCCTTTTTTTTTTGTTTCCGTTCCAGTATGCATGCTAAGAAGACCTAATCAAGTATCTGTAATTGACTGTGATGTTGGTAATGGAAATCTCACTGCATTGTCCAGTTAATTTTTGCCATATTCCTGTTTTATCTTATATTATCCTGCTTGTGGCAATCTGCTTCTGTTATTTTATCCTCTGTAAGCTACAATAGCTGAGTACTGATTAGTGATTAGAACGAATCCTTAGCTGAACGATCCAGCATTAGTGTGTCAGTCTGTTTTTCTAGGTCTTGTTGCCGATGCTTTGTCTCGATTTGTAAACTTTTCAACTTCATCTTTTTTAAATTTGGATTTGTTTCTTTTCCAATTTGTGTTGATGGCAGTGACGATTTGCAAATATTCAAGCTCAACAGACCAAATCACAGGTCGTCTCTCATGAGATTGATTTGTATGCCGATTATCCCGCTGAACCGAGCCATCACTTTGAAGTTCCATATTTTTTTTCTTTTGAAAAGGGTTTGTTTTTCTTTTGAAAATTGGCAACTATGTATTCTTGTGCTTTCTTTTCTGAGCCTTCTCTGCCATGTTATGTTAGCATCTCGTTTTTTTTTGATGATTTAATTGATTTTTACAGTATCACGTGATGAAACCTTGAAACAATCTTAGGACACCTTCTGACACAGTGCCGTTTTCCTGTGAATGAGAAGTCATTTATTTTCTGATGATACACAACTGGCTCACATTGTGCTCATTGCATATATTTATCCCTCTTTATTTTTTAGTTTTGTGCTATCTCTGGAGTACAGGTTTTCAATTGGCATTTTATGTGGCTTTCAGAGGCTTTTGTCGGTTTAAAACATTTTTTGTCCGTTGGCTGCAACTTCTCGTTTGACTTTACTGGTCCGTCTTCGCTGGAAATCCCATTTCATTGCTTTATGTTGTGTCCATGGGGTTATCTCTGACTTAGGTTGCTCTTTTATTCATTAGTTGTCACTTTTTTTCTTTGTTTTTGAAACTTTCTCTATATTTTTAGAGAATCTAGAATAAATTCTTCCTGGGTCGATGCCCGAGTGGTTAATGGGGACGGACTGTAAATTCTACCGTAATCTAACTTGTGCCCAATGGTCCTTCTCTGGTAGCTACAAGCATTGACTAGGGGATCTATAATTGGGCCAAGAATTAGTTTTCACTAATTGATAGGAAACCTGGAACTTCATTCTGTTAGTCCGTGGAGCCTATTATTGTGATTAAATTGCCTCTCTAATATAGCCGAGTTGATTAGTTCTTGGAATTTATGGCAATGATGACAAATTTAAGGCTTGTTTCTCAAAACATTCGCAGTTGCCGCCTAAGAGCTTTCGCCTTGCCAGGCTTGAGAGCTGATGCTGCTAATTCCTTCCTTGGATGTCTGAGCCTTGTTATTTTTTCAGCTCAATATAACTGAGCCATACGGTCCTCCCTTTGTAAACCTTCTATAAGATATTTTAGATCACTAACGTAGTTATCTAAAATACCTTATAAAAGTTTACAAAGTGAGTATATTGAAAATGTTGCTGCATTGTAAATGATGTTAAAATCAAGGCTTGTTTCTCAGAACATTCGCAGTTGCCGCCTAAGGGCTTTCACCCTGCCAGGCTTGAGAGCTAGTGCTGTTCGATCCTTCCTTGGATGTCTGATGCAATGCTGGTCATATATTTGCTTTAGTTGTTTGGTGTTAATGTAACCCCGATGATGATTTGTTTAAGGCTTGTTTCTCAAACATTTGCAGTTGCTGCCTAAGAGCTTTTGCCCAGCCAGGCTTGAGAGCTAATGCTGTTAGATCCTTCCTTGGATGTCTGAGGGCATAATGTCGGCTCACTGTTAGTGTCATTCCTCTGTCTTCTTTTGTCAGATATTGTTTTGTGTAGTAAATTAAGTTCTGTTTTGTTGACATGTTTGTTTGTGTTTGTTTTTGTTTGTCCGGTGATGAAAAACCTGTTAATCATACCATCTTTCGGGACTGATTGGTCGCTGTGCGCCCATGCTGTCATTCTGCAATTCTGAGGACAAATTGAATATCTTAGCGTATTTTTTCTGTGTACTTCTGAACTTTTATGTCATTTACTTCTCAGTTTTTTTATTTGTTGTTTACTATTTATAGAATATGACTGGACAATGATGAAAACCATGAACAAAACACACCATCTTTCGGGACTGATAGGTGCACTCTGTGTGCCATGCTGTGAAAATCTGCAATTCTGATGTCCAGATTGGATATGCCTTAATTTTGGTGACTGAATTTTATGGCGAAATGTTAATTGGGCTAGAATTTTTCAAATGGGCTATCCTTTTGGTGGATCTTTAGTTGCTTATCATGCTATTCATATCGTTTTATGGCTTTGTAGTTTGTGATGTTCTCTGCAGTTCATTTCTGTGAGTTCAGTGATGGCACATCTTTGAGACCTGAGATTTCTTGATGAAAACCATAAGCATAATCCCTGAGGGCTACCGATTTGATCTTCTGTTGTTCCTGGTCCACTGATTTTATTTCTATTGTTAGTTGATTCTCTTCTTCACTTTTGCTTGCTATTGTTTGGTTGTATATGTCTTGATCTCATGGATGATGATATGCACTGGGCTCCGAGCAGTGAACATCGCTGCAGTCTGATGGAGATGCATTTGCCTAGAAAGCATTGTCTGACAGCTCAACCATTTGTTATGAAACTCTTTAAATATTCTTATTTGAACTGAGGAACCTTTGTAGCGTTTCTTGTTGATTTTTCTTTCCTAATTGGAGATTGTTGTCTATGGATCCCAGTGATGACTTATGTTAAAAAGTAGTGGCCTGATTCATACATTGATGAGATCTTTATTATCACTCTGAGGGATCTGTCCGACAACATATCCAACTTTTTTATGTTTGTGTTCTTTTGGTGATATTTTTCTGTTATCCGGACACAAATGTTTATAACTTTTTATTTGCTTTGATCTTTGTTGTTAATTTTTGGTTTAAAATCTTTCTCTATGAAGAGAGTACAAGCAGACGGGCGGTCTGAACTGATGCCATGTTGATATGTCTGCATCATCTGTGCTACCCTTGTGGTTGGCATATGAGAGAAAAAAGGTCCCATCTTTATTCTTCTGCCTTTTGTCATGTTTGCGCTTAGCTTCTAGTGTCCCTCTTAGTTGCACTCGGATCTGAGGGGGCTGTAGCAGGTGCGGATAGAGAAATGGTTTACTTACCAACCCTTTGCAGCGTTTGCCATTGCTCTTGGGTCAAATGGTCTAACCAAGATTTTGTACTTTAAATTTTAGAATTATTTGAATTTTCGAGCTGGCAAGTGATGATCTGATATCCTACACTCTCAATGGAAAATTCCATGTGTGGATTATTAATCTCATCTTATTATCTGATGCCTTGCACAAATCACATATGCCCATCTCTTATGTGGATTTCTTTTGATTAGTGGCAGTGATTTGAATCTTACCCGTGCTTCTGATTAGTTCATGAAGGACAAGGGAAAACATGGTTGAATTTCTTATTATGAGCCAAAAACATCAACTCTCACTATTGTCATTCTTTTGGATTTATGTGTTCTGGTTGACCATGGCTGTGATGATAAACACTTTCAGCGAACATGCCAGTTCTGCTTCTGAAAATTCATGACTGAAAAGCCTGTTAAACAAATCTGAGCCTTTGCATCTTCTTTTAGATTTATATGTGTTGATAAACACTTTAATCAAAAATGCTAGTTCTGCTTCTTTTGTTTTTGTGCTTTTTTATCTGATGTTGGAAGCTGTCCGATGATGATCAAACTAAATACTTTCGTTCTTCTGATGCACCAAGGTGCGATGCGGAAGCAATTTGGAGACCTGAACTGAGGAATATTGTTGATCATATTGTTCATCCCCCAGAACTGCTTTTTTTTTGTTTTTTCTACTTGATTGCTGAACAAATGTCCTGTTTGTTGCTTCACAACTGGAAGGATGGCCTGTTGTTTACAGTTTGGTCATCCTGTAGAGGGAAGCATAGATGAGCTAAACACCGGCCAGCATTAAACAGCACGCGGCTTTATGAAACCGCCCCGTGTTACCTGTCTTCTGGCACATTTTATAACATTAGATAATGTGCATATTTCTCCATATTGAATCTTACGATGGGTTGTTGTCCTTTGATGGCCGAACTAAACAATTTGGAGTGGTTTGCCTGAGTTTCTTGTCGGAGATTGCTTTTTTGGTTAAGATGGAGCTGAGGATCCTTTCCCCGGCTGATCGACTATGATTATACTGTGCGCAAATGAAATCCTTTATCAGAGGATTCCAAGCCAGAAATCTGATCCATTCTAAATTTGTTCTCTTTGAGCACTTTGATTTTGCCGTTTTTTCTTGTGCAACATCCTTTTTGTGTGTGATACCGTTATGTCTTTATAAAAAAATTGGTTTTGGACATTTTTTCCGACATCATCCCTGGCCAGGTCATCTTCATCGATGAATGTAACCAGACGGTTATTAGTGGATTCCCCGCTCCCCATCTCATCGATGGTTGCACAGACGTGGGAACCACCACGGCAGTTGTTTCCCTGGAACGACGGGTCCTCCTCAAACCATCGCATCCCTACCATGCGAAGTGTACTTCATCCATCAACAATGATTACAGTTGGATCGTTTTTCCTTTCGATCTTAAACATGTTATCAGCACGCTCTTCTCTGAGTAAAGTGTTGAACGCCTCAGGCCCAGCGCCGCGACGCGTCCCATGGCCGCTACCTGCGCTGCGCCCACCCGAGTCTGCACCTGGCCGTAGCCACTCTTAGGAAGAAGGTAACTGCTATTTATATGCCCAAAGCGTCGTGCGGACATGTCTGTCCGTACAAACGCCTCTTCTATGAACAGATGTCTGTTCACTTCGAACAGGCACCTTCTCCATGTAACCGACGTCTCCTACAGACGCCTATTCATGTAACAGTGCCTTCAAGAGACACCAATCCCTGTATAAATACCCTATGTTGGGAATCAATGAAACACAAATTTTCTCTCAATCTTCTGAGTTCTAACAGCCACCACGTCGTGCGCCGTTGGACGTGGCATGGCATGGGCACAACGCCAACTGCGTCGAGACGGTGCTCGCCGCCTTGGCCCTCTTCCGCCTCCTCCAACGTCGCTCGGCTGTAGCCAAAGTTGTGGCTGCACCGCCTACGCACGCGCCTGCCGAGTCTGCTCTCCGCCCGGCCGTGCCCACGGCCGCCCGGCCTCGACTGGCCACCGCCGCGTCTGCGCCAACCGCCTGGGCTTGCCTCCAGCCCCTTTGGCGTCGTCCGCCTTGGAGCAGGGTCTAGATTAATATGTCTATTTGCAATTGAGATTTTCAATTTCTTGAAAATAATGATTTTCTTCAAATTGATGTATTGAGATCACAAGGTAGTGTGTAGATCTATGGCTTTGCAGATTATCACCACTACCGTTAAAGCCTACATTTTGTCATTTTGACATTATGATTGCTTAACAAAATGCTCTCCCACATGTTTTACTATGTCGTGACATAAGGCGTTACAAGTAAGTATCTACTGATTTCATCATATTACACTCCTTAGTGCTGCGAGATCTACTTCATTTTGAAGATTATCTTCAAGAAGTCATACTTAGCAATTTGAGATTCACACTAATGGTTTCAAGCTAAGTTCTTGAAATATCCATTAATTTTGCAAAATTCATTACAACACTAATCATGATGGTCTTTAATTTATTACTCGCAAATTAATTATCTTTGGTTTGCCCCTATAAGTAATAGATGGCTAAGTAATTTGAGGCTCTTGCCCTCAATGGCTACAACTTACTTAAGTGGGTCATGGAGGGTCATGGACATGAAGATCGGTCTTGCCTCCCATAGGATAGCGTATGCAATCCAAGCCATGGCACAGGGATGCAAAGAAGGTTTGAAACACACTTCAAACATTCAACCTGACACCATTATGGAAGTCAATTGTTTACATGATGTTCTTCTATAACTGAGCAATAAAATGACTATCCTGTTGTCACGAGCACGGAGAATATGAAGTTTGAATATGCATCAACTGGGATGTTTGAAGACTACATTTAGTCCCTCAATCTCTTTAGTGATCTATTTATTTATGTTCATTTCTGATGTTCTAATATGAACATGATTATTGTTATCATCATATATTGTGTATCACAATATATTGTATCAGCACTTTGGTACAAATACATTTGTATGTATTCTATATATCTGAGTGATTTTTCATGTTGAGAATCTTCATGTCTATATTTAGATTTCTACGGGGGTCAATCTGATGAAAGATGATTTGTGCCATGTGGACATATGCACCAAGAACTCTATACTCGGGGAAATGAAATGTTTCCATTCTCATTAAGAGAAAGGAGATATTCTAAAATCACTAGACGCGATGAGGTATTTGTTGGCTCAACTCGAGTCATATTTACTCTCGTGTGGGTACTCGAGTAACGTCAGGATGCTTTATTGCTTTCGGGTTTAACTCGTACCCGTCAAAATAGTTTTCGTAGCGAAACTTATGATGATAAGAAATAGAAATAACTTCTCTTTACCATATACAATGAACATGGCAACCACATTCTCTATGTATCATCTGGATTGTACTACACATACGACACAACCCGTAGCACATGTTGTGCACGAGATAGGTTTTCAGAATGTCTTGTACATGACAAACTTGGCATACTCACCTTGGTCATCGAGACATTGGGTTGAAACCGAAACTATCAGCAATTCCTATAGTTTATGGTTATTATGATGCTAAATTCTAATACCATTTGAATTTTAAGGATTGCACACTTAAAGTCTAAGCTGAACCACTCAGACTCCTTGAATGCATCAAGTTGAGGTAAGTGGCTCTTCCCATCCATTGACTAGACTATTCAGATGTTCCATGGTTCTAAAAGACACATCTATATGATGGTCTCAAGTGTGTTTTTTTCACATGAAATCATTGGCTCATTATCCTGACATCGATTTCAAGCAAATCAAATGGATAGCATTGCAGAATTCTCCTAAAAGACACATCAAATTGAGTGCCTTCTCTATGGCCCTTGGATTGAAGTTTAGCAAATTGTCCTAATGTCTAGACTCAAAATAGTTTGGTAGAATCCTATATCCAAAGAATTAAGCTCATTGCATGATCTTTGCTTTGGAATTGCAACTTATCAACTTTACGTTGGAGCCATGCAGTATTACACGCTCATGACCAAATTGCGTACTATTATTCCCCTCTATCTTTGATACGTGGAAACATACCAAGTATTCCCCATCTGTGGTAATTCGATTGCATACCAATATCACCACCCGGCATACATCATTGGCCCCTCAACATATAGTTGGGATCCATGTGAGGAATAACTGTATTTCCGTTAATACCTTAAGCCACTCGCATGGATCCCAATATTGTTCTCTAGAGGTGGAATCTCTTTCTGATAACTTATATCATTGGCAGCACAAAATCATCTATCTCTGCAGTTGATAGATATAGTGATTACATATCCATGTGGATCACTAGATTCAGATATAGATGGTTCCCGATGGAATCTAATCTCTAAATCGAAATGCAAAACACAACATACATTGTGTAAAATTAATAAGCCACCATATGACTTATTATTATCGTCGGTACATTTGGTACAACCAACGTAGTGAGTTCCTTATGCACAAGGATTACTCCTACACTGATGATTACCCGTACATGTTAAGCATGTGATCATCAAATGGCGGAATTTGAAACAAAGGATTTGAGTAAAACCTCGAGCACCTTCACTCATGCATTACGGTACACCATGTTGTCTATATCCAGAATATTGGATAAATTGATTGTGGACAAGTCTTATCCATCTATAATTCCCATGGTTGTTCGTTCTTTAGACATAGAGAAAGATTCATTTAGACCATGAGGAGATGGAAATAAGATGTTGGGACCTAAGATTCCATATCACCGTGTATGCATTGGATCCACCAAATACAAATGGTTGAAACTCAAGGATATCTTTCGATATCTCCAATGCATAAAACATCTTGTCCTAATCTTTCATTTTCAGATAAATCTAGATACCAATATTGTTGGATACACTGACCAGATCCCTACTATGTCAGGTCGTAGACAAGGTTGGTGTTCCTGCTAGGTGTGGTAGCCATCTCATGAGGGTATTTTAAATTGACTTCGTGGCTACATCCACTAACCATTATCTCAAAGATAATGTTGCTCGTGTTGCCCGGATGCAAACAGGTTACATAATAAGCAATATCACTATATTGCATATTTTGCAAAGTCAAATCATGTGACTGATTTATTCATCAAGTCTCTACCAACTTCTACCAATTGGTATGTGACGGCTTCGAATTTGCAAGAATTAGGGGGGTATCTTCCTGAACTGTTCCTGTTCAATGCATCATATTATACTCTTTTTTCCTTCATGAGTTTACTATACAGGTTCTCATAAAGGTTTTTAATGAGGTAATATCAACATGAGATCATATGTCATACTTTCAGTTTTCCCCACTGGGGTTTTTAGGAAAGTATATGCGACATATTTATTGTCCTCCAAATTCTAAGAATATACTTCATATCGAGTTAACAAAGGCAATAATCATTATATGTTGGGTCATTTTCTCCTTATTTTCCCACTGGGTTTGAAGGAGTTTTACCGGCACATCCTACACTACTCCTCATATTTTTTCCGTAGGGTTTTTGGAGGAGACTTTAATCGAATGATGGATTCTTATGTCAAGCGGTGATTAGGGGGAGTGTTGAAAATAATAACCAGACGGTTATTAGTGGAAATCCCTGCTCCCCATCTCATCGATGGTTCCACAGACGTGGGAACCCTCACGACAGTTGTTTCCCTGGAACGGCGCCTCCTCAAACCATCGCATCCCTACGATGCGACTATTCCCTTGTATATAAGTGTACTTCATCCATCAATAAAGATTACAGTTCGATCGTTTTTTCTTTCGATCTTAAACAGAATGAATTGTGTCAGTTGTAAGGTCTTCCTGGCCAAGCTGTTGTGGCCACTGGTCGCATAGATTGATGCTGCTTTACTTCTACACATGCCTAGCTAATCATTGTTGGGGACCATATTTCATCTAAACATTGTATTTGAGCCTCTTGTGAATGTATTTTGTACTACATTCTATTCGGCTTCTGCTACAGACTACTCTTACGTTGTAATGGGTAATGTGAATTTGTTTCTGTGTTGAAATAGTAAATCTGTCAATGTGTATATGCCAATATATTGTGCAGTATAAACGGTTTTCGTTATTATATCTAGTGATATTTTTGCATCACAACAAAAAGTAGTTACGCCCAAACTTCTTGATGCTCTTCGTCGGTGTATACTTTACACTGGGCCTACCTGGTGGTGAGCAAAGCGTTGTTCGAGTGTACCCATTGGCTAAGAGCATCTTTAGTAGACCCTTGTATAATGCCTCGATCCGCAAAATAACCGTCAAAATATGGGTCTGCATGCAAAATTTGCAAAATCCCATCTCTAACTTACGAAATGCAGGTTTCTCATGGTGCCCCTTGTCCTAGAAATGTGGTTGGCCGGAGGGACATTTCAGCTTGTGTCCTTTCCTCACCCTCTTCTGCCACCGCCTGCCATTGGTTCCGCCCACCCGCCGCCGGCGAATCCGGCCAAATTTGCGGGTGGAATCGCGTCGCGACGGGTGGAATCGCGTCGCGGGGGCACCACTCCCCTGCTTCATCACCGGCTCCACGATCCGAGCCGTCCCTAGTCGTTGTCGCCACCCTGGGTTCCGTCGCTGTAGAGCCACCACCTCGAGTTGCGGTGAGTGCTTGTGCTTTGGGATGTGATATGCATAGTTGGTTAATGCGGCGTTTGTTACCGTTACTTGCTCGTTACAAATTATCTTGCTATCAAACTACTTGTTACCGACAATTTTAGTGCTTGTAGACATTACCTTGTTGAAAACCACTTGTCATTTTTCTTCTGCTCCTTGTTGGGTTCGACACTCTTACTTTCGCAAGGACTACAATTGATCCCCTATACTTGTAGGTCATCAAGAGCGCCGAGGAGGAAGTGGAGACGGTGAAACTTCAGTTCTCTGGGCTGATGGCCGGGCACTGGGAAAGGGCGCCGACGACCATTTAGATTAGGTATTAATTTACTTCTAGAGCCAGACTAGCATCGCTTTGATGTAAATGTATTTAAATCCATCATGTTTATATGAAATCTGGATAGGTTTATGTGAAATCTGTCATGTTTATATGAAATCCGGCCTTGTTTCACGAATTTCATCCGGTTTGTTGAAAAAGAGTTTGAAATGTATACAATTATGGTTGGATGGCGGCCTCCCGCATCCATGTCCGTGGAAGGAGGAAATTTGTGCGTTCCCATTGAAGATGCCCTTACCCGTTGTCGATCGGGATGACAACCCAACACAACGGAACCATTGTTCGTGGGCAGGATCTCATGCTCCACGCAGGCGCGTGTTGACAAAGCCCTTGCTCCATGGTTTGTTCGGCGGCCACGCCTAGCCCTGCGACGATGTCGGGAAAATCCATTCGAGGACGTGGCGTTCCATGACCGACGTGAGGACGCGGTGTTCCATGGCCGACGTCGCAGGCTCATCGGGACTAGGGGGTAGTGACCCGTGGAACAAATGCCCTCACCCAACAAGTGATGTGCCGTGAAGCCCTCCACGCAAGCACAAGGCGGGCGGTGGCTTCCCATCTTCGGACGTGGCCAATGTGTTGGGAAACGTTGCATCAAATAAATTTTTTCCTAAATTCACCAAGATCAATCTATGAGTTCATCTAGCAACAAGAGAGGGGAGTGCATCTACATACCCTTGTAGATCGCGAGCGGAAGCGTTCAAGAGAACAGGGTTGAGGGAGTCGTACTCGTCGTGATCCAAATCATCGGAGATCCTAGCGTCGAACGGACGACACCTCCGCGTTCAACACACGTATGGTCAGCGTGACGTCTCCTCCTTCTTGATCCAGCAAGGGGGAAGGAGAGGTTGATGAAGATCCAGCAGCACGACGGCGTGGTGGTGGATGCAGCAGGGTTCCGGCAGGGCTTCGCCAAGCATTTCCGGGAGGAGGAGGTGTAGCAAGGGGGAGGGAGGCGCCAAGACTTCAGGTGGACCCCCAGGACCCTTCCGGTGGTCCTGGTACAATACCGGTGACCCCCGAAACTTTCTCGATGGCCGAAACTCGACTTCCCATATATAATTCTTTACCTTCGGACCATTCTGGAACTCCTCGTGACGTCCGGGATCTCATCCGGTACTCCAAACAACTTTCGGTTTGCTGCATACTCATATCTCTACAACCCTAGCGTCACCGAACCTTAAGTGTGTAGACCCTACGGGTTCGGGAGACATGTAGACATGACCAAGACGGCTCTCCGGTCAATAACCAACAGCGGGATCTGGATACCCTTGTTGGCTCCCACATGCTCCTCGATGATCTCATCGGATGAACCATGATGTCGAGGATTCAAGCAACCCCGCATACAATTCCCTTTGTCAATCGGTATGTTACTTGCCCGAGACTCGATCGTCGGTATCCCAATACCTCGTTCAATCTCGTTACCGGCAAGTCACTTTACTCGTACCGTAATGCATGATCCCGTGACCAGACACTTGGTCACTTTGAGCTCATTATGATGATGCATTACCGAGTGGGCCCAGAGATACCTCTCCGTCATACGGAGTGACAAATCCCAGTCTCGATCCGTGTCAACCCAACAGACACTTTCGGAGATACCCGTAGTATACCTTTATAGTCACCCAGTTACGTTGTGACGTTTGGTACACCCAAAGCACTCCTACGGTGTCCGGGAGTTACACGATCTCATGGTCTAAGGAGAAGATACTTGACATTGGAAAAGCTCTAGCAAACGAACTACACGATCTTGTGCTATGCTTAGGATTGGGTCTTGTCCATCACATCATTCTCCTAATGATGTGATCCCGTTATCAACGACATCCAATGTCCATAGTCAGGAAACCATGACTATCTGTTGATCAACGAGCTAGTCAACTAGAGGCTCACTAGGGATTGTGGTCTATGTATTCACACGTGTATTACGATCTCCGAATAATACAATTATAGCATGAATAAAAGACAATTATCATGAACAAGGAAATATAATAATAATCCTTTTATTATTGCCTCTAGGGCATATTTCCAACAATCTCCCACTTGCACTAGAGTCAATAATCTAGTTACATTGTGATGAATCGAACACCCATAGAGTTCTGGTGTTGATCATGTTTTGCTCGCGGAAGAGGTTTAGTCAGCGGATCTGCGACATTCAGATCCGTATGTACTTTGCAAATATCTATGTCTCCATCTTGAATATTTTCTCGGATGGAGTTGAAACGACGCTTGATGTGCCTGGTCTTCTTGTGAAACCTGGGCTCCTTGGCAAGGGCAATAGCTCCAGTGTTATCACAGAAGAGAGTGATTGGCCCCGACGCATTGGGTATGACTCCTAGGTCGGTGATGAACTCCTTCATCCATATTGCTTCATGCGCTGCCTCCGAGGCTGCCATGTACTCCGCTTCACATGTAGATCCCGCCACGACGCTCTGCTTGCAACTGCACCAGCTTACTGCTCCACGATTCAACATATACACGTATCCGGTTTGTGACTTAGAGTCATCCAGATCTGTGTCGAAGCTAGCGTCGACGTAACCCTTTACGACGAGCTCTTCATCACCTCCATAGACGAGAAACATGTCCTTTGTCCTTTTCAGGTACTTCAGGATATTCTTGACCGCTGTCCAGTGTTCCTTGCCGGCATTACTTTGGTACCTACCTACCAAACTTACGGCAAGGTTTACATCAGGTCTGGTACACAGCATGGCATACATAATAGATCCTATGGCTGAGGCATAGGGGATGACACCCATCTCTTCTTTATCTTCTGCCGTGGTCGGGTATTGAGCCGAGCTCAATCTCACACCTTGCAACACAGGCAAGAACCCTTTCTTGGACTGATCCATATTGAACTTCTTCAATATCTTATCAAGGTATGTGCTTTGTGAAAGACCTATGAGGCGTCTTGATCTATCCCTATAGATCTTGATGCCTAATATATAAGCAGCTTCTCCAAGGTCCTTCATTGAAAAACACTTATTCAAGTAGGCCTTAATGCTGTCCAAAAGTTCTATATCATTTCCCATCAAAAGTATGTCATCTACATATAATATGAGAAATGCTACAGAGCTCCCACTCACTTTCTTGTAAACGCAGTCTTCTCCATAAGTCTGCATAAACCCAAACGCTTTGATCATCTCATCAAAGCGAATGTTCCAACTCTGAGATGCTTGCACCAGCCCATAAATGGATCGCTGGAGCTTGCACACCTTGTTAGCATTCTTAGGATCGACAAAACCTTTCGGCTGCATCATATACAGTTCTTCCTTAAGATGTCCGTTAAGGAATGCCGTTTTGACGTCCATCTGCCATATCTCATAACCATAGTATGCGGCAATTGCTAACATGATTCGGACGGACTTCAGCTTCGCTACGGGAGAGAATGTCTCATCGTAGTCAACCCCTTGAACTTGTCGATAACCCTTAGTGACAAGTCGAGCTTTATAGATGGTAACATTACCATCCGCGTCCGTCTTCTTCTTAAAGATCCATTTGTTTTCTATTGCTCGCCGATCATCGGGCAAGTCTGTCAAAGTCCATACTTCGTTTTCATACATGGATCCTATCTCGGATTGCATGGCTTCAAGCCATTTGTTGGAATCTGGGCCCGCCATCGCTTCTTCATAGTTCGAAGGTTCACCGTTGTCTAACAACATGATTTCCAGGACAGGGTTGCCATACCACTCTGGTGTGGAACATGTCCTTGTGGACCTAAGAAGTTCAGTAGCAACTTGATCCGAAGTACCTTGAACATCATCATTAATTTCCTTTCTAGTCAGTGCAGGCACCACAGCAACATTTTCCTGAGCTGCACTACTTTCCGGTTCAAGAGGTAGTACTTCATCGAGTTCTACTTTCCTCCCACTTACTTCTTTCGAGAGAAACTCTTTTTTCAGAAAGGATCCGTTCTTGGCAACAAAGATCTTGCCCTTGGATCTTAAGTAGAAGGTATACCCAATGGTTTCCTTAGGGTATCCTATGAAGACGCATTTTTCCGACTCGGGTTCGAGCTTTTCAGGTTGAAGTTTCTTGACATAAGCATCGCATCCCCAAACTTTTAGAAACGACAACTTAGGTTTCTTCCCAAACCATAATTCATACGGTGTCGTCTCAACGGATTTAGACGGAGCCTTATTTAAAGTGAATGTAGTTGTCTCTAGAGCGTATCCCCAAAATGACAGCGGTAAATCGGTAAGAGACATCATAGATTGCACCATATCCAACAGAGTGCGATTATGACGTTCGGACACACCGTTACGCTGAGGTGTTCCAGGCATCGTGAGTTGTGAAACGATTCCACATTTCCTTAAGTGCGTACCAAATTCGTGACTTAAATATTCTCCTCCACGATCTGATCGTAAGAACTTTATCTTTCGGTCACGTTGATTCTCTACCTCATTCTGAAATTCCTTGAACTTTTCAAAGGTCTCAGACTTGTGTTTCATCAAGTAGACATACCCATATCTACTCAAGTCATCAGTGAGAGTGAGAACATAACGATATCCTCCGCGAGCCTCAACGCTCATTGGACCACACACATCATTATGTATGATTTCCAATAAGTTGGTTGCTCGCTCTATTGTTCCGGAGAATGGAGTCTTGGCAATTTTGCCCATGAGGCATGGTTCGCATGTGTCAAATGATTCATAATCGAGAGACTCTAAAAGTCCATCAGCATGGAGCTTCTTCATGCGCTTGACACCAATGTGACCAAGGCGGCAGTGCCACAAGTATGTAGGACTATCGTTATCAACTTTACGTCTTTTGGTATTCACACTATGAATATGTGTAACATTATGTTCGAGATTCATTAAGAATAAACCATTGACCATCGGGGCATGACCATAAAACATATCTCTCATATAAATAGAACAATCATTATTCTCGGATTTAAATGAGTAGCCATCTCGTATTAAACGAGATCCAGATACAATGTTCATGCTCAAACTTGGCACTAAATAACAATTATTGAGGTTTAAAACTAATCCCGTGGGTAAATGTAGAGGCAGCGTGCCGATGGCGATCACATCGACCTTGGAACCATTCCCGACGCGCATCGTCACCTCCTCCTTCGCCAGTCTCTGCTTATTCCGCAGCTCCTGCTGTGAGTTACAAATATGAGCAACGGCACTGGTATCAAATACCCAGGAGTTACCACGAGTACTGGTAAGGTACACATCAATTACATGTATATCACATATACCTTTAGTGTTGCCGGCCTTCTTGTCCGCTAAGTATTTGGGGCAGTTCCGCTTCCAGTGACCCTTCCCTTTGCAATAAAAGCACTCAGTCTCAGGCTTGGGTCCATTCTTTGACTTCTTCCCGGCAACTGGCTTACCGGGTGCGGCAACATCCTTGCCGTCCTTCTTGAAGTTCTTCTTACCCTTGCCTTTCTTGAACTTAGTGGTTTTATTGACCATCAACACTTGATGTTCCTTCTTGATTTCTACCTCTGCTGACTTCAGCATTGAAAATACTTCAGGAATAGTTTTCACCATCCCCTGTATATTGTAGTTCATCACAAAGCTCTTGTAGCTCGATGGGAGCGACTGAAGGATTCTGTCAATGACCATCTCGTCTGGGAGGTTAATGTCCAGCTGGGACAGGCGGTTGTGCAACCCAGACATTTTGAGTATGTGCTCACTGACAGAACTATTTTCCTCCATCTTACAACTATAGAACTTGTCGGAGACTTCATATCTCTCGACCCGGGCATGAGCTTGGAAAACCATTTTCAGCTCCTCGAACATCTCATATGCTCCATGTTGCTCAAAACGCTTCTGAAGCCCCGGTTCTAAGCTGTAAAGCATGCCGCACTGAACGAGGGAGTAATCATCAGCACATGACTGCCAAGCGTTCATGACGTCTTGGTTCTCTGGGATGGGTGCATCACCTAGCGGTCCTTCTAGGACATATGCTTTCTTGGCAGCTATGAGGATGATCCTCAGGTTCCGGACCCAGTCCGTATAGTTGCTGCCATCATCTTTTAGCTTGGTTTTCTCTAGGAATGCGTTGAAGTTCATGTTGACATGAGCATTGGCCATTTGATCTACAAGACATATTTGCAAAGGTTTTAGACTAAGTTCATGTAATCGAATTATTTAATGAACTCCCACTCAGATTTGACATCCCTCTAGTCATCTAAGTGTTACATGATCCGAGTCGACTAGGCCGTGTCCGATCATCACGTGAGACGGACTAGTCATCATCGGTGAACATCTCCATGTTGATCGTATCTTCCATACGACTCATGTTCGACCTTTCGATCTCTGTGTTCTGAGGCCATGTCTGTACATGCTAGGCTCGTCAAGTTAACCTAAGTGTTTTGCATGTGTAAAACTGTCTTACACCCGTTGTATGTGAACGTAGGAATCTATCACACCCAATCATCACGTGGTGCTTCAAAACGACGAACTTTAGCAACGGTGTACAGTTAGGGAGAACACCTTCTTGAAATTATTATAGGGGATCATCTTATTTACTACCGTCGTTCTAAGTAAACAAGATGCATAAACATAATAAACATCACATGCAATTATATAGTAGTGACATGATATGGCCAATATCATATAGCACCTTTAGTCTTCATCTTCGGGGCTCCATGATCATCTTCGTCACCGGCATGACACCATGATCTCCATCATCATGATCTCCATCATCGTGTCTCCATGAAGTTGATCGCCAACTATTACTTCTACTACTATGGCTAACGGTTTAGCAATAAAGTAAAGTAATTACATGGCGTTAAATCATTGACACGCAGGTCATACAATAATTAAGACAACTCCTATGGCTCCTGCCGGTTGTCATACTCATCGACATGCAAGTCGTGATTCCTATTACAAGAACATGATCTCATACATCACAATATATCATTCATCATTCATCACAACTTTTGGCCATATCACATCACAAAGCAATTGCTGCAAAAACAAGTTAGACGTCCTCTAATTGTTGTTGCATCTTTTACGTGGCTGCAATAGGGTTCTAGCAAGAACGTTTTCTTACCTACGAAAAAGCCACAACGTGATTTGTCAACTTCTATTTACCCTTCATAAGGACCCTTTTCATCGAATCCGCTCCAACTAAAGTGGGAGAGACAGACACCCGCTAGCCACCTTATGCAACTAGTGCATGTCAGTCGGTGGAACCTGTCTCACGTAAGCGTGCGTGTAAGGTCGGTCCGGGCCGCTTCATCCCACAATACCGCTGAAGCAAAATAAGACTAGTAGTGGAAATAAAGTTGACAACATCTACGCCCACAACAGATTTGTGTTCTACTCGTGCAATAGAGAACTACGCATAGACCTAGCTCTGATACCACTGTTGGGGAACATTGCATAAAATAAAAAAATTCCTACATTCACCAAGATCAATCTATGAGTTCATCTAGCAATGAGAGAGGGGAGTGCATCTACATACCCTTGTAGATCGTGAGCGGAAGCGTTCAAGAGAACGGGGTTGAGGGAGTCGTACTCGTCGTGATCCAAATCACCGGAGATCCTAGCGCCGAACGGACGGCACCTCCGCGTTCAACACACGTACGGTCAGCGTGACATCTCCTCCTTCTTGATCCAGCAAGGGGGAAGGAGAGGTTGATGAAGATCCAGCAGCACGACGGCGTGGTGGTGGATGCAGCAGGGTTCCGGCAGGGCTTCACCAAGCGTTTGCGAGAGGAGGAGGTGTAGCAAGGGGGAGGGAGGCGCCAAGACTTCAGGGTGCAGCTGCCCTCCCACCCCCCTCTTTATATAGGGACCCCAGGGGGGGGGGGGCGGCCCTAGGAGATGGGATCTCCTAGGGGGGGGGGGGCGGCGGCCAAGGGGGGAGACTTGCCCCCCAAGGCAAGTGGAGGCGCCCCCTCCCCTAGGGTTCCCAACCCTAGGCGCGGAGGGGGGCCCAGGGGGGGCGCACCAGCCCACCAGGGGCTGGTTCCCCTCCCACTTCAGCCCATGGGGCCCTCCGGGATGGGTGGCCCCACCCGGTGGACCCCCGGGACCCTTCCGGTGGTCCCGATACAATACCGGTGACCCCCGAAACTTTCCCGATGGCCGAAACTTGACTTCCCATATATAATTCTTTACCTCCGGACCATTCTGGAACTCCTCGTGACGTCCGGGATCTCATCTGGGACTCCGAACAATTTTTGATTTGCTGCATACTCATATCTCTACAACCCTAGCGTCACCGAACCTTAAGTGTGTAGACCCTACGGGTTCGGGAGACATGTAGACATGACCGAGACGGCTCTCCGGTCAATAACCAACAACGGGATCTGGATACCCATGTTGGCTCCCACATGCTCCTCGATGATCTCATCGGATGAACCACGATGTCGAGGATTCAAGCAACCCCGTATACAATTCCCTTTGTCAATCGATATGTTATTTGCCCGAGACTCGATCGTCGGTATCCCAATACCTCGTTCAATCTCATTACCGGCAAGTCACTTTACTCGTACCGTAATGTATGATCCCATGACCAGACACTTGGTCACTTTGAGCTCATTATGATGATGCATTATCGAGTGGGCCCATAGATACCTCTCCGTCATACGGAGTGACAAATGCTAGTCTCGATCCGTGTCAACCCAATAGACACTTTCAGAGATACCCGTAGTATACCTTTATAGTCACCTAGTTACGTTGTGACGTTTGGTACACCCAAAGCACTCCTACGGTGTCCGGGAGTCACGATCTCATGGTCTAAGGAGAAAGATACTTGACATTGGAAAAGCTCTAGCAAACGAACTACACGATCTTGTGCTATGCTTAGGATTGGGTCTTGTCCATCACATCATTCTCCTAATGATGTGATCCCGTTATCAACGACATCCAATGTCCATAGTCAGGAAACCATGACTATCTGTTGCTCAATGAGCTAGTCAACTAGAGGCTCACTAGGGACAAATTGTGGTCTATGTATTCACATGTGTATTACGATTTCCGGATAATACAATTATAGCATGAATAAAAGACAATAATCATGAACAAGGAAATATAATAATAATCCTTTTATTATTGCCTCTAGGGCATATTTCCAACACAATGACCATGACCTCTCACCACATGGCGGTGCTTGGCCCGCCTTGATGACCCACATGTATAGGGGGTCAATCATAGTCCTTTCGATAATTAAGAGTGTCGAGCCCAACGAGGAGAGGAAGGAATTGATAAGAGGAGGAGAAGGAATTGATGAGCGGTTTAGCAAGGTATTCTCTGCAAGTGTTGTAAGTAGTAGTAACGTATAGTTTGATAGCAAGATAATTCGTAGCAAGTAGCAATAGGTACAAAGTGGACAATACCTTTTATAGCAAAGGACAAGCCAAAAGTACTTGTTATAGTGAGCAAAGCGTTCTTGAGGACACATGGGAATTCAACCAATCACGTCCATTATGTTTAGTTGATTAACATTCACTACTTTGATAATTTGATATGTGGGTGGACTGGTTCTAGAGTGTTGTTACCCACTTATGGTTATCCCCTCTCGCAAGCATCCACAACTATGAAAAAAGAATTAAGTCTAAGCATAGCATGAAACATATGGATCCAAATCTGCCCTTTACAGAATAGCACATAAACTAGGCTTTAAGCTTTTGTCACTCTCGCAACCTATCATATACTTACTACTCCCCAATGCCTTCCCCTAGGACCAAGTATGGTAATGTGTCGTGTAGTCGACGTTTTACATGACACCACCAAAGGAAGAACAACATACATATCATATAAGTACTGAATGAATACCAACTTCACATGATTACTTATAATAAGACTTCTCCCATGCATGTCCTCAAGAACAAACGGAACTATTCATAAAACATATTCATGTTCAAGATCATAGGAGAATAATTTCTGATTAACAATGTGTACATATGATCTTCCACCAAATAAACCAACTAGCATCAACTACAAATGTAGTCAACACTACTAGCAACCCAAATGTACCACTCTGAGGTTTCGAGGCAAAGATTGAATTCAAAAGATGAACTAGGGTTTGAGATGAGATGGTGCTGGTGAAAATGCTGATAAAGATTGGTCCTCCCATGATGAGAGGATCGTTGGTAATGTCAATGGCTTCAAATTCCCGCTCCCGGAGGGAAGTATCCCCGGTAGAATCGCTCCGCCGGAGAGCAAACGTGCTCCTGCCCAAGTTCCACCTCGAGACGGGGGTGCTTCGTCCCAAAAGTCTTCTCTGATTTGTTTTTCGAGGGAAAATGGCCTCATATAGCAGAAGAGGGGCACCGGAGGCCTTTTGTTGGCCCCATAAGGGGCATGGCGCAACCCCTGCCTTTTGGGCCCACCGTTTATCTTCTTCGGTGGCGTTTTCTTCCAGTATTTTCTATATATTTCAAAATAAATCTCCATAATTTTTAGGTCATTTGGAGCTTCAGAGAATAGCTATCTCTGCTGTAGCTCTTTTTGGTCCAGAATTCCAGCTAGCGGCAATTTCCCTCTTCATGTATATCTTGCATATTAATAGAGAAAAGACATTATAATTGCATCATAAAGTGAAATAAGGTTCAAAACACTATAAATAACAGTAAGAAAACATGATGCAAAATGGACGTATCAACTCCCCCAAGCTTACACCTCGCTTGTCTTTAAGCGAATGTCGAACTCGATAATCATGAACACATGTTTATAGAGAGAGGTGTCAATAAAACAAAATACGGACATAGAAGAATCATGATCATTATTATAACAACAATTATTCATCATAAAATTTCTCATGATCAAGTAACAGTTCATCCACAGGCTGAAGTATAAACTGTTGGGGAACGTAACAGAAATTCAAAATTTTCCTACGAGTCACCAAGATCTATCCATGGAGAGACTAGCAATGAGGGGAAGGAGAGTGCATATACATACCCTTGTAGATCGCTAAGCGGAAGCGTTCAAGAGAACAGGGTTGAAGGAGTCGTACTCGTTGTGATCCAAATCACCGGAGATCCTAGTGCCGAACGGACGGCACCTCCGTGTTCAACACACGTACAGCCCGGTGACGTCTCCCATGCCTTGATCCAGCAAGGAGAGAGGGAGAGGTTGAGGAAGACTCCATCCAGCAGCAGCACAACGGCGTGGTGGTGATGGAGGAGTGTGGCAATCCTGCAGGGCTTCGCCAAGCACCGCGAGAGAGGAGGAGGACTTGGGAGAGGGGAAGGGCTGCGCCAGAACTTGGGGTGCGGCTGCCCTCCCACCCCTCCACTATTTATAGGTGGGGGGAGAGGGGGCCGCCCCCCTTAGATCTCATCTAGGGTTGGGGGCGGCGACCAAGGGGGGAGGAGTGCCTCCCAAGTCAAGTGGAGGCCCTCCCCCTTAGGGTTTCCCCTCTCCCATGCGCATGGGCCTTGGGGGGGCTAGTGCCCCTGGCCCATTAAGGCTAGGGCGCCCCCCCTACAGCCCATGCTGCTGTATTGGACGTGGTGGAACAATTTCCGGACCTCCGGACCCCTCCGGAATCCTCCGGAACCTTCTGCAAGCTTCCCGGTACAATACTGGAAAAACCCGAACTTTTCCCGGAACCCGAACAACAACTTTCCATATATAAATCTTTACCTCCGGACCATTCCGGAACTCCTCGTGACGTCCGGGATCTCATCCGGGACTCCGAACAACATTCGGTAACAACATACAAACTTCCTTTATAACCCTAGCGTCATCGAACCTTAAGTGTGTAGACCCTACGGGTTCGGGAACCATCCAGACATGACCTACACGTTCTCCAGCTAATAACCAACAGCGGGATCTGGATACCCATGTTGGCTCCCACATGTTCCATGATGATCTCATCGGATGAACCACGATGTCAAGGACTCAATCAATCCCGTATACAATTCCCTTTGTCTAGCGGTATTGTACTTGCCCGAGATTCGATCGTCGGTATGCCGATACCTTGTTCAATCTCGTTACCGGCAAGTCTCTTTACTCGTTCCGTAACACATCATCCCGTGATCAACCCCTTGGTCACATTGTGCACATTATGATGATGTCCTACCGAGTGGGCCCAGAGATACCTCTCCATTACACGGAGTGACAAATCCCAATCTCGATTCGTGCCAACCCAACAGACATTTTCGGAGATACCCACCCAGTTACGTTGTGTTGTTTGGTACACCCAAAGCATTCCTACGGTATCCGGGAGTTGCACAATCTCATGGTCTAAGGAAATGATACTTGACATTAGAAAAGCCTTAGCATACGAACTACGTGATCTTTGTGCTAGGCTTAGGATTGGGTCTTGTCCATCACATCATTCTCCTAATGATGTGATCCCGTTATCAACGACATCCAATGTCCGTGGTCAGGAAACCGTAACCATCTATTGATCAACAAGCTAGTCAACTAGAGGCTTACTAGGGACATGGTGTTGTCTATGTATCCACACATGTATCTGAGTTTCCTATCAATACAATTATAGCATGGATAATAAACGATTATCATGAACAAGGAAATATAATAATAACTAATTTACTATTGCCTCTAGGGCATATTTCCAACAGTCTCCCACTTGCACTAGAGTCAATAATCTAGTTCACATCGCCATGTGATCAACACTCACAGGTCACATCGCCATGTGACCAACATCCAAAGAGTTTACTAGTGTCATTAAACTAGTTCACATCATCAAGTGATTAAGACTCAATGAGTTCTGGGGTTTGATCATGTATTGCTTGTGAGAGAGGTTTTAGTCAACGGGTCTGCAACATTCAGATCCGTATGTACTTTGCAAATCTCTAGGTCATATTGTAAATGCTGCTTCCACGCTCCACTTGGAGCTATTCCAAATGGTCGCTCTACTATATGTATCCGGTTTGCTACTCAGAGTCATTCAGATAGGTGTTAAAGCTTGCATCAACGCAACTCTTTACGTCGAACTCTTTATCACCTCCATAACCGTGAAACATGTCCTCATTTACTCCAAGGACAATTTTGACGGCTGTCCAATGATCCATTCCTGGATCATTCTTGTACCCCTTGACTGACTCATGGCAAGGCACACTTCCGGTGCGGTACACAACATAGCATACTATAGAGCCTACGTCTGAAGCATAGGGGACGACCTTCGTCCTTTGTCTCTATTCTGCCATGGTCGAGCTTTAAGTCTTAACTTCGTACCTTATATCTCAGGCAAGAACTCCTTCTTTGACTGATCCATCTTGAACACCTTCAAGATCATGTCAAGGTATATGCTCATTTGAAAGTACCATTAAGCGTTTTTGATCTATCCTCATAGATCTTGATGCTCAATGTTCAAGTAGCTTAATCCAGGTTTTCTATTCAAAAACACCTTTCAAATAACCCTATATGCTTTCCAGAAATTCTACATCATTTCTGATCAACAATATGTCAACAACATATACGCATCAGAAATTCTATAGTGCTCCCACTCACTTATTTGGAAATACAAGTTTCTCATAAACTTTGTATAAACCCAAAATCTTTGATCATCTTATCAAAGTGCATATTCCAACTCCGAGATGCTTACTCCAGTCCATGGAAGGATCGCTGGAGCTAGCATACCTTTTAGCATCCTTAGGATCGACAAAACCTTTCTTGATTGTATCACATACAACCTTTCCTTACGAAAACTAGTAAGGAAACTCGTTTTGACATCCATCTGCCAGATTCCATAAATGCAGCTAATTCTAACATGATTCCGATGGACTTAAGCATCGCTACGGATGAGAAAATCTCATCGTAGTCAACTCCTTGAACTTGTGAAGAACTCTTCGCCACAAGTCGAGCTTCACAGACGGTGACATTACCGTCCACGTCCGTCTTCTTCTTAAAGATCCATTTATCTCAATGGCTTGCCGATCATTGGGCAAGTCCACCAAAGTCCAAGCTTTGTTCTGATAAATGGATCCTATCTCGGATTTCATGGCTTCTAACCATTTGTTGGAATATGGGCCCACCATCGCTTCCCCATAGCTCGTAGGTTCATTGTTGTCTAGCAACATGACCTTCAAGACAGGATCACCGTACCACTCTGAAGTAGTACGCATCCTTGTCACCCTACGAGGTATGGCAGTGAATTGATCCGAAACTTCATGATCACTATCATAAGCTTCTACTTCAATTGGCGTAGGCGCCACAGGTACTACTTCCTGTGCCCTGCTACACACTAGTTGAAGTGACGGTACAATAACCTCATCAAGTCTCCACCATCCTCCCACTCAACTTTTTGAGACAAACTTTTCCTCGAGAAAGGACCCGATTCAAGAAACAATCCCTATTGCTTTCGGATCTGAATTAGGAGGTATACCCAATTGTTTTGGGTGTCCTATGAAGATGCATTTTATCCGCTTTGGGTTCGAGCTTATCAACCTGAAACCTTTTCACATAAGCGTCGCAGCCCCAAACTTTTAAGAAACGACAACTTAGGTTTCTCCAAACCATAGTTCAAACGGTGTTGTCTCAACGGAATTACGTGGTGCCCTATTAAAGTGAGTGTGGTTGTCTCTAATGCCTAACCCATGAACGATAGTGGTAATTCGATAAGAGACATCATGGTACGCACCATATCCAATAGGGTGCAACTATGATGTTCGGACACACCATCACACTATGGTGTTCCAGGCGGTATTAATTGTGAAACAATTTCCACAATGTCTTAATTGCGTGCCAAAGCTCGTAACTTAGATACTCATCTCTATGATCATATCATAGATATTTTATCCTCTTGTCACAATGATCTTCAACTTCACTCTGAAATTACTTGAACCATTCGATAATTCAGACTTGTGTTTCATCAAGTAAATATACTCAACATCTACTCGAATCATCTGTGAAGTAAGAACATAACGATATTCACTGCATGCCTCAGCACTCATTGGACCGCACACATCAAAATGTGCTACTTCCAACAAGTTGCTATCTTGTTCCATCTTACTGAAAATGAGGCTTTTCAGTCATCTTGCCCATGTGTTATGATTTGCATATCTCAAGTGATTCAAAATCAAGTGAGTCCAAACGATCCATCTGCATGGAGTTTCTTCATGCGTATACACCAATAGACATGGTTCGCATGTCTCAAACTTTTCAAAAACGAGTGAGTCCAAAAATCCATCAACATGGAGCTTCTTCATGCGTTTTATACCAATATGACTTACATGGAAGTGCCACAAGTAAGTGGTACTATCATTACTATCTTATATCATTTGGAATGAACATGTGTATCACTACAATCGAGATTCAATAAACCATTCATTTTAGGTGCAAGACCATTGAAGGTATTATTCAAATAAATAGAGTAACCATTATTCTCCTTAAATGAATAACCGTATTGCGATAGACATAATCCAATCATGTCTATGCTCAACGCAGACACCAAATGACAATTATTCAGGTTTAATACTAATCTTGATGGTAGAGGGAGCGTGCGATGTTTGATCACATCAAACTTGGAAACACTTCCAACACATATCGTCAACTCACCTTTAGCTAGTCTCTGTTTATTTCATAGCTCTTTTATTTCGAGTTACTAACACTTAGCAACCGAACCGGTATCTTAATACCCTGGTGCTACTAGGAGTACTAGTAAAGTACACATTAACATAATGTATATCCAATATACTTCTATCGACCTTGCCAGCCTTCTCATCTACCAAGTATCTAGGGTACGTAATTCTGCTCCAGTGGATGTTCCCCTTATTATAGAAGCACTTAGTCTCGGGTTTGGGTTCAACCTTGGGTTTCTTCACTAGAGCAACAGCTAATTTGCCGTTTCATGAAGTATCCCTTCTTGCCCTTGCCCTTCTTGAAACTAGTGGTTTCACCAACCATCAACAATTGATGCTCCTTCTTGATTTCTACTTTCGCGGTGTCAAACATCGCGAATACCTCAAGGATCATCATATCTATCCCTGATATGTTATAGTTCATCACGAAGCTCTAGTAGCTTGGTGGCAATGACTTTGGAGAAACATCACTATCTCATTTGGAAGATCAACTCCCACTCGATTCAAGTGATTGTTGCACTCAGATAATCTGAGCACAAGCTCAACGATTGAGCTTTTCTCCCTTAGTTTGTAGGCTAAGAAAATCGTCGGAGGTCTTATACCTCTTGACGTGGGCACGAGCCTGAAATCCCAATTTCAGCCCTCGAAACATCTCATATGTTCTGTGACGTTTCGAAAACGTCTTTGGTGCCTCATCTCTAAACCGTTCAACTGAACTATCACATAGTTATCAAAACGTGTATGTCCGATGTTCGCAACATCCACAGACGACGTTTGGGGTTCAACACACTGAGCGGTGCATTAAGGACATAAGCTTTCTACTGTCCGCATAATTGCTACTGTCAACTTTCAACTATATTTTCTCTAGGAACATATCTAAACAGTGGAACTAAAGCGCGAGCTTACGACATAATTTGCAAAAACCTTTTGACTATGTTCAGGATGATTAAGTTCATCTAATGAACTCCCACTCAGATAGTCATCCCTCTAGTCATCTAAGTGATTACATGATCCGAGTCAACTAGGCCGTGTCCGATCATCACATGAGACGGACTAGTCATCATCGGTGAACATCTTCATGTTGATCATATCCACCATACGACTCATGCTCGACCTTTCGGTCTCTTGTGTTCCGAGGCCATGTCTGTACATGCTAGGCTCATCAAGTCAACCTAAGTGTTTCGCGTGTGTAAATCTGGCTTACACCCGTTGTATGTGAACGTTAGAATCTATCACACCCGATCATCACGTGGTGCTTCGAAACGACGAACTTTCGCAACGGTGCACAGTTAGGGGGAACACTTTCTTGAAATTTTAATGAGGGATCATCTTATTTACTACCATCGTTCTAAGCAAATAAGATGCATAAACATGATAAACATCACATGCAATCAAATAGTGACAT
This sequence comes from Triticum timopheevii, assembly GCA_963921465.1. NCBI lineage: Eukaryota > Viridiplantae > Streptophyta > Magnoliopsida > Poales > Poaceae > Triticum > Triticum timopheevii. The sequence goes on along the minus strand of OY997272.1, from coordinate 554,009,785 downwards.
GATATGGCCAATATCATTTTGCTCCTTTTGATCTCCATCTTCGGGGCTCCATGATCATCATCGTCACCGGCATGACACCATGATCTCCATCATCATGATCTCCATCATCGTGTCTTCATGAAGTTGTCTCGCCAACTATTACTTCTACTACTATGGCTACTGGTTGGCAATAAAGTAAAGTAATTACATGGCGTTGTTTAATGACACGCAGGTCATACAATAAATTAAGACAACTCCTATGGCTCCTGCCGGTTGTCATACTCATCGACATGCAAGTCGTGATTCCTATTACAAGAACATGATCAATCTCATACATCACATATCATTCATCACATTCTTCTTGGCCATATCACATCACATAGCATACCCTGCAAAAACAAGTTAGACGTCCTCTAATTGTTGTTTGCATGTTTTACGTGGCTGCTATGGGTTTCTAGCAAGAACGTTTCTTACCTACGCAAAACCACAACATGATATGCCAATTGCTATTTACCCTTCATAAGGACCCTTTTCATCGAATCCGTTCCGACTAAAGTGGGAGAGACTGGCACCAAGTGCATGTCAGTCGGTGGAACCTGTCTCACGTAAGTGTACGTGTAAGGTCGGTCCGGGCCGCTTCATCCCACAATACCGTCGAAACAAGATTGGACTAGTAACGGTAAGCATATTGAACAAAATCAACGCCCACAACTACTTTGTGTTCTACTCGTGCAAAGAATCTACTCAATAGACCTAGCTCATGATGCCACCGTGGGGGAACGTAGCAGAAATTCAAAATTTTCCTATGAGTCACCAAGATCTATCCATGGAGAGACTAGCAACGAGGAGAAGGAGAGTGCATCTACATACCCTTGTAGATCGCTAAGCGGAAGCGTTCAAGAGAACGGGGTTGAAGGAGTCGTACTCGTCGTGATCCAAATCACCGAAGATCGTAGTGCCGAACGGACGGCACCTCCGCGTTCAACACACGTACAGCCCGGTGACGTCTCCCATGCCTTGATCCAGCAAGGAGAGAGGGAGAGGTTGAGGAAGACTCCATCCAGCGGCAGCACAACGGCGTGGTGGTGATGAAGGAGCGTGGCAATCCTGCAGGGCTTCGCCAAGCACCGCGAGAGAGGAGGAGGACTTGAGAGAGGGGAAGGGCTGCGCCAGAACTTGGGGTGCCGCTGCCCTCCCACCCCTCCACTATTTATAGGTGGGGGGAGAGGGGGCCGGCCCCCTTAGATCTCATCTAGGGTTGGGGGCGGCGACCAAGGGGGGAGGAGTGCCTCCCAAGTCAAGTGGAGGCCCTCCCACTTAGGGTTTCTCCTCTCCCATGCGCATGGACCTTGGGGGGGCTGGTGCCCCTGGCCCATTAAGGCTAGGGCGCCCCCCTACAGCCCATGCTGCTGTATTGGACGTGGTGGAACAATTTCCGGACCTCCGGACCCCTCCGGAATCCTCCGGAACCTTCTGGGAGCTTCCCGGTACAATACCGGAAAAACCTGAACTTTTCCCGGAACCCGAACAACAACTTTCCATATATAAATCTTTACCTCCGGACCATTCCGGAACTCCTCGTGAGGTCCGGGATCTCATCCGGGACTCCGAACAACATTCGGTAACAACATACAAACTTCCTTTATAACCCTAGCGTCATCGAACCTTAAGTGTGTAGACCCTACGGGTTCGGGAACCATCCAGACATGACCTAGACGTTCTCCGGCCAATAACCAACAGCGGGATCTGGATACCCATGTTGGCTCCCACATGTTCCACGATGATCTCATCGGATGAACCACGATGTCAAGGACTCAATCAATCCCGTATACAATTCCCTTTGTCTAGCGGTATTGTACTTGCCTGAGATTCGATTGTCGGTATGCCGATACCTTGTTCAATCTCGTTACCGGCAAGTCTCTTTACTCGTTCCGTAACACATCATCCCGTGATCAACCCCTTGGTCACATTGTGCACATTATGATGATGTCCTACCGAGTGGGCCCAGAGATACCTCTCCGTTACACGGAGTGAAAAATCCCAGTCTCGATTCGTGCCAACCCAATAGACACTTTCGGAGATACCCCTAGTGCACCTTTATAGCCACCCAGTTACGTTGTGACGTTTGGTACACCCAAAGCATTCCTACGGTATCCCGGAGTTGCACAATCTCATGGTCTAAGGAAATGATACTTGACATTAGAAAAGCTTTAGCATACGAACTACATGATCTTTGTGCTAGGCTTAGGATTGGGTCTTGTCCATCACATCATTCTCCTAATGATGTGATCCTGTTATCAACGACATCCAATGTCCATGGTCAGGAAACCGTAACCATCTATTGATCAACGAGCTAGTCAACTAGAGGCTTACTAGGGACATGGTGTTGTCTATGTATCCACACATGTATCTGAGTTTCCTATCAATACAATTATAGCATGGATAATAAACGATTATCATGAACAAGGAAATATAATAATAACTAATTTATTATTGCCTCTAGGGCATATTTCCAACATAAACAATAAGCTTTCTTGAAAACTAAAAAATTGTGTTCTCAATCATGAAAGCAATTAAAATTCATCATATTTAAGGGAAGAGTATATGTAAGAGCTCTTGGTTTAGCAAATTCCACATACTCAACTATCATATAGTCTTCGATGATTGCTGACACTCAAAGCATATTTTTAGAACAAACGTTACAATCAGACACACAAGAATATGGGGGTTTAATGTTCCACCTCCCAACTCGTTTACCTCAGGGATAATGTCAACAATAATAACTCATGATCACCTACATTCAACTGGATATATGTGCCTGAATCCTTTCCGTACCACATGATGCTTGCCAAGTGTAGAACAATTGAGATCAAAATATGAATGAATACTACTGACTCTTGCATAAACGTTAAAAGTAAAAAGTAAAAAGTAAAAGATAGACCCTTTACAGAGGGAAGCAGAGGTTGCCATGCACCTTTTCATTTGGGTTACCCCTTAATGCAAGAGCCAATGCTAGAGATACTACTTGTGTATCTCTACTAAAAAGTGACGCTCATTTGCATTAAGGGCCTATCATTTGCATTATATTACCCCTTGTGGTAGCGACCTCTATTATGCAGTCCGTTGCTTTTACTTCTTCACCATCACAAGTTCGTATAAAACTTGTTTTTCCTTACAATAAAACATCATGCATATTTAGGAGTAATATTTTATTGCTTTGCACCGATGATAACTTACTTGAAGGATCTTATTCAACCCATAGGTAGATTTAGTAGACTCTCATGTCAAGAAACTAGGTTTAAGGGTATTTGGATGCACAAGTAGTATCTCTACACAGTATGAAATTTTGGCTAGCAAAATATTATGAGAAAGCACCACATGTTAGAGGATCCATGACAATATAACTTCAATGTGAATATAAGCAAACATAACTCATTACGTTCTCTTCCTTGTCCAACATGAACTATTTGATCAAGCCTAAAAATAATTAATGGGGGCTTATAATCATAAAAGATGTCCAAGATAGTGTATTTATATGTGAAAGATCTCTTCCTCTGTTATTCTTTCAAGAATTGCATCAATGACCAATGCTAGGTTTGTTAACTTCCAATAAATTTTATCAACTATACTTCTTGTATGTGAAGTCATTACTCCCCATGGGATTAGCATATGATTTTTTTATTTTCATGCTATTATTGATGCAAGAAAGTAAAGTAACAAAACTCAAACTAATCTTTATTATATAACTCTCACTTATGATTACATAGATAGATAGAACAATCACGAAACAAGCACTCGAAAACTACTTCATACTAAAACTTTTATTCTTCTAAATCATGAAGTAACTAAAGATGAAACTAAAATAAATAATGATAATAAAAGTGATGGTGATATGATACCGGGGCACCTCCCCAAGATTGGAATAAGCCAAGGGTGGTGCCCGTGCCCGTTTCTTTCTTTGGTGGTGCCGATGAAGTGGTGGCCTTGTCCTTCCATGCTGCCAACTCATTCATCTTTCTGATGATCTCACAAAGTGCATAATTCTGTTCCTCCAATGCAATAACCTCTTGAGTGAGCGCTATATTTTGAGCACAGATTGCCTCAATGGCCTTTAATGCATTGATATCAGATGAAGAAAGATCAAGATAAAGCTAGAATAGAAAGTGTCTCCCTTTTCCACGGCCTTGAAGGGGGACAACGAGTTGTCTTCTCCTCCCTTGAGAATTTTTAGTAGTTTCAGTTTCTTTAGCTTTAGCAATATGAGAACCCAATAATTCACCAAGTGGAACAATATTATGAAGCAAAGTAGAAGCATCACCATAAGTATCATCAATAGCAAAATTAGTGCCTACTGTATGTGACATATGAGTATGTAAAGTATGTGGTGGTGGTGTCACAAGTTGATTCAAAACAAAGGGCATGATCTTACCTCCTCTCTTTTTAGAGGGCATGATCTTAGTTTTGGAATCCCTGAGATTTTTCATAGTGAAGATACAGTGCAACGACTAATTAACTCCTAAGTGAACTTAATAAAGAGAGTTATGTTCCTCGGCACCAACTCCAGAAAATAGTAATCATGATCAACAAGTATAGGGGATTGCAACAGTCTTCAAGGCTAGTATTTCAACTCAAATTTATTGATTTCAACACAAGAAGAGCCAAATAATATTTATAAGCTTTAGCAGTTGAGTTGTCAATTCAATCACACCTGAGAGATTCCCTCCCGCCGGCTCAAAGTGGTGGGACGAGCACCCTATGTCCTGAACCTTCCTACACCAGCTTGAAATGGACCACATAATTAAAAAAATACATGAAAATTTGGTTATGGAAAAATAGGCGATGTAAGCCAAGTGCTTGTTTCGAACTTATGTCGAACCAAATGCATATGTTGGCACTTTCTTGGGTTTATTACCGTTGTTTTGCGGGTTATGGAAATCACGGATACCTGTGTGATCTTGCATATAGTATTGCAGCCTTTTACTAGAAATCTCCTCCTAGTGTGTGAGATATAAACCATCCGGCCAATAAACACTTTTTGGTTTAAAAAATAGCTTAGATGAGCTTAGTTTGTAGACCACAATGTTTAGGCATGTGAGCCTGTGCTGCAAGTGTGTTTACATACCTTCAGATAGTCAATCCTGCCTTTGTTACTCTATTCGTGAACTTCATGCTACTCCATCTTTGCTGTAGGAGAACATATCCCTGGAGGGAGCTATTCGAGAACCTGAGGTGCAGCCACCACCGACGAGGCACTGCAGGGCATCTACATTGTTTATCTGCGCTTCCATGCCACTAGTGGATGCTTAACTAAAGTTTTTTTCTTCCTTTTGGTTTGATGTGTGCAGTGGAGCAAGTTCTTGGGGTTCATGTAGAATCGCTCTCATGGGTCATGAGGACTGCCGCCATCATGTCCATTGTGCCTGCCAGTGGAGGGGTAAGCCAGTCACAAAGTTTTCTGAACCAAAATATTATGCCAACACTTCCTTGTAAAATACTTGGTTCTCTCCATAATATACATGCTCTGTGGGTATCCCCCATAATTACCTGGACTACGAGTGCTACAAGTGAATATGTGTTCTCAAATTCCTACTCAGACCCTTTTGCTTTTCCTATAGGTGGTGATAAATTTTGTGTAAATAAAAATCATAGCCTGCTCTTACACTGTTTCATGTGTCTGACTTGTTGAAAATCTGAAAGCAACACATTCAATAGTCCAAAATGCACTGACATCTGTAGCATCAGTTAAATATATTACAATTTGTTCTTTCAAAAAATGTGGATCATGATGTAGTAGATAAAGTTCTGACTAAATAGGATCAAATAGAGTCAACTAGTTGTTTTTACAGGTGAAGCATGTCATATGTTGATATTTGCTATGTGTTCCGCAGGTTGCCAGCTATTCTGCTATGTTGAAAGAGGAAAGGGAGGAACATTGCAAACTTTGGCCAACTTATTATCACCCCCCGCATGAGTATGTTTCAATTCTGCTTCATATTATGTATTTTCTGTGTTCTATGTCTTTTATTGTCGTTGGTTACTCCAGTCTTGTAGACTTTATTGCTTCGGCCAAATGGGCTAGCTTTGCTAGGCCAAACCGCTTGTGTAGCCCGAAACATAGTATGGTTAAATGTGACTGAAACAAAATCTTTTTGCAAGGGTTCGTTGACCACAAGGATCACCTTGGAGCTCCTCTCTCCCCAAATATGCAACCAAAGGCCAGCTAGCTCTCGTATCCACCGTCTATGGTGGTGGCGTCATTCGGCCTCAGGTAGAAACAGCCAACTGGAAGTACAGTTCTCCCTCGTCAGGCAGCTCAAGACTTATGTGCGTTCCTATACTATAGCTCCTCTGCTCTTTGACTATTCCATGATGTTTGATTTTTGATCCGCTGCCTCTGTTGATGGAGCCAAGTTTCTGGGCTTTTGGTTGTGGGTATATGGGATGTTTTAGTTCAAACAATACGTCTGGAAAGGATTATCGTGCGTTGTTGCATTATACCCGCTCTTGACTTAAAGAACATACAAGAGTTAGTCAGGTTTATCGCTGTTGCTTTCTTGACTTAAAGAACATACACAAGCCTCAGTCAGGTTTGTTACTGTTCTATGAGAGTGAAAGAAAGTGGCATGTTGCTTGTTTCAAGCTTATGTATGAATCAAATGCATATGTTGGCACTTTATTGGGTTTGCTAATATTGTTCTGCGGGGTACCGAAATCACCGATGCCTGTGCGATCTTGCATGTAGTATTGGAGCCTTTTACTGGAGTTTTCCTCCTATTATGTGAGATTAAAACCGTCCTACCAATAAACACTATTAGTTTGTAGACCTCAATGTTTAGGCATATGAGCATGTGCTACAAGTGTGTTTACTTATCTTTAGATAGTCAATCCTGCCTTTGTTATCCTATGAATCTATGGAGCTCTCTGAATTTTTTCTTCTAATTTAGTTGATCCTTATGTGTGCCGAATTTCTCAATCTACTCATGTTATGTATAATGTATTTGGCAATCTGTGCACTGGTTGATCTACACATGTTCCATTAATCATCATCTGTATCATACCCTATCTAGTGCGACTGAAACAAAACCTTTTTCCAGGGGTTCGTTGACCACAAGGATCACCTTGGAGCTCCTCTCTGCTCAAATACATAACCAAAAGGGCAGCCAACTCTTATATCCATCATCTACGGTGATGGTGTGGTTCGATATTGGCTACAAACAGCCAGCTGAAAGTACAATTCTCATCCCTCGTCAGGCAACTCAACGCTTATGTGCGTTCCTATACTATTGATCCATAGCCTCTGCTCTCTGGCTCTTTTATGCTGTTTGATTTTTGGTTCGTTGTCTCTGTTGCCTGAGCCATGTTTCAGTACTTTTGGTGTGGGTCGACGGGATCTTTTAGTTCAAAAAATACGACTGGAATGGATTATCTTGCGTGGTTGCAGTATAGCCGTGTATGCTTGAGCTGATCTGATCCCGACGCCAGGAGTTTGGCATTGTGGCTGATTTAGACCTTGAACCAGATCGAATCACTACAAAAAAATACACTTCCGTGATGATACGTGTTTGTCACAGTAGGTCGCTTTTTTGTCATGCATGTACATCCATGACGATTTTATGACAGAATCAAGATAGTCATACCTGTGCTGTCGTAGAAGTGTTCCATGACATTACCAAAATTATCATCACGGAAGTGTCCACTTCCATGATGATAAATCGCGCGTCACAGAAGTGCTTTCGTCAAGGGTGACCGACACGTGGAATCCACCGTAACGGAACGCCGTTAAGCTATTGGGTCGGGTTTTGGATCTGATAACCCGTTAACTACCCTGACCAATGGGGATTTTCCATGTGTAAAATCATCATTGGCTAGAGGAAACACGTGTCGGCTCATCATTGGGACAGATGTCATCCACTCACTGGACAGAAGGCGCCTATGATACGTCGACACGTGGCACGGCCCAACAGTGGCCCATTCCTGTGAAAAGGCCGACCCGTTTGACTTGGTCAAAAGCTGGCGGGCCGGCCCATGGAAAGCCTGTTAACGGCCTGTTAGCATATAGCCCATTTACAGCCCGCTAACCCAAGGCCTGTTACGCCCTATGCGAATTAGGCCCAGTAGCGTCATCTGGGCCATCCAATATGATTCCAGCCCGTTTTCACTTCTGGCCCATGTATGGCCCATGACGTCTTTCGGCCCATATGAGGCCCTTTGTAACTCTTGGCCCATTAGCGGCCCGTGCTGAAACTGGCACGTAATGAACAGTGTATTACTTTACACCCATTAATGGCCCGCGGTGAAACTGACCCGTAATGAACAGTGTAACACTTTATACCCATTAACGAGCGGTTATTCCGTTGGGCCGTTTCCAGCCCAAGTTAACTTTCGGCCTTCTGAGGGCCCATTTATTCTTGGGCTCATTTGCAGCATTCGGTTACTTACGACCCGTTACTGTCATTTTCTGCTTGTGGGCCAAATTCAGCCCATCGTTACAGTCGGCTTATTTGTGGTCCGTTATTTTGTTGGGCCATTTTCATAGCATCACCAAATACAGCCTATTAACGGCCCGTTATGGTCAGCCCATAAAATGTACGATTTTCATTATAGGCCCATCTACGGCCCATTAAAGGCCCGTACAAGACCCATAAATGAGTCGGCGGCCCATGGATCCTACGTGACATAGAAGGCCCATGGATCCTGCGAGACGTAGAAGGCCCATGGATCCTGCGAGACGTAGAAGGCCCATGGATTCTGCGAGACGTAGAAGACCCATGGATCCGACGACCCGTGAAGGGCCATGGTCGAGCGAGTTGGCCCCCGTTTGAACGATATAGCATATTCAAAGAATTATCCTACTCAATACTATCACCTCTAAAAAGCATACACTATACAACAAAGAGATCAAGGCATAGAAAGGTAGAATAATCCTACACTATACAATAAAGAAATTACAGCCGATTATACCCACTAGGCATTATGGTTCGGCACAGGTGATAATAAAGCATACACAAACAGCAAATTACATACACTGGGCAAATACAGCTCATACATCATGGACACGCATCAACTTAACTCCATTTGAACTATAATCTCTTCAGAAAATAGGATTGGCCGGATTCAGATAGCACAAATTTCAGTCTACAAAATCTCCAATTCCTTCATGGTTACCTCGGTGTCTTGTTTCATTTTTTTGACTCCTGCATCTAATACCTGCATGTCCAGTCTCAACTTGTTGATTATACGTTGACAATCATGTACACGTTGTCTTGCCACCTCTAGTTGATGCTCGAGAACATCAGCACATTCCAATTCCAATCCATAATCATTCGGTAACGGCGATGCCGCACTACTCGCAGATTTTTGTGTTGATATCACTTCATTCTAAAATGTTTCTGTAAGTACACATGACTAGGGCAGAAATATAGTTACAACAGTGAAGCGAACAAGACACTATTTTGTACTACATGGCAAAACAGGACTAACAATAATGTTACACGTCACTTTAACAAAAAAAATGTTACACGTCATGAAGCATAATCATGTGATATTTTAAAAATTATAAAAAAGATAGTCTGTGCAGCCTGCATACAGAAATCCCTCTTAGCTCACCAGAGGAGCATGATGTTGGGGCCCAATCAAAAACACAGACAAGTTACAAATTTAGACAGCACGTTGCGTATAAGTAAGCAAGCAGTTGGCCATTCTGTACCTCAATTAAAGTCTTAGGGAGCATAATGAACAGCAGAGGGTTTCATACAAACATACTACAACAGGCAAAACTATGCAATCATTGGCGTAGTATAAACTAGATTGTGAGCCTCATGCAATAATAGTTGGTTAATAGACTTCAAAGCTTCAGGCACACTTCGGCAGAGTAATTAAATGGCAACGCCTTTAATTATGTCAACTAATAGTGATACAAGTACCGAACATCAGGCATAATTATTTGGGCATCTCATTAAGTGAGGACAAATAAAGCAATTGAAAAGAGAAAATTAACTATGCCTGAAACAAACAAGAATTGGACTGTTGAGTTGCATACAATGACTTACCTTAGCAGGTTGAAGAGGCTCAGCGCAGCTCCTACTTCTCTTGCAAGGCTCCTTCCTAACATCTTGTACTTGGAAATCCTCAATCTTATCTTCATTGCACCCCCTCTGCAAGGTGACACAAACTAGTTACTCGTCTCCTTGGAAGATAAATATGCATACTTTCCAGTCTGTGAACACAAAAGGATGAGATTATAATAAAACAACACCATATAGTGAAACATGCCGCATCTCTTGCACTTGCACACAATGAAATGAGCATTTGCTATGTCTGCACTATGTAAAACCTAGGCATACCTTCAAACTGGATCTCCAGGTACTCTTGGAGAGCCTATTGTAGTGTACAGCCAAACCTTTATGTCACCTATGAGTTAGACAAGGCCCCCACTACAGCAGCCCTTGGTGTTAAAATCATTGACAAGCTCTGTTAGAGTGTTAGGTCAAGAACAACAAATAATCAAAGCAAACAGTCCTAGTATGGCTGGCTGATGCAAACAAGCAATTGAACAGATGTGTGAGCAAATCTTACATATCAAGAAAAGAAGCAAAGAAGGAGGCTTAAAGACCATCACTTGACTGACTAGATTTAAGGGGCATTTAAACATCATGTGCAATGTATGAACTAAATAAACATTGCATATTCCAGATTCTACAATGGAATGCACATGTATTAGGTTATGCCATGTATGATGATGCCTAAATGTACAGATAGCAGGCAGGAGTGATTCATCATTGCACGCACAATTGAATTGCAGGTTAAGAGCCAGTTCGATTCCGCCTTTTCAGGGCATATTGTCAAAATAAGCCATAAAAGATGTAAAGAAGTCGTTTTTGAGTTATGGGCTTGGGCTTAACTAATTTCGCTTTGGAGGGGGGTGTTTTGGGTAGAACCTCACTAAAAATTGAAGGGAAGGGGAATAGTGAAATGACTCTGTTGTCTGCCTATATTACACTCAAAATGCAACTGCTGACGCTCGTGTCACACCTGACCCTCAAGTAAAAACAAACACGCAAGCATTCATTGCCCTGCCCGCTTGCATCTCCTCTCTCCTTTCCCTCTACCTCGATCCCCTGCCTGCAGCACTAATGTTCCTCCAGCAAGCCGTCGCCACTGGTCCCATCTGGCCTGGTCCTCCATGATGCTATGTCCAGCTAGGCTACATGGCCGGCGGATAGGGGAAAATCTCCCTGGCTGCTCCTCCCTCTGGTGCCGCCCCTCATTCTCATGGTCTCCAGCAGCTGCTCCACTGTGGTTCGTCCAACGCACTACTCCGGCGGGTGCTGCACAACTACGGCTGATGCCACACTGCGGCAGAAGGCACCTTGTTCCCCCTGCCCTCCTCCCAGGCCATGGCCTTGAGGTGCTGTTGAAGGATGAGCTCATCAAACAAGGTGAGGATCTCCTCTGATTTTTTGCCAAATTTTCATTTTTATCCACTATACGATGAATTGCTATGAGCTGCTTCTGTTGTTGCTATATGATGCATTGCTATGAGCTGCTCCTGCTGCTGCTATATGATGAATTGCTATGAGCTGCTGCTGCTATATGATGAGTTGCTATGAGCTACTGCTGCTGCTATATGATGAATTGCTATGAGCTGCTGCTGCTGCTATATGATGAGTTGCTACAAGCTGCTCCTACTGCTGCTATATGATGAATTGCTATGAGCTGCTCCTGCTGCTGCTATATGATGGATTGCTATGAGCTGCTCCTGCTATTGCTATATGATGAATTGCTATGACCTGCTGCTAGTATATGATGAATTGCAGACTGTTGCTGCTGTATGATGAGTTGCTATGAGTAGCTGCTGCTGCTATATGATGCTTTCAGGTGGTGCTGCTATATGATAATAACCAACCACTTGGACCATCGAATTTCAATAAATAATTGCTCTTCATTTAAATGTGGGTCATGCATTCTTCGTTTAAATTAGGCAATGAGATCTCTATGGAAAACATTGACCAAAGTAGATTGTGCCAAGTAGATGGTATCTTTGTATTTGCATTTTGAGCAAATAGTGATGGTCTGTTTTCCTATCATATTAATTACTACACTGGATTCAATTTGTGATGTTTGCAAGTCAAATTAATTTCCATATGGGCAGCAAAATGAAAAATATATAATGCAATCTAGACTTTCCACTGATCATACTAAAGATAAGCTGAAAACGCAATGAAAAGAACTAGTTAGCGTATTACATGGAGCTTATATTCACATGTTCTTATTTTCTTAGGATAACTCGTAATAACTGTCCCTAAGAAACTTGGCTAATAGAACTGGCATACAAATAACATGTCACGATGATTGCAATGGAGGAGTGACGTACCATAGCACACTGTATAGGCTCACTGCTGCCTCTCCTTTTTTGCGATGTTCCATGAAATTGACACATACATCTTGTACTTTTTCATTGTGTAACCCTATCTGCAAGTTGACACGGCTAATTTCAGACATCTCTACATGATACTACATTGCATATCCCTTGCGCATATTTAAACCACCAATTAACGATTGTGTGCGTACCATAAACTAGCCATGACTCTGTATGCTGGACTAGCAGGCACTCTAAGGGAGCCTAATGTAGTGCACTGGAATTCCTACATGCCACCTACGATTTTGTGTAATGTACTGCCCCTGTTCCTAAATATATGTCTTTGTAGATATTCCAGTATGGACCACATACAGATGTATATAGATGCATTTTCGAGTGTAGATTCACTCATTTTGCTCCGTATGTAGCCTATAGTGGAATCTCTAAAAGAGTTATATTTAGGAACGAAGGTACGAGGTAGTATCATGTATGACATCTACATATCTAATTTAGCAGCCAGTAGTAGAAATCATTGTCTGCACAAAGGGATTACTGGTCGAAAATCCTAGCAAAGCACGCTGGCAGGCACAGAACAATACAAGAGAGAGAGACGCGCTTACAAGATCATAGCAATGCCTCAGTCCAGGATCTTGGTTGGCCAAGCTGTTAGATCCAGAAGAAACATCATCCTTGTAGTTTTTGCCAGCTGCATAACAAGTAACAGCGACCGGTTAGTATATTTGAAGTGCATCGGGCAGCTGATGCTGGACGGGTTTAAAGGTGACAAGTACCTAGGCCGTGGCGGGTGCTTGGCATCTCTCCAGATGGTGGGAATCAGGTTAGAAACGTCGAGGGTGATGACGATGCACTGGTTATCGGGGTCCGGTAAGGAGATCTAGAACCGTCGAGTAGGGTGTTTGTGGAGCGGCTCCGGTAGGGTGGACTACGGTGTGGGCGAAGCGGATCTGTGGCCGTGGACGAGGGTGTAGGTGAAGCTGCTCCGGTGGTTGGGTTAAGGATGGTGTCGACGACGCGGATCTGCCGCCGTGGACGGGGCGTCAGAAGCTGCTCTGGTGGTTGGGTTAAGGATGGTGTCGACGACGCGGATCTGCGGCCGTGGACGGGGCGTCAGAAGCTGCTCCGGTGGTTGGGTTAAGGATGGTGTCGACGATGCGGATCTGCGGCCGTAGACGGGGCGTTAGAAGCTGCTCCGGTGGTTGGGTTAAGGGTGGTGTCGACAATGCGGATCTACGACCGTGGACGGGGCGTTAGAAGCTACTCCGGTAGGTTGGATGAGGGTGCTAGGAAGCGGATCTAAGGCCGTGGACTTGTGAGTTGGCAAAGCGGCCCCGGTAAGGTTGAGAATGGTATAGGCGAAGCTACTCCGGTAGGGTTGACGATGGTGTCGGCCAAGCGGCTCCGGTAGGGTTGAGGAAGGTGTCGGCGAAGCGGCTCCGGTAGGGTTGAGGAAGGTGTCGGCGAAGAGGATCAGAGGCCGTCGATGGGGGCGTCGGTGGGGTGGCTCCGGGGGGTGTGGACGAAGCGTCTCTGGTGGGGAGTACGAATGTGCCGCTGCAGATGCACGACGGTTGACGAGAGTACCAGTGAAGCAGATCCAGCGCCGTGGACAAGGCCGGCATTGAATGGGCTGTGGTATAGTGGTGGATGAGCAGTCTACTTGTTTCTAGGGGAGGTGGGAGGGGTAGATGCGGCCGCAGAAGCAGATCCGACGAGGTGGACGCCGCTGGCACTGAATGGGTTATGGTACGCCGGTGGATGAGCAGTCTAGGGTTTCGAGAGGTGAGGGGAGAAAGGACGATGAAGTACGGACGGCGTGATGTAAGATGCTATGGTGCTGTGGAGTTAGTCGTTTTTGCGGGAGGGGGAGAGGAAATGGGGGTGCCATGTAGTCGGGGGAACCGGAAGTTACCAAAGCAGCCCCGACCTATCATGTAGATGAGGGCGGTATTGTAACTGTTGGTCTCCGTGCACCAAGGACAAAAGGGGGATTTCGCATGCTAAAGACTAAGGTGGCGGGAGATTTTGCCGCCCGCGGGATCGTTCGTATCCAGTTTCAACTAATTTTGGACTGTGCTAGCGGGAAGGTCATGCTAGACTGTGTACACGGGGCACGCATCAACAGTTAATAACTGGTGTGAAGTCCACCCTAGAAAAAAGACAATAAATCGGGATGATGCGCCGATAACTTGGACGTTCACATGGGCGCGGCCAATCGTAAAGGTGTAGTGGCGCATTCTACAAAAAAGGGATCAAACGCTCAGCCTATGTATTTCTCGTGTAAATAGATAATTTAGTGCCATTGGTTATTTACTTTAAACATAATGCATTGACGTGTTAGTGTAGAGGCGCACAAAAAGAAATGGATATTGTAGTTAGCTACTTAAAAGTGTTACCTCATATGATTACATAGCCTTCATCTCATAAATTGCGTACCCGTTGAATTCATATATGAATATTACATATATTACTTCAAAATAGAAACTTAAATCATCCAAGACTAATGAATTTGAATGCAAGAGTAACAACGGTGCATGTGCACGATAGCTACATTGGTTGTTTGAAGAAACATCACTGTAACTTTGGCATGCACAACTGAAAAGGTTTATTTAAATAGAAAAAATGTGATATGTGAGTGTCCAATCTTTACAGCGTTGAATCGATATTTTACCTTTGGCCACGATACGAAGTAGATATTGACTTATGTTCAAACGATGCACGTCCACGATCGCTAGATAGTGATACGTGAATGAATTGTGCAATCTCTCTCACACGCATACATATCTCATTTCCCTGTGGGCATCGGAATCACACACGCGCACTTCATGTATTTCTCTCCCTCCGTCAGGGTTAAATTAGTCTTTCTACCCCGTCCTACAAGTCTCTCACACAGAAACACACACGCTCTCTATGTCTAAGACGCCCACCCCTTTAGTTCCGCCCACCCACAGCCACTAATGTCTCAAAGTATAATAATGTCTCTCACACATATGCTATCTACCTATCCCTTAATATAGCTAGATATGTGTCACACAAACTCCTTCTCCCTACTAGCAAGATGTCCATGCGTTGCACGGAACATCAAGATGCATTTGTATGAGAAGTTTATCTTGTGGGAGAAAAGGATGAACGAGGGAATGCCTTATTTGCAAATGCGGAGAGGGGTGTGGGTATCTTTTTGCAAAATTGCCATATTTTCCTTCCTGTCCGTCAGATATAAATCGGATGGCCTATATTGCAGGATGGTAGGAACACCATCATCACCAACTCTGTTTTTTATAAGAGTAGAGATATGTGAGTGTCACTACCCCCCCCCCCCCCCCCACACCCACACTTCCCAACACCGAAGGAGTAGGGTGACACCTCGATCTTGATACTAATCTATCGACTGGCTTCTCTCTTAAACATACACACACACACTACCCGGCACCGAAGGAGTAGGGTGACACCTCGATCTTGATACTAATCTATTGACTGGATTCTCTCTCAAACATACACACACACACTACCCGGCACTGAAGGAGTAGGGTGGCACATCAATCTTGATAATAATCTATCTACTCCTCTTTCAAACACACACACACACAAACACACACACACACACACACACACACACACACACACACACACACACACATTCCTAGTTGTGCCTCTGTGCCTACCGCACACACTCTCGATACGTCTTTCTCTCCCTGCCCCCCCCCAACAATGACAGCAGAAGGGTGACAACTCGATCTGATCATAATATGTCAACTGGTTTCTCTCTCAAACATTGTGTCTCGGTGCCTCGCTCGGTAGCCCCCTCGATATGTAGACTTCTCGCGCGCACACAGCTGTAGTGACGATGATGCTGAACCCAGTGTGCCTTGTTTTTACCAGCCTCATGTGATAGTTTTCACCCTGTTTTCTGTTAATTAACAAGGCAACCTTTTCTTTGTTACTACTAGTGAATCTGAAATCATTCGGGGCAGACATAAAATATATCACTTCAACCCAATTATCGCAGCAACTATTTTAAAAGAAATTAGCTAGCTGCTCGTGCGTTGCACGGAACATCAAGATGCATTTGTATGAGTAGTTTATCTTGTGAGAGAAAAGGCTGAACGAGGGAAGGCCTTATTTGTGAACGTGGAGAGACGTGTGGGTATATTTTTGCAAAATTGCCATAGTTTCTTTCCTATCCGTTAGATATAAATCCGACGGCCTATATTGCAGGATGGCACGCACACCATCATCACCAACTTTGTTTTCTACTCCCTCGTTCCGAAAATACTTGTCATCAAAATGGATGAAAATAGATGTATCTAAAACTAAAATACGTCTAGATACATTTTCTTTTATCCATTTTGATGACAAGTATTTCCGGACGGAGGGAGTATTTGTCTTTTTAGAGATTTCAACAAGTGACTATGACCGGACCTTACCAACATACTCAAAAAAGTAGTCCATAATTTTGATGTTACCCTCTTTTCTTGGCGGTGCAGTGCCATCTGGATACCTCATAAATAAATCAAGGACAAATCTGACCCCTTCCTGAAAAGACATACGTAGCAAAATGAGTGAATCTACACTCTAAAATATGTCTACATACACATCCGTATGTGGTAGTCCATTTGAAATCTGAAAAAGACAAATATTTAGGAACGAATGGAGTATATATAAGAGTAGACATGGAGATATATCTCCAGCATGGTCTACAACAAAAATGTGCTGGGCTGGTTAGCGCCGGATGCTCGCAACGCGATGACATGAGTTCGAATTCTGTCTTTTAACTTTAGATTTTTATATTATATATTACTATACTTATTTAATATATACTTCTTTCACTACTGTACTGACAATGGAACCCACAGAGTACTTAGAATATTAAGGATGGACTTGTTTCTTTTTAACTTTCTGTATGAAGCTGTAGCCACCCTGCAAGTCACGTGTACACTGTACATGCAATTAAATTTTTATAGAGGGACAATCATACAGGCAATTAACTCAAATGGATTGGATGTCACTCTATTATTTCCAGCATAAAGAGCATCTCCAACGGCAGCCGACAAACTTCCTCCCGCTTCCTTCCGCGGAGGACGACATCAAACGCCAGCGGCATACATTTTTACAACTCTAACCAACCAGATGAAATTCGTGCAAACATGGACTAATTTCATATAAGCATGAAGGATTTCGTATAAAAAAGCCGGATCTTCATATAAACATGATGGATTTCATTACATTTACATGAACTAAGAGGTGCCAATCCGGCTCTCTTGTATAATTAATACCCCCTCCGTCCGGAAATACTTGTCCTAGAAATGGATATATCTAGACTTATTTTAGTTCTAAATGGCCGCCCTTTGTCTTCCTCATGTCCGTCAGACACTTGCGGGGTCGACGAAGGTCCTCGGAAGAGACGAAGCAGCAAAGAAACCACCTGAATCCACGGTCGTCGCCTCGACGGTGGCCTTCATGGGTCCCAAGTGGCGGCGGCCTCCCGTGTTCTACTTCTCCTCGATGATGGCGGCGGACACGGAGAAGCTGGCCACTGACTCATCGCTCTCCACGCCCCCGGCTTCTGTCTCTGCCTGCATGGCGCTGCCGCAGGCATGGGAGGCGCGCCCACAGACACAGGAGGCGCGGCCACCGCAGACACTGGTGGCGCGGTACGACGCGGCAGCGACGGCACCCGTACCGGCGTGGAGCAACTCGCCACTCCTCATCGAGCTTAACTGGACCAGCGAGTTGCTGAACAATGCACCTTCTTGGGACAGCAACTGGCTCCGTCGGGCCAAGCGAGGTTGGTGAAGCACCGAGCGGCCTCGCCCGTATTCGGAGAGCTCGGCGGGCCACCCAGCCGGGTAATATGCCGGAGAACGGCTCATTGGAAGCCATCGGAAGGGTGGAGAAAATGGTGAAGGAGGAGATGGGGGAGCGGCGGAGGGGTGCGATTCTTGCCCGCTGTTTGTCTGGCCTCGTGTAAATAGAGGGCGGACGGTAGGAGCTTGGCCGGCGTCTGGCCTCGTTTAAACTGAGGGCGGACGGGAGGAGCTCGGCCGGTGTTGCGTTTAATTCCGGCCCGCTCATGAACGGACGTGTGGCCGGAGTAGGATTCTCGGTTTGCATGCGGGTTTAATGGAGGCGCCAGGCGTACAGCGGGCGGCGCAGTACTATTCGATTTGACAACATTAATGAGCCGTCAAATCACAAAGGCCCTCGCCTCTCGTGAAACCGACCGAGCTAGACTGCCCCGCCGTCTAGCCTTTTAAAAAATGTATATACTCCACTTTTGTACAGTAGTAGTATCGATGGATTGCAGCATGGAGCAAAACTTGAAATTAAAAAAAGGTGGTACATATAGAGAGCGCTCGTGAACTATGTGTGGCAATAAATAAAGTACTACATGATACTAAGGTTGGTCGTAATGGGAGTATCATAGGTAGTATCATGCATGCCAACTAAGCAATTTTGATGAGGTGTCATTGAATTAAATGAGGAAAGAGGAGCTTGAGTATCATATACTACTTTGTGTCATGCATGGCAATAAATGTAGTCCTATATGATACCAACATATGATACCATGCATTACGGATGTAGTATCATACACTAGTATCATATGCATGATACTAGTATATGATACTCCCCATTACAACCAGCCTAATATATGATACATGGCGCAGGAGTACTAAGTATTATTAATACAGTTTTTCTAGAACTCATCTAGATGAGATATTATTTTGTCGCATTCATCTTTTATAGCCATTGGATGTGATGCTATAAGATGCGTGTGTGCTGACGTGGGTTGTATTTGTTCTTGTGCAACGAACTGACCACTGCATGTCATGTTTGATAGTCTCATGTCATTAAAAGCATACAAGCCCCACATCTCTTCTTGGTTGATTCCTCTATTTATGTCAAAAAAAATAAGAAACAACGTGAGAGTTAATGCACCACGCCTATGTGTTTACTAGTATTTGGTTTTCGTAAGATGACTTAATACTCACCTAGACGGAGGGAGTATTCGATTTGACAGCGGGCGGCGCAGTTCCGGATATGTCTTTAATGCAGATGAGGGAGGGAGTAGCGGTTCCCGATATGTTGAACAGCCAATGCAACCTCCTTCAATTAATGCATGAGGGAAGTAATGGGAGGAGGTCCGGGAAAAGAGGCTGCACGATGTGAATGCAACGCAGTTTGCCCTCATTGTCCTCATATAAAGGTGCCCCTCCATTCCAATGCATATACCACATCATACACACCTAAGCATTTGCCTAAGAACCTACACTAAGCGCAAAAGAGCTCGCTCCAGCCCCATGGCGGCGATGCGTGTGAGCGGCCAGCGGCTGCGCCAGATGGTCCACGATGCCGGCCTGCGGCATGGCGCCGAGGATCGTCTCCAGACGGTGTTGGAGACCGGCTGGTGGATGGCCACCGTCGACGCCAACTACGACTCTCAATTGGACCAGATGATCGTTGCCACCAGCAACAAGTTCACCGTCCTCAAGAAGCTCGTGGACGACATCGCCGTACTCCTCCAGCCCGCGTGCCCGGGATCCTCATTGCCTGCTACCCTAATCGGCCTCCATGGCCGGAACCTCTTTCAAGCACTGGTGGCCCTGCGACTGCCCGACGACGCCACGAAGAATGTCCACCTGGAGGTCACGCTCACCGCGAGGTGCCTCGCCCTGCAAGAAATCGTCGACCTACACATCCACGCATATGAGCAAATCGTGTACATAGGTATCTACAAGGCCAGTGAGGAAGCTACGACGTTGGCCTTCCTCAACCGGCTGGAAGCCTTGGATGCCTTTCTTGAGAAGCACCTCGACCTCGCCACAAAAGCCGCCGCTCCTTAGCCGTCGGTCGGTGGCCCAGCGCACTAAGTTGAGGAGGAGGAGGTCGCACGTTCGTGGATCCATCTTTCTTCTTGCCTTCTGTAACCACCACTGCGATCGCATCATCATGGCCTTAATTCTTATTGCGCTGTTGCATTCTCGTTCCAGTCAATACCGACATGTGCGATCCCTTTGCTTAATTATATGCATCACTGTAACTAGTAATCCATCCGTCAATTTATAAGTTGTTCTTACCTTTTCCATCAACTTCGTGCAACGCGCGGGCATCTTGCTAGAAACACTAGAATATGTCTTTATAATCCGTATGTGATAGTCCATTTGAAATCTCAAAAAAGACAAATATTTAGGTACAGAGGGAGTAATATATTAGGAGTATATCAAAACAATAGTGATTTCTTCCAAGTTTTTGAACAAATACTACTAGTCTACTACTTTGGATCCGTCGCAACGCATGGGCACATTGCTAGTAAAAGGAAAAGGCCTGTCGTGTTCGCGTTGCACCCCCACATGCCCGGGAATCGGGAGTACAACACGGCCCGTCCGGCACGACACATAGCTTAGGGAAGGCGTGTTGCCTGCATAGCATTTTCACTTTCATGTGGGACCGCCGTTGAGCAAACCGACACCCCGCCCGCCGCCGGGTTGGAAAACAGAAACAAGGGGAAGATCTAGCTGTAGCACGGAAGCCAAGAAATTTTGTGTCAGACAGGGCTCGTTGATAGAGTAGGAGCATTCCGTACTAGTACTACTCCTACTAGTACTACCAAGTTTGTACTTCTAATACTATATTAGTAGTACTACCACTATACAACTACTAGTAGATACGTGCACGACACAACATCGTAGGAACAAAAAACGGGAAGATCTTGTTTTGGGTGATTTATCTTTTTTTCAATCAACGTAGTATGAATAGTATGATGTGGGGGGCATCCATGAAGCTTATGTGGCTTGGTTGCATGGCTACCGAAGGTTAGAGAAAAATAAATAGATAATGTGTTTAGAGTGCACTCCACTAAATAGATATACTTTGGATCCATTGCAATGGACCGGCACAATATGGTTAGCATGCAACATCAGTTTCCGCGGCTCCACTCTTTTGTGATCGATGACACTCTCACAGTTAAGGATATTATGGAGTTGTCTGATTTCACTGATAATCTCCATCTGCCTCTATCCGCTCAGGCCTTTGAGGAGTTTAATCAACTTCAGGAGATGCTTCATTTGCTTAATCTTCAAGATGGGAATAATGATGTCTGGAAATGGCCTTCCAAATCTGGTGATTACCAGTCCAGGATCTATTACTTGTCCTGCTTTTCAGACACTGCGGTTGACGCCATATTCAGGTGGATCTGGAATTGCTCTTGTACTCTCAAGTTCAAGGTTTTTGGGTGGCTCTTATTGATGGATCGCCTAAATACTAGGGACATGATGCAGCGGCAGCATTGGATTATCCAAGATGACACATGCGTCCTATGCCTCTTGGCATCACATGAGGACAGAGCGCATCTCTTCTTTGCTTGTAATTTTAGCCAGCGCATCTGGAACTACCTAGGTATTTCATGGAGTCCTCATCCTAAGCAGACCACTTATGAGATGGCTTCTGATGCTAGGAGGGATTTTGGCCTTCCTTTTTTCTCTAAGGTAGTCTTCACTGCCACTTGGAATATTTGGATACAAAGAAATGGGAAGATCTTCAGGAATGAGACACCTTCTTTTAGGGCATGGAGGAGGGATTTTTTGCATGACATCTCTCTTTTAGCTCATAGAATCAAATGTAAATATAGGAATAGACTAATATCTTGGATAGCTGCCTTACCCTAATCATTTTCCTTGTAAGTATTACCCTCTCCCCCTCTGTCTTACCTTTGTAACTTTGTATTACTTTGGCTCTATGGTTTAATAAAAGGCTGTGAGGCTGTTGCCTTGCAGTATATAGTCAAAAAAAAAACGGACCGACACATCTATATCTATACCCCCTATATAGTGTGTGAAAAACTTTGAAAGTTGGTCGTTGGATGAATCCAATCCGACGGTACAAAGATGGAAAATCCAAGGACTACTGGCCGTTGGATATCATCCACCAGATTCTGCCACATGTATAATCTAGAAGACTCCATGGTTGAACTTAATTCATGACTAACTTTGCCACAACTAAGCTTAGGCAAAGTTATTAGTTCTTCAAAATGAGAGCCACAAGTTGGCAAGCCTAAGGGAATCTTGCCACATTTTTTGTGTGTATGTC